>CM019183.2:12683575-13883575 GCA_009739505.2 Apolygus lucorum
CCACGGAAGGGTGGAGAGGTCGGGTTTGATGACGGCCCTGGAGAAGGAGTATGATCCGAGGGCATCATTGGTAATGGAACTTCGTAGGGCTCTGGAGATTTGGGTTTCACCGTTCCTATTGGGCGTGGTAGAATCTGATCCAGGTGTCTAACCCAAAGTTTGTCTTCCACCGCAACTTGGTAGGTTTGGTATCCCAGAATCTTGTTGATGAGGCCTGGAACCCATATTGGGTGACGGGGGTCCCTGAAGTCCCTAGTCCAAACAGCATCACCTTCTGTCCATATTAGCTCACGGCTCCCACCATGATCCATCTGCTGTTCTTGGCGCTTCTGAGCTCGTTCTTCATAGGAAGGCAGCAGACGATCAAATAGAGTGCGGGGGCGTTGCTTCAGAAGCCAGTGTGCTGGTGAGTCACCAGTAGTCTGATGTGGAGTGGCTCGGTAGACAAATAAATATTTGTTGAGCGCTCGGTGGAGGTCTTGATGGTCTTCAAGCGCTTTCTAGAGGCATCGTTTAATCGATTTAACTGCGCTTTCTGCAGCGCCATTTGAGCGGGGGTGAAATGGTGCTCCCATGCGATGCTGAATGCCCCACTTCTGTAAAAATGAAGAAAATTCAGATCCAGTAAAACATCGAGCACCGTCTGACGTCACTGTCGTAGGGAGCCCAAACCGAGCAAAAAAACTCAGTCAATTTTGCTATTACAACAGTTGCTGTGCAATTCCTCACAATAAATGCTTCCATCCACTTCGAAGTTGCATCAAATACAACGAACACATAGGCATTGTTCCATGGGCCTAGGAAATCTATTTGGAGTCGAGTCCATGGGTTTGGAGGATGTGGCCCATCCAAAAATCGTTCAATGTCGAAAACTCGGTTGAAAATTGAATTTATAGAATCGAATTAAACCAATCAGAGCTCTGTAGGACAAACCTTTCGCTTCCTATTGCTAAGGTGTTTGACTTAAAATAAATCAAAAACACGAGTGTGAATCGCGAAATTTCAACTAATAAAATTCTTTCATTTAAACTCGGTTACAACCAGTGTTGGGCAAAAATTAGCTATAGCTAACAGCTAAATATCTACGATTTATCTGAAGCTAACAGCTAAATATTTAGCTATTAGCTGTTGAGGAACAGCTAAAATTTCCAGCTAAATTAGCTATTAGTCGAAAACTTATAGCTAACAGATTTAGCTGCGGAGATTTAGCTGTTCCTCGACAGCTAATAGCTTTAGCTGTAGCTAAAAACTAATAGCTAACGCTGAAGAAAAAAAAAAATTCTCCACACGAACAGCTAGTAGCTAATCTAACCATTTCAGATTTAGCTGGCATCAGAATTAGCTTTGGAACATTTTATCGAATGAATTCCACTGATATTACCACAAACACAATTTGACCTTTTCTCTTCTCTGGCCACTTAAAAACAAAATCTGAAATATAACGTATTTTTTTGTTAGGTATTACTTTTATGGGTGGCCCCATTCTCGAGAGAAGTTTTGAAGAACCTTGAGAGAAGTTTTGTTAAAAAACAGTGTTTTAAATTTTTAATTCATTGTTTGAATTTTGATTACTTTAATCAGTAACAGGTCACAAACAACTAAGTTACCAAAGACTAATTTTGATGACATTAAATGTACCAAATTTTGGTATATGGGCTCCTTTTGGGGTCTAGTTGTGCCCCGAAGCTTTTGGTTGATGTCAGTCACTTCTAAGGGTAGAAAAATAAGGGTTGAGCTTTATAAAAGGCCAAATTCATTCGATAAAATGTTCCAAAGCTAATTCTGATGCCAGCTAAAACTGAAATGGTTAGATTAGCTACTAGCTGTTCGTGTGGAGAAATGAATTGTTTTTTCAGTATTAGCTATTAGTTGTCAGCTAAAGCTATTAGCTGTCGAGGAACAGCCAAATCACCGTAGCTAAATCTGTTAGCTATAACTTTTCGACTAATGGCTAATTTAGCTGGAAATTTTAGCTGTTCCTCGACAGCTAATAGCTAAATTGATCTTTTAGCTATTAAGAAAAGCTATAAGCTAATTTAGCTATTAGTTGAAAAATTAACTAGCTAATAAATTAGTTAGCTAATGCCCAACTCTGGTTATAACGGATTCGTTTCTTTGAATGGTTTTATGTCACTCAATTGGGCTTTCTTAGAGGGAAAATTTGTTGCGAATTAGTCATAGAATTGATCGCTGAAATATTGCTGATTGGTTTCTGGACATACTGTTATAGGAGGTCACCAATAACCCTTGAAAGAAAAAACACCAAAATGTTTAACAAACCTTACAGGAGAAATTTATGCTTCATACTTATAAATTTATTTTTATGACCTCCGTATTTGATGACGATTCTTGAAAAAAAACTTACAAGAACTCACCTTTGCTCGGAACAAACCATGTTGAGACCCAGTATTTGACCTTACGAGATCGCATTGCTCTTCTCTCTCCTATGTTTTATAAGACTGTTCTACAAATGGACTGTTTTGCAGTGTGTAAATGGAAAGGGCTCTCATTGTTGTAGAACCCGTTGTAGTTAATTTCTACAGTATCCTCTCGCAGCTGTTCTTTCTCCGTTCTGGTGTTCGGCTTTGTTATTGTTCTTCTTAAAAACAAGTTTAATGATCCATTATTACACATTTTCCTATGTTCAGTACTTTCCTGTTGTTTCTGGTTGTTTGTTTCCCACAACTCCTTACAATCTCGTTTGATTTCTCCTTCATGCCAGCTACTGTCTTTCATGTTTTTTGGCGTATACGTATGAATGAAAATAATAGAAAAAGATCCTAGTCAATCGCACTTATAACAAGCTATATTGGAACTCGGATCTACCTATTTATTCATGACGAATACACTCTTGTTCTTCTAAGATACCTAGCTTATTATTTATCTAGTTTTAAGGGTGGATGGTGATCTTTGGTTTTAGAAACGCGCTATTTTAGTTGATACCTACCCTCGCAGCAGTCCAAATCTGGAACAAAATCTTTTCCTCCACCTTTTGAAAGGTCTAGGTATCTTGCGTTGTTTATAAAGACTGCTGTTGAACGACAGAAACGAATGGCGGATGAAAAATCTACGAACACATTGATTTGTTGATGTAAATCCTTAAGAATCGAAGTTTGTACCTTAAATGAATAGTAAGCCAACATGTCAGTGACTCAGGTTCATAGTGCAGATTAGTATTCTCTTCTTTAAAAAAATGTAATATTGGAAGCGTGTAAATAAATTTCTTTTTTTATTGAATACTGATTGAATCTTAATTTCCTGTTAACCTTTCATTTTGACATAACAAAGCCTGACTTGGTGGGCAGTGTAGCTTCCTGCAGAATAACATCAACACTAAGGGCAGTATTCATAGTCATGACTCGAGTTATTCGGAGTGTGATGGTCAAGGCCTGATTCATTCCTCAAGTCGAGGAGGGTCTCGAGGAAGCCTTAAGGAGGCTTAAGGGATCCTTAAGTTTGTTATGACGGCGTGTGAAGGCGAATGGCTTCACGTCGGCTTGTCGGTTTTTATTGGTCCCTACTCAACAAAGACAAAGGACGGGACAGCACTTTCTGCCCGGCGCGTTTTACTGCCGACCGCGTGCAGGAGTGCCCAAAGACTTCAGCTCAGCTACATACCTCAGCGCGATTGCTTGCCGACTGAAGGGAGGCATCACATTTACCTAGGCCAAGTTGGGGGCAGACAACTACTAGGTGAAATGGGAGTGGAGGCCGGCGCGATGAGCTTATCGCCTACTGAGACCTCCGAGGAACTGTGGGCTTCTGAGAGAAGGCGAGTTAGAGCAAGAAATAATCAAGTCTAGTTTTCGAAGACGAATGCATGAAGGGGAAGCCCTGAGTCCTCCTTTTATACTAGGTACTTTAACAGGGTGAAGGAAGAGTGGAGGAGGGTGACGTCAAGTGACGTGTTCATCCCCCGTACCTCACCTTACCTACCTGGCATGATGAGTCACAGGTTTTCCCTTGTGTCCTTTATTGGAGAACTAACATAGCTAAGAGTATGAGTCATTACAAAGTTATTCATGGTTGCAACATCTCAAGGCGTTCTTCATTGGCGGCATTCATAGACGACTTCTGAGGGTCAAGTCGAGGAAGGGGCTTTGAGCTTCCTCAGCCCTAGGTGGGTGAAAAGGTACCTTGATGAGAGATTTATATTATCATCTACGTGTTATCAGAAGGCTTTGTCATTATTTTGGATAGATTTAGACTGACGGAAAGATAAATTTTGAAGATTGGAAGTGATTGCATATGTTTTCTTGAAGTGTACACATTGGAAAAAGCCTTTTAGTGGTATTGTAACCTCTCTGGGACCAACGGTATTTATTGAGCATATAAATTATGCATAAAACCATAGTTTTAGAACAGTAGCATATAAATGCATATTACCTTATCTTATGGTTAATGAAGGCCAGAATGGGGTGTGCGCATGGGTCGGAAAAACTGTTTATTGTTATTTTTAATCTAAACTAGACCTCATTCTGAGAATTTTGACACCAACCGCGACCTTCTAGCGTGAGAAGACATTTTTCAAAGTTTCGAATGTTTATGACGTCACAGTGGGCTGGGGGGTCCCGCCCAGGCGGGAGGGGCACGTGACGTCATAAACATTCGAAACTTTTTTGAAAAAATTTTTTTTTTTGAAAAATCATAGAAAAAGGTCTACTCATTCAAAAAGAGAACGGCTGGTGTCAAAATTCTCAGGATGAGGTCTACTTTCGATTTAAAATTAAAAAAAAAATCAGGCATACCCCATTGTTGATTTGTGGTTCACTTGAGTTTCCGAAGTTATTTACGTTTTTTCGAGCATATTTAAGACCATATATCGATACCTTAAAGCTCTAAGGCGCAATGTCCATTCATCTTCCACATTTTTAATTTTTTTTCTTTAATTTTTGAAAAACTTAAATTCAACAAAATAATTGACATTTCTGACGATTATAGCTTGAAAATTTCTTGATAAATTAAAGAGTTTAGTTTTATAAGCCATTATTTTAGGAATCGTGCTCTGGTGAATACTTCATTTGGGTTTTTATCAAAAGTCCGTACCTGGACATGGTGCCTTTGTGCTTTAAGGTATCGATATAATGGTTTTTGAACCATATCTGTCCAGCCAAAAACAGATGATTTTCGAGCATATTTTATTTTATAGCGATTTCGTTGGGTATATTGTGTCTCATATGGTCTGTTCGGAGAGGCAGTTCTGAACGGTTCGGAGGGGTTCGGAGGAGTCCTTTCGCCTCTATCCCCTCCCCTTTTCAGTTCCGGTTTGGTTCCAAACTGGTTCCAGACTGCCTCTCTGAACAGACCCTTAGGCTTCGAAATCAAGCATATTTGCTAATTTTTTTCCCTGAGTAATAATTGTTCGTACTAAAAACAGCAAAGGTGTATTTTCACCTCAAAACTCTGAAATAAATAAATGACCAAAGCTTCATTAACCTGTTACATAAACAGGGTTGCCAATTCTTCCTCAAGTGTCGTTTGGTGACTCAAGGTCTCCTCGAGTTGGGGTCGACCTCCAGTGCGTCCTGTTTGTCTATGAATAGAGTGAGGAATCCTCGAGTAAGGATACCTTAAAGGAACCCTGAGTGGAGTGGCACCTAGAGGAATGACTGTGAACTTTCCTTGTAAAGCTTTCGCTATTGTGAAAATGGAGCAACATGAAACGAGATTTTCGCGATTGAAGAGTTGTTATGCAAGTTTTACGTTATGTAAAGTCATTACCTAACATAGTTTTAATTAATTTTAAAATTTAGTATATTTTTATTTCATGAACAAAACGTCAACAATTACCTATTGGCCAGGTTCCTATTACTTTGATTTGTTGTGCCTTTATTGTACAGGTTGTATCAGACTCGACTCGCCAAACTTCAGGGATCGATTCTACAACAAACTAATTTGTATCCACTTCACTCTAACATTATTTTTTAACTCCACTAAAAACTCGTTTTGCTGATAAATTTTTTTTCGTATTCGACCTTGCGACACTAAAATGGTACTTCAGTCGATTCACAAATACGAAGTATCGTATGTAGAAGTAAATACTGTTCGCAGATAGAAAGAATGCGGCTGGCCAATTTTTCAAAGGGTATACCTGCTAGCATAGACGACTACCTGTACCAAAATCTTAGGTAGCCTGGTGAGTCAGGCTAGGAAAGGGCCGAGCCTCCATATCTCAGACCTTCGTAATTTGGGCATTGAGCAGCTCGAGTCATAATGAGTTAGAGAGCCCCTCCACTCTGCCAATGGGGTATTTCGGTGGGTCGGAAATTCAGGTTTTTGACCTCAAATTTGGATTCAGCACCCTTGAAAACCTATACTCTACAACTTTAAGCCCAATGATACTATAACATGTGGTAGAAAAATTAATTAAAGAGATCACACGTTTGAAAAAGGCGGGCCGCTATAAATGCACACACACTAAGCAAGGACTACGCCGCGGACAGCCCCGCGCGCGTGTGTGAGTGGAATGTTGTAGTATCCAAGAGGGGTTTCTGTGCATGGATACTTCTTCAAAGACAGTTGGCTAGCTACGTCACGCATGGCTAGCTACGTCACACCATTCAAATCTTCAACTTTCCTTAGCTTCTCTGATTTTTTAAAAACATTTTCTCGACGAACAGACCCGATTACCGTTATTCCTGAGCCATACTCTTTTGAAAAAAAAAAAATAAAAAAAATTGACCGAAATACCCCATTGTTAGGAAAGAATTTCATCTCGATTGTGAGTTCACTTGCCCTTCAGGTTTACTCTTCATTCTCCTTTAAAATTTGAAAGAAGCACCATCCTTTACTGGAAATAATTTTTTGTAGGAAAATGGGAAATTTGGCGCCCTTTCTAACTGTGCCCTTATTTTTACATGTTTACAGTAAATTAAGGTAGTTCTGGTAATTTTAGTGACATGTTCAAGAACACGAAAAAAATTTGAAATTGAAAAAACTTGGAAAAACAAGGGGTTAAAACAAAGATGCTACGATACACGTTCTTACTTAAATTAGATGTACGATCGATCCTTAAAGTTTGGTCGACACCCTGTATAGAATTGAGAACCACTGCCTTAAAGTACGCGAATGGCCTGTGAAAATCAATCCTTCTACTTCGTCATTGGTCGGTAGTCAACAACCCTCGGTCTCATTTTCCCTGGCTTGAGTGGCAGGTAGAAGGAGGATGCTTTTGGGATACACAAGGACACCTGACCAAACCATCCGCATTCTTTCCATCTGCAAACAGTACCAAACTCATAAAGAAACGACAAATTAGTTTTTCGTCAATTTTGTGGGAAACTTCCTATTTTTATTCATGGTGTACCATATAATTGTCGGTAATTTAAGTATTTTATATGAATATAAAAGCCCACCAGAGAGTCCGACGAAGTGGCATTCATAGCTCCGCCCCAGGCGGAATAGAAGGGATGGCCACTGTTGGGACAGGCCTCCCTCTCCTGACCCTCGTTATAAAACGCCAAAACTGGCCCAATTTTCGCATTCTAATTTACCGACCATAAGTAGAACTTAGTCTCTAAATCCACTCTAGATCACTCTCTACTTCGCACTGCGAGTTCTCAAGGGGCGCTTTTGGTACAAGGGGGGCTTTTCAAAGTTTTAAAATCACGAGTAAACACGCTTGAAGATTTTACTTTTTTCCCAACTCAATTGTGTCACTGCTATTTTAGCAAGATTTTTAATTTTTTTCGCATTCTGTTGAGAATTTATTGTACTATCGGTGGAACTAAGAACTGAATCGTATCCAACCAATAATATAGGGAGAAAGACGTATAATCTCCAAAAAAACGTTGGAATTTGTAAAAGCGCCCCTCGTGTTTTCTTGCTTTATCAAGTTGAACCCATTCACACGAGAAAAACCCTTTGAGAAAAAAGTTGTATATTTTTTATTGAGAAGAAGGCGTTTCACAGGAAACTCAGGGCACAAGGGGTGCTTTTTGTAAAACGCCTATTGGCCTCCTACCCGAACATGACATTGTGATGCGCTGCCGACCAACTGAGGGTCTCATCAAGCGCCCTTTGGTTATGAACTTTTTCCTTTGTTTCTCTAAATTCCATAAGGGCTTATAGTGCTCTCTTTCGGTAACGGATGGAGGTATCGAAAAGCCAGTAGTACCAACGTGTAGATCTTGATTTTGCGGTTCCGACAGTGTAATTTCAAAAAAATGAGGTACAAGGGGCGCTTTTTGTAAAACGCCCCTTGTGAACTCGCAGTGCGACTTGATCTACTCTCCGGCTGTATTATCTAAATTACAAAACTGAGTTCTCAATAATTCTCCCTTAAAGTCTTGGAACAATTTTCCTAACATTTAAATTCTTATATTCTCAAGTTGTTCTTTTAAAAAATTTGTTTGACATTAGGGAGTTCGGAAATTTAACTCTTCCCAACGGTGTAATTATGTTTTGATTTCCTCTAAAGTTGAGCGAGTTATGGCCATTTTGGTTTCGAAAACTGGAAAAATCTTATAATTAAAAGAGAGGTCTTGTAATTAAACCTGGACTACAATCTCCCAGAATGCTGCCAATGCCAAACATAGAAAATACGATGCTGCAGCCGAAGACTTGAGAGGGTCATTTACACCCTTGGTAGTATCCTGCGAGGGCTCACTACACAAGGAGTACAACTGCTTCCTGAAGAGGCTTGCTACAGTCCTCGCAGATAAATGGTCCAAACCCTTGTCACAAGTGACCCAATGGATACGGGTGAGGACCCAGATGGCTGTTATCCGGGCAGTTTCCCTGAGAATCCGAGGGGCAAGACCTAAGGTCCGATGCCTTGGGCTTGAAGACGGAGCTCTCATGCCCCTCTAATGAAAAGAGAAATTGAACATCGGGAGTCCTTTCTGCTGAGGCAATATGCAGGCGGAAGAAAGTGGCTGAGCACCACAGAAACATGTACCAACGTCAGAAAATTTTGAAGGGTCATGATTGTCCACAGTTAATTATTGGTAAAATAAAAGACGCGATTATAAATAAAATAAAATAAAAAAAGAGAGGGGTTTTAGTGGATTTAGAAAAGAATGTTAGAGGACGGAAGTTGTGAAAAAATTGTTGAATTGATCCTTGAAGTTTGGGAGGTCGAGTTCAATTGATCCTGTAGAATAAAGTTATTACACATCCAGAGATAGACGCTGAATTAAATTAAAACTGGCTCGGTATTGCGGCGTTTTTTTGGGTTCTGAGTGAAACCACATAAAATTCGGAATTCTGTCTCAATCGAATCATATCTGCCATTCGACTGATGAGTATCGTATCGCCAGGTTCCGAGCTGCAGGTTAGTGGGTGAAGGAGGCCGAAAAATCAATAAGAGGCATCTTCCTCACCATCCTGGCTCCAGCTCTTGTTGAGCCGCCCCTCTTTTCGTCCCTGGCCGACCTTAGGATGCCTCGAATCCAACATTCATAATCCTGAAGACCGATAAACTGTCGGAATCCCTTCTCTATCATGTTCATCAACAATTCAGACAATTTCTCCACCATGAGATTCTTGGAGGGGGCCAAGATTCTAGCCATGGGAACGAGAGCAGCTGCTTGTAAGTAAAACGCTACGTATTCTACATTAAATTAGTCGCCAACCTCATATTATTTACCACAAATCATTAATTTTTTACCATTAATTCATTATTGAGCTGTAAGCTCGACTTGTACTCATAAAACTTCATAGTAATTCAACTTGTACTTTCTAGATGGTAGATTCATTTCATGTAAAATTCGAATAATAGTTAACTACCTACGTAATAAACTACGTGTTCATAATAAATAATGCAATAAATCAGTAAAATTTAAATGATACGATACGTAGTCCATAAAAAGGTATCCATGTTGTGACAACAGAGCCTCCTTTCCTATGTCCATGTCTACACTGGTACTTGGAGGGGTTTTACTAAAAGTCCTGATTCGTGATTGATGTCTCGTGACGAGGACATATCATCAATAAATCAGGAAGTTTAGTTAACCACTCGGTTAGTGGTACAGGATAATCATGATGGAAGTCAGGTAAAGAGCTCACCCAGCTGAACTTACACTCCTGAGTCAATTCCCAGGGGTCTCCAAGTGACCAGGATGAACCGTATATAAGTCGGATGCAAAGCTAACCTGATACTCCTGAGTTCGTTCCTACCACTTCCAGTGTTTTTCAAGAGACTGTACGAAGTTTCAGCGCTCTAGAATGAACAGGAGAGAAGTCAGCTCAGAATAGTTGTAGGTAATTAACAGCCAATGATGTTGCCGTCAAAGAAAATTCCTAATAGTCCTGGAGCCGAGGCCGAAAATCGCTCTTCATTTAGGGATACGATTTGACGACAAATTATGAAAATCTTGTCCATTCTGAGAGAGAAAATTCAAGTCTGCCATTCCAAAACGGTTGCTTTCAAAAATGGCGGCCATGTGAAATGTTCAAAAATCGCGAAAAATCATCATATCCCCTGGATGGATGAAAACTCCGTTTAGGACGTCCCGAATTTTTACAGCTGGATTTTAAAAGTCTACTCACGGGTTTGAGAATTGTCTGTAAATCTTAAGCAGCTGTAAAGTGCTGGCAGAATTGAATTGAAAAATTGTCAAATTTGATTTAAAATTCAGAAAATTTTGGGATGATTCACATTTCAACACGTTGAAGTACGAGTGGTATGTAAACAATACAGGGTGTCTACAAAACAGCTGTAAGGAATTCAAGGGGTCGATTCTACAACTAATTTCCAACAGAAAGTATCTCTTAGAATTTTTTTTTAAACGCCTCTTTAACCGACTTTTTTCACTTTCAAGTTTTTTTTCTTCGTGTTTTCGACCTTACACCATTAAAACGGTCATAACTCTCTTAAATTACACTCAAAAATTAAAAATAAGGATACCGTTGGAAAGAGCGTCAAATTTCCTATCTCCCTGATACCAAATAACAAATTTTCAGTTGTATTACACGGGGGATAAAGCAACCTAAAAAGTGAACTTAGTAAATTTTCGAAAAATTCCCGTTTTTCAACGCCTATAAATCTCCAAATATTACCAGGTAAAGTTCTGTTGCCGGAAAGCCTAAAAACTGCTCCAGAATCTCAGCTTTCCAACGGTATAATCAAAACATATTTTACAACCGAATTTAGGGGAGAAATTCGTGTTTGAACGCGGAAAAACGTGCATTTTTTCAACGAAATCGGCGCTCCGCCTAGTCGATCTGAGGGGTCGGACGACAGCAGTGGGTGGGTCGGCGCCGCAGTAGACCGCGAGGCCTCCGGAAACAGGAGGCCAGAGCGCTGATTTCGTTGAAAAAATGCACGTTTTTCCGCGTTCAAACACGAATTTCTCCCCTAAATACGGTTGTAGAATATGTTTTGATTATACCGTTGGAAAGCTGAGATTCTGGCGCAGTTTTTAGGCTTTACGGCAACAGAACTTTACCTGGTAATATTTGGAGATTTATTTATTTATTTACGGGAATTTTTCGAAAATATATTAAGTTCACTTTTTAGGTTGCTTTATTCCCCGTGTAATTCAACTGAAAATTTGTTATTTGGTTTCAGGGAGATAGGAAATTTGACGCTCTTTCCAACGGTATCCTTATTTTTAATTTTTGAGTGTAATTAAAGAGAGTTATGACCGATTTAATGGTGTAAGGTCGAAAACACGAAAAAAACTTGAAAGTGAAGAAAGTCGGTTAAAGAGGCGTTTAAAAAAAATTCTAAGAGACACTTTTTGTTGGAACTTAGTTGTAGAATCGACCCCTTGAATTCCTTACAGCTGTTTTGTAGACACCCTGTAGAGCATGGTCTGCCTTGGATAGCCCGATGTCTTCTAGTGGCAGAATCAAATTCAAAAATTGTCAATTTATTGATGAAAATTTGTTGATTTTGGGATACTCTAAATTTTTGCTCAATACTGTACTACTTTATTGAAACTCAAGCAGCGTGGTCTGCCTTCAGTAACCCATTGCTTATATGAGGCAGACTAAAATTGAAAAAATGCAAATTTGAGGGTTAAAATTCATGTATTTTGGGAAAGTTGCAATTTTGGCATGTGTTGCTACCACGTAAGTAAAAACTTTGTAACACAGTCTGCCATCGGTATTTCGTTGCTTTCTAGCGGCAGACTGAACTGAAACGTGAAAAAACTGTACTTCAAGTCAGACGCGCGCACCGCTATAGTGTTCACAGTTAGTAGGCGTCCACATCACCTGTCTAGAATCCTTCCTTTCGAGGTTATCTTGGCTTCGCCCAGAGTTCTAAAATCTTTCTCTACTTGTAAATTTAAGTAAATTGACAATTTTTGAATTTGATTCTGCCACTAGAAGACAGCGGGCTATTCAAGGCAGACCATGCTCTATTGTTTACATACCACTCATACTTCAACGTGTTAAAATTTGAATCATCCCAAAATGGGGTATTTCGATGGGTCGGAAATTCAGGTTTTTGACCTCAAATTTGGATTCAGCACCCTTGAAAACCTATATACTACAACTTTAAGCCCAATTATACTATAACATGTGGTAGAAAAATTAATTAAAGAGATCACACGTTTGAAAAAGGCGGGCCGCTATAAATGCACACACACTAGGCAAGGACTACGCCGTGGACAACGCCGCGCGCGTGTGTGAGTAGAATGTTGTAGTATCCAAGAGGGGTTTCTGTGCATGGATACTTTTTCAAAGACAGTTGGCTAGCTACGTCACGATTGGCTAGCTACGTCACACCATTCGAGTCTTCAACTTTCCTTAGCTTCTCTGATTTTTTAAAAACATTTTCTCGATGAACAGACCCGATTACCGTTATTCCTGAGCCTTACTCTTTTGGAAAAAAAATTTAAAAAATTGACTGAAATACCCCATTGTCTGAATTTTAAATAAAATTTGACAATTTTTCAATTTAATTCTGCCAGCACTTTACAGCTGCTAAGGATTGGCAGACAAGTCTCAAACCCGTGAGTAGACTTTTAAAATCCAGCTGTAAAAATTTGGGACGTCCCAAACGTTGTGGATTTTTGCCCAAAAAGTGTACAATTTTTAAAATTAAATCTGCCGAGGGTTAACAGCCGTTGAAGAGTGGCAGACTGATGAAAACATCCATGATTGAACCTAATCTCTCATTCACGGAGTTTTCATCCATCCCGGAGATATGATGATTTTTCGCGGTTTTTGAACATTTCACATGGCCGCCATTTTTGAAAGCAACTGTTTTGGAATGGCAGACTTGAATTTTCTCTCTCAGAATGGACAAGATTTTCATAATTTGTCGTCAAATCGTATCCCTAAATGAAGTGCGATTTTCGGCCTCGGCTCCAGGACTATAATTAAGCCAATTTTCTATATGAAATTTAGCTGATATCCTCATTGAATTCTGTCTTAAACATTCTAAAATATGTCTGTATTCCACCATAATTTTTATTCATTTATTTTTAAGAGAGAGAGAAAAAACACTTTATTGAACATTTTAGAAGTGAAAAAGGTGGACAAGGATTCAAACGGGTGTCGAACTCGTTTTGAAGGGAAGTGATGATGGATCCCCCGCATTGGTAGCTGATATCAGAGTCCACGACCTTTGGGACAGAGAGAGGACGGCGTTTTTGGATAATCGCATTGTTAATGCTGATGCCTCCTCTTACCAGTCTCAAAGCTGGACTGCAACAGCCAACCGGGTAGGCCAAGACAAGCACAGGAAGTACGATCAGGCGGCTGAAGATCTGAGAGCTTCATTTACTCCATTAGTGTGCTCGTGTGAAGGGGTGTTGCAAGTGGAGTTCCTGGCCTTCCGGAAGAGGCTCGTGAATGTGCTCGCTGATGAATGGAGTAAACCAAGATCTGCCATTGCTGGCTGGGTAAGAACGAAACTCCAGATATCAATCTGTTGTGATCAGCGACCTCTTCGCATTTCTGTCCATTCGCTTCCTTAGCTCAGTGGTAACGAGCACCGACTCAGAAGTGTAAATATAGTTTAGTCGGACGATAGGAGATCAATCCCCGGTCGAGGGAAGTTAATTTTTGATGATTCAACATTGTGGCGCAGTCAGTAGGACACGAATTGTCTCCTTAGCATTTCTCAGAGAAACATTAATTCATTAAAAGATTGGATCATCAAAACAACTCCCTCTCAAGACACGAGTCGAGCCACCGCCTATTCAGACAAATGTTGAGGTCAGCAGATCCCCCGCCCCGTCAATAAGGAAGAATAACAAAAAAATTCCGAAGCCAGTCAAAAATAGCGCGTTCTCACTGGGTTGGAAAACGCCGGCCAAAGCTGCCCCTCACCTCCCTTACTAGGTAACGGAGTACCTGAGATTTCCTAATGGGCGGGGGGGGGGATGTTATCAGCGACCTCTTCGCATTTCTGTCCATTCGCTTCCTTAGCTCAGTGGTAATGAGCTCCGACTCAGAAGTGTAAATATAGTTTAGTCGGACGATAGGAGATCGATCCCCGGTCGAGGGAAGTTAATTTTTGATGATTCAACAAATCATCCGTGCAGTCTCCCAACGTCTTCGAGGCTCGAGGAAGAGCATCAGATGCCTCGGAATGGGGTTAGAGGACGGAGCACCTCTACCCCTACTAAGAAATTAAAGAAGAGGCCGCTCCCGAAGCTCAGAGAAAAAAAGGATTATTGACATACGAATATTGGAATATCAAAGAAGAACTGCCTTTATTGCGCCTCCTCTGTGCCCATCCGTTAGCTTCATCCTTGTTAATAAATTGTTATAACGGAGGATTCCAGTAGTTGTCAAAAGTAATGGATTTGCCAGAAGTTCAAATTGGTAAGCCAAAAGTTTGCCAAAACTTCAAATTCATTTATGCAAAAGGGGTTTTTTTGCGAGCGTGCTTGTGTAAGGCGTTAATCTTCTGGGAGCCAAATAGCTGTCCTCCAGTCAAAGTCCTCGGACTTGTTTCCTTGGGCCTCTTAGCCTCATGGAAGCCGCGTAATGGACGGAGAATTGAGCTTTTACTCGCGTTCAAATCATCACTTGAGCGTTCGTTATTATTCCATACCATATTAGACCATTGGAACGATCCAAAATACTTCCAAATTTTCAAAACACCTCAAGGAAGATGAGTCCATTAGGGAGATGTTTTCTTCTACAAAAAGCTTTGTATTTAATTGAAAATTGCCATCTTGAGAAGAAAAGAGAAAACATCCTACAAGCCGCAATAAATCATTGTCAGTTCAAAGCTAAATAAACAAAACTAATTTAGAAAGGCTCTTCAGAAATTCGCGCATTTACTCATTAACGTGAATTGACCTTTGTTTTACTTGTTCATCGTTCAGTTGCAGCCAAAATTCGGAACCTCCACGATTTTCATCTGAGGTTACTCCATAATGTCATGCCTCTACCTTCTGGCATTGATATTACCCACACCATCAAATATTTCTCTCAGACACTGCTAAGTAAGTTTTGATGCACTTTCAAATATCACCTTTACTTCTCACTACTTACAAGTATATATACGACCGTGATTTCTCTTTTGGTTCCAGCTGTGTTGAAAGATGTACCAGGATCGCCTATTGAGATGTTGAAGTTCCCTGAAAAGGATCAAGCGAGGCTCGCTCTGTATCCAAATCTTGATTATAAAGGATTGTACAATGCATTAGCAGAGCTCGTGGAAGTAGCTCCACTCCTTCAATATGGTCTTCAACGTACGGTTTTTTTTTCAAATTCTCTATAACTTCAAGATCACCAGTAGAATTATTATCTATTAATTCTACTCATTTATGTTGTAGCATTTGGCGAAGCATTGCTGCAGTGTTTAGGCTGCCTCATGCCATTCTTGGACAACGATATGATCGACACTCTTCCGTACCTTACTGCATCAACATTGGCTGTCCTCCCGAATACTCTCCATCAAGACATTGTTTATTCTTTGTACTTCTATATTCTCCCATTCACCATACGTAAGTATCTAATTACTCAGTCTTGCCTCCTACTACCTATGAAGTAATAAACAATCTCTCAAATTGTCTCCAATATTGGCCATGATTGAACACTTCTCTCACCAATAGATTAAACGTATTTCTGTAACTTTGATAAAATCCGAGAAGAACAGACATTCTTCACGCACTGTCAATGATAACTTCATTGGGATCTTCCCCGCACTCATTCATTTCAAATTTCCAAGTTTTTACATTGTCACCAGAAAAAACAATTTTTTTAATTTTGCCTAGACAATAAGAAGAATCCCATAAAACCTGAAAGTACGAAGAAGAGGCACCTGATGGGAGAATGGTCATCATTTGTCAACGCTGCTCAAGCATAAGCGCTTATCTCTTATCACTCTCCTGAAGTAAAGAGGGTTTCACCAACCCTCGAAAACTCAAGCTGGATTCACATGGGATGGAAGAGGGAAGAAACGGAAATGACGGAAAGACGAGAAAACCAGTGGAGGGGGTAGCCGGAGTCGGCAGAAGGTTCACATGGATGATGAACGGAAAGGACGGAATGATAACCTTCCTCCTGAAAGCCTCTGAAATGATAACCTCTCTCTGATCTGTAACCTCTATTGACTGTGTTTTGAATTTGACGTTCAATTCCTCGTTGAAATTAATTTTGTATTAAAAAAAAAGGAAGAAGGAAACGAGCAAAAAAAGGGCAGCGCAACTAACAAATGAAGCGCTAGTGTGGAACCTTGGGGTGTCCAATTGTCGATTGCATCAATTGATTATTTTTTTACAACAATCGATAGTTTTGATGGTTCTTTTCAACAAAGAAGTAATATTGCTCTAGGAATTTTCAATTTGCCTACATGCTCATTTATTTTTACGAACGCCAGCTGAACAATGTTTCTAGAAAATTCACAGTTGGGAATCCGCAATAATTCTGAGAATACATTTCACAACGCATCAATCGCGTCGATTGTATCAAAACAATCGGTTATTGGCTACTATCGACAGTTGTCCACCCCTAGTGCAACCTCCACTCATAGTTATCATTCTTGACCACTGCCCAGGCGCGTGGACTGCATGGAAGATGGACGACGGTATAAAATTTCCTTCCACCGATGGGTTCCGACAAGATGGCGGACCAACCAAACCATTCTCAACCGGGGAAAATCAGCCAATCAGATTGTGATATTTCTTTCCGTCTTTTCCGTTTCTGCCCTCTTCCGTCCCATGTGAATCCAGCTTCATGAGGACACGTGATCCTGCCAGCGAATGGATACCAATCCAAATAATCTCTTGAACCAACTAGCCCCAGAGTAGGGAAGGGACATCGAACGGAAATCAACGATGTTGATGAAGATATTTCTTAGAAACATCGATATCGATGAAACATCGATACCGATAACAAAGTTAGGAAACTCACTTGTCAACGAAATAGAACCCCAAAGAAGGGGCTTTTGCTCCATTCTTAGAAGAGGATGTTTGCTTCCAAATGATTTTTTTTTTTTTTTACTAGGCAACTATCTATTATAAGATTTTAATATAATAATAATAATAATATTTTTAATAATAATATTTTCAATAATAATATTTTTTTTTCATTCGTGATAAATTTTTCCGCTTTTTTTACACTTTCCTTTTCATTTTAATATCCCATACCTTTCCCATTTAATTTGTTGTTTCAAGCGTGAAAAGATAATAAATTAGGTATCTTGTTTCATGAAACGACGAATGAAAGGAAGGAGATGTTCTACTAATTTCAAGTAAATTCAATGAAGTTATCATGTCTGGAGTTTGGATGTTTTCTGGTTTCTTTGTAGTACCTAGTAGGTAAGTAGTTCAAATTTATCAAACAATATTATCAGACCAATTACTCGACTTATCGATAACATCGAACCAAATCATCGAGTATAAAACATCGATGTTTCGATATTGTCGATGTTCCATCCGTACCTGAGAGTTTTTTCTCGTTAGAATTTATTTAGCGATGTGATCAGACTAACTCCTCGACATTTCATCGATATGTCAAAACCATCGAGTGTCATACTATTGTAAGCTTTGGCCCCACGCTTTGATGGCAGCGGTAAATAATGCCACCGAAAGTGATATGGGGCGTTTGAGGGTCGTGTTTGATGACTGAGCCACCAACCACAAACCCCAAACGTCGCACGAGTTCAGATGGGGGGGGGGGGGGTGTTTAAAAGGGGGAAAAATACATATATCGAAACACTGTGAATGAAATTAGGGTAGCGAATGATAATTACCTGTGGCGATAGTGCGTGGCGACCACCTAGGAGACTGACTGAGGGGGTTATTGGGCGAACCCAGATCCATCACTGGGAAGGGGTCCCAGTGAGTGGGAGCTCACACTATGTTACTAGCAAAACATCGATGTTTCGATATTATTGATGTCAATGTCCCATTCCTGCTTCAGAGACCTCATGGGAACTGGTTCATCTAACCAGTTTGCGGCTGTTGGTGCATTTTAATCAGTAGAAGGTGCTGACAAAATTATTCAAATTTCTTTTCCGAGTTTGACAAAATATTCAGGCATTACACGTACCAGTCTCTAGATTGCCGCTTATAAATTCCATCTCCGTTACACCAAGAGTTCCAATTTGCATAAACGAAATTATTATTTCCAGCTCGTGTGACTGCTGATGGGAAGGAAAGTTATGCCAGCCAATCTGTGTCTGCTGTGTTACTGTTGATATTTCAATATTCGGAAGATATGGGTAAAATTAAACCAATATTTCCCTGCTTTTCATTATTTCTTTTCAGCCCATTTATTTTCTAGCGTACGTTTGTTTAACTGATGAAAATTTGTGTTTCATTTCAGCACATCATTGTCAAATTCTTGAGTGTCTGATGACCATGAAACACGTACTTGTGAAAGACATGTTGTGCGTGATAGCACACGGAACATCAACTGCTCGTGCTTCAGCTTCGAAATTGCTGTTTTATTACTGGCCCACTTTCAATTCAAAGCTATTCGAAAGAAAAGGAGTTCCACCGAAATTTTCAAGTAAATTGCATCCAACAATGAGCGTTTACTTTTCAATTTTTATTATTTTTAATTGAAACAAGCTAATTAGCTGAGTTGTTATATTGTTAAAATTTGGGAGTTTTGATGACGTCAGCATCGCCTTGAAGAAGGTTCTCACTATCAGGAGTTACCTGCATGGGTAGCTTTTCAGCTGGGCTCATTCAACACTCAACCATAAGAGCGTTAAGCTGGATTCACATGGGAAGAAAGAGGACGGAATAGGAAAAGATGGAAAGAAATATCACAATCTGATAGAACAATCTGAGAGAATGGGGGCCGCCATCTTGACGGAACCCATCAGCGGAAGACATTTTTATACCGCCGTCCGTCCTTTCCGTGAATGATAACCACTAGTGGAGGTTGCACTAGGGGTGGCCAACTGTTGATAGTAGCCAACTATCGATTGTTTTGATACAATCGAAGTGATTGAGGAGTTGTGATATTGTATTCCCAGAATCCCAACTGTGAATTTTCTGGAAACATTGTTCAGCTGGCATTCGTAAAAATGAATGAGCATGTGGGCAAATTGAAAATTCCAAGAGCAATATTACTCCTTTGTTGAAAAAAAAAACCATCGAAACTACCGATTGTTGGAAAAAACAATCAATTGTTGCAATAGACAATGAGGAATTTCACCGATTTCTGTTTGCATTTTTCCTGAATAGTTAATGGTGTGGGATAAATGAAAATCGGGCTGATTTCGGAAAATAAGTCTCCTGTTATTTTTGGGAGACAGTCAAAATTTCTAATTTCAAAGCTAACCGGGAAAACGGACGTGAAGCGGGAACGCTCGCTGATTGGGCTATTCGGATCGCCGTCTCCTCCCAGTGTTGCCCATTGGGACGACGAAATTGTGTTTTCTAAGAGAAAAGTTATCAAACAAAAACAGGGGAAACCTAATTTTCCTCATCTTGATTTTTCTATTTTTTTCTTCAGTTTTTCGATTTCGAACTTTACTGTTTCATGAAATTTTGCATCTGAGGACTATGGATTTCTCGATCTCAGCGCTTCAAGCGGCCATAAATGAACTATTCCAGCATGACGTCATTTTCCCGGTTTTTTTAAACATTCGTATTTTCTACACTGTTTTGTTTATTCGTAAATTAGGAAGTTCGGGCTGAAAGTTTGCCTTAGGGGGTTTTTCGAGGTGCTTAATCCGATTTTGGGGTCAAAAATAGGAAATTCCGACATGGTGAAATTCCTCATTGGGCATCCCGAGATTCCACGCTCGTGCTTCATTTGTTTGTTGTGCCTTTTTTTGCTAGTTTTTTTCTTATTTCTTCTTTTTTTAATACAAAATTAATTTCAACGAGGAATTGAACGTCAAATTCAAACCACAGTCTATAGAGGTTACAGATCAGAGAGAGGTTATCATTTCAGAGGCTTCCAGGAGGAAGGTTATCATTCCGTCCTTTCTGTCCATCATCCATGTGAACCTTCCACCAACTCTGGCTACCCCCTCCACTGGTTTACTCGTCTTTCCGTCTTTTCCAATTCCACCCTCTTCCGTCCCATGAGAATCCAGCTTTAGTGTTGACACAGCTGAGAAGTGTATGTATGTCTGTTCCATGGATGAACTTGACATTTTATCGTTTTCACTTGTAAGGGGTATACACTAGGAAACGAGATTGACAAGGTTCACCACTAGGGGCAGCACTGTTTGATTCCCCGGAAAATGTTACGTATTTTCCAATCTTTTGTCCCGGACACTTTAGGGGATAATAACAGTTGTTATGTTCCAATGTGTTATTGTTTAGGAATACCTAGGAAGTTTTTTTTTTTTTTTTTTTAAATAGAGTAGGAGGTCTTAAATGAGTTGATATACAACTCCTTCCACTGCAATGTAGAGTGTTATGAGGTATCAAGTTTTTTTTTCTTTTTTTTTAATCAAACGTTGATTTGAAGAAAAAGTTGAAGAAAAAAACGTTGGTTTTCTTGGGGTAGCGCAAGTTTTTACATTAAGTTTACATTAAAAAAAAAACCGTTATTGATACCTCATAACTCAATATTTCCGATGAGTTATCAGCACAAAGAACTATAAAGGAAAACCCCGGTCCATTTGTAATTCTCGTTCAGATTGAAAATTTACGATTGCTTATGTTCGCAGATTGGCTTCCTTTCATGTGCCAACGTGACTTGTGCTCCAATTCAAACACAGCTGGGGCAACGAAAGTGTGTTACGATCATGCAATTTCCATATCATACGCAGCTGATAGCCCCCCACCTCTATATTTGTGCATAGAGTGTGCGAATGAAATACATAGAGAGCACCCAGATCAAACGTTCCATGATATTATACATCCTATGCAACAATCATCTGTTACGATATGTGAAAACAAAGTAAGTATTTCTTTCAAATGCTCAGCTTGTTTTTGAAGGCTCAAAGTTGACAAGTTTCGAATAATTTCTATCGGGTTTTCCTGTAATGTTCAACAGAACTGCCGCTCGACTGACAAGAGTATAGTATCCATATGCTTCTCTCCGGAATGTGCTACTTTCAACGGCAACCACCCTATAAGATACTGTGAGCAGTGCAACGAGAGCAGGCATAACAAGAAAAGAGGAGGGGATCATATAACCCACTCCTGCTTACCAAGTGCTTGGACTATGCCTCCTGACATGCTGCTATATCTGGTTGAAGCTATAGTGAGGTAAATCCATTGATTCTTTATAGTATTCTTTGCGATAAGAGAACAACATTCCTTATCTATGTTTAGCATTTTCACTTCAGATTGGAGGTTTTACACATCGATTTGGAGGTTTTTCATTTCAAATTGGAGGTTTTACACATCATATTGGAGGATGACAGAAAAACATGTTTAGTTGTTTATCCTTCTTCAAGAAGAAACATTTTTCTTTGTTCTATAGTTAACCTACTGTAAGCTGTTATTGGTGTTGTGTGTTGGTCTCACGCCGTGGCGAATTTGGGATCGATTCTTGGATTTAACTTCACGTGCCGATACCGAGGTCGTCAGTTTTGTGAGTTCCAACTGATTTCGACCCAACTGTCCCTCGTGGCGATAGACACAAAATCTCTCCTAGAGATGCGTCTATGTCCGACAGACGGAAAGGTAGAATGTGGTGAGCTCAGGGGAGGTTTTACAATGAAATATCGAAACAGATTTACAATTACAAGGGTAGCGAATAGATATTTACCTGGATGTGGCTCTGTAGCGGCAAATCGGAAGCTTCGTGGCGATGAACCTGAAAGTTTAAGCCAGAAGGGCGTGTTTGAAAAGAAGTTGGATCACGGAGTGTGTCTGTGCAGGAAGGGCCTAGGAATGTTCCTGAAGGGAATATCGTAATACCTGTGGCGGAGTGTGTCGAAACATCAGCTCCTCGTTACGTACTGAGAACTAGGTAGACACCAAATGAACAACTACAGGTTTTACAACTAGCATGAATTTTATTAAAGAAAGAATGACAAGAAATTGTCACGAAGTGTGGTGTTTTACCTGAAGGGTACAAAAGTTGTATGGCACAAAATATTCAATCATCAGTTTTTACTCCATATGTTTTCTTTACATAATCATTTTCCATGTGTTTAGCAAAGTTCAAGTTCTGTGTTGGAATGTGGTGAAAGTTAGCAATCGTTTTTCAGGTAAGTAGAAAATAATAGTCTATGTTTTCAACTAAGTTTTGTGGCGATCGTGTCTATTAGTATGACTCTACTTCTACACTGTTTCACTATCTCATTGGCCAATGTAAAGATATTATTGTTAGTGCACTCACGCTTCACGGCCCTGAGGTAACCATAGACATGGGTAGCGATTGTGGCAAGGATGTCCAGACATCGATGTCGCAGGGTCTTACCACGTGTGGCGATTTTTGGGAAAATAGGGGGCAGTTTTCGTTCATGGGCTGCTGGGCTCACGGTGACTTAACTGGTGGGTTTTTGAACTGGGACTGAAGAGTGGGGGTCCTGCAGCTCGTTTTTGTTGGAGTCATTCCCCCTCCACTCCTTCGGAGGATGGTCGGCGGCTTGCAGGTGGAGGGGAAGCGTCTGGCTTCCCTTCTCCGACGGAGGGATGCTCAAGGTGGAGGCGGCGTCTTCGGTGCGAGGGGGGGGGGGGGGTGACGTCATCTCCGAGCTGACCATGGGATCGCGAAACTGGACAATGATGATCGCAGGTGACTATGCCAGTTTCGGGTAAGGAAGGAAATTGATAAATCAGTTTAGCTCCGTCACTGGGAAGAGACCACCAGTGAGCGGGAGCTCACACTACCATGTTGTCCTCAACGTCTTCTGATAGTGGAAGAAATCACCTCGTTTTCAGCATTGTCGTCACTCTCAGTACTTCTTATTGCATTGTTGGATCGGAGAACAAAATGCGGTCTCATTTCTTCAAGTTTGTTTGGAGCAGCGTTCCCGAACCAGATCAGGGCTGAACCAGAAATGAAAAGGGTTGGGAATAAAGGCGTCTGGACTCCTCGAACTCCTCCGGGCTTCCTTCTCAGGACAAAACTATCATCGTCCGAACTCATGACCCAAAAATAAAGCAAGTCGTAATAACGGAGGCAATTAGAGACTTTAGAGTGAGGCGAATCAACAAGGACCTTCCAAAGAGTGGCATTTGGAAGGATTGGATGGAATGGCTTCGTCATGTTGTATGGAGTAGGTATTTCCAGAAGCACGGGGGTTTTCTGCCTTCTAAGCAGGCTAGCATCGAGGCGTTTAAAATGATTTTGAAACGAACCATTTCCGTCATCCTCCAATTTGAATTGGGAAACCTGCAATTAGACGTAAAAATGCTATAAATTACTTAGGCACAAATTTTGGAGGTTATTGTTGAATCTAATATCCCCATCAATTCTGATCAATGTCTTTAATTTCTTCAGCCTTTTGAAGGAAGCTCGCCCTACTACTCCAGAAATATCCAAAGACATGACAGACATTCAGTCCAAGGCTGCACTTTTGAACGCCATTTGTGAAACAAAGTCTTTGCCCATGGAAGAAAGACAGCTGATGGGGAGATTCGGAGTGTGGCTTCTTGTTGGACTTTGCAACCCATGTGAAAACACTTCTAGCGAAATCTTGGGGCGTTTACTTTCAATGTTATTTCATTGGTTTCACGTTACAGCTTACACCTTTGATGGTACGTTCTTTCAGTAAATTGAGCGCTACTCCCAATCTAGACTCCAACTTAAATTGCTATTGTCCATCTACCTAAAGTGTGTGCTTTTTCCGTAACAGATCAGGCTGAATGTACTTTAGAACGATTGAAAACAGATTATGTCTGTGGGTGGATCAATAAAGTTTGCAGCACCCATTTTGACGTTTTTGTATCTTGCCTCCTGCCTCATCCACCCGAGTACGCTAGAGTTGGAGGACATTGGTAAGTATTGAATTTTAGAAACTTCCAATGATTATCAATAAGTTCTCTTTTCGCATTTTCTAAGTAGAAGACCTGTTTCCTAAATCATGGTTGCCTTTAACTTTCTTGCAGGGACATGTTGGTATCAAAGACGTCTCATTTGAAAAATGGATTGAACCGTTTATTTTGCCTGGTCCCTTATGAAGTAATTACCACTGAGGTTTGGGATAATGTGATGCCTCATTGGCTTGAAGCAGTTGTCCGAGATGTTCCAGACAAGGAGCTGCATGAACTCAAAATGCTTCTGAGGTTGGTGCCCATATTTTTTATCTACGACGAAAGCGTATAATATACTCTTCATATTATGATATTAAACGCCATTTTCACGTGTTCCTTTACCGAAATTCGTTCTCATCCATTCTTGCAGTAAAATTCTTGATCCTGACATGAGTCCGTTGGGCTTTGATGCGAAGAAGTTGTATCACTTTGTAGCTGTAAGGTTCAAAGGAACGGCTCCAAAAGTGCAAGAACAGGCATTGAGATGGCTTCAGGTATTTTGCTTAAATTTTTGTGAAACTAGATGAGATCGTGTAATGCAGGGTGGAGCGCGAGAGACAGATTGATTACAAAATGGGAACAAACACAAATTAATGAAAAAATACCAAACTTTTTATTGGTTCCTTATATGTATTGGTAATTACATTTATATGGCTTTAAGCAGAGTAACTAACAAATGGGAGCCCTCACTTTGAATACACAGATGAAGCCGTTTTCTCCAAGCATTTCAACAGGTGTTGAGGGTTTCTAAGGCTCGTCTTCTGCGCTGATCATTATAAACTTTGGATTTGGGGTGAACCCATAGGGAAAAACGGTGCAAATTATTACACAAAGGTTTATTATTTTTCTATACAGATCACTTGTCTGCAAAAAACACGGCTTTGCCATTGTTACCACCAACCAACATGAAGAAAAACAACGTCGCATTTCGGTCAGCTAAAATTTGAACGGAGATTAGGCCTCTTTTGCGAGTCCAACCCTTAAGTTCTCGTAGGGAGCGAACGGTTTGTCCTACAGGGCTCCGCGTGGTCTCCAAAAATTCTAAAAATTCAATAGGTACTATCTTGAATTGATAGAAAAAAAACATTTATATCAACATTTTTTGAGTTAAATCGTTTTCAAAATTTTAACTCTTGTTTTTCAACCCTTAGAAGTGATCTACATCAACCCAAATCTTCGGGGCACAACTAGACCCCAAATGGAGCCTACATACCAAATTTCATCAAAATCGGTCAATGCTAACTGACGAAAGTGCCCTTGTACAGTGGACAGACGGCCAAATTTTTATTCGATTTTTGGATTCTACGTACCTTGAAAGTAAACCAACAAATTTTGAGGGGGGTTAACAATTTTTTTTCTTGGTAGATTCCAAAGGACAGTTCAAATCGCCTCTCCAGACACCTCTAAAATACTCCATACTTCTCCCTGCTGTTTATACGGTTTCCCCGTCCTGCTTTAACTGGACATCGTCTCTACTGTAGAGAGTTTTTGGCAACCACTAAAGGGCCCGTGGTACCTCTTCACAAAGCTCAGAGTTCGCGGGTGACAATGAATTTGTCTCCCGACAACAGGGGGTGACGATAAAAGGGTTCCCTCAGACAGTCACCCATTCCTAGAGGCCCCCCGTCACGAGCGCCTCCCTCCCCCCCCCCCCTGTATGTAGTTAACGAGCTTCCTCCTTCAACTGGTTAGCATCCTCTGTTGCTCGCACTAGTCTCCTCCTTACATAGCCTGTCAGATTTTGGCACTAAAAACTCTCTTGTATCTCAAATGGAAGGTTCGCTGAACATGGATGGTCAAGCGCATTCTTGAAGTAAACCTCTACATAGTATTCAGAGTGAAGGTTCAGTGAACCGGTCAATACCAAAGGGAAAAATGGTTTAAAAGTCTGCCACGTGGGTGTGGCACATAGCTTTCTCGTATACATAACCCGATTGTATAGATTATCCGATGCATACACAATCTGTACCTTGCACTAACCTCATAGGGATCGTCTCCACTGCAACCGGCACAATCGCTGAATATTTCTTCGAAATCGGATGGAAAATGTGGAAATGGCTGTGACAAGGAATTTTTCATTAGGACATGCGCTCTGATGATACTATCTGTTCCGGGTAGATGATTTTCGCAAGGAACCAAAGAAGGAAAACCAAACACGCCAATCTGAACAATCCCAAAAAAAAAATCTGAGTAAAAAGTGAAAACAAAGCTTCCGCTGCCTTGGTAGACAAATTAATAGTTTGGTAACGATTAATTAATACATGTGTTTTCCATTTTTTAGGACGCCCACAGTAAGACTTGGGCGTCCTTATACGATTAATCTGGGGTGAAGTTGGAAAACTCTGCCCAGGCCTTAGTTTTCAACCGATTTTCGTGGTTCTTTTTTTGTCGCCGGAATTTCGAATTTTGCCTTTTAAAGGGGGCAAAGGGGGGTTTGATGCTTCAAAAACGTGCTTTTTCGGGCATAATCTTGTGTACTCTGCCCAGCCCTCAATTTCCAACCGATTTGCGTGTTTCTTTTTTGAACGATTCAGAAATCTTCAGAGTTGCACATTATTTCACTTGAGTATCCAAATTAGCATGGGGAGTGGGCGAGAGGGGGGATAATATTCACAAAATATCCGATTTTTCAATAAAGGGGGGTAGGAATAAGTTCGCCTGTTGGGTATCGTAGATCATGGATTTTAAAAGCTGTTCAAATTCGTGGCTCCCATGCCGCTAGAAATTAAGGTTATGGCGGCTATGGTGAGGGGGAGAGCACTATTTCTAATTCTAATTACCAAATTACGTACATTTAATGAAACAGTTTTGTACGCATTGTAAATAAAAATGCGTGTTTTATTGCTCACTAACTGGTATTAATTGACCTAATGCTTATCCAATGGGGCGTCCCCTGGAATGCATGCTTTACTTAACAATATGTTTAATTCATCTGTTCTTCGCGCTCCATCCTGTGCTTCATTCATTCAGCCAATGAGAATTTAAGATCGTTGTAATTGAAATTGAAAGGTTCGATTAATTGTTATTGCTTTCCTATGACTCCACAGGTTTTAACTGCATTGGAAATCATGATTCCAACTCATCTCCTCTTCTCGTTTTTCGAGGATGGAGTGAAAAGTATGAAGGAAACAGAATCTAAGGAGAAATTTCCTGAAGGAAAACAGCCCCGTAGCATTTGTACGTTACATTATCAGATTCATTCTATCTATTGACCAATATATTGATCCGAAGTTTTAAAACGATGTTGTGTTACCTAGCTCCTGTGGTGGAAGATGATTCTGGCCCATGCTCAGCACTTTCTGATGATGATGAACACGCTTCCCGAGTGTCTCACCTGAACAGCGACATCGAACTCAAACTATCTTGTTGCGTTATTATGCTAGACTTGGTTTTGAAACAGGTTAGACGATTTTTCTGTTTAAAATTTTCATTTAATTTTGTTTCCAATTAAACTTATTTGACTACATTATATTTGCAGTTGGAGCGTCATGAGATTGAAAGACACACTGGGATCCACACCGTGATAGCTCAAGATGCTTGTCGTCTCCTGCAAGCGATGATGCAGGCGTCTTGGCTTTCCCCTCATACTTGCGAAGGCCAACAGAAAGTTGAATGTTCCCAGTGCGAGTTGTCTGTTGTATGGCATCAGTTGGCACATCAACTTATTGAATACGTTGCCCAAGAAAATCCTGCTCACCCTCCTGACGTAAGTCCATGAGCACCATTTTCCCCATTTCTGTCAGATTTCTTAGAGAAAAGCTTCTTTTTTTCAAAACCAAATCTTTACACGACGCGGTTATGTTGAGGGGAGGTAGATTTCGGCAATATCCTGTGATTCATTCCATTAGAAGTTAAGTGCACTTTCGGAACTTCTGGCTTATTTTATATATAATATGCAGATTTTCAGTCTCAACTTGTGAGAGGTAGGACTCATTGAAAATCCTTTCCTGATAAGAGAGCGCTACATAAAGCAGGGCATATGTCTAGTTTTGTAGAGACCAGAGCACAGAGTACTGGAGATAAGTTAACAGAGGAGAAAGGTAATGTTAAAATGGCGTGCAAGCATTTTTGAGGCTGCCACAGTTGCGCCATGTACTTTCAGCTGAAGAACTACTATGGAAACTGAAGTGGTGGGGGAGGCCACACTCTTCATACCGCTTCTATTTAAATCCTTTCGAATGACCAGAAATTGATAACTTTTCGTTTCATCATCATTTAGATTTCAAAAACTACTTGGAAAAACCAATCGAGGCGAAAGGTATTTTCAAAGTTGCCCTTGCAATTGTTGTTGTCCCTATCGCCAGTAGTTCAAATGTTCGATCGACAATAATTGTCGATGGTGGCAATTATTGCCACCCATAGAAATCGTCAATAATTGTCTATGGTGGCAATTATTGCCACCCATAGAAACGTTTGAAACCCAGTGTATTATTGAAAATCGCTCGATTTTTTCGTACATATCGTGAATATAATTAAATGTTATCAAATTAATTACTTAGATGCGGCCGGTTACGCATCAAGGAGAAAAATATATGATAAACAAGGTGACTTGTTGTGATGAGGTTGGGAACAAGTGATCATGAATGCAATCTGTTGCACTCATCTTTAACTACGTCCTGGAGCTCCACCAATCAGAACGCTTCTCGGGCTCCCAGATTCAGCTTTCAGCCCAGTGGTCCAGAGGTATATCAATGCTGACACAACTAGGGACCTTGTTTGGTGCAGATCCTCAGTTTTAAAGGGCTTTAGCATAGAAAGAAAGACGAAGAAGAAGAAAGTGGTTTATTAAAGAAATTGACATATCTCGAAAATAATAATTACAATGGCAAAATAAACAATACAGCATGGTTCTTTTCGAACCGCCTGCTGGAAGATCGGACCTTGTAACTAACTTATTTTTATTTTTTATTTTTATTTTTTTTAAGAGAATATAAGAAATAATTAAAATCAAAGTAAACTTTCCAATTAATCCTGGATTATTTCTGAAAACTTAATAATTGAATTCCCCCACGAGCAATCTGCGGTATGGCCAAACCAAATTGCAATAATGTGCCAGTTTACTCCAGGCCTGCGAGTCATTAAGGAGTTCAATCGCCTCATCGCGTGACAAACTTGACTTACCAAGCGCGCAACATCTGAACTCCACCAACACCAGACACCAGCACAGGAAGTGGAATGTCGTTTCCATCTCTCCGAGGGTAGATGGGTTTCGCGATATGGTTTCGCATTCAGATGAAGGGTCTCTGAGCGCAACCTGAACATCCATCTCAGCGTATTCATGGGATGCTCTGAATCTTTGAGCAAACTTGCGCACTTCACCGCAGAATCCAATTCCCGATACAGAGTATATGAGTTGGACGACTCCACCCTTCCTCTGAGACATGCATTCTTCTCATCCCCGTAGCCCGCGAGTATTAATTCAATGTCGGTCCTGAGAAGTGAAGCATCCAACGTCGAGAGTTTGTCGGTGAGTCCATATCTCGATGTCAGCTCCCTCCACATGTCAGCCCAAAACACCCCTGCCCTTATAACTTCCAGTGCCACGATCCTAGGCAGCCGAATGAATGACATCTTTGCAACTCAAGATATATTTCAGGTGTAATCCCAAAATAAATACGGAAGTTGGCTCCAACTCGGTCTCAAGATAGGCAATATAATTTGGCGCATGCGATGGGAGGCCAAAAATCCTCTTCATAAGTAGCAGTTGTACAGCATCCACACTAGTGTACTCTCTAAACCCCCAAACCTGGGCTGCATAGCACAGGATGGCCCCGACGATCGATTTAAAAATGTGCATCTTTGCTGTCAGTGGGATTCTCGGATTAGAAAATGCACTTTTTTTTAGCATAGATAGAGTGTAAGCTAAATTTGTTTTGCTGAGAACACGTTAATTTTCAAGTACAGAATAGAGATAGGCTATTTTTGCCATCCTTGTTTGGTGCAGATCCTCAGTTTTAGGGGGAGTGGGGGGGGGGGGTGCATGGATAGAGTGTATCTAAGACTTTGGTTTGCAGTGAGCACTCATGTTCATTTTCAAGCACAGAACAGAGAATAACCCCTCAACATAACCACTTCGAACGTAGAAAGGCCCTACAACCGCTATGCAAATCTCTTTACTTGAAAATTCTTTTGCAGCCTCCTTTAGAAGAAACGGCGGTAGAAGAAAGCGGGCACTCCAGGAAAAGTCCTCCAGAGAATGACAAGAAATGCGAACCGAAACCAGATGTTGTCATTAATATGCCACTCATGGAAATTCATACAGTGGGCGGGGTACTTGTCAACATGCCTCATGTAAAGCACTTATCCTGCATTAGCACATATCTCATCCTTCTGTATTACTGATTATGTTTCTCTGTATGTACCTCTCGTGAACCTTACCTCGCTTTCTGGATTTTGGTTTTCTGCTCCCCGTAAAAAAAAGACCTGGCTTGAACAAATAAAATCAAGTAGGATCCACTCATTTAGGGGTTTACAGTTTTAGACTGGGAATCGTGTGAATCTCTTTTTGTCAGAAAGAAGCTCGTGGATACAATCTGTTCTTGTTGATCGAGGTGGCCTTTGAAAAACTGCTTGAATGATCAGATTGAAGTAAAATTTCACTCCTTCAAATGGTGATTAAAAATCAGTTCGTTCCAATACTGTTAGGGAGCCCGTTGCAAAATGTTTTCAACTTTGTACTTTTTATATAACCATGGATGTACTTATTTACTTTTTTAAATTGATGGATGTTTGGACTGATTGGTAATGCTAACCTAAAAAAACTATACAGGGTGTTACATTTCGTGACGTTTACAGGCCAGGAATCGATTCTAGAGCTCATTTCCAGCAAAAAAAAATGCCTTTTGGTAATTTTGGTTTATTATTAGAGAGTTAGGAGGAGACTAGCGCGAGCAACAGAGGGTGCTACCCAGTTGAAGGAGGAAGCCCCAGTTGTGAGGGGCTCGTGACGGGGACCTCTAGGAACGGGTGACTGTCTGGGGAACCCTTTCATCGTCACCCGCTGTTGTCGGGAGGCAAATTCATCATCACCCACGAACTCCGAGCTTTGTGAAGAGGTTCCACAGGCCCGTTAGTGGTTGCCAAAAACTCTCTATTTTCACGAATGAACCTTTGGTATCGACCAAGAAAAAATTCTTACCCCCCTCGAAATTTGTTAGTTTACGTTTCAAGTCCAATTTTCACCCGTTTTTCCAATTTAAAAAAAATGTTTTTTTCCATCAAGGATAAACGCTTTTCCCTCGTAGCTCAGATTCACAGTTCCCCTCTTGAAAGCTTTGAGAGAATCCCCACTTGCGATCTTTATCTCCACGGGTCGGTTCAAGTTTACCACGTTAATCATAAGATCTGCTACATGTTCCATCACGAGATTCTCCGTTGCTGCACTGTCTATCACGAAATCGATATGATGAGAAATCGAATTGAGAGCAAACTCGTGTTCTGAATTGAGTGCATCGGAGGATTTTTCGATGATTTGCGTAATGAAGCTTACATCGGGGCTTCCATCATCGTCATCAAAACATTCGTTTTAGGCCAAATTTGCAAATTTATGTCTTGGTTGATCACGAACTCGATATCGATTCGAAGAGTTCGATCTTTGAGCCATCGATTCCTCCCTCGCCGATCGATTTCTGCAAAATTTCTTAATATGCCCAAATTTATTGCATCTGTGACACTTAATACTTGAATTCGGACGTTTTTTCGACATCATGAATGCTCTCTCATTACCTTGACTAGAGTATGAAGCGGAATCCTTGAATTTCAACTCTTGCTCGAGTAGACGTCCCTTCACAAAATCAAGGTTCACTTTATCTGATGCTATAGTTTCAATCGCAATTATTACAACGTCATATTTGTCAGGCATTGTCAACAATAGGTAGCATACCTTGTCTATGACATCGAGTTTGGCTCAGGCAGCTTCGAGATCTCTAAGTAGAGACTCAACTACGATGAAATGATCTTGCAGATCATCAGAGTTGCATTTCAGTTTTAGCAACTTTTTCATGACGTACAGTTTTGAAAACGGCGATTTTCTTTTGAATACACTATCGAGGGATTCCATCATATTCCGAGCTGTTTTCGCATCCTTGACATATTCGAGATGTCTATCTGTGATGCATTGCACGATTATACAGCGCCTTAATCTCCATCTTGGCGTAATTCACCCTCTGATCGGCAGTCAGCATTTTCTCGTCATCATTCGAGATTCGTACGGCCTCTAACACACCTTCTTTGTCGAGAAGGCATTCAACTCTAAACCTCCAGTTAGAGTAGTTGGCTGCATTTAGTTGCGGAAGAGGCAAATTTAGCGAAGACATGCTTTCCACGCAACAGGAAGCGCAGGCGCTGAGGGGCGGAGGCGCTTTCCAATGGCGCCGAGCAGTCTAAATAAACCCACAAACTTCGAGCAACGAATTTCACGTCGAGACCCGTAAAAATCGCACCGAATCGCGGAAAATTCACCATTAACTCGTCCCTGACAGTTTAACGCACGGAAACGTTACTAAAAGGCACATAACCTAGTAGAAATATAGATTTAATTAAGGGAAAAAGGCGGGAGCGAAACAACGGAGACACTTGAACGAGAAAGAGAGTTTATTGAGGTGGCAGTGGTACCAACCTAACTAGGCTAAAAACCCTAAATCTAACAAAGGAGATGAGAAATTACCAAAAGGCATTGTTTGCTGGAAATGAGCTTTAGAATCAAATCCTGGCCTGTGACCGTCAATCAACAGTCTTTCCATAATTGGTTAGATGATTCATTCTCACTGCTCCGCCACATTTCTGATTCCTGTTGGCGCAAAAATGAGCCACAACATTAAAGCCGAGGCACCTTCGTGTTTTTAATAATGTTTACTCAATTTTGTATTGATGTGTAGGTTTAATTGAAATTGATGAACAGTTTTCCATCTGAGTAGGTATTAACTTCTTTACTTTATATCACACAAACCATGTTTAAAATAAACACAACATAATTGATCTTTTACAGAACAATTTCAATAACAATGGAAGAGAAGTAGTATTATCACCTTCTGTAATTCATAGAGACATAGTAAACCTGCTTTTAGGGCTTATGTTTTTTACATATTTTCATTCTTCTTTGCACTGCTATGAAACATAAGTAATCAACTTGCATCTTGTTCTCACTTCATCTTGTATCATCCGTCATCTTCAATTACGTGGGTAGGTGTCGACAAACGTTCTCACTCTTTCACCTACCCACAGCCCACTTTAATCATTATCACTTTACTGTATTCATCTATAAACACTTCCACTCATTACACCATTCATGCTACTGCTCGTAGTAGTTAAGAGCCTACACTAATTGAATGGTATGGTTATGAAAACTTACATAATTGCTACATCCATTTGTACATTTTCACACCAAAGCAAGATTAATGCATAAATTGAAGATGCTTTAAAGTTGAAGCACTAGTTTGCTCAATTACTAGTACATTGACACAAAACATACTGCATTCATCTCTACAGCTTATTGTGTCCACATTGCTCGGGAACAGGTCCCCTGTCCAGAAGTGCCCCCTGTGTGTGTCTGTCTATTCAGTTTCTCTTTTGGTGACGAGTGCAGAATGAAATTGAGGATGAGACGGCTTGTTCCAGGGCTATAGTGTTTGCAATGCTAAAAGGCAACTCAAGACATCATTGATAGGCGGCCCTGCAGAATGAGGAATTCACCATGTCGGAATTTCCAATTTTTGCCCATAAAATCGGATTCAGCACCTCGAAAAACCTCCTAGGGCAAACTTTCAGCCTGTACTTCCTAATTTACGAAGAAGCAGAAGTGTAGAAAATATGAACGTTTAAAAAAAACCGGGAGGATGACGTCAACCAGGAATAGTTTTTGTACGGCCACTTGAAGCGCTGAGATCGAGAAATCTATAGTCCTCAGAGGCAACATTTTACAAAACCAGTAAAGATCGAAATCGAAAAACTGAAGAGAAAAAATAGAAAAAGCAAGATGGAGAAAATGAGGTTTCCCCTGTTTTTGTTTGATAACTTTCTTCTTAGATAACACTTTTCTGTAGTTCCATCTGGCAACAAGGGGAGGGGATGGCGATCTGAACAGCCAATCAGCAAGCGTTCCCGCTTCACGTCCGTTTTCCCGGTTATTTTTTGAAATCTTAAATTTTGAATGTCTCCCAAAAATAACAGGAGACTTATTTTCATCTATCCCACACCATTAACTATTCAGGAAAAATGCTAGCAAAATTTGGTGAAATTCCTCATTGGTTGAGTGAAATGAACCACCCATTAGAGATCTGTTCCAAATTAGTGGTCCAGGTTTGGGATCGAGAGGCCGAATTCGTCACGGGATTGGGATCTAAGCGCATTGGTTTTGGGATAGTTGAGTAGCAACCTGGATAATATCACATTGAATCAATCTTTTCATTGTCATCAAACAATATTTCACGTCGTCTTCATTCCTCGTCTTTGTGCGGCGGACTACACCTGGTGCTCATTATGTCCTGGTCATTGCCATACAGTTCCTCCAAGTACCGGAGCATGTCTGCTGACTTTTTGTCGCTTGCTTAACCCGTAGCTTTGGCGATCCCAAACCTGTGACAGCCAACGGATGGGCAATGAGCTCTTAGTCGTCGATACTGTACCCACCAAGCCTAGTATCCACAGATTCTTCTTGAATCCAGAGAATTGAAGTGCAGGGGAATGGGTGCCTCATAGTTGACTGTTTGAATCAGTTTTGATGAAGGCTGGTTTTGGATCCAGTCAAACTAGTTCCTCAATCTGCTACCATTAACCACCACCCAGCTCACGTATAGTCGTGATGGAAAGAGGGGGAAGGACCCTTATAGATAGTTTTCTCTTCGTATAAGATCCATAGACCACCATTAGGAATGACTTGGCCCATCAACCACCAAATAATCCTGCCCATCTCTCCTGACATTCTTGTAAATATGGGTGATCGCCTCGAACGTTGAATCAGTAGCCTCTTTGAAGCTAACAACTTACTTTGAGCAAGAACATGGCCTTATTAACCCATTTCCGGCCACTGATGCGTTTTTGCATTCATATTTATGATTTTTTTAAATATTGAAAATAGTGGTAAATCTTTGCAGGAGATTTCTTTCTCGATCATGCTGTTCCTAAACTATTCAGACAAAGTTTTCTTTGATGTTCGGGAGCTCAATGCAATTTTGGAAATTTTTTGAAAAGGAGACCTCTTGGGCGAAGGCATGAGTATTTATTTATTTATTTATTGGCATATAAAAAATATAAGAAAAGAAATACAAATACTTGTTGTTAATAAACATATGCCTGCCAGTTAAAAAGTTCAAAGGAACTTGTGTAAACTGGCAGAGCCTGAAATCATCCAGCCGGTAGAGCACTGTACAATTCAAAAAACACTGTATCAATTCAAAAAAGAAGAAAATTAAAATTTACAGAATAAGCTATTGAGAGAAAAAAATACATTTTGATTATAAAAACTTCTTAAAATGTTTCACACTGGTGAAATCCATAGGGTTAATATTATTATAGTAAAAGAATTTAATGGCCTGCACAAAAGAGCTCCAATTATAAAATTCAGTCCTATTCAAAGGTAACCGTTGCTAAAGGTAACGTTGCTGTTGCTAGCAGTTGTAGAATGTGGTAAATTTGAAATAAGTGAGCTACATAAACCAGATTCAAATACTCTCAAACAAGAGGATAGTAGAAAGCACTGCTTAATATTCAATACATTAAAGTTTTTATAGAGTAGCACAGTAGGATAACGCATAGGTTTACATAATATCACTTTAATTAAAGAGTATGGTGGCTCAAATTTGATTCTGGACGAGTGAGCTTTCTGGGCCATGAGTTGAAACATAATATGTTTATGTTATGTTATGTTATGTTACCGGAATATTATTCCGGTCCATAAATAGACTTTTACATTCTACCAAAACAATGAACTGGATAAATCATATTTGAAATGATTTTGAAAACTGAGGCCTCTCAAATCTCATTAAAAATTAAAATTCATGGAATATCGAGTAAGTAAAAGTAAAGTAAACAACCATTTCAGGTTGGATTTTCGTCCGACTGCCATTCCTGGAAAATATCGAATATTTTTGCTCTCGATTGCTCTTTATTTCGGCTGGCATTCTGTAAAATAGTTCATCCTCCTCTCCTCAGTATTCAGTTATTTCTACCCTCGGCTTGAAATGGGTTAATTTCCTCTCGAAGTGGCATCTACTCGGAAAACTTTTTCAGACATGAATAATCCTTGTTTTGTGGTTTCCAAGTAGAACGTTAGATTCAAAAACTATCTCAGGGATGAGTGAAACCTTCATCAACAATCATCGTATTATTGTAATCACGTCCAGATGATGTCGAGGTGTCACAATTTCGGAATGTGTTCTCTTCTACAATTGTGACCCCTCCTGCAATATGATTTGGCTTGGCATAACACATTCGTTTGGCTAAGCTACATTATTGATTTCGGTGTGGTCGATGTGTCGTTGATTTAAGGGACCAAAGTATTCTGTGGCATGGCATAATATGAGTTATGAGATCGCTGTGCTTGTTGGCATGACTAATCATCTTTATTCTAGCCTAACATAGCTTTTGGTGTTCGGATTATATGCGTTCCGTATGACCAATGACTAGTTCTATATGTATATAAAACACGAGTATGTTCAGATGTTCCATGGCGTAGGTTTGTTGAATTCTTGGTAAACCACAAGTAGCCTTACCGTGACTTTCTTATGCTTGGTAATATTTGGGAAGCTTCGAATATTCTAGGTATATCTAATTAGAAGCATTTCTGCAATTTTGATGTTCTAGTGATCATTTTTCCTCTTCTGCATTTGTACAATACAATAAATATAGGTACTATACATATTAAAGTTGAAAAATTAATACCATCTAATTATTATTCATTAACTAGTTTGAATTAAACTAATTTGTGTTTTATTTGAACTAATTTCTTTTCAATAAGAACAATTAAGTTCTCAGTGTAAAGCCGAGTTTGAACTTGAAATTCCACTTAATTCAATATGTTTAAAACAACTCCCGGAACTATTCCACCTTCTAACCAAGTTGATTAGTAAAATGTTTTCAAACGATGAAATTTATCCCTGATTTTGGGTGCAATAATTAAATTTTTGAAGCGTTAGGAGTGATTTATAGCAATTTCGTGTCAAATTCAATGTTTTCCTCGTCAAATCCGGGTTTTCACGAACAAATTAAAAGTTTTCCACTTGAAAATCAAGATTTCCAAAAACTTGATCATTTAAATTGAAGCAGAGGCGTTTGAAAAGTTCGTAGCTGCATTGCTTGGTGCCTTTTACAATACAGGGTGTCACCCTTACGGGCGCACCACCGGGCAGCGTTCGATTCTACTAACTACTAGGAAATTTCCATGCTGTAGGCCTAAAAGTTGCATGTGAATCCCAGCTTTCTAACGGTGTAGTCATGTTTTTAAAAACACCACTTATTCAGTTATAAAATCATGTTTTTAGGGCAGAAAACGATCATTTTAGGGTGTAAATCGGCGTTTTTCACCAGAAATGCTTTCCGACTTGGGCGTCGGTGGACTAGTGGACAGTGTACCCGACTGCGGTGATGAGATGAGAACCGTCTAGCGGGGACGCGCGTTCGAGTCTGGTCGTCGCAGAAAGTTTTCTGTCTATTAGACGATCGGCAATCTCTCGTTCCAACCCAGGGCGGTGAGGCCAATGGGAAGCCATGAGCGAAATCATCAGAACAAATTCTGATCTCCCCTTAGGGAGACAGCTGATGACGTCCGCGACGCCAAGAATGGCAGTCGGACGAAAATTCAACCTGAAATGGTTGCTTACTTTACTTTTTACTTTCCAACTTAATAAATCATTCGACATGAAATTTTACGTAATTTTGACGCTGAATCACTTTTCGATCTCCTCGACAAACAAATAGAACTTTTCAAGCCCTTTCCGTTGGGCGAAGGGCTCAATCTCGTTAATCGTTTTATCCAAAATTGTCGTTAAGGGGGGTCTGGGTTATTAATGACTCGCACTCTTCCACTTTGTTGACTTACCTAATTTTTGCCCTCTGTCTTGAAAATATCGTCCCGATCATTTGCGGAAAGCTTTATCTTTTCGATAGATAACAAATTGGGAGTCGAGGACACAGATGTTGTACCCTGTTCAACCGAGAAAGTGCTTCAAAAGTACTATTTGTTTGTCGAGGAGATCGGAAAGTGTTACCATTCGATTCAGCGTCAAAAAGTACGCAAAATTTCATGTCAAATGATTTATTAAGTTGGAAAGCATTTCTGGTGAAAAACGCCGATTTACACCCGAAAATGATCGTTTTCTGCCCTAAAAACGTCATTTTATAACTGAATAAGTGGTGTTTTAAAAAAAAAACGACTACACCGTTAGAAAGCTGGGATTCACATGCAACTTTTAGGCCTACAGCATGGAAATTTCCTATCAAGACGTTTCGAGAAACAAACTTTGAAAAAAGTGAAAATTTTCGAAACTTTCCCAATTTTTTACTTTTGGTTTATTTTACACCCGTTCGTTTCATTTGAAATTTTCTAAAACCCCGTCAGGGAGATAGGAAATTTGACGCTCTTTCTAATGATATAATCAAATTTGAATTTGCTTCATCAATTAAGGGAGTTATAGCCATTTTAGTGATGTAAGGTCGAAAACACGAAAAAAATCTTAACTGTGAAATAAGTCGAAAACGAAGCCTCTAAAACAAAATTGCTAAGAGACATTTTTTGTTGCAAATTAGTAGTAGAATCGAACGCTGCCCGGTGGTGCGCCCGTAAGGGTGACACCCTGTATAGTTATCTAAAATCCGATTAGTTAGAAGGCAGAGGTTCGACACTTCATACACCAGAGTGAACATTCGTATTCCACTTCCCCAGTTTGTACCAAACATTTAGGTGCTAAGTTAAGATGGAAAAGTGAATTTCAATATTCGATTAATGTCGATTTTCACGGACAAAAGTAAATTTCACCAGTGGTAAAATATCGTGGAAGCACAATGGTCCAATTGACGCGTTTAGGATCATAACCGGATAACTCCAAAATATCGGAAATTGACTTATTCGCATTTTTTACAAGTTTAGTATAGCAATTATAAAGTTAGATGAACTTGAGGTTCAAAATCCCTTCCTTCACTACAACTGTAAGCAAGTAAATTAAAAATGGAAGTGTTGTCAAAGTTCAAGGGTACACAATAGAGTTAAGTGAGGTTTTTAGAATAATTTCTGTATAACATCTACATTTTGCAGAAGTAGTTTCAAAATCGGATATACAGGGTGTTTCACGAAAAGGTTACACCCCCCTTCATTTCCGCAAAATACAATGTAAAAAATTCCGAACAACGCAATTCTTCTTTATTTTTTGTGAGCATCTCAGGAAAAATACGTTTGCGCTAAAAAGTTGCGCGCAATCGACACTAACTTCATTTTTTCAAATGGAACCCCCCCTTTTTTATTACAGATTCGGATTCCACGTCAAATTTCATGAAAAATCATACCCACATCGATTTGTTTTATTGCGCGCAACCTGGCTTTTTGAACGCTCCAAGTTGCGCAACTCCACAATTGCGCAAAAATTAGGTTTTGGAGAACCCTTAGTGTGGCGCATGTTTTTTCATCATTTTTTTGACGCTGAATCACAGGATGTCATCCGTTTTGAGAAAAACCAAGATTTAAGAGGAAAAATAACATTTCTTTCACGAAAACATCAGTTTTGAGGTCGAAATCACGTTTATTTTTTATTTTCTCACCTCCTTTTGAACCACGGGCTTGGGGCCTTCTACGGTGGAGTTAAAAATAAAAACTGACAGCATGATCATGCTTGAACTGAATAAAATTACCTAAAAACTCATAACGATTTTAAAAAAGCGATTTTTTCACTAAAAACAACCGAACTTATGGCCGCTATTTTAAAAAACTCCAGTCAAATTGAAAAACGGATGACACCATGTGATTTAGCGTTAAAAAATGATGAAAAACATGTGCCACACTAAGGGTTCTCCAAAATCTAATTTTTGTGCAATTGTGGAGTTGCGCAACTTGGAGCGTTCAAAAAGCCAGGTTGCGCGCAATAAAACAAATCGATGTGGGTATGAATTTCTCATGAAATTTGACGTAGAATCCGAATCTGTAATAAAAAAGGGGGAGTTCCATTTGAAAAAATGAAGTTAGTGTCAATTGCGCACGATTGAGCGCAAATGTTTTGCGCAATCGTATTTTTCCTGAGATCCTCACAAAAAATCATGAAGAATTGCGTTGGTCGGAATTTTTTACGCTGGATTTTGCGAAAATGAAGGGGGGTGTAACCTTTTCGTGAAACACCCTGTAAAGTTTCACTTTTTTTTGTTTTTGGTTGTTGGGCCGTAACTTGGTAGAAAGAAAGTTGAATCTGTTCAAAATCAAATTTGAGGAATAAATTGGGGGCTCACCTAGTAACAATAACTTGCGGGAGATCAGAAATTGCAATTTGATGGATCCTAACGTATTCTGGCCTCTCCTGTGAAATTTTGTTCCGTGAACTTTTTGATGCCAAAGCTTCAATTCGCTGAATGAATGTTCAAGTAGGTATTCCGCATGAACAACGAACCGCAAGTCGAACATTTTCCAGGTTTTCTGTTTTGTTTACTAAATTGACGTGATTAAAATCGAGTTTCGATCATGAATACTCTGAAAGTAGAAAAATCTGCAATTGTTTTTTCCCATGCCTATTGCCTAATACCAAGTAACAACATCAATCACTGCGATATGGCCAAGCGTGATGACAGGTGCAAAAAGAAGGAAAGCACTGTTAAGGAATACCCGTCTATAACTTATGCGTGTTGCATATCGCTGTAATCGAGTGGGCTCTGAATTTTGGGTGCAAGGGCGAGAGGAATGCGACTGTTTACTCAAGTACTTTCTGATTCTGTTCAAATTTTGAATAAACAATCATTGGTAAACTATCTACCTAGCAAAGCAGGCATGAGCTTTTCCAACCCTTACCTTTGTTTTAACTCACATAACACTGATTTGATTTGACTTGGATTTGCTATATTTTACTTAAGTACAATTCTTACGCTGATACTAGTCTACCCAATACCTTCGCTTACTGTATTTTCTATTTCTTAGATCATGACAGCTACTGTAGAAACTGTAGTTGAGCAGCTGGATTTGGCTCCGATCATCATGTCTGAAAGAGTCATCCCTGCAGTTGCTAGAGCTGTTACCTTAACTGACACAGATGTTGGTAAGTTTTCAAGCTATATGATTATCAGACATTATTCTTTGCCATAAAGACTATTCAGTATTTTCGCTTATGTAATGGTTTAATTGTATGTATTAGACCGTAACGTGAGTGTTAAGTGTGGCCAGGCTTCATAAACTGCAAAGGAAATGATCGAATGATGTATTTTACCTATAAACTTATTTTTTTTGGGGATAAAGATGACGAGATGACAACAAAGGGTGGGTATTTTAAACCCTTATCTCTTCATGCGAACTGTAGTTCCTGTAGAGAACTCGGATAGAGCTACAAAAGCCTCTTCAAATTGAATTTTCATTCCAATGTGTAGAATGAGCTTCGGAGGGTGTCGTCTAGGTCAAGCGAGATTGCCCACAAAGCGCATAGTATGAATAAGATCGAGTACTTCTGCTCTTCTTTTAAGTAGGAGAATCCTCAAGGTGCACATTTTCTTGCACTTGATAAGATCTGCAGGAACAGGCTACGCCATGATGGGCCGTTGCTCACTGGGGACCTATCCAGAACCGCAAATAATTTATGGCTGCTATAATATCATCTGCTGACTGCATTTTGCATAGGTACCTAGTAGATGGTCAAAACAAATAAATGATCGAATTTTGAATTTCAAAAAACTTGATGACCTTTACTTTTAATAACGAGGTAAGATTTCAAACCCAAATTTTGGATGAGTTGTTGCATAAGTCAGATGAAGCAATAGCCAGGTATGAAGTGACTCTACTTGAAATTTTGTCCACTAGATGGCTCTAGAAGGTCACAGGTACCCTTGTTGAACAGGTGTGGACAAGCTTCTTTTTTCAAACTTCTTTCGCTTCAGCCATTCACCTCATGGTAGACCTCCACCAATCAGAATTCTCCCTTTCCACCCGCCTTGTTCTCACGGCAATAATAAATACGAAAACGCTGCAAATTATTACACAATGGTTTATTATTTTTCTATATAGATCACTCGTCTGCAAAGCCACCAACCATCCAACTTGAAGAAAAACATCGAGCGTATTTCGGTCAGCTAAAATTTGAACGGAGATTAGGCCTCTTTTGCGATTCACACTCGTGTTTCTGATTTATCGTACGTAAAACCCTTAAATTCTCGTAACGAGCGAACGGTTTGTCCTACAGAGCCCCGCGTGGTCTCAAAAAATTCTATAGAATCTCAAATTGAATGAAAAACAATACCTTTATATCAAAATTTTTTGATTTAGGGCGTTTTCAAAATTTCAAAATTCATTTTGGAACCCTTAGAACTGACCTACATCAACCAAAATCTTCGGGGCACAACTAGACCCCAAATGGAGCCTACATACCAAATTTCATCAAAATTGGTCAATGCTAATTGGCAAAAGTGCCGCGTATGGCGGACAGCGGATGGACGGCCACATTTTTATTCGCTTTTCGGATTCTACGTACCTTGAAACGTAAACCATCAAATTTTGAGGGGGTGTTGAAATTTTTTTCTTCTTGGTCGATTCCAAAGGTTGGTTTATTATTGAAAATAATAAACCAAAAGCACGTAATTACGAAATAACTACTGTAACGACCTCTAGGTGGCGAAGAAAAACATAGTCCCCCAATAACATACCACTCAGTCGCTAGAGAGCAGCCTCGTCACTCCTGCTCATTCCCGCGGTTTTTTAAAAATTGCATCTCATCAAAATTACTTGTGGAGTACGATTTTGGACGCTCTGTCCTCTATAACTATCATAATAGTACATGTACATACCTACCATAAAATGGAAAACAAAAATATTGTGCAAGGAAACCACTGATTGGCACGAAATATTACAAGTGTAATTTCTTTCCAAGATCAAAAACAAAACACCTTTCCAATATAACAACTAACTGAATTCCTACAAAAAATTATATCTAGGGACTGTAGTTACACTAAAATATCATCATCTATCATCTGCACCACTCTTATCACTGCATTTCTGCCGAGGCGTACCTACTGATGGTCTCAAGTTATCGGAATTGACATCTTCCAACACTACTTCATTTTGAATAAGTGAAAAGCAAACTAGAGACAAACCACTGTAGATGAACAGAAAGACGAGAAAATTAAACTTCAAGAGACGAACCATCAAACAGAAAGACGAGAAAACATACGTTAGCAACGAGAAACACGTCGGAAAAATTCGTTGGAGTAACCGTTATCAGGGCTGAGAGAAGGGGAAGCGTTACGAGCACTAGTGACCGTGAATAGTACTTCTTAACTCTGTTCGCCACCTAGAGAACACTACTGTCGGGATAAAGGAAAAAGGTGCACGCATCGGCCCATCGAAGTGAGCTTTCCTCCTATCTTCTTCCATGGTTTGGTCCTGTGAAGACATAAGCCGGGTGGAGAGCACCCACTTGAGGCCCACTCCTCCCTGTTTCAAAAATTTATTGTACCTACTTGTTACTAGAGATGGGTGGAACGGTTACATTAGCATATTAGGTTCCACCATTACCGCTCTGGGTTGGTAATAGGTTCCAATAACCTGTTATTTATTAATAGGTTATCTCAGGGACCTTCTCAGAAGCTCATTTCGACATACCATTCCAAGGTATCGTTTTCGTGATTTCTACTTTTTGTTCCCGACCTACGTTTTTTTGTTTATCATTTTATATTGTTATTCCCGATTATATTGTTAAGTTTGGGTTCTATCAAGTTATTCCCGACATTACAAGTTATTTCCCCACACGTGTTAGTGTATTTTCACTCTTTTTCGATTAAAAAACCCAAACTATTGTTCTGGCTCCACACATTTTGGAGCCTTCCCTGGAACGTTATTTAGTAACAGGATTATTTTGGTAATAGGTTCCAAGCGGAATTAACGAAGCCTGGTAATAGGTTATTTTTAACTGTTAAGTTAAATACCGCCCATCTCTACTTGTTACTTCTATTTCTAAGTTCTGGTGAGGTGCAAATGTCGGTCAAGTACCCCACAATTGGTATTTAACTAAAACTATGTTGATTCTAATTCTTGTTCTTAATGATGATTCCAAAGCGACTGCAACAGCACAAATTGCCAAGCCGAATTTAGTTGGAGAAAATGACCAAACTATCGACTCTGGCGACGAAGACATGGAAGACTTTTGGCAAACTTCCGTCGGAAAATTTAGATTCACTATCGACGAATTACCTCAACAGCTTCAGTACATTCATCAGCTTTTAAAAGTAAGGCGCCTAAAATGATCTCATGGTAGTTCAGAATGCCGTCAATATATTTTCAACTTAGTATTTATAGTAATTGTTGCTCAATTTGGAATTCGTCGTATTTTCTGAATTATGAATCAATTTCAGGAAATTTCGAGAACTGATGAACCTGATGTGCTTTACCACATGCTCAACTGTCTGTACCTCATGTGTTTGCATGGAGATGCATTGTCCAAAGCAGTGAAACATCATAAAGGCTTCATCATTTGGTGTCAAGAGAATCTTTTGATTAAAAAGTAGGTGATAATCTTTGCAAGCGAATTATGATGGCGTTTGTGGTGATCAGATACTACTCACGTCGCACCTTTTTTGGAATTTTATAATACGCAGGTTATTGGGAAAGTTATGTCCAGGATGTGGAGTAAGTTTCTCACATTTTCTTTTTGATTTCAGCCTTTGGGAATTGTGCAACGCTGAGCATTCACACTTATGCGAAGTTTGTGTTCCGATCCTGTTGCATTGCATCTCTCTACCCTGCGGGTCTGATGCGTTTTGGAGAGTTCTCCAGGAGGAGTTTCACTCGAACGATTGGAGAGTGCGATTCATTGCAGGTAACGACTTAACCCCCTCGAGGGAATATTAGCTTTTTCTCGCTCTTAGTGGAAACATCTGCTTGTAAGGCAGCTATTCCTGATAATCTTCTTTAGTTTGCAGTTCAATCTGAGATCAAATCATCTTTCATTTCCTTGACTTTTACAAAAAGTGTGGATGTTTCAATAATATTTACGTTACTTATGAATAAAATAATTATGTAGTACTGCTCGGAGTAATGAGGGGGTCCACTTGACTCCCCACACTGCTAACCAGGCATTGACCCAGCCAGCCCCGGATCCCTTCCACCATGACGGTTTCCTGGGCCTGGCAACTGCCTGTGGGGAGAGCCTATGCAAACACGTTGGATCCCCCCACCGCCAGAGGCCACTCCAAATGTCACCCGACAGGGAGCCAACTAGGACCGCCGACCAAGCCCCCCCCCCCCCCCCCCCGGTTATTTACTCTCAATCTCCAGGCAAAGACACAACAGGAATTTGATCACAACAATCTAAACTAGGCAACAAATCTGATTTTGAGGTATGTCACAGTAATAAGTAGAATTTGCTTGACCGGAGTACTTTTATAAAATTCCTCTGTCAGGTGTATTTATGAAATCTGAACTACATTTTTAAAATTTGTTTTAATTTAAAATGATTTTGAATTTGTTTGAAATTACACTTTATTTATCAATTTATTGTTCATTCATACGTCTTGCTAGTTAGGAGTATTAATTCATTGCAAATTTCTGACGGGAGCGTTAATAGTTACAAGGTTTCAATAGAACTAAAATATTATTATATTATATTATTATAATGTTATTTTTCGTTTTTTTAATTTTTTTAAATTATTGCGTGCAGGTTTTTTAAAACCCTCACAGTTAAACTAGTCCTCACGATTATAAATTTCCCATACTATCCTTCCATTGGTTTTACTATCTTATCTAAGTAGATGTCTGCGTATATCAAACTCATTACAGAACGAGTTTTATTCGTTAATTCACGGATGAAAATCTTCATGAAGTGATCTTATCTGATTTCTTTTCCATCTTGGCTCTGAGGCTCATCTACCCTGGTGGACTGCATCCATACATGTGTCATCATAATATGAATGAGATATATGAGATATATATATCTGAGATATATGAGATATATTATATTCATGCGTAGCCGCCCCTACAGATAGTCTAGACCTATCCCGAGTAGGGATCGTCATGCCAAGCACCCTGGAAGAAGAGTGTGAGGGCCCTGGGTTCTCCCTAGATACTTCTTCAATCATCAGTCGGGTTCAGGACGAGCCAGTGAACTGACTGCAAGGGGAGTTTTGGCGGTCTTGTACTATCTAGAGCTACCGATTTATAATCCGTTTTGAGCCAAGTTATTGTAGAATACAGTTGTTTCTTTATACGCGAGTGATTTATGATCCTGACAACCAACTGGAAGAAGAGGAAATACCGGAGAATGGAATAAGAGTTATTTACTATTTTCACAGTACATAGGTGTCAACAAATGGACCAATTCCAAGTGCTTTGCCTGCTGTATAATACTTTTGATCCCGGGCTAACGTCTTCCCCTTATCTCTTTCAAGTTACAGTCTTCAAATGCACACTACCTGGAGTTCCCAGAGCTCCCTCAATCGCACCCTTGATCGCCATGCTAAAACCTTCTACTCGTATTGTATCCGAGTAACATATATCAACTCAATATTATTACCTCACAATTTCTCCCCAAATCATCTTTTCTTTATTTTCAGTTGAACGAGTAACCGTCATAGCCCGATTTATGGACTCGACCCCATTGAGAAGTAACCTGGTGTTACAAGGCTCCCTGACCAATGCTTTTTGCTACTTGATTTCCAGCCTTGACGATTCAAACGTTCAAGTTGCCCAACGAGCAACGTTATACTTGGGGACTATTCATGATTCTGCTATCAAGGTTAGTTCTGAACAATGAAGTTGATTCAAAATTTGAATAGGTAGCCAATAGCTGTCCATAATTAATTTCATTCTTGCCACGAATATTATGTAAATCGACATTCTTATGTCTCAATATTGATAGAATGGCGTATTTTTGTTTTTTCTTCAAATTGATGTGGGTTTAACGAAAAAGTTGACTGATGAACATTTTATCTTAAAATTGGTCATATCTAAGTCCTTTACATAACGTTATTTCTTTCATTACTTTTTCCATTATAACGAATCTATAGCACTCGCTAGATTCTTCGTCTTATTAGCTACTCATCTTAGAGACTTCTTGCAGAATTCTGATCGGCAAGTGGGGATTCTGAAAAGGATTTTTGGGAGAACAAAATTGTATGGCACCCACCAAGTCAGATTTTACTAGGGGATTTTGAGCTTTTCGAACCCCAATCATCTCAAATAAGCAGTTTCATTCCGTTTTATCGTGTATTCAGCAGTTCGAGTGTTCTGTCTTTCAGTTCCCCTCCAGGCAACGAAGATTTTAGGGTCATTTGTGGTCGAAAATTCCTTGTTGAAATTGTTGAAATTCAAACCGCTCAATTTGGTGTTTTGTGTACTTAACCTCAAAATATTTCAAAACCCAAAAATTTCAAATATTTACTCTTTTGCAATTTTGCGGACTGTTTATACATTTCAAATTAAGTTGGTTGGTATGTTTGCTTTTACGTTGTTTTAAGTCTATGTCAGACTCGCATGGTATCTCTGAACTTTCGATCAGAAATGGCATAAAAATTTAACTCTCTTTTCGGGACTCCATTAAAAAGAGCAAATTGTAATCTGTATTGTCTATTATTAGAGAGTTTTCGCCACGTCAGACGCGACGACTTGAGATCGTGACGACTAGAGACATATGGGGCCAGCAGATGCAGATGCTAACTTTTTTTGGTGGATTTCGAGTCGTCACAAAATAAGGTGCGGACTCTGGAAGTGACGCTAAACAGCTACCGACCTGTGAAGTCACTAGAAAATGGCCGATAGCGAACAGCTGATTCAGACTCCAGGGGGGTCTCGAAATGAGTTTTTCAGATCGAAAATTAGAATATTTGCCGTATTGAAAAAGCAATACATTTTTTACTACTTGGATAGGTACCTATTTACATCCCTTTCTGACACTACATTTCGATATAAAAACCTACCTACTTATGATTTTGATCGTTTTCACCTTTAGGAAGTAGTGAACAACATTAGCTTTTCCAGAGCTCTTACTGCATTTTTTGGGTCTATATCACCTAACTACCGATTTTGCTGTTGCTACCTTTCTACTGGTTCCTTGTTTGTCTAACAACACCTCCGTAACATATCTATAGATAATTTAGAGTAGGTAGGTACTTTGTTTCTACCTACCAGGAAGTACAGACTATTCCAGAAATGGAAGTACAGATCTATCATACAAGGATAGATGTACGAACTTATAGACGTAACACCTAAATGCAGACATCCAAAATTAACCAAATACCTACTATTGTGTGAAAAGAAGGTATTTTTTCAAAGGTAATGAACTTTATGAATGGAAGGTAATGAACTTTCCAATTTTACAGGCAACTTACAAGTACAGTAGAACTCCAATTATCCGAATTAATGGGGACCGGGACCCATTCGGATAATCAAATATTCGGATAATCGGAGTTTTTTTTTTAAATTGCCATTGGAGAGAAAAAAAGCTACGTTTTGATATTGCACTATTTTTTTATTGAATTAAATGAAATAAACATGATATTTTCACATGTTTTAAATATAAATAAAATGTACTTATGTACAAGTTTAGAAATAAAAATCATTGTTTTTCAAACATCTCCGTCAATGTAAGCTGTTTTGCGGTCTTCATCCGTTTTTGGGCAGCCAGGTCACGCATTCGCTTGACGGTGAGCAGTTGCAAGTGGTCACACTCGGGCTGACGCTCCATCCACTTCAAAGCAGTCTCGAGGCCGGCAAATGCTTCACTAGCTGATGGTCCAGCGTCTACTTCAACATCAGCAGAAAGTTCTTCTTCCACTTCCACTTCAACATCTTCTCTCACACTTTCAACAATTTCATCGTCATTGAGAATTTGAAAACCAGGGTCAGACGTGTCACAAGCCATCCACTCTCCTACATCTTCAGCACTTACTTCTGTACAACCAGGAATTTTTACAATCATTTTTTTCAATCTTCCCCACGCGCAAACACTGGCTTCGCGGGGGGAAGAATAATAGCGCACTTAGACTTTTTTTGGACAATTTTTTTTCTGAAAGTGATTCGGATAATCGGCGATTCGGATAGTCGGAGTTCGGATAATTGAAGTTCTACTGTACGATGATCAGCAAACGGAACTATCAGTTGAAATCTTAAATGGTACTTACTTACGTGAACTGACTTCCGTCGCCTGTTAATTGTAGATCTTTAGTTAGGTATGTTGGTAGATGAGTGTATAATATGCAACATTGAATGAAAATTCAGAAATTTCATTGACATTCAAACAATGTAAGATTCACACAGAGTCATCAATAGTATAAGTTGGATTTGCTTGATTTTGATGTGAAGATAACAGAATTCTGGTGACGAGTAGTTTGTTTCGAGAGATGAAAAACTTGATAATTCCCCGGAAAAAGAAAACTGTTCTACAAATGAAAGCTAAAATCGAGAATGAAAACACGGGAGTCGAACGACGAACACAACACAAAGTCCTGCTACATCCGATCTCAATTGAAACTGGTTATAAATGTGTGAGGTTGTGAAGGGCACAGTCGTGAAGAAAGCCGTCATTCTCGACGCCACCAAAAGCTGGCATTTGGCGGTGTCCATGACGACTGAGCTCGCTGTCCGAGTCGTCACGCATGCGCAGTCACCATTTTCAGATGGTTGCATGGATATTACACGCGGACGGTCGTCACAAAAGACGTGGCAAAAACTCTCTATTGAATTGCTCTCGAGAAGGGGTTGGTTGGCTGACCTGTCCAGGCTACGGTCTCAACTTGCTACTCAGATAAATGCAAGAACTCTCTTCTGTTGTTTATTTTACTGTGCTCTGCCTTCAGAGTTTATCTAATTCTGGTTTCTAGTCACTAATAATGTGCCTGGAGACTCAATTTGATTCTGTCATTGTTGATCGACCCATGGTACTACAATCCCTCTATCAACTTCACAATTGTCTGAGCGATCGACACATTCTCACATGGGATTTTTTCCTCAATCGGTTTGATGCTCTATTTTTGGAAGCACAAATCAACTTGGAAAAATCTGGAGACATAACATACCTTCGGGGTAAGACCGGCTACTAATTGTGGTAATAACTTCAAGCATTCCTCTATCTATGCCTGCATTTCCAACTACTTTATCGATGTTGAACTTCTCTAGTGGTCTTCCTAACCTTAACCAGTAGATTTAAAAAACTCTCCCTCTTGTGTTCTAAAGGTGGCTTTTCTCATTTCGAATGTTTTTGTTTTCATAATATCATTATGACATGAATTAGACTTGAAGAACACGGACATGAACAGTGAAACATTCATGCGAAAGCTGCAGAGAGCCCAAGAAGCATTGTCCCAATCAGATTCGAGTTCCGTTAAAACTTTAAGCGCAAGCTTCGGCCCCAAGTGGCCGTACAAACGAACGATGTCAGCTCCTGCCTCAATGGTTCCTCGACAGGACACAAAACAAGGTATTTCAAATGCCACGTGAAGAATGATAGAATATTTTGTACTGTTAACCCTATAGGTAATTAACACTTATTGTCAACAATACATACATGGCCCAGCACTTATTCAATTTGGCTTCAAAACATCGATTGCCTTATTCTGAAAACTTCACTCCAACTTTTATTGATTGTGTGATGACAATTTTTTTCTATTTTGTATCACAGATACCAAATTAGGATTATAGTTTTGATTTTTGTTCCTAAAACAAGGTGGGTACCTACTTGGGTATTTCTAGCAATCAAGTACTTATGAAAAATCAAGTCCTGATTTGCAGAACACGAAGGAATCAAGATTTTATTCACCAACATCAATGAGAATTCCCGGTACCGGGTAACCAGATTCTAAACTCGCTTTAACCTCTACAGGATTTCCCCTTTACCTCACGATGTAGAAATGAAGGCTGGTTCCAACCTGACAATGAAAACAGTTTACAGACTCAATCTCTAATGCCTTCTCTCTTCTCGAATGAAGGTTAGGGATCTCACTTTGCTCGCCCTAGGAGAATCTCCCCGATGATGTGAAGTTAACGGAGCTTGTTAAAATTCTCTACAAAAGTGTGACTTGCTGTTCATAGGTCCTCAAGAACATAATATTTGTGGCATTTGCATCCTGGGAGGAATCACTTCTGTAATGACTCATATACTCGAATATGTTAGTTCTCCAATAAAGGACACAAGGGAAACCCTGAGTGACTCATCGTGCCAGGTAGGTAGAGTGAGGTATGGGGGACAAACACGTCACTTGACGTCACCCTCCTCCACTCTCCCTTTGCCTTGTTAAAGTAGTATAAAAGGAGGACTCTGGGCTTCTCCTAGAGACAATCATGCCTAACAATCAACAATCATGTCTTCTAACAATCGACTTGATTATTTCTCGCTCTACCTCGCCTTCTCTTAGAAGCCCAAAGTTCCTCGGAGGTCTTGGTAAGCACATCGCGCCGGCCTCTGCTCCCATTTCGCCTAGGAAGTTGTCTGTCCCCAACTAGGACTAGGTAAATGTACTGCCTCCCTCCGGTCGGCGAGCAATCGCGCCGAGGATCGCAGCTGAGATGAAATTCTTAAGCACTCCTGCATGCGGTAGGCGGTGCCGGGCAGAAAGTGCTGTCCCATCCTTCACCTTCGTTGAGTAGGGACCAATAGAAAACGACAAGCTGACGTGAAGACAACCGCCTTCACACGATGACACGCCGACATAACAACTTCCTACGTAGGACTAGAGTAAGTTTGACATTAAATGATGGCTACACTATTCTGGATTCTTTTTTTAAAGTCCTCTGGGAGTCTTATATGTTCACCAAAACCAACTCTGCCGAGGATGCTTCTCAATCGTTGTGCACTGTGCTGCTCAAGCCAAGCAGGATTTTCAGCAGGCTCTGCAACTTCTTCTAGCACTTGATCCTTTCCTTCAGTGTTCAGTGCCAGCGTTCAACCATCCCATCCTGAGAGTAATTTGAAGTTCTTCTTGAACAATTTGTGTTCATCTTAAACTACTTGGAGCTGACTCAAACTTTTTTTTTTGAGTGCCTGAAAATCTGCTAACAGACTTCGGACAGGGTGGGACATTCCCCTTCGTTTGAGCCAGGTTGCCTGATGGTGACTGGCTAAAAACTCCTCTGGCAATACTTAGGGGCAGTCACATTGGCTGAAGGCCCTCTATTTTTGTCCCTTTCATGCCTTTCTATAGGTACTTACCTATTCATCTGTTGAGGGAGAGGGTGACTGGAAGGAGGAAACCAATCCGTTGTCCTCTCATCTCCCTCCTTCATTTTGTGAACTGTGGTGACATACCCATACATGGCTTTCCAAATTTGCTTTGTAGCCAGCATCTTTGCTACAATTGTTTCTGGCTGAGGTAATACTTAACAGTTACTTGTTTACTATCATCTTTCCATTGATAGATTCGTCTCCTCTAACTAGCAGAAGATCTATTGGAATCACCCCTGCTATCACTTGCACCACGGTGGCTGATACCGTCGTCCTTTATACACTACATATGCGCAGTATAATAAAATTATCCTCCGTTCTGAAATTAGATACTTGTGGTACCTTATATTCAAGTCCCGAATTGCGGAACACAAAAGAATCAATATTTCATTCACCTGCATCAACAAGAGTTCCTGGTACTGGTTAACTAAACTGTAGTGCAACCACTATAGGTAGTACTACTACTTTCTCGTAAACCTAAACTCTCCTACCCAAAAATCATGTTTAAAATTAAGTGGCTACTTCAATTGTGCTGGGCTATGGCATTACTTTTTTGATGACCTGAACTTAATAAATGCATTGTTTTGTGCCATAGGTTGAACACTTGGTTACCTACACCAATACATACGAATTTTATTTGGATTTTTACTATTCACAAACCCTTTACAAACATACACTTGGATCTCTGCCAATCGCAGCCTTGTTGTGGAAAAAAGTCATCCCTTTTAACGTTCATGTTTCATTTCGTTTTCATTATCCTACAGTCTTGCGATTTATTATTCTAGATTCGTAGAGAACAGGCGGTCACAGGTGTTTAGGAGACGTGTGAAGTTTTTGTTCGATGACGACACAAAGTAACTAAATGAAAAAAAAATCAACAGTCTGCCAAGTGGGTGTGGCACATAGCTTCCTCGTATCCATAACCCAATTATATAGATGATCCGATGCATAGTGGTTAATCTCAAAACACCAATCTCTAAGTACCTTTCACTACCCTCATTCCATCTACACGCTAATCTGGACAATCCTAGAAAATTTCATCAAATTCGGATGAAAAATGTAAGTGAGTAGTGATTGGATCAAAAAATGTCTTGGCCTGGCTGAGAGTCGAACCCGGGACTCATGGGTAGGAATCCAATGCGCTACCTCTGAACTATTGGGGCCTGGTGATGGGGTGTTTAGGATTTGAGATTCTCACGTCACACATGTGAAATTACGGAGGGAAGGCGACAAATGCACGGCTGTTACAAGGATTTTACGTTTGCGCATGCGCAGAGGCTACAGTAAATGTTAAGCCCTTGATTTTCATTGAGGACCATCTACAACCTAATCCGAGTAATCCCCGAAAATGTGATCGAAATCGGGTAGAAAATGTGGAAGTTATGGCTGTTAGGTACAAGGAATTCACGTTTGCGCATGTGCATCGGCTACTATCAGTCCGGGGATGATGATTTTCATAGGGGAAAAGTGAAAACAAAGCTTCCGCTACCTTGGTAGACTCAGAAGCAAAAAATCAACAATCACGCTGTTTATTTCTACATGTTTGCTGTTTATATCCTACATGTTCATCAAACTTCTCAAACAATTCTCAAACAATTTCGCTGTTTATATCCTACATGTTCATCAAACTTCTCAAATTGAGAGTTTTTGCTGCTAATGAGCGATGTTTGCTCTATGAGCCTGGGAACGTCAACCTAGAGTTCGCGATCATGTTGAACCCCCTGCCAAAATTTGACGGGCCCCGTTCTGAGACTAGCGCGAGCAACCGAGGATGCTACCCAGTTAAAGGAGGAGGCACGTTAACTATATACATGGGGGGGGGGGATGCCTCTGGAAACGGGTGACTATCTGGGGAACCAAATTCATCATCACCCAAGAACTCCGAGCTTTGTGAAGAGGTTCCACAGGCCCCGGTAGTGGCATGCAAAAACTTTCAGCATTGGTATCCAACAACTCTCTATTTCTAAGCAATGGATTAGCACAACTCTATCTTGATGAACTATCAGTAAAATATCTGTCAGGGACTCAAAAATTATGGTTTGAACAATCTAGCCACTCTCAGCTCCTAAATCTGTGGTGATGTTAGTAGTGATTTCGATAATTGTACTAAAATTTTATTGACGAGCATATTTTCATCAATTGACTCAAGGTTTCAAAAGACATTTTCGTGGGTGAGATTCGATAGGAATCAAGTCACCATGTCGCTAGCAAACTTTTAATATACCATAATTCTGGTCAAGTTTTGAAGTGTTTTCCATCAATTCGCTCAGAGCTCTGTTGACACCAACAATGGCACCAATCTCTGAGATATGCAAGGTAAATAACATAAAACAATTAGCTGGTCATGTGACAGTCAAGTTCTTGAAACTGGATCAAACATGTCACTGGGTGAGATTAGTGGGTGAACCTGGAATTGGAGGCGCTGGCGCTCTCATCTTCTGCTATCAGTAGCTTGGCAGGAACACTGGTCTCCGCTACTCTGCTCTGTTTGGTCACCTACAACCTCTATAATCACCTCACCTACAATCTCCACTTCGGGCATCCCCAATTCTTGAGGGAGATCAAACCCGGCCAACAGGCACACAGTCGGTAGGCTTTTTGTGAGCAATTTCACATGCCTTTGGCTGAACCCCACTCCAAAGAAACTTTGACGATGACACAGCTTCCGAAGTCAATGCCGGGCGCTTCATTCCGAACGCGCGAGAACTCGGCGGACCGTAGCGTCCTACCCAAGTTGATCGTAAAACATCCGCGAAAGGATTATCACCCGCGGACTGCATTGAAAATGCGTGAAAACGAAAGAAAAAAATAAAACGGAACAAAAAGATCGGCAATCCACAATAAAACACTCGAAAAAACTCCGATAACAAGTAAACGCGGAATGATTTTTTCGAGAGCGAAAGAGTCGATTCAGAACAACAAAAAGTAATGAGGAAAATGGCCATCGAGCGGGCGATGGGGACCTGCTAGCAGGGTTGCCAACATATTAGGACGAAAAATCTCAGTCGTTCTAGGGTTTTTACCCTAAAACTTCCTTTTTTCTGCGAAAGTTGTTGTATTCAGAGACAGCAGAGCCTGCTGCCAATGTCAAATACCAAATCCCGTCCTTCCGTAGTATAATCATTGATATCTCTTTCATTTCACTCCTGTCGTCGTCTTATGAAAACTTGAAACGTCTTCCTGACATATTAATGAAAGATTCGCCATCTTTTTATTTTGCATCACTGTGATTTCCTTCAAATCAAGTCACAAGTCGTTGAGTGCCCTTCTGGAATGATTGTGCATTCCATCATGTTTGGTGTTGAATGATTTGTTCGTGAAGCATCTTGACATTTAAACCCCTCAACCTTCACATCTGCTCTCACTATAGAAAGAAGGGACGTATCGCCTTGTCGGGCTCAGTGCTTTCAGTTTGTTTTGGGCTTTTAGCTGCGTTTAGTTAATAAAAAGCTGAAAGCTTTCGTTTTAGCAAGTGCTTATCCTTCAAACGGCATGAGATGTGAAGCACTCCAGTCATTAGGGACCCTTTGGTTCAAGCTTGGATTGAAAAATGTGTCAAAACCCAGAAGCGGGATGATTTTTTAAATTTTTATTTCCACAAATATTTTTACAGCTTCTCACTACCATTGACTAGTCCATTTTCCAAACATTGGCTTACTCAAATTGATGTATCTACCTACTTCTTTTTCTAACGCATTGAAATGTGGTTTATGTAATTTTTGCCTTCAGACAAGGAGAAAGTCTACAGCAGGCAATATTCGGCTCCAATATTGAAAAGGAAAACGTCTAGATTTGGATTGGGTCAGTTACTAGGTTATATGCCTTCAAATAACACTATGGTTTTGCCAGGTAGACATTGATATACCTAATTGATTTAAAGGCATACTTTTGACATTTACCAGCTTTTTATGCCTTTGAATACTGCATGGAACATCCATCCGTCCATCAATGTCTTAATGTCTATCTGGTATACTCGTTGATAGAAAGAATTTGTTTGTTTTATAACGTAGTTGTGTTTATTTTCGTTTTTAATCCTGACTGAACTGCAACAAATTTACGGTTTGTTAGTTAAAGCAAAGTTAGTTGGTAGTAAACATGTGTGAATTCATCAGATCACCGTAATATCTCCAGTGCCCTTATGAAATGATTCGTTGGTTATACTTAAGAGCTAGTTGATGGTGTAGGTAGCTTTTGACACGAAAGTCCTGTATAGAAAAAATGCGATACTTGATAGGGTTTTGCTCCTCCATCTCCAAAAAGTTAAAAAAATAAATTTGCTTGTCTAATAAATGAAGCTTAACTTCACAAAAGGTTTTTCCAAGAGCTAAGTTTTATGATGGACAAGTGAAGGCGGATTGTGCTCGGGTTAGATGATTGATTCCTGCCACACTTGATCCAACCTGAACCCGTGGAAGAAGTAGGAGGAAGGCTCACTTCAATGGCCCCCCAAGCGAGACCTCTTGTATTATATTTTACTGCATCAGTGGCGGTCTCTGCAGTAGGTACCCTCAGGTCTCATCAACGACCATGAGAGCTGTAAGGGTCAGTTTCAAACCACGGTATCAGCAGCAACAACTCTGATTGGAAATCAACAATTCGCTCCAGGTCGCCGTTTGTTCCTCGCTCTAGGTTAGTATTTCTTTCAAGATTTCCTGAAAGAATTTCTTTCAAGAAACTCCCGAAAAAATTTCTTCCAAAGTTTAAAAGTTGTACCTAAATTTTTAACTTTGAGAGCCGGTTCTTGAAAGAAATACTAACCCAGAACGAGTGGTAACGAACTGAGACCCCCTTAAAGCTGGACTTCCAAAGGGGCTGTGGGACTACTGATTACAAATAACTTACTGAACTCCTCCCTGATTAGCTGGGCAAGTTAAATTTATCAAATAGTCGAATACTGTTCATCAGTGGTGTAATGCGAACAAAAGGGGATGTCCAGCACATAGTGAAATTTTAAAGAAATAAAGATCGAAATTAGTTTTTTGAAAAATCTGGCAATAATTGAGAAACTACTAATTATACAGATTAACTCCTAAATACACTGGCTTCTGGCACATAGTGACAACTGCCTTCCTAGCAACCCTAAACACAAAATGTACACTCCGAGCAAGTGCTCCCCGTCTTCCTCCAGGAGGACAGTTTCTTGAAGAGGCATTTGTCACTGATAGCAGTCATCCTGTACCCCATCATTGGGCAAATACGATGAAAAATGGTGGTTTGTCAATTTTGAACTTTAACACTTTCAATGCGGGCCCTGAAACTGAGACTACCCCCAGGCACGGGACCCTTCATAGAAGTAAATATCTCTTTCCCCCGAGCTGAACAGGCCACTTGGTGTAATCTGGCCTTGTTGGCCAGAACTGGGAATATCTCCACTAATGAATGGTAGAGCTGAAAAAGGCGCCTTCTGTGGTGTAAGTAACTAATGGAGAGAAATCCACCTTCAGAAGAATCATAGATGACACTGTACTTGCTAGCGGGAATTTTGAAGCTGTTGACTAGTCTGAGACTCCATGATGTACAGAGACATCATAATATGACATCACTGACTCGTGATATGACATCACTCGTGACTGGGGAAGTCCTGCATGATGTAAAATCTAATATAATAAAACGCCAACCGTACGTACCTACGTACGTATGCACGGAGGGGTCGTGGGAGGTGGGACGAGTCGGAGGGGCGGGAGGGGGGGGAATCGGAGGCGGGAGGAGCCGGAGGGAGTGGGATGCGGGGAGAGTCGGAAGAAGCGTTTTGCCTACTTTTAGTAGGCTTTTCAGCTAGTATAACATAATCCGCATTGAAAGTATTAACAGTTGGGTCGTTCTTTTGTCACTGTTACAAGCGTTCCAGTGACTCATGTGTAACAGTTTCAACCAGGCGTTACAGTTCCAACTTTGTAGACTGTTGAGAGTGGAACAGAATCTGTTAACTGTGACAGAATTTGCATCTCTGGCTGCACCTCTACAGTGTTCCGTCGTAATTCCGTCGTTAAATGTTACATTTTCACCTTCATTGCCAACCATATCAAACCATCAACCATGCGAGTGGTTGGTGAGCAAGAGTGGGACTTCCTCCTTCACTTTCCTCTTCTGGTGCCTTTGTTGGCAAACTTCGAAATTAATATTAGCAAACAGTCATGAATTGGAATGATCAAATGTCAAATTTATGTAAAATGTCAAGTTTTAAAATCTATTGCTAATCAATCACTGTTTGCATTAAGTAGATTTGAGTTCCCCACATCTACTGGAGATCTCACTAGTTGCCTGAGCCTTCCTCCACACTACACCTAATTTCCTGATACAAACACGACTAATTATTGTTATTGAAGAACCCCTTGAAGCTGAGTGGAGGTGCTTTTTTATTCTGTTCTTTGTAATCTCTATCTAGACAATATTTCAGATACGTCCTGGCGATCACTGCTTAGAGGTTAGCATCTGTTGGAGTTACATTGACTATTTGTGTGGCATTTACCTACCTTCCTTCGTGATTCGTTCATTTTCTTTACCTATCCCATTTTTACTTCAATTAAGTATATTTTAACATTATTTTTATCAGAAGCGCGTAAAGAAGTTTAAATTTCCTGATAATTTGATCGGTTACCTGATACATTCATGATTTACCCCTTGCCGTCCGGGTGGGCCTATTCCAAACGTCGCTTACTGATTCTATCATCCAAAGTTCATTGTATCATAGAGTCTCTCATTAATTATTTGTCTTCACTCATTAATGTCATCATACCGAACGATTCCCGGGCATGTTTGTTGTTGAACTTGTGTGAAATCATAACTGTTTCCTCTACGCATTCTGTGTCTCCTGTGCCGTCGCATGTATGTGCGTTTGTCTTTGTATCGTAACCGTATACATGTCCTTCATTGTCTTTAACAATATTGGTCAAGAAATACAATGGAAAAAAAATAGTTGGAATGCAATAGAGTAAGTGGGAAAGTTGAAGAATGTACGAAGATAGTCCGCGCAACTCTCATCAGGTATATGCGGTACCAGCTAGGTAAATTCTATAATATTATATTTGTGATGTTGAACTTCAACTTGATAGTTTCTCCAAATTTCATAGCCTCCGATAACTTATTCATACCTAAAATGTTCCTGACTTGTAACTGACGTAGATTTAGCTGGTAGTGGCGATTTGACATGAAGAACACAAACCTGATGGTGACTGATGACCAGTTAACTCATTCAATGCCAGCGTTGTCATATGACAACACACCAACCTGTCCCGCCGTGCCGGTGTTGTCATATGACAGCCTTTCCTTTGAGGATTTTTCAGTCCAGTCGAATTGGTGGCCAAAAACCACTCTAAAGCTGGGTTCACATAGGTGCGTAATGTCCGTAATCCATAATGCGCAAAAAGAGAAGTGGGGGTGGTTCGTAATCCGTAGTCAGTAATGCGTAAAAGAGCGTTCACATGGCCGAATGATTACGCGATTACACAGAAGCGCGCAGTAGGTTCTGCGCAGAATTGTTTTCCCGCTCGCCTTTTTTCCTGCGTTCAGCTGTTATGCTGTTTCGCCGTGTTCATCGATCGAATAATTTCTTATTAATTATTAACTTCGAAAAAAAGATTTTCATCGTCTTTTTGGTGATTTGCCTACTTGTAGGCTCGGTGAATGGTATACCCAGTGTTGGGCAAAAATTAGCGATAGCTAACAGCTAAAACCTACAGCTAAATTAGCTACGATTTAGCTGAAACTAGCAGCTAAATATTTAGCTATTAGCTGTCGAGGAACAGATAAAATTTCTAGCTAAGTTAGCTATTAGTGGAACTTATAACTAACAGATTTAGCTTCGGTGATTTAGCTGTTCCTCGACAGCTAATAGCTAAATTTATCTTTTAGCTATTAAAAAAAGCTATAAGCTAATTTAGCTATTAGTTGAAAAATTAACTAGCTAATAAATTAGTTAGCTAATGCCCAACTCTGGGTATACCCATTTCGGAAAACGTGGTAAGTACCTTTGATGTAAGAAAATAATGTTATTGAATTGTTGTGAAGAATCGCAATGTTCAAAACGACCAAATTCTCTCAAAAATGTCTTTTAACCCAGGTTTTCGGAAGTTGAATAAATTGAAAAATAGGTTTTTGGAAGTTGAATAAATTGAAAAATAGGTTTTTGGAAGTTGAATAAATTGAAAAATAGGTTTTCGGAAGTTGAATCAATCATATTTCCACATAATACGCAGACTTCTTTCATACGGTTATTGAAGAATGATTTGATTTCTGAGGATTGACATAATTTGATCGGACGAGATCAATGAGGCTCTCATTAAAATCACTTAAATTCATATCCAGCAAAGCACAATGCAAAAACGAAAATGAAAACCAAATAACAACACAGAATCCGGAATCGGCAATCGGATTGTTTGGTCAATAAACCAAAAACGAGACTGAGTCAACGATGAACCGGCGACGAGAGCTTTCACGAAGTTTGCCGAAATTTATCGAAGTTCATCCGTAATGCGTAAAATATCTAATTTTGCAAAACGATACACTTTGCTCCAAAAGTCTTCGTCCGCAAAGATTGCTCGCGCCCCCTAATTGAGGGGCTATTCGCTCCAGCCAATAGCATCCAATTACACACTACGGATTACGGACATTACGCACCTATGTGAACCAAGCTTAATGCTTCTGGTTTGCCACGAACGTCAAGAGGAGCCCCCCCACCACCAGAAAGAGTTGGCTGGGAGAAACCCGGTTTCAGGGAAGCGTTTTGCCAGTGTATGTGAAGCACAGTTTGCAGTCTCTTTGATACTTGGCCTGGGGCGAAATCGGTTGACTCAGTGCTGGCATTGAATGGGTTAAAAAAACAATGGTGTCGAGTTGTGAATGAATTGACTAACTTGACCTTAAGTAGGTGAGGAATATCGTCCACCACTGTAAGAGAAGGAAAACAAGCCGCTCACTCTTATTTCAAATGCTGTTTGCGTAAAAATTGGGACTTTCAAATCTCATTGGAATGGCATTTTACTAGTATTTGGATGTCAGTGTTTGCAATAACTGATCGCCTTTGAAGTGTAAAAATCCGATGTTCAAGAAGAATTTAGCTGTTTTTGTTTGATTTTTCGATATTTTCATCATGGTTCAATTTTGTATTCTGTAAATCTCTCTGTGTTTTTGTAAATAGATGGTCATATTCACGCTATCAACCCTGGAGATGATAACAATCTTGCTGGGCTCTTGCATAGAGTTATTGAGCTGGAAGAAGCTGACAAGGAAACGATGCATCTTCTCATATTTCTCTTTCTTCAGTTCTTGTCAAGGCCGGAACAAGTACGTTTTAGATGTACGCTTTATTTTCATTTAAATATTCAAACTTCAATGCTTTATAATTACGGAAAATTCACCTTATTTGGTACGAGACATTTATGGCTTCAAAAGAGGGCCATGGCAAAAGGTTTGGCAACATTGCACTTCCTTTTCCAATTGGGCCAACCGTTCCTACTGTAGGCTCTCGGACTGTAACACAGATGTCTTGTGTGTCTAATGCCGTCTAATACACTATACGATTTGCCTGAAGGCCATCGCCTCAACAGGCGAACGTCCAGTCAAATTCGTTGAGCAATATGCACTATCAGTCAACTGCCTACAAGCGGACGTACAGATGAAGTGTTCGCTTGCACGCACATTATATGTCCAGTACCTGGAGGCAAACTGCAGACCGCGATTAGTGGACTGCAGGCGGCCGTACACATAAACTGCTAGGGGTTGGCTGGCCAGCCAACTGATAAAGCGCCCCATACACTATACAATTTGCCTGCAGGCCGTCGCCTCAACTGGCAAATGTCCGGCCAAAATCGCTGAGCAATATGCACTATCAGTCAACCGCCTGCAGGCCTTCTACTGAAGCCAGCCTTGGTAAATACCTTCCCATACTTTTAACTGTTATTCCTCTCTTCACTCTATCACATACTTCGGATCCTGAGTGCAATGAATAGGTTAGTTCCACCAGGAAGGTTTCAGTTGGACCAAGGTTCAGTTTTCTAAATTGCCATCCAAAATTTGTCAACAGTTCAACAGCGCTGATAGAATGTGTTTTGACTGCCCTGGTACCCTCCTAGACAACAACGAAGGTTTGAAATGTGTTTCTCTTCAGGTCGCATGCTTTTTGGAAATAGTTCATGTACCTACAGCCGCTTGAAGCGCTGAGATTGTAACAAACAGTCCTCGGAGGCAACATTTCACAAAACCAGTAAAGATCGACATCGAAGAACTGAAGAGAAAAAAATATAAAAAACAAGAAAGACAAATACAGGTTTTTCCTGTTTTTGTTTGATAACTTTCCTCTTAGACGATTTCGTTGTTTCGTCGGGCAATAACGGCGATCCGAACAGCCAATCAGCGAGCATTCCCGCTTCACGTTGAAGAGGTCCGTTTTCCCGGCTATTATTTGAAATCATAAATTTTGAATGTCTCCCAAAAATAACGGGAGACTTATTTTCCAAAATCAACCCGATTTTCATCTATTCCACACCATTAACTATTCAGGAAAATGCAAACAGAATTCGGTGAAATTCCTCATTGTCCTGATGGAACAGCAGTTAGTGCAGTGTTAGTCTGTTTGACTGCGGTTCCTGATGGAACGAACCTAATACCAAGAACTTGTCAAATATCGGGACTGGAGTCATCCAGAAAGAAACGCTGTTATCGCTTAGCTTTGGGAAAATATATTCCCTTCATCAGGGCTCTAAGGCATGAAGGGAATATATTTTCCGAATACTATGCGATAACAGCGTTTCTTTCTGGATGACCCCAGTCCCGATATTTGACAAGGTCTTCATATCGTGAGTCGATACACATAACAACTTTTTTTGTTACGAAAATCATACAAACTATTCAATTTTTCCAGGCTTACCCCTCTGATGAAAAAGTTCTTGCCAAGACTCAAAGCATCGTACTGAGACATCTATACCTTCTTCTTGGCTACAACCAAAATGAAAGAGGATTTCATATTCCTCCCAGCAAGTTGAGGTTGGTAATTGAATTTAATTATTTTTGGTTTTCTGTGACATCAAAATTCTATTCTTTGGTGACTTACGTTAGTCAACTTGGTGTGAAATCAACAATTTTTCGTTTCCAGAACTTGTGGCGTGTTCAATGTTTTCATCTGCAACCTCCCGCAAGTCCTGGATCAGAATCATTTGATGGGTGGAATGTTGATGCAAACGTGTCTGCTGCTCCTCCACTACTGCCCTTGTCCGCCTTATCATACACCGGACTGTCAAACTACCCCAGCCTACGGTTTATGGTATTTGGAGCCCCATGTTCGAAGATTATGGCTCACCTCAACCTTGGTGTTACTGTACAAGGTAGATCTCGCACTCTAAAGTTATTTATAGTTATTTCGTTGAATCGCTCGTAAATTTTCGTGTTAGTAATTCTGTTATTCTCCCTTGTAGTATCAGTACAGCGCTCCACCCCAAAGCACTCAAGTTCAGTCTTTGGTTCGGATTGTTCTCAATACCCTCGATGCCCAACACCACGTGTGCAAAAGAATCCCACCCACAGTGACAATGAATGTCAACAATCGGTCAAGAGGTATAACCAGGGTTATCATCTAAGCATGGAAAACAACTGTTTTCATTTGATTGATCGTTACAGTGTTTTTGTACTTCCCGTATTTCTCAATTCGTAGTTACAAAAAGTGTTTTTATTCCGTGGAATGCTTTTGGGCATGGTAGCTTTTTTCGTTTCCCGTGAAGAACTTTTCATTGCCAGAAAGCAAATGCTGCGCGCTCTTTGGTCCGTTATGCTCTGTAGAAAGGCATAAATCCATCGGAATAATACCGTAATTTACTAAAAGAAGCACAAAATACTCAATCGTTGCATTTTTGTGGGAATGCTACAAAACATAGAAGATGGAGAAAGAAATTGATGTATTCTGGCAAATCAGAAAACGCTGCAAATTTTTACACAAAGGTTTATTATTTTTCTATAGTATAGGGTGTTTCACGAAAAGGTTACACCCCCCTTCATTTTCGCAAAATACGGCGAAACAAATTTCGACCAACGCAATTCTCCATGATTTTTTATGAGGATCTCAGGAAAAATACTTTAGCGCAAAAAAGTTGCGCGCAATCGTGCGCAATTGACACTAACTTCATTTTGGTTTATTATTTTCAATAATGAACCTTTGGAATCGACCAAGAAAAAAAAAATTTAACACCCCCTCAAAATTTGGTTTACGTTTCAAGGTACGTAGAATCCAAAAATCGAATAAAAATTTGGCCGTCCGTCCGCCGTACGCGGCACTTTCCCAACTTAGCATTGACCAATTTTGATGAAATTTGGTATGTAGGCTCCATTTGGGGTCTAGTTGTGCCCCGAAGATTTTGGTTGATGTAGGTCACTTCTAAGGGTTCCAAAATCAATTTTGAAATTTTGAAAACGCCTTAACTCGAAAAATTTTGATATAAAGGTATTGTTTTTCTTTCAATTTAAGATTCTATAGAATTCTTAGAATTTTTTGAGACCACCCGGAGCTCTGTAGAACAACCAACATAACACACATAACACCACAATGCTAAGTGGGGAAAGTGCCGCGAACGGCGGACGGACGGCCAAATTTTTATTCAATTTTTTGATTCTACGTACCTTGAAACGTAAACCAACAGATTTTGAGGGGGCGTTAAAAGAAATTTGTTGGTCGATTCAAAAGGTTCATTACTGAAAATAATAAACCAAAAGTCAACTAGGTAACAGCACAATACTTAGGGAGCAGGAGGAACTAAAATCTCAATAAATGAGATTGGCAGGAACCTACAGAACGATCTCTCAAATCTACAGGGTGTCTACACTTTCGATGGGCATAACTCCAGGGATCGATTCTACAAGGTATTTCCAACAAAAAATTTCTTTAAGCATTTTTTCTTAACCCACTCAAAATGCCATTTTTGGTATCGTAGGAAAGACCTTTCAATTTCCAAACTACCCAGTGTAAAACCAAAATCTTTTAGCAATAAACCATTTCTAAAAAATCAAGGCAAAAAGCAAACTTCAATTTTTTTTCGAAATATGACTCTTTTTACCTCGAATTTTTACTATGAATCCCGGGCTATTTCGATGGGCGCTCTTCGGGAAAAAAATGCTCAGATTGTCAGCTTTCCAACGGTATATCGATTTTTCTTTTTAAAATCCATACTGGAGGAGTACATCAAGTTCGTGTGTTTTACAAGAAAATCCAGTGTTTTAGGCGGTGTTCGATCTCAAGATGGCTTGACGAGTTTGTTATCATTTCCTACGTAATTTTTTAGGCCGAATCCAATGGTGATACTTTCGAATAATTCTGACTGCTAGAAAGTGGATTTTTCGAGGAAAACCTTCATGTTTTGACAATAACTAACGCATTATTCATAAATATGGAAGAGAGCATAAAGTAACGCATTTCTACTCAATAAAAACATCAACTTTCAAGCTGATTGGTGTTTTCATTGAGTAAAAATGTGTTACTTTATCCTTACTACTATATCTAGAAATGATGCGTATTTTATGTACGAAATTCGAAGATTTTCTTCGACAAATCCAGTTTTTAGCTGTCAGAATCATTCAGAAATATCACCATTGGATTCAGCTTGAAAAATTACTCAGGAAATGATACCAAACTCGTCAAGTCATCTTGAGGTCGAGGGTCAAAACACTGGATTTTCTTGTAAAACGCACGTTTTTTGGCATTCAAACTTGATTTACTCTTCCAATTTGAATTTTAAAAAGAAAAATTGATAGACCGTTGGAAAGCTGACAATCTGAGCATGTTTTTCCCGAAGAGCGCCCATCGAAATAGCCCGGGATTCATGGTAAAAAGAGTCATATTTCGAGAAAAAAATTGAAGTTTGCTATTTGCCTTGATTTTTTAGAAATGGTTTATTGCTAAAAGATTGTGGTTTTACACTCGGTAGCTTGGAAATTTAACGCTCTTTCCAACGATACCCTTAAATTTGAATTTACTTGGTAAATAACAGGAGTTATGGCAGTTTTAATTCCGTAAGGTCGAAAACGCGAAAGAAAACTTCGAAGTTAAAAAAAAGGCATTTTGAGTGGGTTAAGAAAAAATTGCTAGGAGACATTTTTTGTTGAAAATACCTTGTAGAATCGAACTCTGTAGTTATGCCTATCTTAAGTGTAGACACCCTGTATATTCAATCAAAATCGCATCTGAGACGCGCTACTTATCAGAATGAGAGTTGGCTCCTTTTCAATTAGAAACGAAGTAACTGACTTTCATGGACTCCTTCAAATTCCGATGGATAAGTGTTCATTTACTTCCAGGTACCCTACTTTGTACTGCATGTCGATCCAAAAATGAACAACACAATTACCCACATCTAGGTATCAAAAAAATAAGATACTTACGTAGTTTAAGAGAGAATCAGAAAATAAATACATAAACGTAGGAAGTTGAGTTCCTACTTGAAACAAACTTCTTGAAAAGGCGTTAGTAGTCCAGTCAAAATGGTGTCCAAAACGGACCCTCGCAGGAAAGATTTGGAGGGTTCCTGATTTCTTCGATTCCTTGTTTTCTGGGGTGGTGAATCCAAATCTGAGGTTTGCCACCAAAATTTCGTGTCGGTTTATTGAAAAAATGCATAAAAAGGCAAAAAAGTTATATTTTGCTGTTTTTTGGCCTATAATTCAGAAACGATCAAATTTTGGCGAAAAGCTAAAACGACAAAAGTACGTTAAATTTGCCACAAATTTCATTTCGAAATTTTTTTTGTTAGACGAACCGTTTAGGCCCCAGCGCTGGTTAAATCTTATTGTATTTTCGCTGTCACCCTGAAAATCACCTTTTTCCACTCAAAAACTGTGAAGTTCTATTTATTATAACTAGACTAAATCTGAGTTTCCGAGTAGAGAAAAGGTGATGTTTGGGGTGACAACTGCAAAAAACCCTTTTCCACCAAAAACATACGGAATGAAATTTTTATCAAATTTAACCTTTTCGCGCCCTGTTCAAAGAGAACCAACTGTTTGAGGTGCCGCTGCATCAAAACTTACCCACTGAATCAAGGATAAACTACCGACCAAAAAAACCTCGACAAACAATGAGATTAGAGAAAAAAACACTTGAACTGTTCTAGGAATATATCGATACCTTAAAGCACAAAGGCGCTATGTCCAAAAACGGAGTTTTCAGAAAAACGCAGAAGAAGTTTTCACCAGTGCACAATTCCTCAAATAATGGCTTACTACACTGAACTATTTAACAAATTTTCAAGCTATAATCGTCAAAAAGGTCAATAATAGTTTTGTTGAATTTGAGTTTTTCTCAAATTAAAAAAGTCTGCCAAGTGGGTGTGGCACATAGCTTCCTCGTATCCATTACCCGATTGTATAGATGCTCCGATGCATAGTAGTTAATCTCAAAACACCAATCTCTAAGTACCTTTCACTACCCTCATAGGGGACCATCTACACGTTAATCCGGACAACCCTAGAAAATTTCATCAAATTCGGATGAAAAATTAAGTGAGTAGATGTATGTGATTGGATCAAAAATATTCTTAGCCTCGACTGGGATTCGAACCCGCGATCCTTAGAGCACAAATTAAGACTCTTTCCTCTGCGCTATTGAAGCCTCGTCATGTTACGATTTGAGACTCTCACAGGAGACCGTTCCTCTATGAATGAATCCCTCTATGAAAAACAATTCTCTATGATTTTCATAGGGGACCATCTAAACACTACTCTGTAACATCCCTGAAAATTTCATTGAAATCGAATGGAAAATGTAGAAGTTATGGCCGTTACAAGGAATTCACGTTTGCGCATGCGCAGTCGCTTCTATGAGTCCGGGGATGATGATTTTCATAGGGGACCATCTACAACCTAATCCACATAATCCCTGAAAATTTCATCGAAATCGAGTGGAAAATGTGGAAGTCATGGCCGTTACAAGGAATTTCACGTTTGCGCATGCGCAGTAGCTACTATCAATCCGGATGTGGTGATTTTCATAGGGGACCATCTAAATACTAATCTGTAACATCCCTGAAAATTTCATTGAAATCGGATGGAAAATGCAGAAGTTATGGCCGTTACAAGGAAATTCACGTTTGCGCATGCGCAGTCGCTTGTGTCAGTCCGAGGATGATGATTTTCATAGGGGACCGTCTACACACCAACCCGCACAATCCCTGAAAATTTCATCGAAATCGGACAATAACTTCGTATAGTTATGCGCGTTACAAGGAATTGATGACTGACGGACAGACACACAGACAGACAGACACGGAACCAAAATTGTTCAGAAAGGTCTAAAACGCAAAACGCGAGTGAAAATTTTGATTTTGGAGAACTTTTTTTTCGTCCTTGAAAAGTGAAAACAAAGCTTCCGCTACCTTGGTAGACTCGGAAGCAAAAATAGAAAATTTGGAAGATGGATGGACATAGCGCTTTTGTGCTTTAAGGTATCGATATACACTGTTCTGTGAATGCAATACCATGAGGTTTTTAATGGAAATTACACCCTGGAAGATCGTAGTTACACAGTGAAAGAGCTCAAGTGCCAGAACGGCTATTATCGGCGGCGGGCAGCTACGGAAAGGCTGAGCCGCCCGATATTTGACGTTGGCGGGCAGGAAAGGGTTAACGTACTTTCATTTTGCACAAAGGTACAAGTTTTCTGCCAAAAGTTGGTCGTTTTTGAGTTATAGGCCAAAAAAACACCAAAAAATCACTTTTTCACTTTTTTGCATTTTGCTTCCGAGTCTACGAACGTAGTGGAAGCTTTGTTTTCACTTTTTAAGACCAAAAAAAGTTCTCCAAAATCAAAATTTCTACTCGATTTTTACATTTCAGACCTTCCTGAACAATTTTGGTTCCGTGTCTGTCTGTCTGTCTGTCATGAAATCCTTCACACAGCCATAACTTTTACATTTCTCATCCGATTTCGATTAAATATTCAGGGATTGTGCGGGTTGGCGTGTAAATGGAAATTTCTGTGTAGTGAATTTCTATTTGAATACAATCTCTAGTAAAATATTTGTGAGTAAAACTCTCACAAACGCTTCCTAAAACCAGAAAGTCTTTCAAAACCTTCCCCCTGCTAAAACACTGAGCAGTGCGGACGTCTGAGTTGTGGGAAATGCAACAACACTAGAGAGAGCAACAAAATATTTCTCGTTTTATGTTGGTCTTGAATTGAATGGTAGACTGTTTCGCATGTGCTCTAGTGGATGGTTTATTAGTTTTCTCCACCTTCCAAAAGGTGTTCAGTTTGTAGTTCATTGTCTCGATTGGTTCAATACTGATGTCATTGGTTCGAATGTTTCAGATGTTAGCCAACCTTCGTTGGGTGTTGACGGAGACCACCATGAAAGATTTGAAACTCCCCCCTTATCTCCGATGTATTCTGGAGGAAACGGAAGTCTCACCAATGTGAGCTTGAAAGGTAAGGGCTGCAGCAGTTTCACCTCAAAAGGACCTGGTTCGATGGAAACTCATTGGGAAGAAGAGACGGTTCATCGGCGAGAAGGAAAACTCAGCATCAGACGTCATCCTGAGTACAGGTAATACAATCTTGATGATGAAACCCTCGTAGGGCATGCTATAGTTTATAATTTATAAAAAGCCAACAATGGGGTATTTCGGTGGTTCGGAAATTCAGGTTTTTGACCTCAAATTTGGATTCAGCACCCTTGAAAACCTAAATACTCCAACTTTTTGCCCAATGATGCTATAACATGTGGTAGAAAAATCAATTAAAGAGATCACACCTTTGAAAAAAAGGCGGGCCGCCATAAATACACACACACTACGCCGCGCGCGTGTGTGAGTAGTATTTTGCAGTATCCAAGAGATTCTCATTTCGGATAGCGTTACTTTAGGGTTCAATCGTTAGCTTCGTTTGTGGTTTCGACTTATCATATTTTCAGCTAGTGAGCCCACGATTTCTTTTCTTTCTTTCGTTTTAAATATGACGGAAAAGAAGAGGAAGATCAACGTTCTGGAGCCTCAATTTGAACCTGCTACCAGTGAGAACATTCCAACTTTTTTCAAAGACAGTTTTGGCTAGCTACGTCACGGTTGGCTAGCTACGTCACAACATTCAAATCTTCAACTTTCCTTAGCTTCTCTGATATTTTAAAAACATTTTCTCGACAAACAGATCCAATTACCGTTATTCCTGAGCCATACTCTTTTGAAAGAAAATTTTTTAAAAATTGACTGAAATACCCCATTGTCGCAATGCAGTAACAGGTGTAGAGTGAGATCCACCACTTTTGGTTTATTATTTTAAGGTTTACTTTACGTTTCAAGGTACGTAGAATCCAAAAATCTAATAAAAATTTGGCCGACCGTACGCGGCACTTTATCAGTTCCCATGAACCGATTGTAATGAAATTTGGTATATGGGCTCCAATTGGGGTCTAGTTGTCTAGTGGGGTCTAAGCTTTTGTTTAATTGTTATTCATCAAAAATTAACTTCCCGCGACCGGGGATCGATCCAATTCAGAATTGGAGCTCCTACCACTCGAGCCAAGGAAATGGATGGACAGAAATGGGAAGAGGAAGTTGATCACAACATCCTGGGGAGGGGGGGGGGATGTACGATTAATCAGAAACACGAGTGTGAATCGCAAGAAAGGCCTAATCTCCGTTCAAGTTTTAGGTGACCAAAATGCGATCGCTGTAGGTACGTGGTACCTAGGTAGGTAGTATCTATGGTTGGTAGGTGGTGACAATGGCAAATACGAGTGATCTATACAGGAAAATGATAAACCTTTGTGTAATAATTTGCTGCGTTTTGCTGAAGCAAGCACTGAAATGTGCTAAGCCAGGCAGGGTAGAGGCTGGGAGGTTTAGTTTTTTGTGTTTTGTAATAGGAAGGGAAAATGTAGTTACCTACGAACTGTTTTATCGATATTTATTTGAATTACGTGATTACAGTTATTCTACCGAAGCTGAAGAAACTGATCCCGAGTTAGCGGCTATCCCTGAAAGTTATAAATCAGACAGCACCGTCCATGGAAGTTCTCAGGTGAGTAAGATAGGAACCGTATTACACAAATAATTGTATTGTATGTCAAATTAAAAAAGAGGCTACCCTAAATGTTCTGTGAGCGTGGTAGAACCGTAACAAGACCGAAGACAGATGGAACTTCACTTTATAATGACACTTACACTTCGTGACAGCTACACAATGATAGACGACATTGACGGTATTAACCAAACTAATGTTAATTCGACAAATTGTTGCGAGGAAAGCTACTACTTTGAGTTCATGCCATTCAACCAAGGAGGTAAAGTTATAAGATCGGAACTGAACAGAGCTGCCCACCTGAGTAGAGTGTGAGGAGCGGTCCTTTCGCCTTCATCTTCTTTGCCTTCAAGTGTTGACAGCACAGACGGGTATTGTGTTTTGTTGGCAACTTGTTCCTCATCAATGTCAATTTCCCGCTTTGGTTTGAATAACGTACAAGGCCAACAATCCGCTAGCTGACACGTACAGAAGTGAAATTAATTGGCTATCCGGGAGAATTTTTTGACAAGCTGGGTCAAAAGAAGTCTTACTGATGTCCTCTGCTAGTGCTGTGGGAGTATGCGTGAAAACCTGTGGTGTATAGTGCAGGATTGCCCAATTAAATGTGGTAGCCACATCTTATTAGCACTATGCGATTGTCAGAGGCAAGAAGGCGCCTTGTAATCTCTGTTGCAATCTGCGTTGAGAAGATCTCTGGCTGGCGATATCTGAGCTTACTGGAATGGTGGCTAATAACATCCAGGTAGCAGCCTTAACCACGTACAGGCACAGCATGTGGTGTAGGCGAACTACCATGGAGTTACTTAACTGAGAAATTTCTGCAGGAGTGCTCCTTGGCATCACCACCCCCATCTTATTCGGCACTTGAATTTATAGTCCTTCCAAAAAGGCTCTTCTTACATCCCCCTGAGTCCTCTACCACATTCCACTTGTTATTGTAAGTCTATCGCACGGTGATACAACGCCTATCATATGAGTATCCCTTCTCGTTTTGTCCACAGGGCTCTTTCGAAGAAGTTGAGGATGGCTCAGAAAGCCGAAAACGCTACGAGCGCAACCATAGAATGGGTTGGCTTAGTGGAGCAGAAAACAGCACCTCGCCTGTAAGTTTTGTCTCGTATTATACACACTGTAAGGCACAAATATTTGTGTGACTTTGACGTTTAAATAGGTTTATGATTATAGAACGCGGCTTTTCTAAATACTACGTACTAAGTAAAAGTAAAGTAAGTGAAGTAAACAATTTTAGGTAGAATTTTCATCCAACTGCCGTTCCTGGCGTCGTGGACGTCATTAGCTGTCTTCCCAAGGGAAGATCAGAATTTGTTCTAATGATTTCGCTCATGGCTTCCCATTGGCCTCACCGCCCTGGGTGAGGCCAATCAGCAGTTTGGATTTAGGGAGAAGCTTTCATGCCAGATCAGCAGTTTGGATTTAGGGAGAAGCTTTCATGTCCACTACAGCTGCAACGCCTCACCAACTTCAGCAAAAACTCATTCAATAAGAAGGAGTTCTGCTGTGCTGCATTTTTTGATGCCAAACAGGCATTTGATCAGCTCTGGCACCGGCCTCCTATTCAAATTGAGGCCCCTACTGCCAAATAATTTATATTCGTTGATGTCCAGCTATCTCTCCGACCGCAGCTTCCAGGTTAATGTCCAGAACGAGCTCTCCCCAGTAAAACAAGTACGTGCTGGAGTACCCCAGGGAAGCGTCATGGGACCTTACTTGTACATATTTTTCTGTCACGACCTCCCCTTGCCTGTTTCCCCCTCATTTTCTTCCATGTTTGCCGACGATCTTGTCTTTGCCTTCTCTGCCTCTGAATTCGAAACTGCTTCATCTAATCTTCAACACGCTGTAAATCACCTAAAGGATTGGTGCTCCAAGTGGGGACTCAAAATTAACGCGGCCAAGTCTAGTGACGTAACTTTCACGTACAGACGAAAATATGTCCACACGCCAATCAGATTCTCTACAGAAGTGATAACCAAGGCAGCATCATACAAGTACTTGGGAGTCATACTTGACCAACGACTGACCTTCAGCAACCACATATCTGAACTGATCCAGCGACTGAGGAGCCGTGTGAGGATGTTGAGTTCTGTCCTTCACAGCCCATACTTTGCGATCGAGAATCGTATGTTGCTGTATAAGACCATGATCAGGCCTATATGGGCATACGCTTTGCAATTTGGGGAACTTGCTCTGCCTCTCAATTCCGCCGTCTTGAACAACAACAAAATCTGACCCTCCAAAGGAACATTGTACACACCCCTCCTCTCGTCAGGAACTCCACTATATACCATGATTTCGAGCTGGAGACCCCGAGCGAGTTCAGGATCAGAATCATGGAATCATTCATGAACAACACAAGGAGCAACACGAACCCACTTGTCCTCCAAGGTATCAAACCATTCAGGTCGCTAGATTAAAACTTACTCGACATCTGTCCTCTTTTTTACCAGAAATGTTCCAATGATTTATTACTGATTTTATTTTTATTTTTTAATTTAGACTTTTCTAGCAGTTTATTCCATTATTGAACTTCTAATTTTTGAGGCAATATATACATATATATCTATTGTCACTAACGTCACATTAAGGTATATTACTTTGTAATGGTCTTATTCAATAAAATAAATTTTAAAAAAAACCGCCCTGGGTTTTGACGAGGGGGGCGATGAGAGCCCCGGTCGCCGATGAACGCACGCAATGAGCTTTGAACCCACGATCCCCGCAGAGGTCGGTCCAAAGTCAACCGCCAAACAACGACGCCCCAACGACCGTAGCCACACCGCTGTCCCCTACGTACTAGCAATAACATCAAAAGCCAAGAGTTGTGGGTGGCTTCGTTACAAAATTTGATTCTCGGTTGCTGAGGAAGCACAACTGAGTACAGCACAGAACTCTTTTCAATGAAACGAACAATTATCGGATTTGATCCGCTAAAATTAGAACGGAGATTAGGTCTCTTTTGCGATTCACACTCGTGTTTCTGATTTATCAAAAGTCCAACCCTCAAGCTCTCTTGGGAAGGACGGTTTGTTGTACAAAACGCTGGGTGGTCTCATTCGATTTTTAAAATTCAATCATATTGTAAATTGGTAAAAAACAATACCTTCATATCAAGAGTTTTCGAGCTAGGGCGTTTTGAAAATTACAACCCCTATTTTTCACCTCTCAGAAGTAAAGACCAAACGCTTCGGAGCCAAATGGAGCCGGTATACCAAACTTCATCAAAATTGGTCCATGGTTACTAAGGAAAGTGCCGTGTGTGGATGTTTTCTATTCGATTTTCAGATTCTAAGTACCTTGAAACGTAAACCAACAAATTTTATGGGGACATTGGACTTTTTCTTGCTAGATTCCAAAAATTCATTATGGAAAATAATAAACCAAAACGTTCAACTAAAAGGTAGCATATTTTATTGTTGAAGCTCATTCAAGATCATCGTTTATTCGCTTAGTTCAGCTCGTGTTATTTCTAACATCACGATAATATCATTACCTATCTAAATTATGAAATCGAGTTGGAAAAAAATAAGAAAAGAAATAAAATTAATCACTTTATTGTTGATTATGAAATGTAATCAATTAATTTTTTTGTTAATGCTGGGCCCTAAAAGAGAAAAGGATTATGGATCTTTGAATAATGTTGAATGAGAAAAGGGTTGTGATCCAGTCCAGTTCTATTTGCAAAGTTTTTTATTATTTTATTTTTTATTTATTTATTTATTTTTTTAAAATTAACAAAATTGTTTTGTAAGTGGTGCGTGGATTTGAAAAGCTCGCTACCATGAAATAGAGTTGGAAATGTTCTGATGGAATAACCAGCTCGTATTTCTACCCAATAATTCAAAAATATAATTCAATTTGATTAATTAAATAATTATAATATAGATATGAATTGGGTATGGTTCAATAACAAAACGGAGTGTGGTTTATATCGATTAACTCTTTAATCATATATGAGGTCCGAAATGAAATGAGAATGGATTTTGGGTATCAAGGGAAACGGCAAAATATTAAAACCACTAAAAAGTAAAAAATAAAAAATTATGAAAATACAAAAATAGTAAAATAAAAAACTTTTTAACAAAAAAACGGACCGACCTCAAAACTGATGATGGCATCCCACTAAAAAGGAAAAAATAATAACGACAACTTATTCAGTTAGGTTGGTAGGTAGGTACGCAGTGAAGTCGCCGCCGTGCCCATCTGCAGAAACAAACATACACAAGTAGATTCCACTTCCATCTGGTTAGTATTACAACATGGGTCGATAGTGCAATACAAAACAGGAATGAGAGTGGGTACCTATCATTGAGGTAATGCATGTGTTCCAAAACTATTAGGTAGTACGTCACTGCTGTCGTATGAAGGAGGATGAGAGAGTGACAATAAGTGTGTCTCCCCGTACGAAATGTTGGGATTCGAACAAACCATCTCTTGATTAGATAGTATCTAATAGTTATTTATCTAATTATACATGATCAATCTTTGATTACATAATATCTAATTAATCTTATATTCCATGTATGGCATATTGAATGTAGAATTGTCTAGATCATGATGTGGGTTTGTGATATGAGTTCATACTCAAATGAACCAGTTAGTGTTACAACATGCGTCGATAGTGCAATACAAAACAGGATTAAGGGTAGGTAAGTAAGTAAACAACCTTCTCATGTTCAATTTTTATCCAACTGCCATTTTTGGTGACGCAGACGTCTTCAGCTGTTATCAAAGGAAATATTCTTACTGAGATTCACACTTATTGTCACTCTCTCATCCTCCTTCATACGACAGCAGTGACGTACTACCTAATAGTTTTGGAACACATGCATTACCTCAATGATAGGTACCTACTCTCATTCATGTTTTGTATTGCACTATCGACCCATGTTGTAATACTAACCAGATGGAAGTGGAATCTACTTGTGTATGTTTGTTTCTGCAGATGGGCACGGCGGCGACTTCACTGCGTACCTACCTACCAACCTAACTGAATAAGTTGTCGTTATTATTTTTTCCTTTTTAGTGGGATGCCATCATCAGTTTTGAGGTTGGTCCGTTTTTTTGTTAAAAAGTTTTTTATTTTACTATTTTTGTATTTTCATAATTTTTTATTTTTTACTTTTTAGTGGTTTTTTTAATTTATTTTTAAAATTTAATTTTTTAAATCATTTGATTTAATCTTTAACTTATTAATTTTTCGACGTTAATTATTTTAATTTTACATAACTTACCTACTACCAAGCACTTTTGTTTAAGTTTTTAAATCATTCGTTTTAATTTTTAACTCATTAATTTTTTCGACTTTTATTATATAATTTTTTTTTAATTTTACATAATTTACCTTCTACCAAGTACGTTTGTTTAAAGTCGGTATTCTTTGAGTTACCGACCGTTAACCTTTTTTCGACATTTTTCGCTATTTTTCTCTTTTAAATCTTTTACTTGTATTTTTTAATCACTAATGGTTTTTTTAATGTGGAATTAATTATTACTTTTTGAGGTTTTTTTTATGAAGGTAGTAGGTAACATTATTGTTTAATTTTTACATTTTATTTTAGTACCTATACCTACAGTATTATTGTTTAAAGTAGTTATTAGTGAGTCCAAAAAATTGTTAAACATATTGTTTAGTAATGCATGCATTCCAGGGGACGTCCCATTGGATAAGCATTAAGTCAATTAGAACCTGTTGGTGAGCGAAAAAACACGCATTATTATTTCCCTTCCTCCTGCACCAAACTGTTTCACTCAACGTAAGTAAAATGGGGGCGATGATGTCCGTAGAGGAGTATCTACACTCAAATCCGCGCAATCCCAGAAAATACCATCGAAATCAGATGGAAAATGTAGAAAGTATAGCTCTTACAGGGAATTCACGTTTGCGCATGCGCAGTGGCTATTATCAGTTCCTTGGCAATGCTTTTCATCGGGGACCATCTATATGCCAATTTGCATGATCTCTGAGAATTTTATTGAAATCGGATGGAAAATGTGGAAATGATGGCTGCTACAAGGAAATTATCGTTTGCACATGCGCAGCGGCTATCAGTCCGGGGGCGATGATTTTCATAGGGGACCATCTACACGCCAACTCGTACAATCTCTGAAAATTTCATCGGAATCGGACTTCATATTTTAGCCCGCTGCAACATGTTTTGGATGATGAGAAGGCTATGTGCTAGACCCACTTGGTAGTCTACCGAAATTTGATGGTTATCGGAAACCCCCTCATAAAGCATCTCATTTTTTGTGAAGCTTAGAATCGGACCTTAAATTTGAATGTACCTACACAAACATGTACAAAAATGTACAATGAGTCGGGAAACTCGTCTTTCAATGAAATGTTAAAGTTATTTTCAAAATTGAGTTCAATATCATTTTTTGAAATTAAAATTTTGCTTCATAATCAAGTTTATCTTGAAGAAATGAGCGTTTCACTCTTAATGGGGAGGATGGTCCCCAATGAATGAGAGGGTGGTCCCCCTTGAATTTGTTGAGGGGCGGCAGGCGTCCGAGAATATGCCGGAGGTGATTGGGCGGGTGGTTGGTTGTGGGGGGGAGGTGGGCGGGGGGTGGGACGAGCGGGTGGGTGGCTTCGACGAGTCGGGCGGGGGGAGAGGATGCGGAACAATCTTCCGAAAAAACACGTTTTTTGAACTATTTTCACAAAATTTTGATACTTTTAACAAAGCAAAATGAAATCTGATTAAAACGGGACCACTATGGATACTTGTAGAACACTTTTCGAAAAGAATCAGGCAGATTGGTGGCCGAATAAGAAACTGCTAGTGGTACAAACATACAGAAAAAAATAAAAAAAAATAAAAAAAAAAAATAAATCGTCGTCCCATGACACACCGAATTGTATACCTCCTTCCTTCGGCGCGGCTTCGCCGCGCATGAAGTCGGTCAAAAACAAATGAAGAGATCACTTACCAGGAGCAAGGCAGGAAAGTGACTGACTGCCGAGCTCGTTCCCAGTCTAGGAGAGTAGCGACGCCTCCTCAGGCCTATACCACGCAGAACTGCTACAATTACAACTTTTGTTCTTAGAATCACACCATGTCGTAGGTACTCTTATTACATGTTCAGCAATAACTATGTAAGCATAAATGGATTTTCCTGTGACTGTTCTTTCAGAAGGAAGGATTCTTGTCAAAAAGCTTGGGCTTCAAGGAAGGAATGAAGATGCTCGTTTCTTCATCAATATTTCCAGTAAATGCTCATCAATCCGAAACTCCACCTTTGGCGATGGCTACAGTCACCAACCCTACAGTGTATCAAGATACTGGTTCAGTTTCCAGCAGCAACAAGTACGACGTTATTGTACTAATTCAACTCTATTGTTCTTGTGTTCCCCTAGTTCCCCTTACTTGCTGAGCGCTGCACTCCGTATTTCCCTATGGTGTCTTTGGCGGCTGCTTTGGCCAGCGTTTTACAACCCATTGTGTACGCGTATTGCTTCGGAGTTTACCAAGTTAGCGGAAGCTTTGTTTTCACCTTTCAAGGATGAAAAAAAAAGTTCTCCAAAATCAAAATTTTCACTCGCGTTTTGCGTTTTAGACCTTTCTGAACAATTTTGGTTCCGTGTCTGTGTGTCTGTCATGAAATCCTTGTCACGGGCATAACTATACGAAGTTATTGTTCGATTTCTATGAAATTTTCAGGGATTGTGCGGGTTGGTGTGTAGACGGTCCCCTATGAAAATCTTCATCCCCGGACTGATAAAGCAACTGCGCATTCGCAAACGTGAATTCCTTGTAACGGCCATAACTTCTACATTTTCCATCCGATTTCAATGAAATTTTCAGGGATGTTACAGATTAGTGTTTAGATGGTCCCCTATGAAAATCATCACCCCCGGACTAATAGTAGCCGATGCGCATGCGCGAACGTGAATTCCTTGTACCTAACAGCCATAACTTCCACATTTTCTACCCAATTTCGATGAAATTTTCAGGGATTACGCGGATTAGGTTGTAAATGGTCCCCAATGAAAATCAAGGCCTTAAAATTTACAGTAGCCTCTGCGCATGCGCAAACGTAAAATCCTTGTAACATCCGTGCATTTGTCGCCTTCCCCCCGTAATTTCACATTTGTGACGTGAGAATCTCAACTCCTATACACCCCATCACCAGGCCTCAGTAGCTTAGAGGTAGCGCATTGGATTCCTACCCAGGAGTCCCGGGTTGGACTCTCAGCCAAGCCAAGAAATTTTTTGATCCTATCACTACTCACCTACATTTTTCATCCGAATTTGATGAAATCCTCTAGGATTGTCCAGATTCGCGTGTAGATGGAATGAGGGTAGTGAAAGGTACTTAGAGATTAACTACTATGCATTGGATCATCTATGTAATCAGGTTATGGATACAAGGAAGCTATGTGCCACACCCACTTGGCAGACGTTTTTTGACTGGCTTCGGAGTTTTTTTGTTGTTATTGTTCCTTATTGACGGGGCGGGGGATCTACTGACCTCAACGTTTGTGCTAATAGGCGGTGGCTCGACTCGTTGTTTTGGGAGTTGTTTTTGATGACCTACTCTTAAGGAATTATTGTTTCTCTGAGAAATGGTGAGGAGACCATTTGGGTCTGGTACGACTGCGCCATATTGTTGAGTCATCAAAAATTAACTTCCCTCGAGCAGGGATCGATCTCCTATCATTCCGATTAAAGTATATTTACACTTCTGAATCGGAGCTAAGGAAGCGAATGGACAGAAATGCGAAGTTGTTGCTGATCACAACACTTGTTTCTAACTAATAGTTGCCTGACATTATAGGATTAACGTAGGAAGCTGGTGAAGAAGTAACATGGTGCTTCGATTGAACTTTGACTGAAGCATTATTATTAGTTATGTCGTGTTGTGGGCGTATCCTAGATCACTCACAAAATCCCATCACTACTTCAAAACTGTTGGAAATTAAAAGCAAATAAAACAAGGCGGTATCTGTCGAGGAGGCGGTTAACCCTCCAGTGGTAGACCTAATCTCATCTTGCAAAAGGTAGACCCAGGAGCGCGGCGCTCTTTCGGTACTTCCTCCCGAAAAAATCAATATTTATCATATTTTTTAATTGTTTTTGGTCAGAGTGAGATACTCAACTCATCTCCTGGTGTATCTAAAAATGTTCAATGAAAAACATATTGGTAAAAAAGTTTTTTTTTTATTGAACTCAGAAATACGTATTGGTAAAAATAGGTTTTGCTCAACTCTGAAATACAAATAACTGAGCTATCAAAATTTAACTAATCAAAGCCGTTTCAGTCAGATGTACGTTCTGCCATATCGTCAGAATCTTCCTCAGACCACTGAAGCCATTTCTTGGGATCAGAAGAGCACTCAGACTTAAGAGCGATCTGACACATTCACGTTTTAGTGCAAGAAACCGATTCTCACTAACCCTGAGCGGTTTTGGGGACAGAGAGGAGGGTACGGTCCTGCGTAGAGAGGTGGTTTCTAGGAGGGAACTGTGAATCACAGTATTCGAAAAATGGGCTGAAAGAGCGCCGCGCTCCGGAGTCTACCAGTGAAGGGTTAAGTACTTTTTGAAACAAAACGGATAAGAGTCTGCCATTGTGGTGGATACAGTACCTACCTTTTGAATTGGAACGGAATATTCATCTTCGTATCTTATGCTCCATAACGATCGCATTTTTGCGAAGAACTACCCCGCCTAGTACCTCGGGAAAGTGCTAACTCAATTTCGACGAAAATGGCCTTTAGTGCCTTTTTGAATCAAACTCCCCAATTGTATTTCCTTGAAACGGATTCCGGGACGTACCAATCTGCCCAGGATCGAACTCTCCGACTTCTTGACAAAAGAGCGTTCAAGGAAAACTCGGCCCTTCAGTCCCCGCCCCCAGATGGTTACCTTTGACTAAAATTCAAGAAGCTTGGAACATGCTTTAGCCGTTTTTTTTGTTTGCTGTTACCTTTTACTGAACAATCCTCCTGAATTGAATTTAGGTGGTCAGGGAGGAGTATAGTTTCCAATTCGAACTCTGGAGAGTCTATCCCCCCTACAATCCTTGTGGAGTTTCAGTGCTTCCTCCCGCCACTTCAACGAACTACCAATCCTGATTACCATAACTACCTTTCTACAGATTGTTGTCTCGTAATCGTTTTCGTTTCTTATATTTCTATAATATGAACTAGTGACGATTTTGGAGACCACCTTTGAAATTAAATGACTGGGCACGTTTTGCTACATAAAACGACACGGCTTCATTTTCATGTCCATAACTGTTCAGAGAGAAACGAAAACGATTTCGAGACAACAATCTTTAGAATGGAAGTTATGGTAATCAGGAATGGTAGTTCGTTGAAGTGGCGGGAGGTAGCGCTGAAACCCGACAAGGATTGTTAGGGGATAGACTCTTATGAGAGACTCCCTGTGAAATTTCAGCTTCGTGGTGCCACGAGGACCATTTTTATTTATTTATTATTAGTTGTACAATAGTTACATATTAATATAATGTTTAAATGAATATAATATATTCATTGAACTTGCAAAACCATGTAAGTCCGATTTTTTTTCGAAAATAAGGTCATTAGCTATTTGGATAGAATGAGACCCTCTTGATCCATCAAACGGAGCCAAACTGGCAAAAACTCGACTATCTCTTCTCTATGCGTCAAAAGCAACAAATATGAACCAACAATGACGTGCTAAGTCCACTTTGAAGCAAGTTTTTCTCGTTTCCTGTAAAATTTCTGGAAAACGACTTACATGGTTTTGTTTTTATATGGTTTACATGTTTTTACATTGTTTTTACATGGTTTAATAATATTATTATTCTTCTACAAAAACAACTCTTTTGCAGGGAAAGAGACTAAAAAGTCTGTAGTACCCTGCAAGAGTAGTGCCAAACTAAACAATTTCAGGTTGAAAGATGAAAAAACATAAAAATTAAAATGAGAGAAATACGAAACCTATTCCAACTTGTAAACCAAATCATTGTGACTAAATACCTTCGTTGCCTCCTTATTCATATTTACAACTACACAACTTCAGTTCAATATTTTCCAATTATCATAAATAACATTATCTATACGCGCTCAGAATTAGGTTTTCTGCAGCTTCTCTTCCTAATCTAAGTATCCATTCAACGATTTTTTTCTTGAAAGATGTTCGATTGTGTAATTTATTGGATTATTCATTCATTCATTCGATTATTAATTCATTGGATCCTCACTATCAACTGGCATCTCGAAGAATGCGTGCAAACGAAAGGTTAAGAATGGAGTCACCATATTGCGTGAAATTTCATGGAAACGAATTTTAAAAGTTCTCTGACCTTAACGGAAGATTCACCAACTCTGATGTAGATGACTCTATGTTAGCCAGAAGAATCCTCTTCTGGCCAAAAGGGGCCTCATATGAGGAAGAGTATGAGCCTAAAGCGCCCGAATCTCTTTTCCAAAGGCAGTGAGTGAGTGCTCAGGTGGCCATTGTGGAACTGGAAAACTCTTGAACAATAGAGTCGAGTCAATTCATTTTGATGAAACTTCAGCATTTTACATTACGGAATTACTCTACAGGGTGTCCCATATGTTATCCACCAAACTTCGGGAGTCGATTCTACAACTAATTTGCAACAAAAAATCGCACCCGTCCTAGAGTAAAGGCACAACTCAAAAAATGGGGTTTTTGAGTTATCACCGGGAAAGCATTGCTGAAGGTGTCTACTACATTCGTAGATGACAGGCATTTTGCGGTCTTATTCAGGGACCGCTTGAGAGCACTAGTTTCTTTGTTCGACGGAGGAGGGGTAGACGTTTGGTTCGTGGAACATAGAGCCAACTCAAAAAACTCACCTGAAAGTATCGTGAAATTTGAGTTGCAACTTTTTCTTCGAACAGATAAGGTGAATTTTTTTCTTCATTCTTAGCAAAAACTCTTGGTGGAGCTCTTCTGGGAGGCTCTTGGGGTGGCTGACTGTCAATAAGGTTGTGAAGCCTGTGCCATTTGAACACGCTAGTTTTGACCTAGTCACTTATGAGAACATAGACGTGGTAAGAGATAAGCTAAATACTCGTGAGCCAACCCTGACAGCTTCTTTGGGGTACCCATCCTAGCTACTTTGAATGAGATTCAGGGGGCCAATTCACATACACTAATACAAAAATCGTCCAGCAAAGAAATTGAAAATGTCACTTTTATGAAACAACTGAATGATAATTCTGCCCTACGGTGTTTTTTTTTTTTTTTTTTTTTTTTTTTTTTTACACAACTGCCTCTTCACTACTCCAGATTGGTGATTTTGGGGGAAAATAATTAACAAGGTCTTCAACAGAAGTCAATAGCAACAAGTCAAATGGACAATGCCGTCACTGATCATGTTGCAATGTTAAATGCCAACTCGTGTCACAATATGATTGAAAATGGCATGAAATTGAGCCTTTTCCCTGGAAGTTTATCGGAGAAGGAGGAAACTTGGGCACATCCCGTTAGATTCAGTTCAAAATCCAATATTTGCTTCAGCAACAATTTGATCAACCATGACTCTCTTATTGTGACCTCACCGAGCAACTTCACTTGCACTGCGTGGGAAAGCCATACAAATCGTCCCCTTGTTGATTCCAGTGATTCCTCCATCAACTTTTCAGACGCTGTTCTTTGTAATGGACCAGCATCACACATCATCACCGTCCATGATCCAAATGATGACAAGTTTTTGAGAGACTCTTACAAAAGTATCCCATAGTGAATGATGCCTTTGCTGGTACCTGGGTAGCTTTCAAACACCTACGAATTTTTCCTGAAATTTGACTGACAATATTTTGTAGTGATGATGATTGCTGAGATATTTCATTGTATTGATGATATTGATTGTTTTGGATTACTTGAATTATTACTTACTCGTAGTTGCAATTACTTAATTCGGTTTTTTACTAATTTCTAAAGTAAAATTGAAATTCCTAAAATTTGAGATTGAATAAAATTGTGTCGAAATTATATTAAAATTCTCCATTAGGTTCAAACTTCTAGACAGCCAACTATTCCTGCACCAAGTATAGTCCAGCTGAGGCCATAAAAGATTCCAAACCATTTTGTGTTATGTTCATTATTATTGTTGACGAACGGGTAATAATTTTCCGTTGGGAAACACAAGTAAGTAAGTAATTATCATTACTAGTGGCTCAGAAAGTTATAATTTGGTATTATTGGGTAAGGTCACATTTCAAAATATCTCAGAGAATGTTCGGTTAAAAAGGTAACAACTCGAAATATCATCGAAATTTGACCAAAATTTACCCCCCTCTTGGCCCCTAAACAAAAAATTATCTTTTTCTCGCGATGAAACATTAGCTCAGATGTTACAGTACACAGTTATGCAACAGTAAATGTTGGCGGTACGTTTCTATTGAGTGGAACCGCAAGCCAATGGGCTTCAAACTTCAAACGCAATTTCCCAAAAATCACGTTTTTTGAGTTGTGCCCTTACTCTAGGACGGGTGTTATCCACCAAACTTCGGGAGTCGATTCTACAACTAATTTGCAACAAAAAATGTCTCCTAGCAAGTTTGTTTTAACCCCCTTAAAATCCGACTTTTTTGACTTTTAAGATTTTTTTTCGTTTTTTCGACCTTACACCGTTCAAACGGTCGTAACTCCCTTAAATTAGACTCAAAAATTAAAGATAAGGATATCGTTGGAAAGAGCGTAAAATTTCTCTGTACATGAGCCATTGACCAGTCGAGAAAACAAAACGCTAGAGTAGTATTTTTACATCAAACTTGAAAAATAGTCAATTTCTGTTTTTGGTGAAAATGTGGATGATTTTTCATCATTGAAACGAGGTATTTGCCAGAGGGGCTCAAAAGCTTAAAAACTGCTCCATTTCATCAGCTTTTCAACGGTCACCCTATTTTTAGTTTCACTGTGAAATGAGGGAGAAAATGGTGTTTCAATGCGAAAAACGTGTATTTTTTCAACGAAATCGACGGTTTGACGTGGTGCTTGGGAGGAGGGGCGGCGGAGCAGACCCCGAATTCCTCCCGTCCAACAGTCAATTTCGTTGAAAAAAAAAATCCACGTTTTTTCTAGCGTTCAGTTTTTCTCAATTTGTCGACGGCTCATCTATTGAGAAATTTCACGCTCTTTCCAACGGCATCCTTATTTTTAATTTTTGAGTGCAATTTAAGGAAGTTATGACCGTTTTAAAGGTGTAAGGTCGAAAACACGAAAAAATCTTAAAACTCAAAAAAGTCGGATTTTAAGGGGGTTAAAAAAAATTGCTAAGAGACATTTTTTGTTGCAAATTAGTTGTAGAATCGACTCCCAAAGTTTGGTGGAAAACATATGGGACACCCTGTATAAAAATACTTACAACTTTTCAACTTTTGACCCACTTCCAGTTTCTTGAATGTGACCAAAGTTTTATTAATTTCAGAGCCTCGGACTCCAAAGAGTCGTCTTCTTGGCCTGATAACTCTTTCCATGGTTCGCCCACCCACAGAGGTTCTTCAAGATCTCGCCAACCTGAAATCACGTTGCAACACACCACCTCAACGTCAACATCCTCGTCCACTCCGACGCCCACACCATCGGCCTACCCTCCCTGGCAAATGGAACAACCATTCAAGAATTTGGCTGCTCAACATGGATCTGAGCGGTTACTGCCCATAGGAAACACGAATCGAACCCGTAAGACTCGTTCCAAGTTGATTTTCTTAATAAAGCTTTTTTTTATGTAAACCCAAATTATTAACGTCAAGTTTGTTATATTTTAGTTCACAAAGCTCTGCCACGTTCTCCTCGGTATGAAACCTACGGTTCCCCAGATTCACCATTGTCCAAGATGGACATCATCACTGTTGGTTAGTTCAGGTTCATTCCAAAACTGTTGGAATCATTATTTATTATTGAATGGGGAACTTGCGTAGATTTTTCTGTTCTAGGGCGAACACTATGTACTATTATTATTGCTTTGGAAAATTAATTTAGGGCCTGTATACGAATAAAATCACTCGCGATGAGATTGATCTAACAAGCGGACGGTACATAGAATTTCCTCATTTTTGCCCGAAGGGAGGTATGTTGGATGTGCTTGAAAAGTTCGTGATTCTTAAGAGTGATAGGTCTGGTAAATGTCTGAATGAGGTGGTCCCTCAACATGTTTCACCGTTGATGGGTTCCTTCCTACAATAGCTTGGTCCCCCCTTCACAATGTAACCCTCACCAATGTTTGAGCTCCCTTTCACTTTGTCTGCCTTGATTGGCATTTGATGATCCTCCCAGGTCCCTTCATTTCTCTGAGCCAATAGGATTCTCCTTTCACTTACCTGATTGGGTATGACTTTCACTTTCTCGACCAATGGGATTCAAATTCTCCCTTTCACTTGTGACTGTACAAGCTATGCTCTCTGTGATGTACCTTCAGTTATTGTTTGTTACTGATGATGACCTAACCGTCGAAATTGATTTAACTTGTAACTCATTATTTTCGTGGAAATATACAAAGTTCTACTCAACTCCGTTTTTATTAAAATAGGGCCTGATAGGTAAAGCTCGGAGCTAGGGTTGAATTTAAAGGAGCATCTAGGGGAAGAAAGTGGTGGAACATCATGAGCGCTGCCTAGCGAAGATAAGATGAACCTTCTAGAGCTCAAAAACCTAGGTTATCTCTCTTATCAGTTGGCTTATGTGATGTATTGTATCGTTTGTTATGTTAACTCTGAAGTGGGGTAGCCGGTGATATCCTCTTTTAACATAAAGGGGCCTTAGAAGAGGGAGAGCATACGCCATTAAGGCCATATCACACGAGCGATTTTTCAGCTTTTTTCCGCAGAAAAATCGCTGGAACGTGAAGAGGAAGAAGTACAGTGATTCAAGTATCCATGCAAGGGAAGAAGTACAGTGTTTCAAGTATCCATGCAGCGGGTTTTTAATTCCACTTCCCCACCCCCCATAGCGCAGCCTGCACCCTGGTGGAGCGATTTTTCTAGCTTTGGAATAATTAGAACGCGTTCTAATTTTTCTAGTCCGCCATTTTGTGCGGGAAAAAAAGCTGGAAGGAAACCATTAGAAGGTTCTCCATCGATAAGTAATTTGTGGTTGTAGCATTCCTTGATCTACTAGTCGACGTCTGTTCAGTTTTCTGCAGTTTTCCAGCGAAAAATTAATCAGTTCTTCGTTCATTTTTAAACCTCCAACAAGTATGCCGCCGAATTCCACACTACTATAACCTGATCCAAAACTTGTAGTCACGTTAGAGTGAAAATCGCTGGCCGCCAGAATGCGCTCTATTCGCAGTTTTCTGCGGTTATTCTTCTTCAACTTCGCCTAACTTATTCTAACTTCCTCTTCACGTTCCAGCGATTTTCCAGCAGAAAAAAAGCCAAAAAATCGCTCGTGTGATATGGCTTTTAAGGCCATATCACACGAGCGATTTTTCAGCTTTTTTCCGCAGAAAAATCGCTGGAACGTGAAGAGGAAGTTAGAATAAGTTAGGCGAAGTTGAAGAAGAATAACCGCAGAAAACTGCGAATAGAGCGCATTCTGGCGGCCAGCGATTTTCACTCTACAAGTTTTGGATCAGGTTATAGTAGTGTGGAATTTTGAAGCAACGTTTTAGCGTCGCTCCCACTCCCAGAAAAAGTAATAACTTTTTTTAAAGATGGGTGATAGCAGAGGTATTAGTCAGAATAGGACCTAAATCTACAATTATTATTTTTAAATAAAAAATAAGTGTGTTGAGCAAAAGTCACGAGAAGAATGTATTTTCCTATTCAACAATAAATTGTAAAATAGGAATCACCTGTTGTTTAGGTAATTGATGGGTGGGAAACTAAACTTGATTTTCGGTCCTGGTAGGTAATTAATTAATTGAAAACTTGGCTACTTTATTTTTTTCACTCGCCAACAACTTTACTTGTCTCCGTGGCGTCACTACGATCTCGTTTTCTTCAGTTTTTGTGCTCCTGCCATATTATTCTTCAAAATGGACCCTATTTCCTTGATCATTAGTGGTGAGTACCTACCAACTACAATATCTTAACTTAAGTATATAAATTATGTACCACTGTCCAGTATTTTGTCTGTCAAACATGTAAGTATTTGTACAGAAAGAATTACTGAAATCTGATGGTTCATTGTTAAAAATCGTCATTGTAAGAATGAACGAAGAACTGATTAATTTTTCTCTCGGAAAACTGCAGAAAACTGAACAGACGTCGACTAGTAGATCAAGGAATGCTACAACCACAAATTACTTATCGATGGAGAACCTTCGAATGGTTTCCTTCCAGCTTTTTTTCCCGCACAAAATGGCGGACTAGAAAAATTAGAACGCGTTCTAAATATTCCAAAGCTAGAAAAATCGCTCCACCAGGGTGCAGGCTGTGCTATGGGGGGGTGGGGAAGTGGAATTAAAAACCCGCTGCATGGATACTTGAAACACTGTACTTCTTCCCTTGCATGGATACTTGAATCACTGTACTTCTTCCTCTTCACGTTCCAGCGATTTTTCTGTGGAAAAAAGCTGAAAAATCGCTCGTGTGATATGGCCTTTAGAGCCTGGAACTCTTTTCCAATGACAACCCCAAGCAGTGAGTGAGTGTGTGTTGTGTTTCTAATTTTTTCGTAAATAATAGAATGCTTTAAAATTTTTTTTTATTTTTTATTTTTTTATATATATATTTTTTTTAATATTAAGTCATAATGTAGTAGAAGGGATCATGGGAATGTCGATGGACGAAGCTCGGTTGAGGATGACTGGTTTCAGCTCTGGTGTCCTGTTTGGTGTAGGCGGTTCACGGCAGAATTGGGACTGGAAGATAGGGCTCCTCTTCCTCTTCCAGGAAGGGAATGAATTCTGCCTCCTCCCGATCCAGAAGAGGGTCGTCTTCCGATGTCTGAGGGAGACTGCTTTTATAGTGGCCATCTGAATTTTCGTCCTGACAAACCCAGCAACTATCGGATGAGGTTTGTTCCACTTTAGTGCCAATGCGTCGACCATCTGCCTGATGAACACTTGAAACTCTTTATGTAGTTCTCCTTCACATGACGTTATGAGTGGTGAGAAAGAGCCGAGAAGATCCTCTGCCACTGAATCGTACTTGCAATGTTTGTCCTTGCAGCTTCGTCTGCTATTGACATCCATTCATGGGTGGCATAGGAAGAAGCGTCGGCGTTAACTATGCAGAGGTCAAAAAAAGACGCTCTCTCCCTATCCCATACTCCGTCAATTTTGATATCAGCAATGAGTCCAGGTTCTCCCACACTGCTTTCTCTCATGACTGGCTCTGTTGTGACTCCTCTATATGCCTTTTTGGCCATGCTTGCTACCACGACCCTGATCTGGTCGTGCCCCTGCTTTACGAGTCCTCCCCTTTTGCAATTCAAGGCATGAATGGTACTCATTTCAGCCCCGCACCCATCACAGGTCCTGCATAGGCTAAGCAATGGCTTGGCATATCTCATGCAGAGGGCGTCTTTGAATTGGGTTGAGAAATATTTTACTTTATAAATTAATGTTGTACCTACGAGTACATTGGTTTTCATTTCAGACTGAATGCCTTTCTTATTGATGCCTCAGATTTGATTGCCTTTTTCATTGAGGGCAAATTTCTGGTTTCCTATAGATTAGGTTTCTACAGATATTACCACTGCTCAATAACAGAGGTACATCCATCTTGCCAAAAAAGAAGAGAAGGTTCATCTAATCGTCGCTAGATAGTGCTCAGGCCGTTCCACCAGTTTCTTTCCCTAGATGCTCCTGAATTTAAAAACATCCATTAAAATCCCACTTTTTATTTGAAAATGCTCTGAGATTTTTTTGTTTTGAAAGCCAATATAATCATTTTAACTCTTGCAAGTTCCCCAATAAATTTATTATATTTTTTTTCTCTCGAAATACTCGTTTTTACCGCCTGTCGAATTATTTCCCCCAACAGGATCTCCGATCGAGTTGGATAACGAAGGGAACGCTAACCAATCCGATTCAGTCTCTCAGAGTAGCGTGAGTCAGCTGGAAATACCTCTGCAAGAACGGCTGCTTCCCATTGGAGCTACTCACAACATGGCGCATCTCGTTCAGCACGTCAGACAGGTTCTTGGTGTGCACGGTATGTCGAGTGATACATTTGAATTTATTTGAAGCTTTTCCAAATCGAGTTTGACGTTTTCCATATTTATGCATTTTTTCTATCTTTTACATTGTCATTTTTCTTTCTCATGAAAAATTCTAATATAATACTTATGTAAAAAAATTCAAATTATTACGGAAATGAACTAAACTACATATTTATGTGGCAAAGGCTATGAAGTAGACTTCCTTCCTACCCTCCTAGATTGGAATAAAAGGTGTAAATCTGTAAAATCTGTTTAAGTCGGAAACATATTGTTTAGTAATGCATGCATTCCAGGGGACGTCCCATTGGATAAGCATTAGATCAGTTAAACCAGTTGGTAAGCGATAAAACTGTTTCACTCGATGTAATTTATTCATTACTTTAGGCAAGAAATAGTGACCCCCCCCCCCCTCACCTTTATCCACCATGACATTTCTAGCGGCATGGGAGCCTCGAATCTGCAGAGCATTTTTCAATCCATGATCTACGATACCCAACATGCGAATTCGAGTTCACCCCCCCCCCCCCCACCTCCCCAACGCCAACAATGGTGCCAGTCTGGCACCAAAGCGGAAATACGTCGTAACATTGATCCTTCATCTATTAGTTTTAGTAGGTAGTCCGTCGAGGTTCACATCCGTATTCTAGGTGAAACACAAAAAAAAAACCACGAAATAAGCGGTTTATGGCATCATGGTACCATGGTGGCACCACTATTAGTTCCATGGTGGTACAGAGAATAATTCATGAAAATTCGGAGGTATAATGAGAATTTTTCCTCAATTTCAAAGCTTGAGTACAATTAGTAAGTAGTAAAGGAACCAAAATATTGAAAAATCGGATATTTTGTGAATATTATCCCCCCACTCACCCCCTCCCCTTGCGAATTTTGGTACTCTGGTAAAATCATGTACAACTCGGAAGTTATTTGAGTCAAACAAAAAAAGAAACACGCAAATCGGTTGGAAATTGAGGCCTGGGCAGAGTTTACAAGATTATGCACGCAAACGCACGTTTTTTAAGCATTAACCCCCCCTTTCCCCCTCTTAAAAAGCAAAATCCAAAATTCCGGCGCCGTAGTGCACAACTAGATAGTATTACGCGTCAAACGAAAAAAGAACCACGAAAATCGTTTGAGAACTGAGGCCTGGGCAGAGTACACAAGATTATGCCCAAAAACGCACGTTTTTCGAGCATTAACCCCCCCTTTCCCCCCCCTTAAAAGGCAAAATTCGAAATTCCGGCGACGTAGTGCACAACTAGATAGTTTTCCGCGACGAACAAAAAAAGAACCAGGAAAATCGGTTGAATACTAAGGCCTGTGCAGAGTACACAAGATTTTGTTACACACACACATACACACATACACACATACACAGACACACAGACATACACCTATGGTTTTTTTCGCGGATTTGGATTCAGAATGGTCTAAAACGGATTACTGTGTGGTTATTTTTTTTTTTCTGTTGAGTGTTGTCTTCCTTCACCCCAGATCGATCGCATAAGGACGCCCAAGTCTTACTGTGGGACGTCCTAAAAAGGAATGAGTGGAAATTTCGATTTTGGACAACATTTTTTTTGTCAATCATGAAAAGTGGAAACACTGCTTCCGCTACCTTGGTAGACTCGGAAGCAATAGAGAATCTTGGAGTCTGTTTTACTCCCGAGTCTACCAAGGTAGCGGATAAAGTGTTTTTCTTTTCATGATTGACAAAAAATGTTGTCCAAAATCAAAATTTCCACTCGAGTTTTGGTTCCGTGTCTGTCATGAAATCCTTGTAACGAGGAAAACTATACGAAGTTATTGTCCGATTTCGATGACATTTTCAGGAATTGTGCGGATTGGGGTGTAAATGGTCCCCTACGAAAATCATCGCCCCCAAATTGATAGTCACCTCTGAGCATGATTAAACGTGCATTCCTTGTAACAGCCATAATTTTTACATTTTCCATCCGAATTCGATGAAATTTTTATAAATTGTGTGGGTTGGTGAGTAGATGGTCCCCTATGAAGTAAGAAGTACGTAAACAACCATTTCAGGTTGGATTTTTGTCCAAGTGCTATTCCTGGCATTGTGGATGTCATCAGCTGTCATCCTAAGGGAAGATCAGAATTTGTTCCGATGATTTCGCTCATGGCTTCCCATTGCCTCACCGCCCTGGGTTGGGACAAGGGGGGCGATTAGAGCCCCGGCCACAAAAACACGCTCGCTGCCGGCGATGAGCCTTGAACCCACGACCCCGCAGAAGTCGGTCCCAATTCTGCCACCAAAGAACGACACCACGACGACCGTAGCCACACCTCTGCCCCTGCTTGGTCATTGCTGACTTACTTTTCCCTTTGAAAATCATCGCCCCCAAATTGATAGTTACCTCCGTGCATGCGCTGTGGCTACTATCAGTCCTGGGACGATGGTTTCCATACAGGACCATCTACACGCCAACCAGACAGTATCTGAAAATTTAATCGAAATTGGTTTATGTTAAATCCTGCCTAATTTGAGGCCTTTGGATAACATTTAAAGGGTTTTGTCGATGAATAAAACACGCGTTTTTATAATTTCACTTTATCAATGGTCTCAACAGAAAAAACGTCTTCTTCACCTTTTTCAATATGTGTCACTACACAACATTTCTCCCCCTTTTAGAAAATGCAGCCAATAGTATACTGAAATATAAAATGAAAGGCTTAAGAAAATAAATTGCTAGTCTTGGAGTATGATAATACTCTTAAAGATTACACTTGATCATAAAGATTGCAGATTACACTTGATTAATAAAGATACACTTGATCAGTTCATTGAGGTACAAATCGCCTTGGCTTTTTCCTTTCTCTTCTTGGAAATCTGTGTTTTGGGGTCTCCTCTGGTGGTGTTGAAGGCTTCCTTCTTGGCGATTGGGATCCAGTTGAAAAGCCACGGAAGGGTGGAGAGGTCGTGTTTGATGACGACCCTGGAGAAGGGGTATGATCTGAGGGCGTCACTGGTAATGGAACTTCGTAGGGCTCTGGAGATTTGGGTTTCACCGTTCCTATTGGGCGTGGTAGAATCTGATCCAGGTGTCTAACCCAAAGTTTGTCTTCCACCGCAACTTGGTAGGTTTGGGATCCCAGAATCTTGTTTATGAGGCCTGGAACCCATATTGGGTGACGGGGGTCCCTGAAGTCCCTAGTCCAAACAGCATCACCTTCTGTCCATATTAGCTCACGGCTTCCACCTTGATCCATCTGTTGTTCTTGGCGCTTCTGAGCTCGTTCTTCATAGGAAGGCAGCAGATGATCAAATAGAGTGCGGGGGCGTTGCTTCAGAAGCCGGTGTGCTGGTGAGTCACCAGTAGCCTGATGTGGAGTGGCTCGGTAGACAAATAAATATTTGTTGAGCGCTCGGTGGAGGTCTTGATGGTCTTCAAGCGCTTTCTGGAGGCATCGTTTAATCGATTTAACTGCGCTTTCTGCAGCGCCATTTGAGCGGGGGTGAAATGGTGCTCCCATGCGATGCTGAATGCCCCACTTCTGCAAAAATGAAGAAAATTCAGATCCGGTAAAACATCGAGCACCGTCTGACGTCACAGTCCTAGGGAGCCCAAACCGAGCAAATAACTCAGTCAACTTTGCTATTACAACAGTTGCTGTGCAATTCCTCACAATAAATGCTTCCATCCACTTTGAGGTTGCATAAAGTACAACGAACACATAGACATTGTTCCATGGGCCTAGAAAATCTATGTGGAGTCGAGTCCATGGGTTTGGAGGATGTGGCCATGGACGAAGGGCTGCGCTTGGCGGATTCGCTCGAAATTTGCAGCAGATGCTACATTCAGCTGCAGTGCGCTCTATATCTCCATCCAATAGAGGCCACCAAAAATAACAGCGAGCAAGAGCTTTCATGTTGGAAACGCCCATGTGAGCGCTATGTAGCTCCCTTAAAACTGTGCTGTGGAATTTGCCAGGAATGATGACCCTGTAGCCCCACATCAAGCATCCCTGGTCGCACGTTAGTTGCGAAAGTCGTCGATTGAACGGTGTAAAGTGTATATCAGTGGGAAGTGGGGTCCCTTGGAGGACAGACATCACCACTTTCGATAGAATAGGATCGGCTCGAGTTTCTTGGGCTATGAGCTTCCAATTGAGTCGAAATGGGAGTTCGTCTTGAATGAAGTGCAAGTAAGAGATTTTACTCTCCTCAGCCTCTTCTATTTCGGAGTTCACCTCAATTCTACTGAGGAAATCAGCAATGTTTTCAGCTGAGCGTATGCATTTGATCTCATACTGAAAACTTGAGAGGATATATGCCCATCTTTGAAGCCTGTTGGCAGCATAGATTGGGACGCCTTTGTTCTCGCCAAAAATGTACATCAGCGGTCGATGGTCCGTGACCAAGGTGAACCTTCTACCATAGAGGTAATCACGGAACCTTGAAACCCCAAAAATGATAGCGAATGCCTCGCGCTCAATCTGGGCATATCGGCTTTGGGTTTCTGTGAGGCGTTTTGATGCATAAGCAACTGGGCGTGCTATATCATTGGAGTGTACTTGCATAAGAACAGCGCCAACTGAGACTGATGACGCATCAACTACAAGCTTGACAGGTAGTTTTGGGTCGAAGTGAGCTAATACTGGCTTGGAAATCAATATGGATTTAACCTTCTCAAAGGCCTTTTGGCATCTTTGGTCCCAATGCCATTTTGCACCTTTTTTGAGAAGTCTGTAAAGTGGGTCCAGTATTTCGGCTGCCTTTGGAAGGAATTTAATATAGAATGTTAGCATTCCTAGGAAGGACTTGAGTAAGGCGGTATTCTGTGGTGCAGGAGCATTAACTATAGCGTGGACATGCTCGTTGGTTGGATGAAGACCTTGCGCGTCAAAAATATGGCCAAGAAAACTAATGGAATTTTTAGCAAATTCGCACTTATTTGGATTAACCCGAAGATTTGCTCTCTCAAGGATATCCAGGACTTGCTCCAATCTGTGGTCGTGCTCCACTCTAGTGCGACCCGTGATGTAAATGTCATCGAGGAGGGAACCAACTCCTGGTATACCTCGTAAAAGGTTATCCATTGCTTGCTGGAAAATTCCTGGCGCAGTATTGATTCCATAACAAAGTCGTGTGTATTGAAGCAATCCCATGTGGGTATTTATTGTTGTTAGCTCCTGTGACTCCTTGCTAAGCTGCAGCTGCTTTACCCTCACTAGGATACCTAGGTCGAGCAGGCGGTTCAACTCATCTTCAACTTTACTCTTGAGAGCTATCGGCAGAGTGCGTGCCTTCGTGAACTTAGGTACAGCACCCTCTTTCAAATGCAACGACACTGTGTGATGGGAGAAGGCTCCAATATCTTGGGCGAAGACTGTTGGGAATTTCGCCAAAATCTTGCGCACATCCTCTGGAACGCCTTCCATTGTGCCCAAGTACGCAATTTCGTAGCTGGGGAACCATCTCAGCTGCTGAATTCCTTCCCTTCCTAAGAGGGGTACTCCTCCATTATCAATAACGTAGAAAGTCATCACCTGTGAGCTTTGGTTATAGATGACGTCAACTGAAAATTTTCCTCGTGGGACAATCGGTTTCCCAACATAGTCAACTAATCTGACGTCATTGTGCTGTAAACTCACGTCTGGGAAATTTTGCTGGAAAAATTTGAACGAGAGAACATTATACTTTGACCCTGTGTCAATCTGGAACAGAATTTGTTTACCTCCAATCACCAGTGAGACTCGAAATGGTGTGGATGCTGTCAGAGAGGGCTCAGACATACAGAAGAATGTGTCTGCTAAAACAATTTCTGCCTCCTCCCTTTTTGGCCCTGACTCTAAAAACTTATGAGTGGACTTTTTAAACTTTTTCTGAGGGCATACTGATGCCAAATGATGTCCCTGGCAAACATGGCACAGGTATTCTTTAAAGCGGCACATGGATGACTCGTGATTACGACGGCCACAGTGAGAACACTTAGAATGGGACATAGTAGAGGTGGCGTAACTGTTACCTTTCTGGCGTCTCTGACTCTTCTGTTGACGAGTATAGTTAATGTCAGCTGGTTCACTTGGTTCAATTTTCACACCATTGCGTCGATCTGCGCGTTGTACTAGTGCAGCTTCCTTCAGCGCAGCTAATTCCACCAAATCATTGAACGTTAGTGATGTCAGAGAAGCATCTTCCTCGAAGAGTCTGTCTTGAATCGGCCCTTTTTCGTAACCCGAGACGAATATGTCTCTAAGTGTCACCGCAATTTCGGCGCCGAATTTACAATCAGCCGCCAGACTACGTAATCGTGCTGACCATGCACGAGCAGACTCTTCAGGTCGCTTCCGCGCTGAATAGAAAAGATGTCTTGCGGAGAAAGACGATGTCGGAGGAGCGAAATGAACCTGCAGTAGACCAATCAACGTTTTATAGTCGGACAATTCGATCGTTGATGGAACACAAAGACTCTCCAGTAGTTTGTAAGTTTCCTCACTTAATGCAGTCAAAAGAGTCGCCTTCTGCTTCGCATCTCCCGAAACGCCATCCCGGATGAATAATTGGGTCAATTGTGAATTGAAAACCCGAAAATCATTCACGCAGTGGTCGAAATGTAGAACGTGTTGTTGAGGTTGGGCCATTCTGGGCTGCCGACTTTACCTACCACTATCACACGAAACTACGCGAAATTATTATTTTCACGCACTGAGTACCGAATTTTTATCCTCGTCGCCAAATAATGTTAAATCCTGCCTAATTTGAGGCCTTTGGATAACATTTAAAGGGTTTTGTCGATGAATAAAACACGCGTTTTTATAATTTCACTTTATCAATGGTCTCAACAGAAAAAACGTCTTCTTCACCTTTTTCAATATGTGTCACTACACAACAGTTTACAACTTCGTATAGTTTTCCCAGTTACAAGGATTTCATGACAGACAGACAGACAGACACGGAACCAAAATTGTTCAGGAAGGCCTAGAACGAAAATGCGAGTGGAAATTTTGATCTTGGAGAACTCTTTTTTTTCAACCTTGAAAAGTGAAAGCAGTGCTTCCGTCACCCAGGTAAACTTGGAAGCAAAACATTGATTGCTCGAAGAATATTAGAGCTCGAGATAGGATTCATTCATGCTATTGCGGATGCTATTCATCATCAATCGGAAGGATGGCGTTGGTGTTGATTACCATTTCTTGTTTTTCAAGCCTTTTTTGCCGTTCAGGGATCTTTTCAAGCTGGACTTTTTGTACCCAAGCACGTTGAAATCGAAAAAAACGCGTTGGTCCACTGTGGCGGAGTAATTTTTTTCGCGAAGCACGCAAAGATAAGGTGTCACTTTGATAACTGCTTATGACCTTCAACCTCGACCGATTCATCTTTGGATTGAACCGTTCGTCTCATAAACAGTTCATCTATCACCAAAACAGATAGAAAATAGCGGTAACCTAGAACGAAAGAACAGAAACAGATATTCTTGAACCTTATGCGAGAGGTGTTTGCGTGACATTGACGCGGCCCACCACAGGAACCCCAGGATTTGTGTGACATAGATGCGATCCTCGTCCAATGTGTTAACCTCCTACGTAGCTTAAACAATACATTAACTTAAGTAGAAAAACCCACCTCAAAATGCTCTTTTTTGATCTTTCTAACCTTCTCAAATATTTCAGATAATCGTCAAATCGAACAAACGAGTCTGAGAACTCCAACGGAAGACTCTTTATCCCTCTCTCCAATATCTAAGCAAGAAAGTTTCGATCACAGCGACCATCAACCGTCTCATGTAAGTTGATGAATTATTCTGGTTTTACTAAATACCTTAGAAAAGACGTACCTACAGTATTAACTGATGAGAATTCGTGTGAAATTCAGACTAGCAGAAGTACCAGCCCAAGACGGTTGTGTAAGCAAGTTGCTCTAGAGTCTCCACCTCCACAGCTGACTTCCGATCCTGACCAGGCGTTTTACCGAAAACCATCCGCCCACAATATAGGTGAGATTGATTTCCAGGTTGGTCTATTATTGGTCTGTTTGGAGAAGCAGTCTGGAACCAGTTCAGAACCAAACTGGAAAGGGGAGGGGATAGAGGCACCTGGACTCCTCCAGGCTTCTCCAAACCCCTCTGAACCATTCAGGACTGCTTCTCCGAACAAACCTTTAGATTGGAAGAAGTTCAAAGAATTTCCAGGCTGAGTCTCAGTATGACTCAGTTCGTAGACTTTGGCTTGAAAGTTCAGGGTTCAAATGTCAGGAGTGCGGTGGGCTTGTTGGGGTTAGAGCATCGCGTAGTAGTTTATTACTGCACTGCTAATTAAGTACTTGGATCCCAGAACTGATAGGCATCGAGGGATGCCAGCACAAGCTTTAAGCGTAAACCGCTTTCGTACTATTCTTTTTAAGAACGAAACAAGTCTGTGATTGGAGGAAACTAACATTTTAATCCCACTTAGTGACTTGTTTTTCACGAAATGAACACCAAGGGCCGTATTCACAAAACGCACTTAGTGTGTACTTTAGAAGAAGCGTCACTTCAGCTCCACTTACCAAAGCTGAACTTTCGTCAAATTACACTTTCCAGGTAAGTTTGGCTCATACCACACTTTACTGGCCCTTAGTACAGCTTTTGACAAGAAGTGCGTCTATTTTGCTTGCTTCGACAGCCGTTTTACGAAGTTTTTCCGTTCGGATTTAAATGGAAAACGACTACATGGAATATTTGTAGCATCTACGGAAAGGAGACGTGTACGCCAAAATAGATGTTTTGGAAAGGAATGAAGCAGAGATGGACAATCGTTTGTTGATCACAAACTGCTTATCAATATTATCACTGAATATTCCCATTGGTCAATAGGAGCGAGTCGCCCCAAGGGTTACGCTCTCGGAAGTTCAACTTCCTTATCAGTTGAACTTGAAGCTGACCTAAGAGCAGGTACACTAAAAACGATTGTGAATAGCGATTTCTCCTCAAGTTTCACTTTAGCCTAAAGTATAACTTTCGGAAGTGCGACTTGAAGTTTCACTTTGGCGATTTTTGTGAATACGGGCCCAAGATTTTCCTACTCAAATCTTCTTACTATCAACTACCCAAAGTCAACTGAATTATTTCCCAATGGGGAATTTGCCTCACAATTTTTTATTTATTTATTTTTCGAAAGGGTTTACTGGTATGGAAGAAAACCATAGTGTGCTGCTCGAAATGCATCCAAAAGATTTAGGGAATTTAAGGAAGATGGAAATTTTATATGTACCGGGAGTCTGTGATGTGACAAGTTTCCCCTTACGACAGCAGCGCTACCTCTGATAGCGCACATGAAACAACTAGCTTACGTGATCAAATACACGAGTGCGCTGTGAACTGGCAGGATGAACCCAGACACGAAAGTGACGGAAAGAAGCAATTTTACTCACTCTTTTTCACTATATGATTCTACCTATCAGTTTATCAAGCATTATTAGTCTTCATCTCCTCTTATTTAGTTTCTATATTAGTTAGTTTTGGTATTTGTATCACATTATTTGAGTGGATCGTTTATGTGGTCACGAGGGCGCCTGCGTCTCTACCTGTTGTCATTCTCTGACACTATTTGCCAAAACTCCTTTGACGCTTCGCCAGAGCACAGTTTTGCGTTAGGAAACCTGGGGAGTGACGTGATCAGTTTTTCTTGATCTTCGCGATGTTTTTTGACACCTCTTCACTTGTTTAGGCATTTTCTTCTACGGTCATTTTTTCCTTTGGGTATTCTTGGTGTTAAACGTTATTCTAGGGCCCTATTATAAGAGTTGACTTGAAATTCCAGAATCTAGAATTGAGGCAATTTCCCCATTCAGTTGAAATCAAAATCTTCGAATAACTAATTGTGAGTTTTCAGGTGAAGTCAAGGAGAATAGTCGCAAGCAGAAAAATCGAAGAGGTGGTCCGTTCTCACTTCCCCCGCATCTCGATCACACCTCTCAAGGAACATGGTGCGTAAATTGTTGTTCCAATAACTTTTGAGTTCGAATTTTTTTACCTACTAGTTTATCGGTAGCAGAACTTGTTGGATTAATAATGATGCTATGAAAGAGTATATACACATGCGTCTACCATGAATTATATTTGTATTACCTACCTCAGCCAATCAGTGGCTTGAGAAAAAAAGAGCGTGATAATTTTTTTTTTTTTTTAGTTTTTTTTAAATTTAATTTGTTTTTTGTTTTATTGGCGTTGTAAAGTATTACATTCGGCCCTAAATTAATTCCTATTGTCGATTTGAATGTACACTATAATAATTACAATTTTTTTCCATAATTATAAATGAACGCTGCACTTTTCTAATAAAGCCACTGTCCTGTCTAAATGAAACGGTCGTTGTCTCTGAAAAATTTGAATAATATTTCATACACTCTAGTTGCGTCTTTCGTTGCTAATAAAGTGTTCAGATTGAAGGGCTTCTCTATACCACGTGAGTTGATTTCCTCCAAGAGCCTTACGCGAGGTTGAGCATTTCGTGGACAGTCAAGCACAATGTGTTCCACTGTCTCCTGTACTCCAGGGCAATTTGCACAATTATCACTGTCTATCAAGCTGTAGAGGTATTCGTTGCATAGAAGGTGTCCTGTTCTTAGGCGCGAGATGGTGGTATAAAAGGTTTTGGATTTATTCCCTATTGACATGAACCAGGGAAGTTTATTAGTGAAGTGGGAAGTTTATTACCAGCGTGATAAGTAGTCAAACACGCCTTCGACGGGTGTTTTAATTTACATTCCAGCTTATCGGATGCCCACTTGGAGGCGCTGGAGTAGCTCCGTTTTTCATTTGTACTCAGCAGTCCTGGAAAGACTCCCTCTGAAATCTTCATGTGGCTCCACAAAAGCGAATTTACTCGCACGTCTGATAAGGGAGGAGTTATGTCACTCCTGCTCAGGAGTCCCAGAGAGGTTTCCTGTGAAATTCCAGTTTCATGGGATCAACTGGAGCAAATTTAGCTCGTTCGGCTGGTGAAATGAAGGTGATCACCTTGACTTCCCTATTCTGCAATCCCAGAGAGATTCTTTCTAAAATGTCTGCTTCGTAGGGGCACCTAGCATCACCTAAAATGTTTACCAACATAAATAGTGGAAATCCACAATACCTACTAAGCGTGGATGATAAAGGAGAGGATCATCAGGAATTCAAGTGGCTTAAAATTTTAACCAAGATGTGGGAAGTCCAACTCTCGGTATTCAATGATACAGATTTCTCTTAAATATCATAGTCCATCCTACATTCAGCCAATTCGATCGAATTTCCCAAATCTGTTCACGTTGTTGAAATTTCCTCTTCAGGTACGATGTTCATCCACCAATGGACCCTTCAACGCAGCAAGCTTGTCACGCAAACTTTGATTTGAGACAAAGCGATTATCGGGTTGGAGATGATTGTATCTACGAAAGATGCGGAGAATGCGGAACTGTGAAGGAAGAATACAACGATGACGAGCTTGGACTTTGTATTGTCATTTTGGGGACATTCATTCATCGCGAACCAGCTTTAGCAGCTCCACTTTTACCTGAAATTTTGACGATTGTTGCCAAGTAAGTTTGTCAACTTTGTACCTCGACTCAGTAACAAAATTCTAAAGAGTCTGGATGCCACTCCATACGATAAAGTTTGAAATATCGATATATTGGAGAGTATTTTCAATTGTGTTGTCGTTTCCAGATTGTAGAACATCCTCATTTTGTTCGAACACTTCTTATCACAGATGGGGTATTTCTGTCAATTTTTTAAATTTATTTTATTTTATTTTTTCAAAATAGTATGGCTCAGGAATAACAGTAATTGGATCTGTTTGTCGAGAAAATGTTTGGAAGAAATTAGGGAAGCTAATAAAAGTTGAAGATTGGAACGTTGGCAGCAGGGTGTGGGGTAGCAAGTTGTGTGACGTTTTAAGTTGCTCGCCTTAGAGAAAGTATCCATGCACAGAGAAGAGATAAAACCCTTTCCAGACGGTAACCTACCTCAGAATCTCTTGGATACTGCAAAATACTACACACACGCTCGCGGTGTAAGTGTGTGTGCATTCAGGGAGGCCCCGTCTTTTTTTTCAAACGTGTGATCTCTTCAATGAAACGTGATTGGGCTGTTCGGATAGCCGTCTCCTCCCAGTGTTGCCCATTGGGACGACGAAATCGTGTTTTCTAATAGAAAAGTTATCAAACAAAAACAGGGGAAACCTAATTTTCCCCATCTTGCTTTTTATATTTTTTTCTTCAGTTTTTCGATTTTGAACTTTACTGTTTCGTGAAATTTTGCATCTGAGACTATAGATTTCTCGATCTCAGAGCTTCAAGGGGCGATAAATAAACTATTCCAGGTCAATAAACATTTCATTTATTAGAGTAGATCACATGATTTACTGTACAGAAAATCTCCTTTGGGTTTCGTCTGCTCGGTCTTCCCCCATAGCTTTTTCTGTGCCTTGGGTTCTTCAGTCAATGGGAAGTGGCAGTGGAGCCCCATCGTCCAGCCCCAAATCCACTCCGCGATCGTCTTCTCTCTCCAGGCGCGACATTCCTCTCAAAGGTCGTCGGGATGCCCTCAGCCGGATGGAGACAGCTCTGATGACTGCCATCTGTATCTTGACTTTCGCCCATCCTGCCACTGCGGATCGGAGTTTACCCCATTTGTCAGAGAGAGTGTCCACCAAATTTTTTTCAAACATTAAAAATTCGCGGTGGAGTACACCTTCGCATGAGGTGATGAGAGGTGTGAAGGATCCTCGTAGGTCCTCAGCTGCTCCATCGTAATTGTTTGGCTCGTGCTGCTTCATCTGCAATGGTTGGCCAGTCACAGGTGGAATAGGAAGGGGCGTCGGTGTTGATTACGCGGTTATCAAAGAAAGCCGCCCTCTCCCTATCCCACACACCATGAACTTTTATGTCGGCAATAAGGCCTGGAGTCCCATCGCCACCCTCGAGCATGATAGGCTCTACCATCACTCCTCTCCATGACAGCTTTGCCAGTTCTGCCACCTCATCTCGTACCTGATCATGACCTCTCTTCACGTGGCCTTCCTTTTTGCAATTGAGAGCGTGGTTGAGCGTCATGACTGCTTCACATCCGTCACATTTTGTTGGAAGGTTCGGTGGTTGCCTTCCATATCGCATGGAGATGGCATCTCGAAACTGTGTCGCGGACAGATCCAGGTTGTCAACTGTGAGGCGTTTCCTTCCACAATGCGCTTTATGGCCCTTCTTGCTTGTAGCGGGAGGGCTTCAAATGCTGATACGCTTCTCTCCTGATCTCTTTGCGTCTTTGCAAGCTTTTCTATCTTCAGTTCAGCGGCCAACATTCTGGATAATATCCAGACATATTATGTGTCTCGCTTGTAAATTCCAGGTTGACGTCATCCGGTTTTTTTAAACGTTCAAATTTTCTACACTGTTTTGTTTATTCGTAAATTAGGAAGTTCGGGCTGAAAGTTTGCCATAGGGGGTTTTTCGAGGTGCTGAATCCGATTTTGGGGTCAAAAATAGGAAATTCCAACATGGTGAAATTCCTCATTCTGCTCACAACACCCTTCTTCCTCACTCCTCTTATCCTCATAGTATTTTGACGCCTGTTATTTGACGCTACACTTTCCAGACTGGCTCTGACACCGACTTATTCCTGGCAGAACGAGAGCAACATTCATTTACCAGGAGGCGCCATAAGTGTTGCGCATCAGTTCCTGCGATGCGTGCTTCACCAACTTGCTCCCAACGGAGTCTTCATGCAAATGTTTCAAACCAACATGAATGGTAAAATTTGTTTCATTGCCTTTCGTTTATTACGACTTAATTTAAATAAATTATTATAAATAATAATCGTCAATTTAATTTTTCTTGTTCTAGAATCCAACCGTTTGCAGTTCTTCAGAAGCGTGTCTCAAGCTCTGCTTGATTTCAACGAATTGAATCCAATCGCTCCTCTGCAACTGTTACTCGAGGTACGTAGGTGGTCACATCACATCTTGTGGTTGTTGAGGATTTAGAGATTAAACAGTTACATTGAAATCGTCAATTTTGTGCATCGCTGCCGAACAATTTTAACAACATTTGCAACAAAAGAAATCATATTGCAGGATTTTTTTTAAATAGCACATTGTGGCGATAATGCCGAAATGTCTCCTTTGGCAGGATTCTCCTGCCTTGAAAACCGGCACAATTTAATCAGTCCTACTATGATGTGCGCTACTCAAATCTAGCTGAAAAAATTAAATGGACGTCACGTTTGGACCATCTACTCAGTAGAAAATGACATTCACGTCACTGCGTGAAGCAATGATACTTCCCCCCATTTTATATTTAATTCCTGATAATCTAATCAAGTACTAATTATGTAAGTTCCGTTTACAGTCGTTGCTTCCTGACCTCCTCTGTTCCTGTTATGTGCTCAAAACTCGATAAAGTAACATTCCTTCCTCGTTCTGAGTTAGTCTAACAAAATAAGCTATATAAGCTAGATCAAATCCTTTATTTCCTTAAATTTTACAGGTAAGGAGACGTCAAAGTTTATGAACTAGGTATGAATAAAATAATGTATGAATAAGGTATGAATCGCCCGGAGTTGTGAGGGGGTCCACCTACTTCCCACACTGCTGGCCAGGTACTGACCCAGTCAGCTCCAGGCCCCACCCACCATGGCGGTTTCCCAGGCCTGGCAACCGCCAATGGGGAGAGCCAACGCGGACACGCTGGCTCCCTCCCATCACCAGAGGCCAGGCCAAATGCCACTCGACAGGCAAGATGGCTAAGACTGATGCCCATCCAAGCATCACAGCCAGTGGGGTCCGCCGGCTGAGACTGGAGAAGCCCCCTCAAGTACTTCCCCGACCAAGTACTGCAAAGCTATAAGAGCTAACACAAGCTGAGACTGCTCAGTACCACCTGATTTACCGGCAGTTAGATTGGAACGTCAACTATTTCGAGAAAAAGAAAACCTTATGAGGCCACGTTGATAGCTAGATGCCGAGGAGAACTTTTGAACGTCAATTGGCAGCCGTGGTTGAGAAACCGAAACTCATTCCTGTGTTCACTGTGCAATCTGGCGGCGAACGAGTCTGTGGAACATTTTGTGGCCCAATGTCCAATACTGAGTTATGCCTGACTGGAATGCTTTGGGTGCCTGTATTTGTCGAGACCAGAGTTCATAGCTGAACGGACCTGATTGGGCGCCTCTATGCAAATATGTGAGGAACGCATGGCGTTACAGGGAGTTCCAAGCGGCGGAATTTACCTATGCCCAGAACCAAAATGAAATTGATGCCTCCATGTGCATAATAAGGACATAGTAACTAATATTAACAGAACAATAATTCATTATTTGTACAAAGAAAATGGTAATAGTAATATGTATCTCCGTAATTCCGTGTTCCTTCCGCATCAACTTATTACATAAGCTAGTAAAATATTATTTCACTTTGGCCTAGTTACCCACGGAACCTCTGCCGTCGGGCCTTGATGGATCCATGTACACTCCTGCTCAAAATTAGTGCACCACCATCCATTTTTTCGTTCCTCTTTTTCCTTCTTCCCTTATAAATTGTGTATCCTGGACTGACCACCAAGGAGCCCAGACATGAATCCGATAGAGCATGTTTGGGACATGCTGAAAATAAGAATTAGAGCCAGAGATCCACCACCAGACAATCTTCAGGAGCTGGAAACAGCAGCGAAAGAGGAGTGGGACAATATCCCCCAGGAGGATATCCAAAACTTTAATAGAGGCATGGGTCGAAGGCTCCAAGCCCTTGTCCGAGCTAGTACCAAGTATTGAAAAGCTAAACTGGCATAATTCAAACCTTTTTTTTTTCACATTTTTAGTTTTTATCATTTTACCACAAGAAGTACATTTTTCTTTAATATACTAAAAACATCTTTTGGTTTATTATTTTCAACTAGCTGAAAAGCCTACTAAAAGTAGGCAAAACGCTTCTTCCGACTCTCCCCGCATCCCACTCCCTCCGGCTCCTCCCGCCACCGATTCCCCCCCTCCGACTCGTCCCACCTCCCACGACCCCTCCGTGCATACGTACGTACGTACGTACGGTTGGCGTTTTATTATTTTCAATAATGAACCTTTGGAATCGACCAAGAAAAAAAAAATTTTAACACCCCCTCAAAATTTGATGGTTTACGTTTCAAGGTACGTAGAATCCAAAAATCGAATAAAAATTTGGCCGTCCGTCCGCCGTACGCGGCACTTTTGCCACTTAGCATTGACCGATTTTGATGAAATTTGGTATGTAGGCTCCATTTGGGGTCTAGTTGTGCCCCGAAGCTTTTGGTTGATGTTGGTCACTTCTAAGGGTTCCAAAATCAATTTTGAAATTTTGAAAACGCCCTAACTCAAAAAATTTCGATATAAAGGTATTGTTTTTCCTTCAATTTTGGATTCTATAGAATTTTTAGAATTTTTTGAGACCACGCGGAGCTCTGTAGGACAAACCGTTCGCTCCCTACAAAAATTTAAGGGTTTATATTGAAAAAAATATATATATAAATCAAAACACGAGTGTGAATCGCAAAAGAGGCCTAATCTCCGTTCAAATTAGAGCTGACCAAAATTCGATCGATCGTTGGTGATTTTGACTTTTTTTTGATTTTTTTGAAAAATTTTTTTTTTTGATTTTTTTTTTTTCCATATTGGATGGTTGGTGATTTTGTAGACGAGTGATCAATATAGAAAAATAATAAACCATTGTGTAATAATTTGCAGCGTTTTTTTCTCGAATTTATGCCTTTTTTGGTAATTTTTTTCCTTCTGTGTTTACGAACAATGTGTGCAAATGGATAAAAACTTGATAAGGGAAAAAGGAAGGGGACAAACGAAGAAATAGATGGTGGTGCTCTAATTTTGAGCAGGAGTATATACTCCTGTATATACAAATCAGAAAGATTTTTGTAAGTGTTGGTTTAAAAAAAATAAACATGTTGTAACGGTTTTTTAAGGGTTATGGGAAAAACCGTTGAAATACTTCCCAGCCAGGAAAGAGAAATCGCAGACTACCACTGGTCTCCAAAACCTCCCCATACAACCAGCCACTAAATCCTTTTCCTGGAAATGGCACTTTCTCTTTCCTGTTGGTTTTCTTTATTTTTTATTTTTTTTATTTTTATTTTTTCTCTAACTTAACAAGGTACCTTGATAGGAAGAAACTTATTCTAACAAATCAGACCCTATCATTTAATTATCCTAGCTTCTTGGAAGGTTATATCTGCATCTGACAGGAACTTCAGGGAAGATGTTGGCTGGAACTTCTTGTAGTAATCTGGACTGGAACTTCAGCTGTGAACCCAGTGGGAAGCAGGAACTTCTGATAGGACTTTGAATTCCACCTTTGAGTAGAGATGTTAGAAGGAACTTCTTGAAGTGATCTGGACTGGAGCTTCAGCTATGACTCAGAAAAAATTAAAGAAGCAGGAACTTCTGGTAGAAATCTTGATTCACCCTTCTGTGGGGATTTCAGCAGGAACTTCGAAGAATAGTCTGGACTGGAACTTCAGCTATTAACTCAGTGAAACAGAACAGGAATCTGGACTGGAGTTTCAGCTATAATCTCAGTAGTAAACAGGAAGCAGGAACTTCTGGTATGCATGTTGAATAGAACTTCAGTATAGCCTCTTTGGTATTAATTTCCCCTTTTTAGTGATTGTAATTTCCAGAATAAATTTATAGTAGTCAGTTCTTTTTATGATGTTTTCTCTAAATTGGCAGAGATTGATAAGAGGTTCTTCCTCTATATTTCAATCTGTTCAAAAAAAATTTGGATTTCACAATGGAACAAGTTATAACTCCTTTGTGAATCCTAAGGGGTTGAAGCTTGCACTAGTCAGTCAAGGCCAGTCAGTATCATATACCATGTTAAGCTTGATTGGTTCTATCAAATCTGAATGACCGAGTAAATTTCCGTCGTGTGGGATGCTCGGTAGAGTCCTTTGTTCTTCATCCCGTGCTGCCCTCTAGCGAGACTCCCGTGTATCATCGTCCGTTCGCCGGTCCGCCGCTAGGGCGCTTCCGCGTCTTGCTCCCTGCCACCAGGCTTCCACGCATCTCTCAACAGGTCGCGCCTCGTTCGATCTTCATGTCTCTGTGATGATGGGAAACTGCCGTTCATTTCTTCGTTAAATTTATTTGTTTTCATTAGTAATTTTATGGGAATGGACATCTTTTCTTTTCTACAGAAGCATCCCATTTACTTTCAGGTACGTTTGCATATTATCGGTGGTTATTATTGTTTGATCATTGGGAATTGATAACTTTGGCAACATTTGTAGGTCTCATGCTGTCAATCAGTACCTACTTAATTATCTTAAAAATGGTGAGCAGGTGTGCAATCGCCACAATGTATTTCATTCATTCATTCATAAGCTAACAGTCGTAACAGAATAATAAGCAACATCGCCACCCACCACCCCCAGTGCCTCCCCTGTCCCCCACCCTTCTCATAGCTTGTCAGTTTTCATCAACAGTTTTTCCCATTTTTCTCAGGAAATAATCATCCAATTTCCATTTTTCTTGTGGCATTTTTTTAATTATTTTGTTTTTGCACTTGTTTAATTCCAAAAGTAAAAAATGAGTAAAAAATCGTACTTAAATTTGAAATTTTTAAGGATTTTTGAAATTTATTAGTGCATCTACTTGGGGAATTGAAAAAACTAAAGGATTGCCGCTGAAATCATCAAAATCGAACATTAATTGCCAGAGAAAATAAGGAAAACCCGTTTATTCGCTGATTAAGACCCTCTTTAAAACTCAGAAGCTCCGTTTTTTTATCAGCTTACATTCTGCAGAGTATTCATAAACTTCAATTTAAAAACTTGAAATTTACATGAAATTGCCAATGCGATTGGTTTTATGATATCAAGGTTTACGGAGGTTGGTTCAAAGGCCCTAACTGCTGTCACTTCAAGTAACTTGTTGAATCAACTCTTCTTTCAGACGTTGAATTCAAAGAAGACGCTTCCAGAAGCACTGCCAACTATTCTCCACAACGTGGCCTGCTACCTCGACTGTTTACCCCTCGAAGCTGGACTTGCTCCCAGTGCTGGAGCTTGGTCTTCACTCCTCACTCAACTGGATTTGCTTTTTAGACGTCTTTCACTCCAGATTCAAGCTGCTACTCCTCTTCCACTCCTGAGAATCATGTTGAGCGCACTGAGAGTCCCCGGAATGGCAGCTTGCAAGGTGGAATTTTGAACTTGACTTCCTGTGATTGATGAAATATTTTTTGGTCTCGTACACGGAATAATTTTTTTTCTCGTTTTATCTCACCAGGGAATATTGGATCCTTTCTCCAAAGTATTGGGCTACAGTATCCAGAATTTTGTCCTCAAGTACCAGTATCTAGTAGATTTGTGTTACCTCTGCAATAGAGCCTTCACCAGGGTAAGCAGAAATCAATCATATTTATTTACTATCACGAGTGTCCGAAAGGCCACTCACTAGTATTGCTGTCAAAGAAATCTAAGGGTACCAAATAGTAAATAACCTCCTTGTTCGAAAATTTCGACATTCCGAAATCCAAACACTTTATCTGAATGATTCTCAGTCATATGTGCTGTAGGTAATTATGCTCAGTACCTACATCTTGTAGGTTGTCTAAATTTAAGTTGGTCAAAACTTCAGGGTTCGATTCTCTAAGGTTTTCCTACTCAAAATGTCTCCTAGCAATTTCTTTTTCTCGGTTTTGGTTTATTATTTTCAATAATGTACCTTTGGAATCGACCAAGAAAAAAATTGTTTAACCCCCTCAAAATTTGTTGGTTTACGTTTCAAGGTACGTAGAATCCAAAAATTGAATAAAAAAAATTCCGTCCGTCCGCAGCACTTTCCTCATTTACCACTGACCGATTTTGATGAAATTTGTTATGTAGACTCGATTTGGGGTGTAGTTGGTTGATGTAGGTCACTTGAGGGTCGAAATTTTGAAAACGCCCTAACTCAAAAAAATTTTATGTAAAGGTATTGTTTTTCCATCAATTTAAGATAGTATAGAATTTTTTGAGACCATGCGGAGCCCTGTAGGACAAAGCGTTCGCTCCCTACGAGAATTTAAGGGAAAAAATGTCTCTTCAGTTCTCTCCCATGCGATGGGAGAACCTTAAACTATCACACATTTCCTAATGGGACTCGCTGGCTCAGTGGTTGCGCGTCAGACTCCTGCCTTAGCATTTCAGGTTCGAATCGTACTCTCGACTGAAATTTTTTGATCCCATCACATCAACAGTTGGTGTCATGGATTCAAGTGCGAAGTTGTAGGTAGTTGGAGCCAGGCTCCAACTCCATTGTTTTCGTCATTCATTTGTTTGCAACAATCATTGTGGGTAAAATACTTGGGAAATAAAAATATCATTATCTTTTGTGACGAGCTGAAACTCTGCGTTCTTACTTTGAATTAGATTCTATTTGAATTAGAATTTGTATCTGTATTACATTCCGTAATATTGTTTGGTCCTTCGAGCCGGATTGGGCACACAGCTCACTCATTGGGCAGACGAAATTGATGAAGATGATGAGAACTTGAATGAACTGGTAAAGAGACAGCTAATAGTAGACAATTTCTTGATCACCCCTTCGCAATCAAATTTGAACTCCCAAGACGACGAGCGTGCGATCCAAGTGTTCAACGAGACTAACAAGTTCTTATCCAATCTAGGGAGGTGGGAAACTGGTTTGCTGTGGAAACCCTTCGGTCAGTTGCCTGAGAGCAAAAAAATGGCATGGCAGCGCTTTAAATCTCTCGAACAACGTTTTCATAGAGACCCTAAGTTCGCTCAAACCTATTGTTCCAAGATGGAAGAAAATTTTACTAAGGGATATGCCCGAAAGCTCACGTCAGAGGAAGCCTTTTACGAACCTCCCAAAACATAGTATTTACCTCACATGGGAGTAACGAATCCTAACAAACCCGGAAAGTTGCGCATTTGCTTTGACGCTGCTGCTAAATCAAATGGATTTTGTTTAAATGATTTTATTTACAGAGGCCCGGATCTTTATGTTCCACTTAATGGTCTCCTCCTACAGTTCAGACAATACCCAGTCGCCTTTACTGGGGATATAAAAGAAATGTTTCCCCAAATACGAATTCGACCAGAAGACCAAAACGCTCAACGGTTTTTTTGGAGGGGATTAGAACCCAGCAAACCTCCAGCAATTTGCGTTATGCAAGCTATGTTGTTTGGGTCTATATGCTCACCGTTCGTAGCTCAAGAAATACGAAATAGGAATGCTTTTCGCTTCATTGACACACACCCTTTGGCGGTCAAAGCTATCACATCTAGACATTACATGGATGATTATGTGGAAAGCCTCCCAACAGAAGAAGAAGCAATAAATCTGTTGAATCATGTCATATTCATCCACAAAGAGGGAGGATTTCAACTGTGTAACATAACTTCTAACTCTGCACGTTTATTAGAGAATACTCCCAAAGACTTGCAAGCCACTGAAGTGAATTCGAAAGTCTTAGGAATTATGTGGAATACCTCTCTGGACAACCTGACCTTTGAACATCAGTGGGAGAGAGTAGCTCTAGAAGTAGAAAGAATAGGAACTAATCCACCGACCAAGAGACAAATTTTACGATTGATTATGAAAATTTATGACCCTCTAGGATTTGTTCAAAACTTCACCATTCAGGCAAAAATCCTCCTCCAAGAAATTTGGCTGAGTCATTTTCATTGGGATGAACCCCTTCCTGAGAATCTAACAAAACAATTCTATGACTGGCTAAATTACTCCCACCATCTGAAAGACCTGAAGATCCCTCGATGTTATTCTACATTAATCAACATAAGCCACAACATAGAATTACATTTATTTTGTGATGCTAGTGAGAAAGCTTTTGCGACTATTGCGTATCTGCGTTTTGATTCTGGCCAGAAGGTTGACGTAAGCTTCGTATCAGCAAAAGCTCGAGTCTCTCCTCTGAAAATTATGTCTATTCCTAGACTGGAATTACAGGGAGCAGTACTAGCGGTGAGACTTGCATCATTCATTGAAGAGCACATTGAACTTTCTTTGAATAAAGTATATTTTTGGAGCGATTCACAAGTTGTGCTCCATTGGATTAGATCAGAAGCAAGAAAATTCAAACCCTTTGTAGCTAACAGGATCAGTGAAATATTGGAGTCATCCAATCAAAACCAATGGCATTGGGTCCCCACGAACGAAAATCCAGCAGACTTGGCGACAAAATGGAAACCGGAATCAATCATTTCTAGCCCCCAATGGTTTGCCGGGCCAAAGTTCCTGACCCTCTCAAGAGATTTCTGGCCGAACAATGATGTAGAACTTGATGAATTGAATGTAGATCTAGAAATGAGAAGAATCTACTGCCACACCGAACACCCTCTAGAACTTATAGTTTCCTCAACCATCCCAGACGCCTCAAGGTTTTCGAGCTGGTACAGACTGATTGGAGCAACAGCTTGGATCACACGCTACATTAACAATTTGCGCCAGAGGATAAAATTGAAAAATCGAAAGAAACCAATGCTACATGCCAGACCGCCGCCACCGCTACTACCGGAAGAATTGACCGCAGCCGAATTGAGATGGTGCAGAAAAGTACAACAAGACACGTTTATGTGTGAGATAAATAGCTTAGGTATGCAAGAACCAAGAAGTGGAAAGCAAGAGCCGATTAGCACGCCTAAACCCTTATTGGGATTATGAAATTAATCTAATAAGAGTGAGAGGAAGAATCGGCGAAGCACCTGTTCCAGAATTTGTCAAAAGACCAATTGTTTTGGAACCCCAACACCCATTCACAAAATTACTCGTGCTGAAATACCATAAAGTTTTGAATCACCAAGGACGGGAAACGGTTCTAAACGAACTTAGATCAAAATACTGGGTACTTCAAGGACGTGCAGCCATCCGCAGCACTATTAGAGCTTGCCGTGAATGTCGTAGGCGAACTGGTAAGACAGCATTTGTAGCGACTGGTGATCTTCCTCGAGAACGATTAGAGAATTACATCAGGCCCTTCACTAACGTCGGACTCGACTATTTCGGGCCCATGAATGTGGTTGTTGGTAGACGACATGAGAAGCGTTATGGAGTGATCTTTACTTGCCTCTCTACGAGAGCGATCCATTTGGAAATAGCTCATGATCTATCTACGGACTCCGCAATTATGGCTATCCGGAGATTCTGTGCACGTCGAGGTTCACCACTGAAATTCTTTTCAGACAACGGTACAAATCTTCGAGGTGCCAATGATGAAATGAAGCGTTGCTTAGCAGAATGGGATCAAGACCATTTGAATAGAACAATGGCAATCAGGGGTATTACGTGGATGTTCAACCCACCTGCAGCGCCACACGTGGGTGGGTGTTGGGAGCGACTGATCGGAAGTGTGAAAACAGCCCTCAAAGCAACCCTCAACACACGAACTCCAAAGGAAGAAGTGCTTCATACGTTGATAGTGGAAGTCGAAGGAATCCTCAACAGCAGACCACTAACTCACGTGTCCTTGGATCCTACCGATGAAGAAGCTCTTACTCCCAATCATTTCCTGATTGGTTCAAGCTGTTTGCAACCTTTAGTCCCCCCTATTCCTGAAAACACATGCTTGAAGAAAAGTTGGAGAATAGCTCAACAACTCACTGATAAATTCTGGCGCCGTTGGACCAAGGAATATCTGCCGACTCTACTCTCCTTCTCTAAACGTGGCTCAACTCGCCCAAAGCTTGATGTTGGGGATGTCGTCCTAGTAGTCTGTCCAAATGAGACGCGTGGTACCTGGCCCATGGGAATCATCACCGCGAAGTACCCTGGTAAGGACGGACAAACTCGAGTGGTTGACGTAAAAACGAAGACATCAGTTTTGAGACGCCACATCAGCAAATTGTGCCCTCTCAATGTGAAGACAGAACTGTGACAACCTTCGCCCACTTTTCTTCGCCCTGGAGGATGTCATGGATTCAAGTGCGAATTTGTAGGTAGTTGGAGCCAGGCTCCAACTCCATTGTTTTCGTCATTCATTTGTTTGCAACAATCATTGTGGGTAAAATACTTGGGAAATAAAAATATCATTATCTTTTGTGACGAGCTGAAACTCTGCGTTCTTACTTTGAATTAGATTCTATTTGAATTAGAATTTGTATCTGTATTACATTCCGTAATAGTTGGTTTATTATTTTATATCTACTTGCGATTGAAGTTTTTCTTCATGTTGGTGGCTAAGCCGTGTTCTTTGCAGACGAGTAATCTATACAGGAAAATAATAAACCTTTGTCAAATAATTTGCAGCGTTTTCAAATATTTTCAATTTCAAGATTTTTTTTGCATCCGAGCGAAAGTAGGTATGTTTTCACTTTTCAAGATTGAAAAAAAAAGTTCTCCAAAATCGGAATTTCCACTCGCGTTTTACTTTCAAGGCCTTCCTGGACAGAAGAGTCTCGGGGAAGCACACCAAAAGGCACAACTAGCGCTCCCTCTGGCATCTTTCTGAGGTAAAGCTTTTCCGCTAATTCTTGAATCTCGATGCTTTTTGAGTGAATCTGGAATACATGATGAGCTAGGTATTGAAATAATATGTAATATTTTAGGTAGGCTGTTGAGGACCACCTCAAAAAAGATACACGATCAGCTGACTAATACGTAGTACTCAAAGCTGCTGGGAGCGCTAGTTGTGCCTTCAGTGTGCTCCCGCGAGACTCTTCTTTCCCAAACATTCTTGGTTTTTGTGTCTGTCTATCTGTCATGAAATCCTTGTAGCAAAATTTCCGAAAAATCCGATTTCGATGAAATTTCCAGAGATTGAGTGGATTGGCGTGCAGACGGTCCCTTATGAAAATCATTGCCCCCGTATCGATATTACCCACTGTGCATGCGCGAATGTGAATTCTGGTTACAGCCATAATTTCTACATCTTTCATCCGAATTCGAAGAAATTTTCACGAATTGAGTGGGTAGCTGTGTAGATAGTCCCCTATGAGGGTGGTGTGAACTTGGAGGAAGTAAAGCGAACAACCATTCAGGTTGGATTTTCGTCCAACTCCCATTTTTGGCCTTAAACTTAGAGATTAATGTTTTGAGATTACAGTCATGAGATCATCCACACAATCAGGTAATGGATACGAGGAAGCTATGTGCCACACCCACTTGGCAGACGTTCTTTACCTTATGTCGTTACACTGCCATAACTCCCATTATTTACAAAGTAAATTCCAAGTTGTTCTAATTGTTATTTTTCGTCTTTATGTTTGCTTGTACTTATTTAAAAAATAATTTTATCTGTGGTGAGAATGTATTTATTGTATGGATGAGAACATGTCTGCGGTTCTCCTCTTCTGGTGGCCAGTTTGTTCAGACTATTGGTCCCTTGGGCGGCTCTCTTGTACCCTTTTCCCTCTTGGGAATGAGGTGCGTTGAATTTCCTGTGGTGGAGGCGGCTGGTCACTAGTGTGGGGGTCGGTTCTCTCTTGGGTGTCCTTATATGGGGAGTCGTCGTGGTGGGTGGGGCCTGGGTCCGGTCTCTCACCTGCTCTCCCTTCACCCACTACTTCTGATCGGCACTGCCTGTATTATATTCATGTCAACGACGTTTGTAGTGCCTTTTCTCAGGCTATACAAAATAAGAACTTGTTACTTAACGTCAATTAATTGTAATTACTTAACACCTTTTAATTGATTAAAAACCGTTTTCTTGTTATTATTTTTTTTAGGAAAGAGAGAAACAAGCTCTAACAAGAACTGTCGTTTTTGAACTTGTCCAAGCGTTGAAATTCAAGACGAATATTCCAGAGTCTAACTTCCTACTGTTGATTAATTTTGTTCTACAGGTTGGTAAGACATCGCATTGTTGATAAAAACTAGCAGTAAAACCCAGGTTTTAAGACATAAAATATACTTTCCGAAAAATCATTTTTTTACAGGATGCAGGTGGTATGTTACCACCCACAGTCGGCCTGGACGACGCCACTTATCCCAGCCTCGATTCAATTCCCGTGTTCAACACTTTTGCCGCCGAAGTTATGAGGCAGCACTTGGGCGATGCTCTAGATTTCCTCGCTGACATCCACACTATTACGAAAATCAAAATGGCCGCTGATAAGATAAAGGTTAGTTATTTGCATTAACACCTTCAGACCGGGGCTCAAAACCCAGATTGTCCCCAGGACCTAGGAAAATTTTTGAACTTCACAGCAAAACAGTCGCACTGATGAGAAGCCGGCATTTTGCGTGATAACATGCACTGATATCCGAAACCGAAAGGTTGGGGCGGTAAGGTGGGTTCATTCCGAAGCGATTGAGACCAAAAAGAGCCCTGTTGGGGGAAAAATGAACTATCCAGAGCGTTTCGAAAAATGTTCATGGATCCACCGAATCATGAGTTCATGGATCCACCGTGGAAGCAGCCGTACCAGGCGAAGGTTTCGCGTGGATCCAGGGTGGAAGCAGCTGGTCTGAACGTTTTAACTGTTTACAGGCCGAGTTATGTCGTAACTAATATTTATTTATTTACCGGCAAGCCCAATTTATAATCATCATAATACAGTTGTATTCAACTTAATACAATGTTCATATAAAATAACAGAAAATATTATAATTGAAGGTAGGATCGAGAAAATATAATTACAATGAAAGGAAAAGCGAGTTCAACTGAAGAGGATAGGTGAAGAAGAAATTAAGGATTTCAGTGATGATAAGGGGCTATGGGAGAAATCAAAATGTGGATAGGTGGTGAGAAAGAGATTAGCACTACAGGGTAGCCAGTTTAGGGGACGGTGTTGGTCGTAGTTTGTGGCAGAAAATGTTACATGGAATAAAGTGGATGAGCGGGTGGATGTACGGGGGTGGCAAGATTCAGCTTCTGGAGCAACGAGGGGCAGTCCATGGCATTGTTGAGCAGCTTGTAGAGGAGCACGATGTCCGCGGAACTCCGTCTTCTCTCGAGGGTATTCAGGCAGCATCTCTGCATTACGACCTCGTAATTGATGTCCTCAGAAGGGATCCCCATCTTATACGCAACGTAGCCCAAAAAACTCTTTTGAACACGCTCAAGGCGATATTTGTGAACCACGTATGGAGGAGACCACACTGTAGAGGCATAGGTACTCTAGCAAGAGCAACACAAGGGCCACAATACTAATTTGGTCATGACATCACATATAAGGTCTTGTAGAAGTGAACATGAACTGAGTTCATATCAAGGAGTTATAGAATCATTTATATGACCGGGGTCAAATAGCTCTTTCTTTAACAAACTTCGATTATCTATATACATGAAACGCCAACCATACGTACGTATGCACGAAGGGGTTGGAGGGGTCGTGGGAGTGGGGAGAGTCGGCGGAATCAGAGACGGGAGGAGTTGGGGGTGGTAGGAGTCGGAGGGAGTGAGTGGAGGAGAGAGTCGGAGGAATCTTTTTTGCCTACTTTTAGTAGGCTTTTCAGCTAGTTAATAATAATATGATATAAACACATTTTTGATGAGTTTTCTTGTTGAACATATTCATTGGGCTCTCAGGATTATATATATTTTTTTAAATGATCAAGAAGGTTACCATTTGTGTATGAAAATTTTTTGAATGCGATGTTCCCAATTGGGAACAATAGCATGTAAACGGTTGAAAAAATCAAATGAGGCGCTGCTGCTCTCTCAGCCTTTTTTCTGGATGACAGATGAGAAAATCTTCAAGAACCTCAGGTGGAGTTGGATTTCGTAATATACCTGAAGGATTCAAACCCACTAAAGAACACATTCTTGTCTGTGTGGAACATGCTTTAGCCATCAAATAACTGGGCAAAAACGTGACGAAACCCGTGGAATGAAAGTAGCGTAGGATTTAGTACCTAATGATTCGAGAGTTTTTGGCATCCACTATCAGGCCTGTGGAACCTCTTCACAAAGCTCGGAGTTCGTGGGTGACGATGAAGGGGTTCCCCCAGACAGTCACCCGTTCCTAGAGGCCCCCCCCCCCCGTCACGAGCCCCTCCCTTCCCCCCCCCCCTGTCCATAGTTAACGGGCTTTCTCCTTCAACTGGGTAGTATGCTCTGTTGCTCGCGCTAGTCTCCTCCTAATGGTCAGACTTTGGCACCAAAAACTCTCTATTTTCACTTACAACCAACCCGTTTCTTGGGAAATGCATCGCTGTTAGTGTTCATCCCACTCGTCAGTTTACATTGTTCGCCACTTGTTGAAAAGCCCTCAATTTATGCTTAAATGATATACTGCCAAAACAGCTAAAAATATGGACGAAGCTGGGGTATACCTCCGATTTAAAAGAACTGAAAACAACATTCACAGAAAAAACCAACGTCGATTTAGTGGATTATATTGATGTTGTTGGTTGGCTGGGTTTTTTACGAATGTGATCAAAGGATCTTGAAACATATGCAAGATTTTGTTATGCTTTTAGTTGCTATTTGTTCCTCCAAGCTTTAGATGTTTTAGATTTCTTAATAATAACAATATCTTCGGGACACCAAGAGGTGAATGAAATGACGAGCAATTTGAAAAGCAGGCACATAAAGAGCTAAATTAAAACAACAGACAACAAATTCCTAGTAAAAGGAAACAGCAAACAAAACACGGCTAAAGCATGTTCCACGTTTCTTGAATTTTAGCCGAAGGCTCTAAGCAGTAACCATCTGTGGGTCCAGGGGGCTTGCTTTTCTCAATTTATCTTCCTTTTTTGTGTATTTCTTCTCGATTTCTTCTTTTACGCCATGATCTAGGTATCTTGGTGAAGGAGTCAGTTGAAGTAATCAAGTTCTTGCTGTGGTGATCATAATTTCCCATCTTTGGTTGATAATAACAATGTTTTTTGTTTCTCGTAGTACCTATCGATAGTTTTCATTAATATTTAGTCTTCAGGCTGTCCTTCAAATCCAACGAGCTCACTGGAAACTGCTCATTCTTCCAATGAATATTGTAAGCTTCTCTATTAATGTACCCAAGTTAACTACCAATACATCAATTTACAGAGCAAAGGAATGAGCTTGGGCCTCAGTGAAGACACTTTTGGGGGGACTCTTAAAAGTGGCATCGCTCAGTTTGTTGCTCTAGAGATGACACGTGGAAGTAGCCGAGATAACCGCGCTGTATCGCGTTACCTTCCTTGGCTGTACAATGCACCGTCGTCCGTTCAACAAGGGTTAGTTCATTACTCTAGAGATTTTCGTAGTCAACCCTTCAAACAATCTGTTCATTCATCCACACTGAAGCATTCTCGCGAATACCAACCATAAAATGTTTTCTTGATTTGATTTGTTCAGGCCCCGAGAATTTCTGGAATGCGTAGCCCACATGAGACTTCTATCGTGGTTGCTGATTGGCGCTTTGACTCACACTGCGCTCCATTCAAGCCCTTGTCTGCCGGTGCCACAGGAGGCAGCTTGTCACATTGCTGACCACGTCCAAGTGATAATGGCAGGATTCGCCGAACAGTCAAAGGCTTCCGTTCTCCATATGTCGTCTTTGTTCCACGCATTCGTTCTGTGCCAAGTAAGGCAATAACCGTATATCTATACTAATGCATGTTTTACTGTTTGTTCTCTGGAAGGAAATGAGCTGTTTTCGATTGGTGCTAAAGGGCTCAACCGCTCATCACCAAAATTGGTACATCGTGTGCTCACTGTAAGGGAGTAGGCGATATTAAAGCATTGTGCTTAGTTGTGCTCCACAACAAGTTCTCAGATCATCACCTCATAGGTTGAGTTCTTCCAGCTGACCAGGCGTCTGACCAGACCTTCAACTGATACCCCAGACGGACTTAACTGCGATCGACGTTCCCAACCCATGGGAAATGGGTACTCATTGGAGGACGTGAGTCTTGACCAGCCTGCATGAGGCTCCTGACAGGGAGTAATTCCTGTCCAAGACGGAGGCAACATTGCCCCGTCGGGTTAACCTTTCGACAGTTGGGTTAGTACAACCATCCCTGAACCTTTGACCAGTTGGGTTCTATACAACTGGTCCAAATATGGGTACCCCTTTAATGTTAGGGTTCTGACAGGAGTAGAGAAGTTAGGGAGCAGGTACGAATTCTCTGCTCCTGGCCTGTTACCTGGTCGGGCTTCCGGGGATAGCAGTAATGCCGTAAAAGGCTTTTTCTCATCTCAATTACCAGTACCATGGGCGAGGGGAGCCCCAGGCTACAGATGCACCAACCTCGGTCAAAGCATCACCTGCCTGCCCCTCAGTTGAGGTTGGATTCGTGTTGGTCGTGGTTGGGCAAACCCTACTTCATGGGCTTGTACCAAGAAGGCTGTAAGGGAAGAGATGGCATCCTCAAGGGCTAGCCCCCTGAAGATGTCTCTCGGCATGTGAGTTCTGTTATGAACTCGGGTACCAACCTGTCTAGTTGGTAGAACCTTAGCTAGGAGGTTCGGCCTAACCTGTGAGTTCCTTCCACTCCCTCGATCACCCTCCTAGGGTTTTCGGGGTTCCATTTATCTGCTTGCAGATGGAGGGGGTAGCGAAATCCTGTTTGGATCGGCTCTCCTTAAAACAAAATAGTTGTTATTTGACCAGGCGTCCAGTTTAGGCGTATTCGACTGCCTTCCAGTTCGTTGTTGATAAACTTAAGCAATAAAAACCTTCGTTTATGATAATCTTGAGCGACAAACCCGTTTCGTAACAAGGACTTCTTGTTTCTCTCATTCTTCCAGCTTTGGACCGTTTATTTGGAGCAGGGAGCTTCCAGTAACTTACCCAGCAGTGATGCCCACTCTGTTACAATGAGTATCCTGTTTGATTTCTGGGGTAAAGTAACTCCCAGCATTCTCCAACTCGTATCTCACTCGAAAGTGGTAAGTTTTTGCTCTGAGTTTTTTCGAAATAAGAAATATATATATTACGCACTCAAATACATTTTAATATACCTATTTCAAATAAAAATAATATTGTAGTATTTCGAATATATTTACCATAATACATATTCTTTACACTTCAAGATAAGTATTTTTTTATTTCGAAAAACGTATGATTGAAACGTTTCTTGATTTTCAGCTCGCTGAGATGGTCAACCTTCACTTCGTCAGCCTTTTAGAAGCGCTGCTGGAGTGCAAGTCGGCAGTCTTGAATAAACTGATGCCGGTGTGGAGTCCAGTTCTCTATTCTCAACAAATACCGGCAAGTGAAATGATTTTACTGTAGATCAGTCAGTAAGATGTATACCTGAGGATTGTTGACGCCAATGGGGTATTTCAGTCAATCTAAAAAAAAATTTTTTCAAAAGAGTATGGCTCAGGAATAACGGTAATTGGGTCTGTTCGTCGAGAAAATGTTTTTAAAAAATCAGAGAAGCTAAGGAAAGTTGAAAATTTGAATGGTGTGACGTAGCTAGCCAAACTGTCTTTGAAAAAAGTATCCATGCACAGAGAAGAGATTGGAATGTTCTCACTGGTAGCAGGTTCAAATTGAGGCTCCAGAACGTTGATCTTCCTCTTCTTTTCCCTCATATTTAAAACGAAAGAAAGAAAAGAAATCGTGGCTAGCAATACACTAGCTGAAAATTTGATAAGTCAAAACCACAAACGAAGCAACCACAAACGAAGCGAACAGAAAACAACCCATTACAGATGGCAGACGTAGGTAACGCTAACGATTGAACCATAAAGTAACGCTATCCGAAATGAGAATCTCTTGGATACTACAAAATACCACTCATACACGCGCGTGGCGTAGTGTGTGTGCATTCACGGAGGCCCGCCTTTTTTTCAAACGTGTGATCTCTTTAATTAATTTCTCTATCACATGTTATAGCATCATTGGGCTAAAATTTGGAGTATTTAGGTTTTCAAGGGTGCTGATCCCAAATTTGAGGTCAAAAACCTGAATTACCGACCCACCGAAATACCCCACTGATTTCACATATTCAGCCGCTCTGGTGCCTTCACAATTCTTCCAGAACGAGTAACTGAAGCAGAAGATGTTGAAGAACTCGATCTAGGATCTTCTGAGGAGAAACACTTTCGTTTGATATTGCTTCGAGGAGGTGAAGTGCTTTGTCGCACTTCAGTTGACTTCCTTGAGGCAGTTCTGATCGCCCGATTGCAATGTCTCTTTTCCTACCGATTTTCGAGGCGAAGGAGTCTTAATAGTGAGAGGGGTTTATGGGGCTTATGGGTGTATTCTCAGGGTGTTGCTTTCTTGAACGTAAAAAGAATGAGTTCCTCCTTAATATCCTCCCATCTTTGTCTTCAACAGAGTAGGATCTTGGCTCTCGCAACACATCTTTGATTTTGGCTTCTCTCCATTCATCTTTAAATTCAAGATAAACAGGTTGATCTTTGATAAATGAGTTCCTCGCTTTTGCGGTTAAGTCATAATGACTCTTTTGCCTAGACTTGATGTCCTCCATTCTCTGCCCTATTTCTTCATTAATAAATTTTGGAATCAGCAATTCGGTGGTGACTGGAGCTTTAGTGTGAAGTAGTCTTCCCATCAGTAGTTGACTTGGAGCCTGAGGTGATTGGTGTAACTTTGTATTCCAGAAGAGCTTGACGTAGGTCAACTCCTGAGTGGATACATTTTTGGTTTATTATTTTCAATAATGAACCTTTGGAATCGACCAAGAAAAAAAATTGTTTAACACCCCCTCAAAATTTGATGGTTTACGTTTCAAGGTACGTAGAATCCAAAAATCGAATAAAAATTTGGCCGTCCGTCCGCCATACGCGGCACTTTTGCCACTTAGCATTGACCGATTTTGATGAAATTTGGTATGTAGGCTCCATTTGGGATCTAGTTGTGCCCCGAAGATTTTGGTTGATGGATGTCACTTCTAAGGGTTCCAAAATCAATTTTGAAATTTTGAAAACGCCCTAACTCAAAAAATTTTGATATAAAGGTATTGTTTTTCTTTCAATTTAAGATTCTATAGAATTTTTAGAATTTTTTGAGACCACCCGGAGCTCTGTAGGACAGACCGTTCGCTCCCTACGAGAATTTAAAGTTTGGACGTACGATAAATCAGAAACACGAGTGTGAATCGCAAAAGAGGCCTAATCTCCGTTCAAATTAAAGCTGACCGAAATGCGATCGATGTTTTTCTTCATGTTGGATGGTTGGTGGCTTTGCAGACGAGTGATCTATATAGAAAAATAATAAACCATTGTGTAATAATTTGCAGCGTTTTTGATTAATTTTTTCGCAATCCCAACACCACGCTCGTCAAGGCCATTAGATTTTGGATAGTGTGGAGATGAAGTCTTTAGTTGGAACCCCCAACGTTCTGCAAATATCTTCATTTCTAAGCTATTAGAGGTTTTGGTGCCAGAATCTGACGGGCCCTGTTAGGAGGAGGACTCTAGCGCGAGCAACAGAGGCTGCTACCCAGTTGAAGGAGAAGGTCCGTTGACTTTGGACAGGGGGGGGGGGGGGGCTCGTGACGGGGGTCTCTAGGAACGGGTGACTGTCTGGGGGAACCCTTTCATCGTCGCCCGCTGTTGTCGGGAGGCAAATTCATCGTCACCCGCGAACTGCGAGCTTTGTGAAGAGGTTCCACAAAAACTCGCTATTGAAAGGGTTGTTGTCACAGCGAATCACTTCAGGTACTCCATGCGTGCTGAAGACCACTTTCAATCTATTTTCAATTTCTTTGACACTTTGATTTTAGCTCGATGATGTCCAACCATTTTGAAAAATAATCTTGTATAGCAAGGAACGTGAAGTTGTGGTGCTCTCCAATATATATGCCTATAATTTGGTACGGATATTTTGGAACCGAAGTTTTTATTAAAGGCTCTTTAACGTTGTTATTTTGAAAGGTTTGACTCGTCTTGCACAAACTCACAAAATCAGCAATGTCCTGAGACATTTTTGGCCAATGCATGATGGATCGCATTCTCGCAACCGTTTGTTTCCAAAATGAGCTTGTGAGTGGATCAGCGACATCATATCACGACGTAAAAGGGGTGGTATCACAATTTTGTGATTAAAAAATATCAAACCTTCTCTTGCATCAAGATCCGATCGGAGATCATAGTAAGTTTGAAGTAAGGTGAAGGCGAGCAGAAATGAGAAGTCTGATTGACTAGGTACGAATGCATGTAGGAAGACCCCTGAGTGCGGCTTATATACTCTAGCTATTATGGTGAGGGGAGAGTGGAACAGCGGTGACGTCAGATGATGTGTTCTTTCCCCTCCTCACCTCATCCGTGTTTGTGGTGACTCATGCCACTCTAGGGTTTTCCTACACCTTACTTTATCGGAGAACTATATCACGTGAAAGTATGATATTACACTAATCTAACTGTTGGTTATCTGTTTCCTGGCTTCAGCTACCCGGGCAGATTCAGATGAGGCTGCAGAGCTGCAACAACTTCGCTCCCACGCCGACTCTGGGAGTCGTCCAGAACAGCATCAGTCAGCCCACGCAGAACTCCGTACTTCTCCGCTGGCTCCAACGCCTCCAGTTCAAAATGGGTCAAACCGAGCTTCAATCGTCGGCCGCCACTCAACTGTACTCAGCTTGAGAAATCCGCGCGAGCTCGTCCTCCACCAACACTCAGTCATTTCATCAACCATCAGCCCCCAGAAAACCAAAATGAGTTACCAATTCGTACATTCGCACCAATTATTCGTATATTTGTGTAGATAATGCGAAGAAAACATTGTTGAGTACCTCAGAGCACCATTACATGTGATAGCGAAACCCCGAGGTTTCCAAAAAATTGTTATCCCTAGAGATGTTGTAAGTGTTGAGTCAGTATTTCCAAGCACAACTCAACTTGAACCGCAGATTATTATATTTATTATTTGTTGAATAAAGTTGATATTCTAAAGGAAACGCCTGTTTTTATCATCGAACAACTTCATATCTATACCTTTAAAGCACAAAGGAGCTACCGTAAAACCGTCAAACTTTACCCCACCAGGGGTAACTTTACCCCAAAAAGTGAGAATCTTCAATTGTGACGTTGGAGAAGAACTTAGATAAAAGTTAGCTATTGTGAGCTGCCGCTCACTGGAAAGCCTCTCCAGTAGGGCGGGGCTGGGTCAGACCAACGACCCCCTTCGGCCTGACTCGTAGGTGACGTCAACGTGGACCAATCAGAAGACGCCAAATACCATCTCGCGCCTCTTCCCCCCTCCGGCCGGAGAAGCGCCAACAGCTTCTCCCCCACCATCACCGCCGCCCCCGCCAACACCACCTAGCGGGGCGGAGGGGGGAGAAGACGGAACCTCGAGTCAGGCCTGGACGACACCACTCCCCTCCCGTCCTCTGCCAAGTTAACAGCCATCGAGAGCTCCGTGCCCATGAGCTAGTTCAACCGCCCCAGTATCCCCCCACGCTGTACGACCCTATTTGGACATCAGCCACCACGGATCCAACCTCGCCACACTACATATCGGAAGGTTACCTACGGGCCCCAACGTGAGTGCACAAACTAATTATACTATTTTTCCATTGGCCAATGACTAGGAGTGACGTGTAGTCATAAGAGTAAACTTTATAAAAGACTTAGTAACATTTCGCCACGAATTTAACCAGAACACTTTAACCTTTGAAAACATAGTAAATTCTCTGATCGATCCTCTGATATTCTGACCACGCTATGAACCTGAAACACAAAAGGAATAATTGAATGTATTGACAAAACTAGGGAATCTATACCTATATAAAGAAACGTTCGTACTTACTTTATTTTCGCCTTCAGCGATCACCACGAATCTTGGAGTGGAAAAGTTGTTCCTATTATCATAATAAAAGTGCCATTTTCTTGTATTTCGTTTACCAATTCTATCCGAGTATACCTGGTTTTCAGACTTCTAGTTCGAGGCAAGTGCATCGCCACACCTCAAGGTTTTGATAAGTCCCTTCAGGACTACAACGTCAGCCCATACGGCAGGAACACATTTGTGTATCCATTTTATATTTGGCCCTTCAGGCTTTTACTTTTCAGGAATAAATCGCCACGAGACGCTCAAGATCGCCACGCATTTTTCAACTTATAAACTCTTCACAGGTAAATACCTTTTGCTACATTTTATCTGTGTTTCGACTTTTTGCCTTGTTTCTCTTTCAGCTAAATTCTCTCTCAAAACAACCCCCAACTCGTGCGATAGTTTGGGTTGTGGAGTTCATTAACCTAGTTGGTGAACCCGACCACCCAAGCGCCTAGTTCACTAGGACAAAACAAAAGTACCTGCGAATTGATAGCAGAGGTGAGCCTTCCCCTCACTGCTGGTACCCAATTTGCCAGGTACCACATACTTACACTATTGTGTTTTCGTTATACTCCACATCCCAGAGAATCGATGCGGCTTGTGATGGCGCCTTATTCATGTTATCAGTCATAGTTTCCTGTTCAGCTGTTTTTGTCCTGTTTCTCGTGCTCCAAAATTTCTTCCATATCAGGTGTTTGGAGTGGATTTACCAGGCAAGCCCTCATCATATCACTTTCAGAAGTAAGAGATGGGGAGAAGGAATGAGAAAAAGCTTGGTACGCGCCCCTACCGAAACTTTACAACAATGATATGAACATAAACGTGCTTTGGTCTCATAAGTTGTGTTTTACAATATTATTTACTCGTGGGTTAAATTTGAAATTTACCATTGCAATTCATTTGAATGTTATCGAATGTGAAACAGACTTTTTCTGTGATTTTGTTAAGTCATTCGTTTATCGTTTATTTTCCTTTAATATTTCTTTACTTGTAGAAAGTTTTGCTCGATTACCTACATAAGTCTGTCTATACTGGAAGACTGAAATTGTGATCTCTTTAACCAGAAATATTGCATTTCAAGCAAATTCGTTGAAATAAATGATCATTGGAATTTATATTTTTCTTAGGTATTTATATTTTTCAAGCTAAAAAGTTCAATTTTTCAGAACATATTTTATAATAATATTATAACTACTTGATATTATCAAGTATTTCTGGGGTAATGAATTCAATCCCGACTAGTAACATTGTACCACTGCCCGTTTCTGTAGCGATAACCGTGAGTTTTTCAGAGTGGAGTAAAGATAGATGCACTCGTAGGTAACTTTATTCTAACATTTAAACAATTGAATCTGGGGGTTACAATTATCTGATCGATGAGCTCGACCACTCAAAACGTTCAGGAAGCCCTGAAGATCAATTCACTTAATAAAAAAAATCAATTTAACCCATTTCGAGTGGGAGAAATTGTATTTGGAAATGTTTTGGAGTAAATCTTGGGGTAAAGTTTGACGGTTTTACGGTATGTCCAAAAACGGAGTTGTCAAAAATTTTGATTGTCTCCCAAAAATAACAGGAGACTTATTTTCCGAAATCAGCCCGATTTTCGTCTATCCCACACCATTAACTATTCAGGAAAAATGCAAACAGAATTCGGTGAAATTCCTCATTTTCTGAACAAGTGGGAAATTAAGGGTTAAGGTAAAAATCGGACTTCCAAAAAGATACCTCAGGAAATTAAGGGTTATTAGTGTGAAGGAGATACAAATAACTAACGTCTTTATTATTGATGGTACACAAATTGTACAGGTACAATAAACGGTCAAGTTATTGATGAAGAACTTACGTTGGAAATAACTATCGAACGTGTCCAAGTTCACACGGTTTGGGTAAAAACACTGAATATTATGTACAAAGGTCGCTCGGTCGTCAATGGTTGAGGGAGGGAGGTTTCGGCGAGGCGGGAGGTCCTCAGTCGTCGTCGCCGCTTCCTGAGCGGCTGCTTCTCGAAGAGCTGCGAGATGAAGCTCCGCTGCGACCTTCACCTGTGAAACAGTTGGCTTCGGTCAGTTTTTGGTAAGTGTGGGATATTTCCCTATTATGTGGGGAAATTCCCTGCCACGGGGAATTCGTACCGACAGGGGTGGTAAACCTGCGTCCGGTTAAGGGGATCTCAGTCATTGTTCGTTTCTCGTTAGGGTCAGTATTTCGCGAAATTGAATGGGTAAAACTTGAAAAGTTGTACCTAAATTTGAAATTTTGAAGGATTTTAGAAATTGTGCACGGCTCTAGGGAATAGAAAAACTGAAAGATTGCCCCTGGAATCATCAAAATCGAACAATAATGAGGAATTTCACCATGTCGGAATTTCCTATTTTTGACCCCAAAATCGGATTCAGCACCTCTAAAAACCCCCTAAGGCAAACTTTCAGCCCGAACTTCCTAATTTAAGAATAAACAAAACAGTGTAGAAAATACGAATGTTTAAAAAAAACGGGAAAATGACGTCATCCTGGAATAGTTCATTTATGGCCGCTTGAAGCGCTGAGATCGAGAAATCCATAGTCCCCAGATGCAAAATTTCATGAAACAGTAAAGTTCGAAATCGAAAAACTGAAGAAAAAAAATAGAAAAAGCAAGATGGGGAAAATTAGGTTTCCTCTGTTTTTGTTTGATAACTTTTCTCTTAGAAAACACGATTTTGTCGTCCCAATGGGCAACACTGGGAGGAGACGGCGATCCGAACAGCCCAATCAGCGAGCGTTCCCGCTGCACGTCTGTTTTCCCGGTTAGTTTTGAAATTAAAAATTTTGATTGTCTCCCAAAAATAACAGGAGACTTATTTTCCGAAATCAGCCCGATTTTCATCCATCCCACACCATTAACTATTCAGGAAAAATGCAAACAGAAATCGGTGAAATTCCTCATTGCCGGCTAAATATGGGATAACCTGTTGAGTTTTTCTAAGTTATGTTTTTCCCATAAAATGTAGCTAAGTTTGAAATTTTGAAGGATTTTGGAAATTCATTAGTGCATGGGCCTTGGGTGAATAAATTAATAAATGTGAATGAATTTCAAAAATCCTTCGAAATTTCAAATTTAGGTGCAACTTTTCGAATTTTTGCTCTTTCAATTTCGCGAAATACTGACCTGGAACGAGGAACGAACGGCGACCGACTGAGACCCCCTTAAGGGTAGGGGGAAATTTTTTCGAGTCAAAAATCGATTTTGAGAAAAAAATAGTTTCGTAATGTGGATTATTTACTGGTCAGTTTAAAAAAAAAAAAACATGTCAAAATTCCAACGGGAAGTGGTTAAAAAAAATTTACAAACACGGAATAGTCGCGCTCCACTCGGCTAATAGAGGCCAGCGCCGTAAGCCGGGTCGTCCCCCTCTTCCTCTTGAAACATATCCTCAAGTCTTCGCTTTGCCTGATTCTTTTTTATTCTTCCTTCCCTCGACGAGGTACAGGTTTTCGTTTTTTAAAAATTCGTTGAGATCTCGGCATTATAGAAAATACGAACGGCAACTGAACGAAAGGTAAAGGTGACGAACGAAAAGCGATAACCGGTTCAAACACTCCGCAAAACTTTGTCAACACCGGTTGGGAAGGTTATACACACAGAGATTAGACATATGGTTATAATTATGTCCTTCTTCTTCTTCTTCCAAAGGGTTCAAAATGACTCATCAGAAGCTAGGAAAGGTTTACGGACACACCAGATGACGTTATAGATGGAACACGCTTCTTTTTTAGAAAATCGCGTTTCCTGAAAAACCACGTTTTTCAATACTTATGTTCCTTTTTCTCGGGTTCTACTTGCCCTATCGCCTTGATTATTTTTTCTAATTGTGCATTAGATCGTAACGAACAGACGTATTCGTTTGTTTGGCAATTTTTGATCGAGAAGTTGAGGAAAAAAATTCATCTATCACCTAGAATTTTGGCCGTATTTGAAGATTTTTTTCAAATAGCCGTACCTTTTCTCGGAGTATAGTATTTTTTAAAAAACCGTGTCAGGACCTACAGGACTAAATGCTTTACAAAAAAAAAAAAAAAAAAAAAAAAAAAAATCAAGGCGATTGGGCAAGTAGAACCCGAGAAAAAGGAACATGAGCTTATACGCGATTTCATCAGAGAGCGCAAAATTTCCCCCTACCCTTAAGATCAAACCATGGTCGAATAACTTCACAGAGTAAACCAGCGAGGAGACCCCCAATGCCATTGTTGTGAATCACATGATCACTTGAACATGTTATAATGAAGTCTCCCAAGTGTTGCAGTTGAAGGGAAGTCATGTTCAAGTAAACAGGAAAAATGGCGAACCAACCTCCGGAGGAGAAGTCTAGCCCGAAAGTGTTGTCGTGTTTCAGCTCTACCTACCGCCACTTCAACGAACTACCATTTCTGATATCTTATCAGGTGATCACGCTCGCGACTGCATTACCGTCGCTCCTCTAACTTGCAGTTATCCCAAGATTACAATGTAGCAAAGAAGAACAACACAACAATTGAAAACAACACAAAAATGCAATATCAAGTTCCTTTTCCTCGCAATTTAAAAAGGCAGGGAAGTAAAGCTGCCAAACTTAGAAATTAGAGAGTGGTAAAACCGAGGTAAGCCTACTTTTCAGAAATGCCGCTTGACCACGCTCACATCGAGCTGATAAGGATAATAGTTCGCTGAAGTGGCGGTAGGTAGCGCTGAAACCCGACAATACTTTCTGGGGGCTAGACTCTCCTAATAAAATGTCCCATGTTAAACAATTTGCGTTGATGAGAGAGTTGGGTGGAAGATTTTAGTAGTTACTGCTAATGCTCTCCTCTTCACACGAATAAAAAAAACCATTCGAAATGTGTTTCAGTTTTTTTTTTAATTTCCCAAAATTCTAAAAATAGAAACGGGTTTTTCGAATTCTAGTAAAAGACGCTGCAAATTATTACACAAAGGTTTATTACTTCTCCTTGTAGCAGTGGCGGTTCCCGCCCCGAAACTCAGGGGGTGCACAGAGATCAGGAGAGGCTATGGAGAAGGGACAGAATAAGTGATTTTCTCTGCAAATAGAAATTTCAACGATATGCAAATGGGATAAATCTTGGTAACTTTTTCATCTTAAAATTGCAAACGGTACTAAATACTTAGGTGCAATAGACACGAAACATGTTCTCTAGTGGTTAACAGAAATTCTGAAATACTTGATCATCAAAGGTCGAAACCCAAGAAATGCATCTATCTAATTGCAATAGCTGAAACGTGTATTTGCCCGTGACGATTCAATACATCGTCCAATTCGGAAGAAAAATTAACGAGCCCCTTGAAAACACCGAGATTCGAAGAATCTTCCCTCTCATCATGCCCACGCACGGCTATTTTTCTAACCGTTTCGTTTTTTTTTTTTTTTTTTGTATCAGATTATGACGATGTGCACTGTCGAGTTGTTGCATTATATTTTGACGACTCACTATACGCAAATCTACCAGAGCGTTCTTATGGGAGACAGCCAATGCGTTTTTCAATTTTTTGGCTAAATGGGAGATCACTTATGCCGTCTTTAACTCAAGCCTCATTTTGGTAGAACAAAGTAGGCAAAATTGTCAGTTAGTCACTTCACATCCACAAAGCCAATCTACCTCCTTATAATAGTCGACATTAAAACTTACGGTACGAATCTGCACGGTTTTTGAAATCTGCACAGCAAATTTCAACGCCTTCTGGAGTCCAGATAGAGACAGCAAAGGGCTGCCAGTTTCTCGAATGTCGCACTTTTCCACAATCGACAAACGCAAATAGTTTACTTTACTTTAATGTAAACTACTCATCGTACCTACAACACTCTAAGTACTCACAATACTTTGAACAAAACGGTGTGTACCTACTAAAACGGTAGTAAACCGAAAACGTAAAACGGAATTCCCTTATCAGGTTTGTTTGTTTATGGATGGACGGATGCTCCATTTAGGTTGCCAAGGAATTCCGTGATAGGCAATAACGAGAGGGGGGAGTCCCATTAGTTTGTTTGTTTACTTATTACTCTACAAGGAAATCCGGATTGCAGAGCTCTCTGACGGGGGAGCAACGAACCAATGCTGCTCAAGACGACAAATGTCCTGCTCTCTGGTTGGTCAATCTCACGTGCCTGCCTCCCTCGAATGACGTCACTTTCCCCAGAAATGGTGCAAAGGAAAGTGATGCTCCAAACGGGTGTGATTGGTCAGAAAAGAGGGAGCTCCCGCCAGTTTTCGCGCGTATATTCAACTAGCTCAGTGCCTACGATCGAGTCTTCTGTCACTAGCCAACTTACTCTTGAAACGAAGAGGAACGAACTTTGAATTTTTTTTTTCTTTTTTAATTGGCTGGGGGTGCACATGCGCCTATGCTCCTATCAGTAGCCGCCCCTGCCTTGTAGATCACTCGCCTGCAAAGGTCGCAGCTTTGCGATTGTCACCACCTAACTCCCGCAAAGCAACTTGCCATGAAAAGCGGTAGGCCCTCCTGAGATTATTAAGGGAGGGTCGGGCCTGCGACCATTCTAGGCCTAGAGACGTGAGACGGGGGGGGACTGGGGAAATTCCCTGGTCCCCTGCAGGCTCATGTTCTCATAATGGTACCACGGGCGGAGGGAGCCCTAGGCCGCAGGAGCGCTGCCCTTGCAAAAGGGCAAAGCTCCACTGGCCTACCCTCCAACAGAGGTTGGATTCGTGGTGGTCGTGAACTCGCTGGAAAGTAGGTAGTTCCCTTTTCTCACCCATCCTTGAGTTGGGCAGGACCCCCTGGTAGAAGGCGAAAGTCAGTTGACCAGGGGGCTCCACAAGCCATTACAACTCTCTCCACATGTCACCACCTAACTACCATATTTGCATCAAAGAATCTTTCAAAATTTTGAAAGAATCAAATTTCCTAGTGAAGTTGTCTTCGTTAGGAAATTTGATTACTTACAGGTTGCTAAGGACACAAAAATGAGTACAATTCTATAAAACTAACAACGATCGCATTTTGAACAGATGAAATTTGAATGGAGATTAGGTCTCTTTTGCGATTCACACTCGTGTTTCTAACTCATGAGACCAACCCTTAGGCTCTCATGGGCAGCGAACGGTTGGTCCTACAGAGCTCTGGGTGGTCTCATTCGATTCTAAAAATGCAATACTATTCCTTTACATCAAAAGTTTTTGAGCTGAGGCGATTTGGAAATTTCAACACTTACCATTCTACCCTTACAAGTGACAGACATCTACCAAAAGCTTCGGGGCACCACTAGACCTTTCATCAAAATCGTTCCAGGGTTGCTAAGGAAAGTGCCGCGTAAGGCGGATGGACAACAAAATTTTTATTCGCTTTTTGGGTTCTACGTACCTTGAAATGTAAACCAACAAATTTTGAAAAAAAGTTAACAATTTTTTCTTGGTCGATTCTAAAGGTTCAGTTCTAATTTCTACCTTAGTAGGAACGTACTCAACCTCATGGTATCGGTGAATGTTTGATGATCCAGCTGTGATCGACCTCCACTCTACGTAAAGTGTTTGAAGCTGACCGTATACGCTTTTTTCCCGATGCACTGTTCACTCACAAACTCATTAATTGTAGGCGAAATGACCAAGAACCGCAATGCCTGTTTATTATTATTAGGTCCGAAACAGGAGTAGTAAGTACTGCACTTAATTGAGAATGTAACTTCTCTGAAATCTACACAAAACACTCAAGATGAAAGCAAAACCCTGAACACGAGCGTAAACAAGAACGGGTACTTGAATATAGTCGAGTAAAACCTACAGAAATCTAATTACTCATCACCTAATTCCAACGAATATCACGACGCGCTGGAATGAAATATGAAAATCGTACGTGAGAAAAGAAGTATCTTCGGTTTACATTGAGAAGAGATTCAAAGAGAATGCATCTGCCGGAACGAAACCTTTTAGATGTAGTGATAAGCGCTGATGAGCAAGCAACTATCTCTTCCCAGTGTTTAAATCTAGTTTTTTGGATGTCATACTTTGATATTATAGTATTCATACTTAGATATTTCACCTTTTAGTTAAACCTTTTGGTTTATTATTTTCAATAATGAACCATTGGAATCCACCAAGAAAATTTGTTTAACCCCCTCAAAATTTGTTAGTTTATGTTTCAAAGTACGTAGAATCCAAAAATCGAATAAAAATTTGGCCGTCCGCGGCACTTTCCCCACTTAGCATTGACCGATTTTGATGAAATTTGGTATGTAGGCTCCATTAGGGGTCTAGTTGTGCCCCGAAGATTTTGGTTGATGTAGGTCACTTCTGAGGGTTGAAAATAAGGTTTGAAATTTTGAAAACGCCATAACTCAAAAAAATTGTGTTATAAAGGTATTGTTTTTCCCTCAATTTAAGATAGTATAGAATTTTTAGAGACCACGCGGAGCCCTGTAGGACAAACCGTTCGCTCCCTACGAGAATTTAAGGGTTGGACGTACGATAAATCAGAAACACGAAACAAAAAACACGTCTGTCTGTCTGTGTGTCTGTCATGAATTCCTTTTAACGCGCATAACTATACGAAGTTATTGTCCGATTTCCATGAAATTTTCAGGGATTGTGCGGGTTGCTGTGTAGACGGTCCCCTATGAAAATCATCATCCCCGGACTGATAGAAGCGACTGCGCATGCGCAAACGTGAATTCCTTGTAACGGCCATAACTTCTACATTTTCCATATGAATTCGATGAAATTTTCAGCGTTTTGTCTAAATCACACCTACAGCATTAGTTCATGTATCCTCCGCTAGGGATAGTAAAGCATTTTTCACTTGAATCACCTGCATCGCATTATCTCAAGCTTTACCAAAATAGGTAACTAAGCTTATCTCATATGATTCAAAGGAAAAACGCTTTATTATCCCTAGCGGAGGATACATGAAGTAATGCTGTAGGTGTAGTTTAGACGCTCGTAATTTTCAGGGATTGTCAGGGTTGACGTTTAGATGGTCCCCTAAGAAAATCATCACCCCATGACAGCACAGATATATAAATGAACCCATATTTTTAAAGGGGCTATGTGACATTTTCGGCCATTTTCACTTTTTTTTATTTTCTGGGTCTCCATACTTGGTTGCATCGATTGCGATCAAAAGGAACATCGTATTATTGACGCTTCCCATAGAAAAAAAGGTTGAAATTTCCGATGTCTTTCGAAATGTGAGCCATCTACACGTCAACCCGCACAATATCTGAATATTGTTGCAAAATGTTGAAGTTGTGGCTGTTACAAGGATTTCACGTTTACGCATGGGCATAAGATACTTTCAATTTGGGGGCCATGATTTTCATAGGGGACCATCATCATCACAACTCGCATAACTCCTGAAAATTTTATCCAAATCAGATGGGAAATATACAAGTTATGGCGGTGGCAGGGATTTCACGTTTGCGCATGCGCAGCGGCTACTATCAGTCCAGGGGTGATGATTTTCACAGGGGAAATCTACACCCCCACCCGCACAATCTCTGAAAAATTTATCAAAATCGGATGAGCTGTGTAGAAGTTATGGCTACGGAAAGGATTCCATGACAGACAGACAGACAAACACGGAACCAAAATTGTTCAGGAAGGTCTGAAACGTAAAACGCAAATGGAAATTTTGATTTTGGTTGATTGGATTTTAATTTTGAATTAACTGATCATATACATAATTCATGTTATGATGTTTTATGTACATATTTTCATCAAAATAAGTTTCATTCAATGAATAAAGCTGTTTATTAAATGATTTCAGTCCTAAAAAATCGATTTTTTTAAAAGGGGGTAGGTATGTGAGAGCATTTCAAATTGCAATTTGATACACTTCCCCTTGCTGAAAAAATCTGAAACAATCTGGAGGATTGTAGAGTATAAAAATGGGATGTTTTGATCGTTTTTACGACTGGGGACAATTTTTTGCGTTTTCCCGAAAGTTTCACAAATGACACATAAACCCTTTAAAAAAAAGGGTTCAAATCCATATAACATCCATAATTTCTACTTTTTTATCCGAATTCGAGAAAATTTTCAAAAAATTAGCGGGTTTTACATGGTCCCCTATGAGGTTATTGGAAGGTACTTAGAGATTGATGGTTGTTGCTTTGGGTTATGAATACGAGGAAGCTCTGAGCCACACCAACTTGGCAGTCTTTTTTTACTTACGTTTGTCAGAATCAGATCCTGCTTCGCTGCCGCTCCTGTTGTTCCTCTCAGCACCGCTGGCTTCGCCGTCGCTGCTCTTCCTTCCGCCTTTCTCACTCCCGCTGCCTTCTCGATCACTGTCGCTGCCCTCTTTGTCGCTGTCGGCTTTGTCACTGTCACTCCCATCATTAGCTTTTCTTCCTTTTTCACTCCCTTCATTGTCACTGTCTTCTTTCCCACTTGCTTCTTTGTCACTGACACTCCCACGCCTGCTGCCTTTCTCGCTTTTACTTCCTTTGTCGCTGTCTTCTCCGTCACTCCCGCCTTTACGGCTTCCTTCCTTGTCAGAATCATCGTTGTCCGATCCACGTTGTTTTTCACTCCCTTCATTGTCGCTTCCATCTTTGTCACTTGCATCGCTCTTCTCGTTTTCACTGTCACTGCCACTTTTGCTGTCCTTGTCGCTTTTCCCTTTCTCCTTATCTTTATTTTCAGTTCTCTTCGCTGAAATAAAAAAAGAGGATAAATGATCAAGTTTTCACAATTTACCTCCAAGATTGCAGATTAATAGTGATTTTACAGATGATGCGATTTTTGGTTTACTCCTTGGAATGCAGATTTTTAACTTACCCAGCAACTTTTCGTAAAATTGAATCACTCGTCAATGGGGAATTGAAGTTACTAAATTTGAAATCTTAAATTAGGATAAGAAAAAGGTTCTGTTTAGGAGGTTTCTGCGAATGGAAGTAATGATGTTGAGAAGGTAACTACTGATAACTACTGGTTGAAATAACCTGAAGTAGGTTACAATGAGAGTAACGTTAAGGTGAAGTTTAATTTCTATTATTATTATTTTCGAATGCGAATACAGAAGACCTTACGCTTATTATCGTGTTCATTAATTAATTCCCTTTCGCTGAACAGTTACAGTTTCTACATCCCCAATATGATCAGATAAGTTATTTTCCTCCCACTTACGTTCCTCTTCTTCCTCGTCTTCTTCTTCAGATTCATCTTCATCCTCTTCAACATGAGGTTCAAGTTGTTTCTCCCTCTGTCGATGGATGTTGAACTCATTTGCGTCCATGGGTCGATGCTTCACCACTAACCTCGTATTATTGGGTGGTTGACCAGCTTTTTGTCTCCTCTTACTAAGCCGTACCCTGCAAATTTGCAAAAACCTGATGTAATACACGGGGGAATATGTTCGAGAAGTTTTGCACATCGTGGTCGTGAGAATATGATGGAGTCTAATTGGACAGTGTTATACACAAACCGACCAAGCGCCAAATTATCGTTTTCGAGAAAAACCGAATCAAAAATTTTTCCGGTTTTTTAAAAATCCAGCCTCTCTAGTGACACTTGGAGTGATGAAAACTCGATATCCCACGTTTTTTGGTGCGTAGAATTCATTGGTGATGTCAAAACAAAAGTAACTTGAGTAGTTTCCGAGTTATGGCGGATAGCTGATTTGTGTGAATCAAAAATAACAACTATATTGTGCACAACCCGGCCAAGGAGAAAAATCTGCACATTTGTGCCAATCAACCGTTGGATGATTAGCAGGAATTGTTCACATTGTCCCAGTTTTTGATGTATGTTATGAAACTTTGCGATAGATAAGGCAGCGCAAAAAACGTCTGCCGAGTGGTTATGGCACATAGCTTCCTCGTATCCACAACCAGATTGTATAGATGATCCGATGATGTAGCTTATCTCAAAACATCAATCTCTAAATACGCACCCCAATCCACATTATCCCTGAAAATGTTATCGAAATCAGATGGGAAATGAAGAAGTTGCGGCTGTGACAAGGAATTCACGTGTGGGCATGCGCAGAGGCTACCATATGTCCGGGGGCAATGATCTTAATAGGGGACCATCTACACGCCAACCCGCACAATCCATGAAAATTTCATCGAAATCGGACAATAACTTCGTATAGTTTTGCCTTTACAAGGATTTCATGACAGACACATAGACAGGGAACCAAAATTGTTCACGAAGGTCTGAAACGTAAAACTTGAGTTTAAATTTTGATTCTGGTGAACATTTTTTTCAACCTTGAAAAGTGAAAACAAAGCTTCCATTACCTTTACAGACTAGGATGCAATATTATAAAATGATACCTCACATCCCTTACGCAAAAAATGTGCTCTCTTAATTCATTTTTGGCTCCAATTTTGTGAAAACACAAAATGGGCACAGGAATAACAAAACCAAATACGAAAATAGTAGGCTTTGGAAAGAAAAAAACTTAGAGAAAAATGAAAACATAAATTTTCATTAGATATTGAACCATGAAACCGGTTTGGGTGAGGGTTTCTCTTGCATATTTCTAAGAACTCGGAAATTGACGAACGTGAGGGCCAAACAAGAAAGACAATACTGAGAGAACCAACATTTTTTTTTAAATCTGCACCAATTTTTTTGAAATAAAATACTTGTTACTTGAACTAAAATAAATCTTTCAGTCTCAGCTTCATTCTTTTTCTACTCTTCGGAATTGTGCGCATAGACGCAGTTAATATACTCAATTGTAGATTGTAGATTGTACCTGAATCTGCGGATCAGGGTGAGGGGAGCCCAAAAGCACTGAAGCCTGGTGGCTTATTGTGCTTCTCCGCAGATTCTATTGTCTAGTCAAACAGTCCCAGCCCTTTAGTAAGGGCCAGTAGTGGTTTGGCTAGGTTAGTGCAGGGGAATGCCTCCATGGGTGTGGGTGACCCAAAGAGTTGGAACCTGCGGGTTGATAGAGCTTGGCAATCAAAAATTATGTGGGAGGCCTTTTCTTCAGCCTCACCACATAGCCTGCATAGGGTTGTATCTTGCGTCACCCCAACGCGGTTAAGGTGGAATCGGAGTGGGGTGAAGCCTGTTACCAGACCAACCACTAGCCTGACTTCCTTGCGGCTTAGCCGCAGCAGCTCCTCAGAGGCGCTGGGGTTAGGTTTGGCCACTATGCGCTTACTTAGAGCATGTCCTCCTAGGTTTGACCATCTTCTTGTAGTTTGGTTTGTGACCCACCGATTTATGGTCGCCCTGAAGGAGGATTTGGGAATGCCGACGGCCGACTCCGGACCAATGAACTGAGTCAGTGAGCCTTTTCTGACCAGCGCATCAGCATTCTCGTTTCCCATTACCCCACTATGCCCCGCCACCCACTCCAGGGAAACCCTGTTGCGTTGTGACAGGGAGCAGAGGTTATGGTAACAATCCCACACTAACTTAGAGTTAATGGTGGAAGCTGCCAAGGCCTTGATCGCAGCCTGGCTGTCCGAGAGAATGCGGATGTGTACACCATTGTGTCCCCTCCGCAGACTATCCCCAGCGCAGACATCGATTGCAAGTACCTCGGCTTGAAAAACTGAGGCAAACGCTCCCAGAGGAGCCGAATGGCTCCATCCAGAGTTTGCCCCATAGATTCCAATCCCTGTCCCATTCCCCATTTTGGATCCATCTGTATACCAGAACAGGTCGTTGGAACAGCATTGAAAGACTCGCCGCCCCTCTGTCGTTATGATCGATTTGAAGGGGTGTGTTTCAGCGTAAGTTCTGGGCATAATGTCTGCTACCATGTCAAGCATGGGTTCGCATAGAAGACCCAGGATTTTGGAGTGGCCGTGGATATGTGACTCTCTCCACGTCCTGTTCCATTTCTGCCTCAAGGCCGCAACATACTCAATCTAAAACTGGATTCAGGTAGGATCTCATAGTTCTGTTGTAAGTTTGTTAGAAAAAAATTAACTTCCCTCGACCAGGGATCGATCTCCTATCGTTCCGATTCTGAATCGGAGCTCGTACCACATGAGCTTAGGAAGTGAAGGGACAGAAATGCGAAGAGGTCGCTGATCACAACAGTAGCCAAGGCTGATAAAATCTTCCCTCGGCTCATCATCTTACAGGAACCAAAACGTTGACGACAACTTCCGAAAAACGATGCCACGGCGAGAGGAAACAGGAAAAACAAGTAGTAGGTAGGTATAATCCCAGCGAGAACGATCGGATCGTTGGGAAAACACCTCAGCTGAGTTTTTTGCAAAGCGGCCAAACGATACAACTCACGTCGTTTGGCCGCTTTGTGCTTAATACTGGCGCTTGGCCGGTTTGTGCAAATTATGGAACTTCGAAAAGAAGTTTGGCACAAACAGTCTATTAACCCTAGCTCGTCAAGAAGTCGATAAATGGCGTTATAATACACAAAATCTGGAAGTACTCGTCAAGAACTCGATTTTTGACATTTTGGCGCTTGGCCGGTTTGTGCATAACACCGTCCATTTTTTTTTTATACCTACATGATTTATTGAGTGGTGAGGAGTTGTACGGTTGAGAAGAAAAAAGTATTAAAAGTACAGAAAACAGCCAGACACCTAGAATTTTGGAGTACTTTTCAGAACTCCCATCTCCTATTATATTATTATTATTAAATGATGAAATTTTGATGCACAAGGGAGTTGATATTGTTACAATAAAGGCGACTTACCTCGTCTCGAGTTCATTGAAGTATACACCTTCTTGTCTGAACACCAAGAAATAATTCTCCTCGTAGCCTTTGGATGCTTTGGTCTTGACGTTCCAGTTATATTCTCGGGCGATTTTGTATTCGTACTCTTCGTCGTCTTCGTAATCAACACCATTGGTGAAGTCTCTCCTTCGCTTCTCCAAGGTGTTGTCTGTAGGTAGGAAATACGCCACGAACTGCTCTCCGCTTTCGTCCATCACACCTCTGAAATGAACAGCCGTGTTAAGCAACATTGTTCACATTGACAGCAGTGGTGAGCTAACAGATGTCCAAACATTACTATAAACTTAACCACTACCTAAAACTCCAAAAAGTAATCGTATTTTTTAAAAACATAATCTAAGACAGTAAAATCAAACCAGAGAGAATCATCTAAAGTAACGTCCATTGTGATACAGAAAATTATTTATGTCCCAAAGTGAAAGTTAGCATCCACTTGATGCTCGCCCTAGTAGTTAGATACCAAATGATGATTCTGAATGTTACAATAACTCTAATGTAGCCACGCAGAAGGCATGGATGTTTCAGTAATTGCAGGCTGCAATGCTCTCTGAAGCCCATTTCACCCATTGGGATGAGGACAATGTGTTTTGGTAAATCTGAAGTGAAAGGTTCCGGATGAATCAATGCACCTGGGTACAGAGTCCACAATGCGCTTTGGTCAGGGGCACAGAGTACTGGAGACAAGTTAACAGAGGCGAAAGCTAATGTTAAAATGGTGTGCAAGCATTTTTGGGGCTGCCTCAGTTGCGCCATCTACTTTCAGCTAAGGAACTACTACAGAAACTGAAATGGTGGGGGAGGCCACACTTTATTCATGCCACTTCTCTTCAAATCCTTTCGAATGAACAGAAATTGATAACTTTTCATTTCATCGTCATTTAAGGTTTGTTCCATACGAGCTGAACTCATGAACCAGTTTGGCGCAGTGGCCATGCGCGTTTTTTTTTTCTCTCAAATTTTTATTTTTTATTTCGAAAGTGTAGACTCTCAACGAGATTAATGGATGTGAATAATTTAATTTATTCTTTATTATTCGATGAGGATAGCCTTCCACTGGAACAAATCCTCAGGACAGAAGAGGAAATTGCTGTTGTGGTCGACGACCGGATTTGTAATAAAAATGAAGATTATTTGAAAACAGTACTATTATGCGACCATTTCCAATTTATAGAGCATTTTAGGGTATCTAAAAATTGCGGAGGGATCAACCTTCGAAGTTCTACCACTCTGATACCGGGCCGTTTGCTTCCAATTGAGCAAGTACGTACATTTTAGCGAATTATTTAAGGTATTTTTATTCATCAAGTGAATAATTTAGACAATTATTTAAAAGAGATTTGCCTGGGTTTAAATTTCAAAATTGTCCGAAAACACTCCTAAAACTCGCTAGCCCATACGGTCCAAAACAACCCGTCTAAATTTGCCTAGCAATGATCCAAAAAATCGAAGATAGGTACGTACCATAATATGGAGTGTCATTTTTTAGGTATTTAACCACGCTGGGTCGAATGTGAGCGGTCTCACATCACCGGCACTAGTGAAGAGTTCGTAGCCAGGATTTGGTTTCAAAGAAGGAAACCTGACAATTATTCGAATTTCTCCCTTGATGGGGAAAATAGATCATGCATACGTCTAGGCAGTATTTTGTTCTCCATTAAGGGAGAAATTAGATGAAGGTTACCGACTTAATACTTGAAATGAACGTAGGAAGATGTGGGCAGGAAGAGAAAAAAAAAACTTTTGTTCCACTTTCCGTTTTCCAAGCAATGAGTACACGAACTGAGAAATTTCTGCACCCGATCTACACTTTCCCCCACTCCTCAATGAACTCACAAGTAGAGGTGTGTCGGTACAGCTGTACCGGGACTGTGGAACCGAGTATCAGGTTGGAACGGTTCCACGCAGTGACAAAAACTCGACCCTTACCGGTCCAGTTCCACGGACTGATAAGATATCTTGAAATGGCACTGGACCGGGAAGAGAATCTTTTCCATCGGTCCAGTTCCATCCTCACCAATCACAATGATCTGATCAATCTGATCATTCTGATTGGTGAGAATGGAACTGGACCGGTAAGGATGGAACCGGACCGATAACATATCATAGAGAATGGTTCAATGGCTCTGGACCGGTAAGCATGGATCTTGTTCTAAGTTCTGTTCCATGTTGTACCTGGAAGCGCCTTTACTACTTCCATGGACTGAGAATGATTCATGGAATCATGGAATGGCTCTTGAGCGGGAAGTTATCTTCTGAACTGGTTAGCATGGAAGTTGTCTCCAGTATTATTAATTTATTATTGTCATGTTAAGTTCTTAAACTGCAACGTCATTATTCTTTCCTTGAATTGTTTGGTAACTAGTATTTATAATAAATTGCCTCTTTTGTAACACTTGTTCAAATTCCTTCCTTTTAGCGAATTGTCAAGGAAAATGATGCTATTGTATTGCAAGTTGAGATCATAAACATGGAAGAAGGACGATAGGGATTTGACTGTCTGCTTCATCCATGCCGTGTGATTGGGATTTGATCGCCTGTATTGGTAATGGAACTGTACCGGTAATTTGAAACGGTTACATCTTTGTCACCATAACCGTTGGAACCGTTCCAGGGAATACCTGGACCGACAAACCCCTACTCACAAGAACCCGAACCTGCACTGCACCCGAAATCGCCTCGCATGGAACAAAACCCTTTAGATTTGCGAGAATTACTTAGAAAAACCAATCGAGGCAACCAGTATTTTCCAAGATGCCCTTTCAATTGTTGTTGTGCCTATTGCCAGTAGTTCAAATGTTCAATCGACAACTGCCACCCATAGAAACGTTTGAAACCCAGTATATTATTGAAAATTGCTCGATTTTTTCATACATATCGAGAATATAATTGAATTTTATCAAATTAATTACTTAGATGCAGGCGGTAACACCCCCAGGAGAAAAATATGTGATAAACAAGGTGACTTGTGGCAATGAGGTTGGGAACAAGCGATCATGAACGCGATCTGTTGCACTCATCAAGAACTACGTACTGGAGCTCCACCAATCAGAGCGCTTCTTGGGCTCCCAGCTTCAGCTTTCGGCCCAGTGGTCAGGGGCGTTGGGTGACCATCGAAGGTGGTGGGGCACCAAACCAGAAAATACAAAAATTTGATCATAGGACCCACCTACTACCATAGGTACTATCATAGGTACCTACTTTTGCAACAGAGGACCCACTGGGGAACAATCACACCTCAACATCTTCCCAGTGATTACAATATTCGGGGATCAATTTTAGTCAAAAATGTATAGAGATACGCGCTAAAAACGAGTTGAGTGACTTCCTACGGTGATAGTCGAGCATTACCAACAACTTTTTCATAGAACAAGAACTCCCCTGATAAGAAATGGGTGGATTTCTATCTTTCCAAGGTCTTAGCAGGTCATAATGTACGGTGGTAGTAGCTGGGCCTACATTATGAGAAGGTATAAGATAGGTAGAAGTTAACTTATCTGTTTGACGTCCCATTGCAAATCTAGGATGAACTTGAAAACTTAGGAAGGTTCTCCCAAATAACACAGCTAATACAGATCATGAAGCGAACTCAAATCACATTAACGGAAATTAATACACGCCCCTCCCGCCTGGGCGGGACCCCCCAGCCCTCTGTGACGTCATAAACATTCGAAACTTCGAAAAATCATAGAAAAAGGTCTTCTCACGCTAAAAGGTCGCGGTTGGTGTCAAAATTCTCAGAATGAGGTCTAGTTTAGATTAACCCATTTCCGACCACTTACGCGTTTTCGCATCGTCATATTTTATGATTTTTTAAATATTGAAAATAGCGGAAAATCTTTGCAAAAGAATTTTTTCTCGTTCCTGCTGTTGCTAAAATTTTCAGAAAAAATTTGCTCTGACGTTCGGGAGCTGAATGCGATTTTGGAAATTTTTTGAAAATGAGGCCTTTTGGCCAAAGGCATGATTATGATGGCTCAAATTCGATTCTGGGATAAATGAAACTGGATAAATCATATCGCTTTGGAAAACTCTCAAATCTCATTAAAAAGTAAAATTCATTAAATATCGAGTATTTTCGCTCTTGATTGGTGAGCAAATTATGCTTTATTTCGGCTGGCATTCTCTAAAACAGTTCATCCTCCTCTCCCCATTATTCAGTTATTTGTACCCTTGGCTTGAAATGGGTTAAAAATAACAATAAACAGTTTTTCCGACCCATGCGCACACCCGATTGCTTCTTTTGGGAAAGCAGGTGCAGCGTTACCAAATCTTGAGCCAGACCCCCCCTTTACTGTTACTATCCATGTTTTCTAATGAATCATGAAGAAAGAAGAAACGTTGTGAATTATTCTACTGATTAATCATACCTGATCATGGCTTGAGACATTTCTTCCAATTGAGCCGGCACTGACATACCAACAGGAGCTGGATCAGAATCAAACATGACTTGAGCGCACGGGTACTTCCACATCTGTAATAAACGAGAGAATTTGACGTTAAGGATAGACGGAAAGGGAAATTTAAATCAATCAGCAACATCAACAAGGTTTCAAACATCTAAAAGGAGAAAAAATGGGGAATTTGCCTCACATTTTTTATTTTTTTCTTTCGAAAGAGGTTTCACTGATATGGAAGAAAACCATAGTGTGCTCCTAGAAAAAGCACCCAAAAAATGTAGCATCCTAGCATTTTAAATGTATACTGACATCAAACAAAAGCTTTGCAGCAAACTAGATCCTAAATGGAGCCCATATACCAAATTTAATGACATCAAAATTGGTCCTTGGAAGCTATTATGTTACCAGTTCATATATCCAAATATACCAAACCATAAGATATCGCACCCGACATGGTTAATATCAACTTTATGGAATATTTACACGATCGGTGGGCTAATCATACCATTATTTTCACTGATGGTTCCAATGATGTGAACAACGTTGGCTGTGCTTTCTATGACGTTACTAATTCTTATCATCGAAATTTTAAATTGCATAATCAATGTTCTAGTTTCAGTGCAGAAGTAATAGGTATTCTACTAGCATTAGAGTAATACAACATACTATGTTGCTTCATGCGTTATAAGTAGCATTAGAGTAGACGTGGCGCTGTTTTCGGATTCACTGAGTACTCTTACATTACTGGTCCCACTCTTACTCCTTACTCTTACTCCTGGTGGTCCCAGGAGAGCTAGAAATCCATTAATTGGTGGGATATTAACTAAATTGAGGGAACTTGATATGGTGGGAATATCCGTTCATTTTATTTGGATTACCCCTTTCGCGGGCAAAACTCGGGCGTCATGGGACAATTTTTTTTTCCGATCTAGTCGGGTCTTTATGGATCTATTAACAATATTTCAGCCTTTTTTGCGAAAAAAAAAAAAATGGTTCACGCGCCATAAAATGGCATGGTACAGCAGCTGTGTACCAGGTGCACTTTTCGGCCATGATGTTCCTTGGTACAACATTTGTACCAGTAAAAGGTAATCAGGGAATGATCGTAATTTGAGTTTATTCTGGATGATCTTACTTTTAATCAATATAAAACAGATGACAAATTCGACAGCAAACAACATTTCAATTGCTTTTATCCGTGTGACGTCACACAGAATGGATGTATCGATTCTTCGACTAATCGAACGGTTATTCGAATCTCGCTGAAAGGCGGCCATGTTGACTCCGTTGAAAACAAAGATTGGATGGACGGTTTTTCATTATGCCAATCTATGCGGTTATTAGTTGCTGTTCTCGTCCCAGAAGCGGTATTTAATTTTTTGGTTTGCCAAAAGTGATTAGAAACAGTGTGGAAAGACAAGAGAACTTTCCAAAAATATAAGAATATCAGCCTTTTGGCGTCACTGATTACCAACGTTCCAGAAAACCATGTTCGATGAACTGACTGAATTCCCATTGTTGTAAACAACGATTTTTTCATTAGGCATGCCGATTTGTGCGGTGTTTGGCTGCTCTTCCCGTCAAGGGAGCAGTATTTCGTTATTTGGTTTGCCAAAAGTCATTAAAAGCCAGTGTGAGAAGAAAAGAGACCTATCAGAAAAAAAGAGCAAGGTGGCTCGCTCGAATCAATCGCAATTTGAGAGGGTGACAACTAAACTCCAAACAAATACTAGTTTGTTCTCGGCATTTCATCACCGGTAAGAATAAAAATACATCACATTTGAAAGTGCTTCAGTCATCAGTAGTAACTACTGATTAGGTAGTAGTACCTAACTGTTAGGTACTAAGTAACAAACTGTTGGGTAATCAGTAGTACCTAACTGTTAGGTACCTACTAAGTAACAAACTGTTGGGTAATCAGTAGTACCTAACTGTTAGGTAGTAATAATAGAATACCTACCCTCATTGGACGAGCTTCACGAAATGTTTTTGTTTGTGTCAAAGTGATTTGATTTGTACGAAGTTCCCAGGAAGATAATTTCGAACCAATTTGCGTGATTGTTTTGAAGTTCAATTAGTAAATGATCGATGTAAATATGCACTTCATCTCCTGAATTTCAAAATTCATGTGCAGGGAGAGGAAGTAGGAAAGTGAGGAACGTGATGTTTTCGGAAAAATGTGTAGTTACGTTGCCTCAACAAATTCTGTTGACTGGTTTATTCGTTTAGTTAATTACGAGGGTCGTCTCAAAAGTAAGGTTCCCTATGCTATAAAAAATTCAAAAAAATTTGTTTTTCAAAATTTTTATTGCTTTGTGTTTAGTAACATCATATCACTTTTCAACATAATTCCCAGCTCGATCGATGCACTTTTGGAACCGGGGGAACAATTTATGTATGCCCTCCTTGAAAAACTGCGTGTCCAAACTAGAGGTCCAAGCACAGACGGCAGTCTTGAGCTCGTCGTCGGTTCGGAAGCTTTTCCCCCCCAAATGAGCTTTCAGATGTGGAAATAAGTGAAAGTCACTTGGTGCCAGATCAGGTGAATATGGTGGGTGGCCAAAAACTTCCCATCTGAATGAATTGAGAAGATCTTGAGTCTTTCGAGCCGAGTGGGGGCGAGCATTATCGTGGAACAAAAAAACTTGTTTCGTCAAAAGTCCTGGTCGTTTTCGCTTTATTGCGGATTTCAATTTTTTCAGAGTCTCACAGTAAGTGTCGGAAGTTATTGTGGTGCCCTTAGGCATATACTCAATCAGCAGGATCCCTTTAGCATCCCAGAAAACACTTGCCATGATTTTTCCAGCTGAGTGCACCATTTTCGCTTTTTTGAATGGACTTTCAGTTGTTTTTTTCCATGTCATGCTTTGGCGTTTGGTTTCTGGTGTCGAATGGTGCACCCATGTTTCATCTCCAGTCACTATACGGTCAAAAACAGACTCACCTTCTTGCTCAAAAAATTCCAAAAAATTTTTTGCTGAAGCAATCCTTTGCTCTCGGTGTTGTTCAGTCAAAAGTCGTGGCACCCATCTTGCACAAATTTTGTGGTAACCCTGGTCATCAATTATCCTCCCAACTGATGCTCGGCTTACCTCAATATGTGGAGGCAACAAAGCAATGATTTCATCAATCGTTACTCGCCGATCGTCTTCGAGAATTTGCGTGATGGCGTCAACAGTTGCGTCGTTTCCACGAGATGTTGAAGGCCGCCCACTCCGCTCTTCATCTTCCACGCTTGTTCGCCCTTCCAGGAACAATATCCTCCATTTCTTCACATGTTGCACACTCATACAGTCCTCTCCATACACAGACACTAATTCTCAATGAATGTTTATCGCAGATTCATTTTTGGCCGTGAGAAAACGAATGACAGAACGTAACTCCAGTTTGGACACGGGGTTGAGAGGCATCTCCATGGTTACTAGCGTGTTACTGCCATAGGGTAGATCCAAACGGCTGGAAAAAAATTACGGGTTGCCACTACACCCCGACAAATATTCCCTCAAAATTTCCCGATTGTAGGACGATTTCCCTCCAAGTTAGAAAATAGGGAACCTTACTTTTGAGACAACCCTCGTACCTTCTTAAGTGGGCATTTAAGTAGGAAGTTAATACCTACTAATTAGTTGATTTTTAGTAATTTCTGAATGATTCCAAAGTTAACTTTGGCGGAGGATGTTGGTAGGAGTTACAGCTGAACGAAGTCGTTTACCTACCTACCTACATACTGATTCCACCATTCAATAGCACTGGGCTAAAATCACGTATTATTAAGTATTTTTGAGTTAAAGGAAAGTTAATACTATCAGCATGTTTGACTATAGTGTTACTTGGGTACAAAATAATGAGTTGTGAATTACAGGAAAACCATCATATTTATTTGAGTGAACACACATACTGAGTATGGAATTTCTTGTCAGACATCTAACCCACAAAGGAGACATAATAATAACGACTACATAATTGCTTTTAAAGAATATTATCACCATCGTTCTGTTTACATACCAAGAAATTTGATATGTAAACAGAATAACCTTGCTGGATAGGAGCGCAAATGGCGCCCCTTCACGACCAGCTGATCGGGTCAGAGAAGGTTATGTTGAGAAGGTTATGTTTGATATCGAAAATAATCGATTATTGAGTCTCGAGGATAAAACGAATAGGACTTGTTGCGTTGGCATGCGACGCGTCCAATCTCCAGTGAGAAATCATGGGGCGCCCACCCCGAAAAACTTCAATAATATCGTTGCGATTCCAGTGTTATGCTTTCATTATGGAAACTTGAATAGCTTTAGAAAAATTACGTTCCTTGAATAGAAGACGAAATTCATCCGTGTGGACGTCACCGCGTAATGTTTTGGTTTGAATAAAAAACAACAGCAAAAAAACTTCGTCGTTTGCGTTCCTTGGTACAACAGAAGTACCGCAAAACACCCACTTTTGCAATATCTCGACATCTAGGCGGAGCTAAGAGATGCTACCATTTTTCCTATGATGATGCACCCTATTGAGAAGGAATGGAACGAAAAACGCGCCAGAATTCAAACTGCTTCTACCTTGGTACAACAGCTGTACCACGGAACGCTAAAGGGTTAACCCTTTAGTTAAGAGACACTATGGGATTGGTTACAACGAGAAGGTAGACAAATTGGCCAGACAAGGAGGGGAAAGGGGGACTTGTATTGAAATGGAAATTCCTAAAGAAGATTTACTCTCTTGCATAAATAAACATCATCGGTCTCAATGGATTGATCAATATAAATTATCAGAAAAAGGGGGTTTTTATAAAATTGTTAACCCGGTTCCACCGTCGATACCTTGGTTCACTCACTGAGTATCGAACAGAAAGCTTGTCGTCATGATGAACAGGCTCCGTTCCAATCATAGGGTATGCTCCATGTATAAATTTAAAATACTAAAGCAAATTGACACCCCATTGAGCCAAGCTTGTGAGGAGGATGAGGGAACTCTAGAGCACATGGTTATGATAAGCCCAGCGCACAGTGATGTACGTGAGCAATTCTGTTCCTCACAATATTCAATAATATTCAATAATAATACCCCGATTCTGATCCAACCATTCCACTACCACCAGCTCATATGTAATACCGCTACATACAAGTTTATTTTTGATTTTTTCTCTACACTTAATGTAAATATTTAAGAGGTAAATGCAACGTTACTAGGTAATAAGATATGATACTGCCTTGTGGCAAATAATTGTACAATGCCAATAAAGAAAACAAAAATAAACCCGTTGCTCATTCAAAAATCCAAACAAGTGTTTTGTCTCAAAAGTCCACGAAGCCCGAAGGTATCAAGTACTTAGGGACAAGCAGATAGTCGAATATTTAAGTCAGGCCTAAACACTGAAACCGCGGAGGCAAACCTAACATGCTGAATCCAAATTTGAGGTCAAAAACCTGAATTTCCGACCCACCAAAATACCACATTCTGGTCGGCCTCATCACAGCGCCATAGCGTGAAAAAAAATCTACGAGAAGGAACCAGATATTCGACCCTTATAGTCACAAAATCCATCCACGTTGGCACCTCCATGTATGTACATATAAACGAACTCAAGTTAGAAAGTCAACCGTCGCAGCTTACTTTGAAATCGGGGAAGATGGGCAGAACTTCCACAGGTACAACGTTGGGCTTGCTGTAGTGTTTTTCTATAGGAATCTTGGCATCCTCAAATGTCTTTTCGATAGCCTTAATTTGATTTTCTCTGTCCAAAAATACGGTTTCATTCTGAAAAAATACAACGGAATTAGACAGGAATGCTCAAGTACAAAAAAGAGGAATTCTCAAGAATTTTTAAAATTTTATTTTTTACAAGGTCTGTTTCGTTTAACCCTTAATTTCCCACTTGTAAAAAAAAATTGTTTTTGCGGATTTTTTAATCAAATTTAGATATATTTTGAATACAGGGTGTCACCCTTACGGGCGCACCACCGGGCAGGGTTCGATTCTACTACTAATTTGCAACAAAAAATGTCTCTTAGCAATTTTGTTTTAGAGGCTTCGTTTTTGACTTATTTCACATTTAAGATTTTTTTCGTGTTTTCGACCTTACATCATTAAAATGGCTATAACTCCCTTAATTGATGGAGTAAATTCAAATTTGATTATATCATTGGAAAGAGCGTCAAATTTCCTATCTCCCTGATGGGGTTTTAGAAAATTTCAAATGAAACGAACGGGTGTAAAATAAACCAAAAGTAAAATATTAGTAAAGTTTCGAAAATTTTCACTTTTTTCAAAGTTTGTTTCTCGAAACGTCGTGAGCGGAAAATTCCATGCTGTAGGCCTAAAAGTTGCATGTGAATCCCAGCTTTCTAACGGTGTAGTCATTTTTTTAAAAACACCACTTATTCAGTTAGAAAACGACGTTTTTAGGGCAGAAAACGTTCATTTTCGGATGTAAATCGGCGTTTATCACCAGAAATGCTTTCCAACTTAATAAATCATTTGACATGAAATTTTACGTAATTTTGACGCTAAATCACTTTCCGATCTCCTTGACAAACAAATAGTACTTTTCAAGCCCTTTCTCGGTTGAACAGGGTACAACAACTGAGTCCTCGACTCCCAATTTGTTATCTATCGAAAAGATAAAGCTTTCCGCAAATGATCGGGACGATATTTTCAAGACGGAGGGCAAAAATTAGGTAAGTCAACAAAGTGGAAGGAGTGCGAGTCATTAATAACCCAGACCTCCCTTAATGACAATTTCGGATAAAACGATTAACGAGATTGGGCCCTTCGCCCAACGAAAAGGGCTTGAAAAGTACTATTTGTTTGTCGAGGAGATCGGAAAGTGATTCAGCGTCAAAATTACGTAAAATTTCATGTCAAATGATTTATTAAGTTGGAAAGCATTTCTGGTGATAAACGCCGATTTACATCCGAAAATGAACGTTTTCTGCCCTAAAAACGTCGTTTTCTAACTGAATAAGTGGTGTTTTTAAAAAATGACTACACCGTTAGAAAGCTGGGATTCACATGCAACTTTTAGGCTTACAGCATGGAATTTTCCGTTCACGACGTTTCGAGAAACAACATTTGAAAAAAGTGAACATTTTCGAAACTTTACCAATATTTTACTTTTGGTTTATTTTACACCCGTTCGTTCCATTTGAAATTTTCTAAAACCCCATCAGGGAGATAGGAAATTTGACGCTCTTTCCAATGATATAATCAAATTTGAATTTACTCCATCAACTAAGGGAGTTATAGCCATTTTAATGATGTAAGGTCGAAAACACGAAAAAAATCTTAAATGTGAAATAAGTCAAAAACGAAGCCTCTAAAACAAAATTGCTAAGAGACATTTTTTGTTGCAAATTAGTAGTAGAATCGAACCCTGCCCGGTGGTGCGCCCGTAAGGGTGACACCCTGTATATAGGATATTTGAACAGAAGGTACCTCGAAGGCCCTATAACAGTCTGTCAGCTTAAGAATGATCTTTCCAAGGGTCACACTAGTGCAATCTGCGTCAGCAGAATCTGTCTATAAGCCCAATCTTGTTGGAGTAGAAGAAGAAAACTTGAAAAAATCTTTGGTGGGATGTCAGTTTATTTCTCATAAAGTACAGAACCAAGGAATGAGGTGGAGAAGGTTCACTTCATAGAGGAATTTATGCTGCTTTGACAGTGGCGTCATCTCTGACGAGGAAATTCAACTAATAGCCTACAAGATGTGAAATGAGGGTAGAAAGTACCTTAAGGCCTTATAAAAGTCTGTCAAATCGAGAATTATTTAGTTTTTTTATTATAACGTTTTCTTACTCAATCGATACCACCTCAACGGCTATCCGTTTTGTTTTAAAAGTGCATAAACTATTGCAGGTAAAAATCTGACTTCCTGAAACATACCTCAGGATATTAAGGGTTAATAACGAAAATGGGTCTCTGCGGACAAATTTCATCTTACGAAATTTATCGTTTTCTTAATTTACATTCCTAAATCGTATGTTTGAAATTGTAGACTCAGCCGCATCCAAATTTGTCGTTTATGGGTTTTGACACACGTTTTGACCTCGTACGTACTCACCTGATCTAGTGGTAACGCTAGAAACTTCCAGGTCTACCTGGTAGGCAGGTAGAGTTCGAAACGCCAGTTAACTCATAAACGACAATCGGAGTTGGCTCGTTGTTGTCGCAGCGGCTTCAATTCTCACTCAACCTTCTACATCACACAATTGTGCAAAGTGAGTTCAAAAATAACAAGCCGAATAACATAGCCGAAGCTGATTTGGTAGATATCATAATAAAAAACCTAAGGAAAGTTGTTTGTTGGTATGGAATATTGCACTGATGAATCAATTATTAATATCCATCTGTCAAATTGATTTGGAATGGGGTCTACAGGAATAAAACTCCTCCCTCGCCGAGCTTTCGGTAAATTTATCACCTTCCTCGGGGTTAGAAGGATGTGTTACCGAGTGAACATCACATCAGCGTCAATTAACAACCAAGTAGGTAGAGATGCCTCCATAACTGGAGGAAAATGAAGATTTAGAGCTAAAGTAGGTAAAATGGGTAAAGGGGCTCATCCGTATTCAGCCTCTGTAGCAATCAGCCAATACCTACTCTCTCGTTTTTCTGGATCAGCAACCCAATTGCTCCTGATTTCAAACTGCTTTTTCTCTCGAATTATAGTGAAGCAGTTTTTGGTGACAAAGTCTTTTGTGCTAGAAGCAGAGATGGGCAAACTCTTATTCATGAATTCCGTTATGAATACAAATCATATCTGCGATTTTATGAATATGAATAAGAATACAATCGTATTTACACTTTGAATACGATTTTCACCGGTATTCGTATTTTGAATACAATATTATGATTTTTTCTATGATTTCCCCAAAAATCAAATTTTTTTTACGGTTTTCCCTGAAAATTATACTTTTAAAATTATTTTTTCCCGAACTCTGGACATATTTATGACCTAACATTGTAAAAATAATTATTGAAAATTATGATTTTCAATGTAAATCGTAAGAAAAATACGATTTTCATCGAAAATTTCGTCGTAGTTTCTATACGAATGGTCGTAGCGACCTGGGAGGGGTCTCATTCGATTCGACGTGAAAAATCCTACAAAAAATTGATGAGCGTTTCAAATTTTAGTTGATTATTTAGACAATTTCAGAGGGTTGAAATGTTCGCCTACCTTGGTTCCACCGTGCATATGGCAAACGATAGTGTGGTCGAGATTAGCAAGAGGCTATTGTCTGCCAACCGGTGCTACTTTGGGCTGCCCCCATTATTCAAGTCCCGGACACTCTCGAGAAAATCGAAGCTCACTATAATATAGTGTATATTATACAAAACGCTCCTCCGTCCAGTTCAAGTTTATGGAGCAGAAACATGGGTAATGACCGTGTAGTGGGTACCACAACATTATCCACTACACTGCAAGTTTAGTGTTGCATAGTGCATCAAATGTTTTTTGTTTACCCTAGTTTTAAAAGATTAATAAAAATTCATTCCGGTGTTCGCTATCGTACAACTTGTATGTTTTTTCTTGAAGTGTACCAAAAGTACAGATAGGTACGGACACCAAAGTGGTGACCCCGATTTTGAACAAAATGGCAACTGCTAGGCAGAAGGAAATTTTGAAAATCAAGGCAACAAAGAAGAGGAGTTCTCAACCACCAGTGCAAGTTCAATCATCTGTGAGTCAAAACTCCCCACTGAGAATAAATAGCAGCCCTTTGGCAGCTGCAGGAACTTCAGGTGACTCCTATGTTACGCCAAATAGAAATATAGAAAGACCTAGACCACCAAAGCTTCCTCAGTTTGCCAAGAAAAATGTTAAGTTGTGGTTTGCACAATGTGAGGCTATGTTTAGGTCGGCAAGAATGATTGATGATGAGGATAAGTATAGTTGCGTCATAGGGATGCTAGAGATGGACGTTACAGAACAGGTACATTTTTTGGTCATGAATCCTCCAGAGTATGGTAAATATGAAGCTCTTAAAAAGGAACTAATTTTAAAGTTTTCCGATAGTTTGTGTGAAAGGCAGGATAAGTTAGCAAATATGGAGTTAGGACTGAACAAGCCATCGTACCTGCTTACTCAGATGCAGGCTATTGGACATGACCTCGTTTCTGAGTCTTACTTGCGTAATCTCTGGTTACGACGGCTTCCAGACCCTCTTCGAACAGTCCTGGCTGCAACTAATGAGCCATTAGCAGTCTTGGCTAGCACAGCTGATGAACTGGCATCATTGGGAGAGGATAATGGTAGGTTAGCTAGCCTACATGAAGGTAAGAAAAGCGAAGTCTTCGAGTTGGAAAAACAGATTGCAATGTTGACAACCCAAGTGGCCGCCCTTAAAACTCAGCTCGCTCCGCAGAGACCCGGAAAAGAAAACACCGAGGCCAACTGGTGTAGGTTTCATCGGCAGTTTGGGCATAGGGCTTACAGGTGTGTCGCACCCTGTGCGTTTCCAAAAAACGACTAGGAGGGCTACTTCAAACAGAGAGGGGTGGTAGCCCAAAACGACAGCACAATCCTCGTTTGTACATAAAAGACAAGCTCTCAAACTTTGTCTTCCTCATTGATACTGGGGCAGAAGTCTCGGTTTTGCCAAAAAAACATGCCAAATCTCAGGTGCAAACTGGGATTATTAGCACGATAGGAGGAAATTGTGTCCCAACGTATGGCACAGTCAATATTCACTTTGATTTAGGTTGTGAATTTCCATTCCAGTGGAATTTCATCGTGGCAGACATTACCGAACCTGTGATTGGAGCTGATTTTCTAGTGAGGAACAAGTTGCTGCCAGATCTGGTGGGAAAGAGGCTTATCACGAGGCAGGAAGTTGGATCAATCACTAGTGACAGTATGTACAGCAGGCTACTGAAAGAATTCCCAGAAATTATTGGCGGAGATAGGAAACCAGGTACTGCTAAGCATAATGTTGTACATGTTATCAAAACAAACGGCCCTCCATTGTTCTCAAGACCCAGGCCACTACACGCAGAGAAACTTGCGATAGCCCAGAGAGAATTTTCTGAAATGATTTCAGCAAACATCTGCAGAAGATCTGACAGTCCATGGGCCAGTCCGTTACACATGGTGCCAAAAAAGAACGGGGAATGGAGACCCTGTGGAGATTATAGGGCATTGAACAGTGTTACCATTCCAGATCGATACCCCCTTCCTCACATAAGGGATTTTACACAGATTTTGTATGGTAAGAATATTTTTTCCACCATTGATTTAAAGAAAGCGTACCATCAGATTCCAGTAGCACAAGACGATGTTCAAAAGACCGCCATTACCACCCCATTTGGCATGTTTGAATTTCCTGCAATGCCATTTGGATTACGGAATGCGGCCCAAACCTTCCAGCGATTCATGCATAAGGTTCTGGAAGGCTTGAGCTTCACATTTGTATATATTGATGATGTTCTGGTAGCCTCAGCAGGCCCAGAGGAGCACATGAAGCATTTGACAATGGTATTCCAACGTTTTAAAGAGTTTGGATTGATTGTTAATGAAGAAAAATCAATTTTTGGGAAGCCAAGGATATTGTTTTTAGGACATGAGGTGGATAAGGAGGGATTTCGGCCAGTTAAGCAAAAGACAGAAGCTATCCTAGATTTCCCACTGCCTCATTCAAAAGATCAGCTTAAGAGATTTCTGGGAATGGTGAACTTTTATAGACGGTTCATTCCTAAGGGGGTAGAACCGCAGATCCCTCTGTTCGAATTGGTTGGAGGAAATACGAAGCAGGATAAGACACCTGTTATTTGGAACAGCGAAACGAGAGCAGCATTTCAAGCCTGTAAGGAATCCCTGGCTAAGGCTGTCACTTTAAGCTTCCCTGTGGGGAAAGAGGTCCCATTGACTCTGGCTGTAGATGCTTCTGAAGCAGCAATCGGAGGAGTCCTACAGCAGGAGACCAGGAAAGGCCTGAAGCCACTGGGATTTTTTTCAAAAAAGCTGAATGATGCGCAAAGGAAGTATAGCACATACGACAGGGAGCTCTTGGCTATGTTTGAGGCAGTGAGATACTTCAAGCATGAACTAGAAGGCCAGGTCTTCAGTATCATCACAGACCACAAGCCCCTTTCGTTTGCATTCACTCAAAAATTGGACAAGGCAACTCCACTGCAGAGACGCTACCTGAATTTCATATCCCAGTATACCACAGACCTCAGACATGCATCTGGGGAGTCGAATGTTGTGGCAGATGCATTGTCTAGGATAGCAACTCTTGCATTGTTAGCGGACATTCCAGAACAAGAGCTAGCCACTGCGCAGAGTACAGATCAGGAGCTCCGTGAGATTTTAGAGAGGAAGAACACATCTTTGAAGCTTGAGAAGAGGAAATGCGACACTGAAGACATTTGGGGAGAAGTGAAGAACAAGCAGTTTCGACCATTCCTGCCATTGCAGTTTCGACAAGACTCTTTCAACAGGATCCATAAACTATCTCACCCTGGATATAAAGGAACACTGAAATCGTTGCAGAGACAAATGGTGTGGCCTGGGATGAGGAATGACATAAGATTGTGGACGCGGGAGTGCATGGATTGTCAGAGGAGTAAGGTGGTAAGGCATACTAAGAGCCCATGTGCCAAATTCCCACAGGCTGCGTCTAAATTCGACCACATACATATTGACATTGTAGGCCCACTGCCACCAGTTCGGGGGAAACGTTATTGTTTGACATTCATAGATCGGTTTTCTAGATGGCCTGAAGCATTCCCCATATCAGACATCAGAGCCGAGACTGTGGCAAATTTAGTCAGAAATGCATGGGTTCCACGATATGGCGTACCATTGACCATCACAACTGATCAAGGAACCCAATTTGAAAGTCAATTGATGGCTAGTCTATTGGAAAGGCTTGGATCTAAAAGAATTAGAACGACGTCATATCATCCACAGGCGGATGGATTGCTCGAGAGGTGGCACCGAACACTAAAGGAGAGGCTAAAGTGCCTAAACAGACGGGACTGGGTTGAGAGTCTGGCACCCATTATGCTAGGGTTACGGAGTACCGTCCATGAGGATTTTGGTGTTTCCTCTGCCGAGCTGGTGTATGGAGTAACCTTAAGGCTGCCTGGAGATTTTTATGAAGGCCCACCAGCAGATCCTTTAGGTGCATCCGAATACGCCCAATTGCTAAAGGTGCAGATGGGGAAACTCCGCATGCCAGAGACAAGGTGCCAGCAGCCCCACATCTATGTGCCCAAGGACTTGAAGACGGCAAAACATGTCTTCGTTAGAGTTCCAGGGTTAGGAGCTGCGCTGAAATCGCCCTATGAGGGTCCATACCAGGTCCTGCAAGCTGGGGAAAAAGTGTTTCTGCTCCAAACACCTCAGGGGACAAGAACAGTCAGCATCGACCGTTTGAAGCCAGCCTTCATACATGGTGGCGGAGCAGGTTCCTAAAAAGAAGAGGAGGGGAATTGTGTAGTGGGTACCACAACATTATCCACTACAGACCGGAGAATAGAATTAGAGCTTTCGAATGGAAAATTTTGCGTAGGATCCTCGGCCCTGTCTGTGACCACGGGAGCTGGAGACGTAGAACTAACGAGGAAGTACACCAGCAGTACGGCGGTATTGATGTGGTCCATTTTGCGAAGCTGGGGCGCCTCAGGTGGGCATGTGGCAAGACTTCCAGACGATGATCCAGCGAAAAAAGTTTTTAAAGTGCAGCCGCTAGGGAGCAGAGGAAAAGGAAGACCTAAGCAGAGATGGATCGACAATGTGGAGGAGGACGTTGCCAGGACTGGTTGCCGGGATTGGAGGAATGCGGCAAAGGATAGAGTGAAGTGGAGAGCCATCTTGAAGGAGGCCAAGGCCCACCCAGGGCTGTAGAGCCAAGAAAAGAAAAGAAAAAGAAAGAATTTAGACAATTTTAAGGAATATGTATGACCAAAGTTGCGGTAAAAATCCTGATTTTTTATGATTTTCAGTGGAAATTGTAAAAAAAATACGATTTTCAGCGGAAATTACGTCGTAGTTTCTATACGGTTGGTCGTAGCGACCTTGGGGTGGTTTCATTCGATTCTGCGTGAAAAATCCCATAAGAATTTGTGGAAGTTTTGAATTTTTATTGATTATTCTGACAATGTTAGGCCATACGTATGTCCAGAGTTCGAGAGAAAAAGCATTTTAAAAAAGTATGAATTTCAGGAAAATCGTTTAAAAAATTCAATTTTTAGGGAAATTATAGGAAAACTCATAAAATCGTATTCAAAATACGAATACGGGGGAAAATCGTTTTCAAAGTGTGAATGCGATTGTATTCCTACTCATATACATGCCTGTATTCGTATTCATAATCATAGAATCGCAGATGTGATTTGTATTCATAAACGTATTTATGAATAAGAATTTGCCTATCTCTGGCTAGAAGGGCAGTTGCCACCGGTGGAGAATCCTCATCAGCTTCAGAACGGTTCAGCAACCCAGAAAAACGCTGTAACCGTCGGCCATTTTCGATCGGGGCAGACTACCAGAAGAAGCTGCATCATCGTTGAAGTGAAGAAGAGGACACAGATCGGAGATTCTTATAATATGTAACATGTTATAAGTATTGTTACATATTAGGTTGAATTTCCATTTGTACAACAAATGAGAAATACACCTATCGGACACAGATCGGAGATTCTTATAATATGTAACATGTTATATAGTATTGTTACATATTAGGTTGAATTTCCATTTGTACAACAAATGAGAAATACACCTAATTGCTCTTATTTGAGACAGAGGAGGGTGACGACCCTACCCCTTCAAACCAGTGATTAGATTAATCAGCCGGCCTGAAGAGAATGTCGATTCATATCTCTATGAATCGGATATCCCTAAAGGCGTAGCTCCAACAAATCGGGAACAAACCAATGCGGTTTGTCCCTTATAAAAAAAGTAGGATCGTCACAAATACCGAGCTAGCTTTTAGATATAGACTAATGTTTAAGGATTAATTTCGTCAAAGGTCTACCTTTGAATACCTCTGTACCCATTACAGAAGTGCATTTTCGTTAAATTTAATTCTTTCACAAGTATTTCCCTCCTTCCCGTACTTCGACATCCATATTGTTGGGTACTCTATACTCTCACTCATAGGCCCACTTTCACCAAAAGTTGTTCAAATCGCGTTTAACTAAACGCCCTTATAGTTAATCTGGAGGAATAAACTCGGCAAGATGACAATCGTCTTTCACCAACCCAAATCATCGTTAAACGTCGTTTAAGATAATCGAGTTTGTCTAAACTTGAAATGTCGGGCGGAACGAATGAAAGTTGGACATTATGACGTATTGGGGCAATAGAAACGTTGAATAACAACCATTCCCGCGCTTGCTATCAGTAGAGTCCCGCCTTGTGTATCGTTATCAGTGTCAGTTTTTCAAATTCCTTGTTTTTTTGGGTGATTCTTGTGGTTTGTTTCGAGTTTTCCGGTTTCCTTCGTTTTATTTTGTTGATTCTTGTGGTTTGTTTCGAGTTTTCCGGTTTCCTTCGTTTTATTTTGCTGATCATTTTCATCACCCACCTATTGAGTTATTACACACCATCACTTTGAGCCGCAACGAGCGCAATAACTCCAGTATTTCTCCAGACTCAAGTACCTTCCTTGAAGTATCCAGTGAAACACAGTGGCCGCCGCCTTGTTCTGAACGGTAGGAATGTACTTCGATAATTTGAATGATTACCGATGGATGTAAACTCGAAGATGAGGGCCCCCGATTTCACCTGAACAGAAATTTATTTTGGTCGAACCGGTCTTTTTGTATAATGGTCAATTGGCGGAAACTCAAACGTACCTACATAATCTCGGAATGTGGAATCCGATCCAGGATTCGACTCGGACGTCGTCGTCATCGTCAGACAAGTCAAAAATAATTCGAAACGCAAAAATGATTCGCAATTTCATTACGAAAACAATCACAAATCAATGCGCAGCCATATTGAATTGGTAGTTAAACGAGGTAAGCTAGTTTATTCGGCCGACTTTCGACCGTTTAAACTCGAACTCCCCAAGATGGAATTTAAACACGTAAATCGCTATGGTGAAAGACGATTATTACTAAACGTCGATTATCTCTCGCCTCTTTTGGTTTAAACTCGTTTTGAATGGTTGGTCAGAGTGGGCCATACTGCTTCATAAGTGACAGTACCTATATACCTCTCAGATCTATAATGCCAACTTACCGCAAGGCTCTTCTTAATACTGTAACCAACTTTGGCTTCAACCTTGTCCATAGTCTGAGGTTGGAATCTCGTTTGTTCTGTGGAGATATATTCAGTTCTTCGCAACCAAGACACACTCCGGGAATGATGTCGAGACCTACGAACAGAAGAAAGTAACAATTACTACCCTTAAAATTAAAATGGTGGGCTTTAAAGGTTTTTACTGCTATTCCTAAGAAAGTGAGACCAAAAAAAAAGTTTTAAGCATACGGTTGTTGAATTTCTTTGCAAGCTTGCCCCATACATTAGAGAGTTACAGCGGGCCAAGATACGTACGAAAATGCGAGACCCACGTCGAAAACGCGAGCCTCGCGCATGACGTGTGGCTCACAGAAGACGGTTGACTCAGCCCTCTTGCGTTTTCGATGTGAGAGTTGCTTTTTGACGTGAGATAACCTACTACTCAACTCCTTGTTTTTGTGGCTGAGCTAATGGCCGCCGTCAATCAGCTGATCAGTCTGTTTCTTTCGTTTTGAAGAGTTTCGGTGAATCTTTTGCGAGTTCTTTATCTTCAGGGTCACGGTAAAGTGAATTGAAGATTGAATAATTGGTCCCTGTAACGTGAAACTTTGAATTTCCCGCTACAGTTTAAACGTGGTTTCGGCGCCAACCGTCCGCAGCTGGTCCACTGCCTTCGTGTTAGCCGAGACAGGATATTTTCTTTTTTTTCGCTGATGAAAATTTATGTAGTTCAAATCTGTGGGTACTTTACTAAATAATTGGCCCAAGGAATAATTCGTTTCTACGAAAAGGAGAAGCAGTATGCTTCGCAGAAGAAAATTATTTTATTATCACCACTTGTAGTGGCACCGGTGGCCATCTTTTCGTCACCCTGCGGCTCTCTCCTTTTTGCGATCTCCACATTGCCGTCCGTTCGCTCAATTTCTTTTTTTTTCGTTCCTCAAGTGGAAAACATTAAAACTGGAGTCAAAATTTCTCAAGAAGGCTTCGAAAATTTCTTCACATCAAGTTGGATCAGCGAAGTAGCAAAGTGCCGACCGACCTACGGGATTTCACCTTCATGAGGACAATTTTCTCCTGCCTGGTAAGCTTCCATCACCATCGGCCTTTTGGGGCTTTCGTCATTTGGCGTCGAGAAAATGTAAAACATCCTTCTCATCATAATATCTCCGTTCTTTGTTACCAGATCTCTTCGGATGATCCGAATCGGATCACATCGTATCTCGAGAGGACTTCTCCCAAGTTTCCGCTGCTGAAGGCTATTCAAATACCGTACCGGTAAGCTTGGATAGGTTAACCCCTTTAGCGACCTCCTTCAATACCTCGTTTCATAGAAATTTCATACAAAATTCAAACTCTCCCTTCTCATCCCCTAACCAACAGTTTCGTTGGTCAGTTTCAGATATCGGACATAAATTTTCGAGCTTCATTCATCTCGGAAGTCAAGTTTTCTTGGGAGGTTACTGACGACACCATCCCCCTCTTCCTTCTTGCCATTTTGCCACTTTGAAGAAAATTAATAAATTTAAATTTTAAGCTAGAAAATAATACTAGTTTACATTCCACGGCCGTAGGAAGAATTCCATTAATTTAGTAAGTACCGCTTACGGTTATAACTGTGACACATACCTGAGACTTAGTACAAGACTGAGCTATGTTCCTAATTTCCAAAAGGAAGTAAATAAATTGATTTATACAAATATTTTTTTTTAATCAGATTTCGTTTTATTATTTTCCTCTATTCAGCCTGGGTTCATCCCCATACAGTTGTTCATGTCACATCCCTTATACATTTTGGTCTGTTGCGGCGTCTTAAGTGTGGATGGCGGATGTTCGATCTCGATGACATCAGTTGGACAATTGATCTCAATTTCTTCCCCATTGAAGGCAAGTTTCTTCTACCTTTTTGACCGACTTCGTATTTATTTTACTTCGAAAAGGTAACATTGGAATATAATACGAAAAGATTGATTAGTCCGAGGTCGATCATAAACTACCAATATTGTTGAATCGGTTGTCTGTCATCTACTCCTCAGACAAGGGGATGGACTGATATGCACGATTAGGTGCTCACATTCATTTTGCATTTATTTATTTATACTTTCACGATTATTTTGGGTAATAAACGAGCGTACTTTATTGATTTCCTTATATTTTCCTTTATCGGTTCAACAAAAACAAAAACCACGGATTGAGTTGATGTTACCTATGGAGTGTTGAAAAATCTAAAGTAACGTCAATCACGTGAGACTCACATCGAAAAGTTAGCATCCACTCGATGCTCGCCCTAGCAGCTTCTCACGTCTGAACAGTTCCAAATGTTGCTGTAACTCTCTAAAAGGGTGTGCGCCTGGGTAGGAAAAACTGTTTATTGTTATTTTTAATCTAAGGTAGATTTTGGTACCAACCGCGACCTTCTAGCGTGTGTAAATCTTTTCCTATGAATTTTTAAAGTTTTGACCATTTATGACGTCACAGTAGGCTGGGGGCCCCCCTTGGTGTTTTCCCTCTCATTGCAAACTTGGCCGTTGACCATTTGGATATACAGTCTGGGAGCCACCATGGTGGGTGGGTCCGGGCCGGATGGGTACCCCCTGCCAGACTCCGCTGCTTTCGTGGCTTGGAGTTTTTACTTACTTTTCTTCTTCCCCCCTTTTTCTGATTTTTTATAACCTACGTTACCCGTCCTAGTATTATCACTTGTTACATTCATTTGTTAGCCATTCTTTATTGTATGTTGACTATTGTTAATGTACTATGTGTTATACAACAAATAAAAATATTCATTCATTCATTCCTTCGTGAATGAGAGGAGGTTTGTAGTAATGAAAGTACAATTTTGTAAACAATCAGTAATCCAAATTACATGGCTTGTGAAGTTTCGAAGGTATGAGCATAGAAACAAGTTACCACATGACATGACATGTGGGAATTATATTTGTAGTGATTTTTGGGTCTAAATTAATTTCTTGTGTTAATCACATTGTGCTGTCACTCCAATTGATCTCAAGAAATTAATTTAGACCCAAAAATCACTGCAAATATAATTCGAAAACTTCTTGACCATTTACGTTGTTATGCAGTTCACATGCTCGAGATTACATAGGAGTTGAAATTATAGTTAACTGACACACCTCAGGATTAACAGCTTCAGCCACATTAGAGATGCCTATCTGGTTTTTTCTACATACCAACTTGATAGAGCAATGGATCAGTAGGAAGTCTTCATGAGATCCAAACGGTGTGGATATAAGACTAAATTTTTCGCGAATTTCAAATATTAAACTTACTTTACTGGGTATCCACCAAAAGGTTTAATGAACTGACATTCGAAGTGCGATTTCGTACCTGTTGGAATCGTGAGGCGTGAGAACATCTTCTTCCAACAGCTTCTCGTCGGCAGGATCGAGGACTGCATTGTGATCGGCGGCGTACATGTCTTTATTGATGAGGTCGATGGTGACGCCGAGGTCGTGCTCAGTGAGGACTTCATACTTGTAATTACGCTCAAGCGAGGTTGGGTTGTACTGGATGAACCTTCACAGTGAAGAAATCGGAATGAAACGGAGAAAAAATCGGTTCTAAGAAGTATATAAATAATAAACTCAAGCTGAAGAACATAAATAATAATCAGCATGAAAAAATTTTCCAGAACCTAGCGATTGAAGAACCTTCAAGTCAATCAAATTCACTAGCACCATCTAGGGGAAGAAAGTGGTGGAGCGCCCGAGCGCTATCTAGGGACGATTAGATGAACCATCCTTTCCTTCCCTGGCAAGATGAATCTTCCACCTCTGTTATCGACTGGAGGTAATGTCTGTAGATCCCTTTCTAATCTGTAGGAAACCCGATATTTGCCCTCAATGTAAGAGAAATTCAAATCTGTTTGAGGCATCAATAAAACTCTGCCAATTATTAAACAAAGGTTTATTATTTTTCTATATAGATCGCTCGTCTGCAAAAAACTCGGTTTTGCCATTATCAACACCTATTTTTTCCTAACTCCTCTCAAAGACAAATTATCTTTTATGACGGAGGGGTAAATAAATAAAATAAATGAATACATTAAATATAATGGGGAGGACGCCCAGGTCTCACCCGACGCCGGCCCTAGGGATGAGGGAAGATGAGGACGGTGGGGGTGGGAGAGAGATTCTGTGTGACGTCACTCGGATACCAGCCATTATCCAATAATTTATTGAGCCTTACCTTGTGGAATCAAACGGGTAGGTGATGAACTTCGGATCATAAGGAATGTCTGGCAGCGTATTGCAATATTTTACTCGACACACAAGTTCGGATCTGAAAAATACCACAAATAGGTAAATAAACTCACGATTATTCAATAATCACATTTTAATAGGTTGGTACAATGATATTGAGGTATCTTTCATACATTTTAATCAAGGAAAGAAAGTCCAGATTTCAATCAAAATGACCCCGAAGATCATCTATGAGCTTCCTCTTGGGACCAACGGAATGAGCAGATTAGAATTATGCCTACAATTTATGAGATTCACACGCTAGGTACTGCGAAGCATTTCGTTTTAACAGCCTTTATCAGGGAGCTTATTGATAAGGTTTCTAAGACAATTTTCAGCGGGAAAAAGCTGGAAAAGGTCTCCATTATGATCATTTACCTATGCATAATTTATTGTGTACTGGTAGATCCAAGGCTTTTGCAGACCAAACCAAATTACAATTTTATAGAATAACTATTTATCATAATTCTATCTAGTCTAAGACGTACCAAGATGTTATTTCGATGAAAGGAAACAATGGTTTATTTGGGGTACTTACTCAATAACGTAACTCAATTCAGAGGTGATCTACTACAGACTTCAATACATTCAATCTTCATGAGCAGAGGATTTCGTCCTCCAATGAAGTTAAATATCTGGGGGTTGTGCTAGACCATAAACTCTTGTGAAACAAGCACCTAGAGTATATCCTAAATAAAGGAAGCATTATGGGCTTGTCACAGAATGCTCGAAAAAACATGGTGTCTAAAATGTCTAAAACGCCCAAAATGACCTCCTGGTCATAAAAAGCAATGGGGTATTTCGGTGGGTCGGAAATTCAGGTTTTTGACCTCAAATTTGGATTCAGCATCCTTGAAAACCTAAATACTACAACTTTAAGCCCAATGATGCTATAACATGTGGTAGAAAAATTAATTAAAGAGATCACACGTTTGAAAAAGGCGGGCCGCTATAAATGCACACACACTAGGCAAGGACTACGCCGCGGACAACGCCGCGCGCGTGTTTGAGTAATATTTTGTAGTATCCAAGAGGTCCTCCAAGGGTTTCTGTGCATGGATACTTTTTTCAAAGACAGTTGGCTAGCTACGTCACACCATTCAAATCTTCAACTTTCCTTAGCTTCTCTGATTTTTTAAAAACATTTTCTCGACGAACAGACCCGATTATCGTTATTCCTGAACCATACTCTTTTGAAAAAAAAAAAAAAAAAATTAAAAAAATTGACTGAAATACCCCATTGTCAAACCCATGGTCACCTATGCCTCAGTAGTATGGTGGCAAAAAACAAACCAGGCTACATCTATGCTCCAGCTAACCAAACTACAAAGGCAAGCATGCCTTGGTGTATCTGGAGCAATGAGTACCACCCCTTCAGCAGCACTAGAGGTTCTTCTTGACCTCACCACTCTACATAATATGTAGAGCATATTAAGATATTATCTTTGTTCAGAGGACAGCCTTCCTGGGGGCTATCAGAATGCTGCACTCGGGAAAACTAGACCCCCCCCCTCCCCCCATGAAGGGAGCCACCTGGAAATACTGGACCAAGTCCACACCGATCCAGTGGCCAAGTCAGTCCCTGACATTATGCCAGAGAGAATGAACTTTTGCCTACCCTTTAGAGTGATCATTAATGATCGTGGATGCTGGAAAAGAGGCACGCCTCAATATGAACCAGGTTCACGTCTGTGGTACACAGATGGGTCTGTGATGAATGGAAAAGCTGGCCTAGGGATCAAAGGCCCAAATTTCAGCCTAACTAAACCCCTAGGAAGAACAGCGACCATTTATCATGCTGAAACCCATGCGATAGAAATATGCGCACTAGAGATCGCCAAAAACGACTCAAAGGTGCGAGAATTTACATAATGTCTGATAGCCAGGCAGCCCTAAAGGCCATTGCAGCCTACTCAATAACATCAAGGCTCACCTGGGATTGTCTGGACTCCCTGAAGGCTGCAGCTCGGGGCAATAAGTTAACTTTGCTCTGGGTCCCTTGCCATGAAGGAGTAGATGGCAATGAAGAAGCCGATCGACTCGCTAAGCAGGAATCGGAATCCCAATGTTTTGGTCCTGAACCCCTACTCGGGGTTACCAAGAGCTTCATTACTCAACAGGTCCAAAAATGAGAGGACAGCAAGAGAGCTGCGTACTGGCGCAACACTCCAAAGCAGAGGCAAGCCAAGCAGCTAATCACCATCTCTCAAAAAAGAGCAAAAGCTCTGCTGTCGCTAAGGTGGAAGGACCTTCGCACCATTGTGGGTCTCCTGACTGGCAATTGTCCCCTGAGACACCATCTCAACAAGATGGGCAAGGCCAGGACAGTTGAATGTCGGCTCTGCTGCAAAGGAGTCGAAACAGCAGAACACATCCTCTGAGTGCCCTGCTGTAGCACCTACCAGATTCCGACATTTCGGTAAGGGTACTTTTGTCCCGGCCGAAATTGCTCGGGAAAGGCCCGAAAAACTTCTTCACTTTGTGAAAGAAGAGGTTTTCAAACGAGCACTTAAGTGAAAATGGGAATCCTGTCACAATATATCAAACTTATGGTCTAAATGACGGGCACTAAGTGACTAAAGACTTGCCCCGTCCCAGTAAATAAATTAAAAAAAAAAAAAGATCCAAGGCTTTTGAAGACCAAACCAAATTACAATTTTATAGAATATTTTTATTCAATTTTATAGAATAACTATTTATCATTATTCTATCTAGTCTAAGACGTACCAAGACGTTATTTCGATGTATGGAAACAATGGTTTATTTGGGGTACTTACTCAATAGCGTAACTCAATTCAGAGGTGATCTACTACAGACTTCAATTTACATGAACTACAGAATTCAATTTACATTTACATTTACATTTACATGTCTGTAATATTCCAATATCTACCTACTACACATTTTAGTAAACATTTTCGAAGTTAAGTACGAGCTGGCGTCATGTGCCAGACCGACTCCACAGAGCGGCAGCACACTGATATCCTACTAGTTGGGTTTCGTCGATTGCTGATTTGGAAAGCTTTAAAAGGAGGATGAGGAAATAGATGGGTTTTAGTTAAGATTAAAACGCACCATTTCGTTAACGTAAAGGGAACTCAAAAATCATTTTGAATTATAATAGGGGAGAAGCACACGCACGTACCTTCTCTCAGCGCCAGGCTTGAGCAGATTCGTCCGCTTGTTGTCCGCATTTATGGCTGTGGGTACCGTCGGCGACATAATGGAAGATATAAGGGACGCGAATTAATGAAACATTACCAATACTTGTCACAAATCACTAGTTTTGACAAAATTTAACTACACTTTGATGCTATTTCAGCTTGGATTTGGTAGAACGACAAAAAGCTAATATATTACTGAATATTGGAGTCACTCGTAATGGCTGATAACCTTCATAAAGGTTACAAGAACACTACGTGGGAACTCCATGGTGGGATTAGGGAAGTAGGTTTGGTGTGTGAGGAATTCCATGGCCCTGACTGCAATGAAGACACAAATACAGCGAACAACACATTGAGAGGAAGAAGAAGTTTGTTATCAAGTAATGTCTTGTTTGGGCTTGGGTATCTGAGATTTGGGGAACTATTTTTTACTGGTGAAGTTTACGTTGAATTTTCGTCTTTATTTGAGTTTCAATTTAAGTTTATTTTGTGTGGATTATTGCAAATGAAGGGTTATGTTGAAGGTGGAGGCTCGATATTGAGAAATGGAGCAGAACGTGATCAACCTTCCACAGTTACGCAGGGAATCATGACGCTTTGAAGGTATTTTCAGAAATTTCGAATAGCCAGTAAGTATATAACTCAACGGTACCAGAATGTCGGACGAGGAAGATTACATGTCTGATGCATTTTTAACCGCTGCAGCGGACAATGACATTCGCCCCGGCCTTCTGCACAGCCACAGTCAGAAACGGGATCACGAACTTTGGAAGAAGAAAGGCAGTGAGCGAGAACCCAGGAAGCCTACAGCTGCGTTGGAGGCGGAAGCGCGGAATGACGGATTGGACAAACCCATTGCCGAGGGTAACAAAGGGTTCGCGATGTTGTCCAAGATGGGATTCAACCCAGGAGCCGGACTAGGAAGACACGGGCAAGGGCGAGTCGAACCTATCGGAATTGAAGTCAAAACTGACAAGCAAGGACTTGGTAGGAAAACTGTCGTCCTTGAGTTGCTGGAAAGAAAGAGGAAGATGCTGGAAGACCGCAGGAAAAACGCTCTTTCCGTCGAAGACTTCAGAGCCAGCATGAGCGAGAAAGCGCAAGAGAAACAAACGAATTTGGACTTGATGAAGAGTCAAAGGGTCTGTCACACTATGGACCAAGACTGGGGTATTGAGGAACCGGAAGAAAAATGGTTTTGGCCTGAATTCGCTCGGGAGCCCGACGAAGAGGAAGATGAGGACGAAAGTGAGGAAGAAGACGTGGATGAGGAGCTGATGTTGACACCGAAGGAGAAGTTGGAGCTGCTGACGATGTATTTGAGACGAACTCATTACTACTGTATTTGGTGTGGTGTGAAATATCAGGATGATGACGATATAAGAGACTGTCCTGGCCCTACGAGGTATGATCATGATGTATAATATAACTTATTCCAACTGCAAATCAGTGTTAGATTCGTTTTTCCCCTAACTAACTATTGCATTTCATTCAGTTGGCTGAGAACACTTAAGTCAAAAACAGGGTCGCTGAGGGTGTGCTGGCCTTTCACTGATCAAAGTCTTCGTTTGATAAAATTTGGGTTTTGCGTCAATACCAAGGCTTCTATTATGAGAATAATATACAGGGTGTTTCACGAAAAGGTTGATCTTCATTTCCCCAAAATACAGCGTAAAAAATCGGGACCAACGCTATTCTTCATGATTTTTTGTGAGAAATTCAGGAAAAATAATTTCGCGCAATTGACACTAACTTCATTTTGAGGCTATGGCCTCAAAATTTGTAGAATCGACTTTTTCGTATGTAATTATTTGAATTTTCAACACAGAATGTGTTTTTGCGATGACCTACCGAAAAAAAAAATCGTCACGAAAAAGCGACAGAAAAAACCGTTACGCGCCTTTTATAATGATTTTCACGTGCAACCAAGCCGTTGGTAAAGAAATAGAACTCCCGCAGTGTTCATTGCACAGAAATTGTTCACCATTCGTTGGAAAGCTCTCAATTTATATAGTATTTTTCTTGTAGTTACATATTTATTTATATAACATTTATAGGGTTTTAGACCAAATTAAATGTCTAACATTATTTATTTTATTATTGCCAAAGACTCCACATTTATTATTGTTGTTTTTTATTTAACGGATGACTAGCATCGCAAAAACACATTCTGTGTTCCTATGATTTCATACAGAGTATGGAAAAAGAAATAAACCGGGGGGTACAGGGGGGCGGAGCCCCCCGCCGAGGCGCAAAGCGCCGAGTTTTTTTAAGTTTTCGCCAAAATGTTCGTAACAACAAACAATAGGTCAAGTTCGTTAGCCAGAAATTTTGGACGGTCCAAAGTGGTCCAAATTTCAAATTAAAAAAAAAAACTGAGTTTTTTCCGTTTTTTGTGGTTAATACTTTCACAATCATCATAATATATGGTATATTCGGATTCAGCACAAAATTTCTGATATAATGCGTTTTTCAAAAATGAAAATTGTCCAAAAATTAAGAAAAGTATGTATATATTTATTTATGTAATGAAAACGCGCGTATATTTGTCGTACCCAGAAATAGAGTAGCCGTGTGGGTGCTCTATGAGTTTTCAGAGACGAGTAGAACATGAATATGGACTCCTAAGATCTTCAACGCATACCCAGTGCATACAGTATGTTGGCATGGTTGGTATACTGAAAATAGAAAAAAAACAACAAAAGCCGTGTGGGTACTCTAAGAGTTCGTAGAGACGAGTAGAACATGAATATGGACTCCTAACATGTTCAAAGCATACCCAGTGCATACAGTATGTTGGCATGGTTGGTATACTGAAAATCGAAAAAAAACCTAAGCAAGAAAAACATCTGGAACTAAAAAAGAGGCATCTGGACCCGAGCAAGACTAGTTCGGTTTTTTCCCGCTAACTAACCTAAAATTCATTTTCATATAAATAATGAGGAATTTCACCGAATTCTGTTTGCATTTTTCCTGAATAGTTAATGGTGTGGGATAGATGAAAATCGGGCTGATTTCGGAAAATAAGTCTCCTGTTATTTTTGGGAGACAATCAAATTTTTTTATTTCAAAACTCACCGGGAAAACGGACGTGAAGCGGGAACGCTCGCTGATTGGGCTGTTCGGATCGCCGTCTCCTCCCAGTGTTGCCCATTGGGACGACAAAATCGTGTTTTCTAATAGGAAAGTTATCAAACAAAAACAGGGGAAACCCAATTTTCCCCATCTTGCTTTTTATATTTTTTTTCTTCAGTATTTCGATTTCGAACTTTACTGTTTCATGAAATTTTGCATCTGGGGACTATGGATTTCTCGATCTCAGCGCTTCAAGCGGACATAAATGAACTATTCCAGGATGACGTCATTTTCCCGGGTTTTTTAAACATTCGTATTTTCTACACTGTTTTGTTTATTCGTAAATTAGGAAGTTCGGGCTGTAAGTTTGCCTTAGGAGGTTTTTCGAGGTGCTGAATCCGATTTTGGGGTCAAAATTAGGAAATTCCGACATGGTGAAATTCCACATTGTCGAACTCTGATTCTGTATGCAGCAGCTCCTAATCCAGGTGAAAATGAGTTTTAGGCTCTGATTGGTCAATAACTGACTCAATCCGATGAAGAGCGGATGTGGTGTTGACATGGAGTGGAGTGGTCAATGCAGTGGTTAAAATCTTAACCATAGCTTCAACTGAAAGATTTCTTTGAAAATTCGCTCATTAATTCATGCTGCATGAATGGAATTTTTCAAATGTAACCTCCTCTTTTTGTTACAGATTCGGATTCTACGTCGAATTTCATAAAAGATTCATACCCGAACCAATTCTTTTTATTGCGCGCAACCTGGCTTTTTGAACGCTCTAAGTTGCGCAACTCCACAATTGCCCAAAAATTAGGTTTTGGAGAACCCCAAGTGTGGCACATGTTTTTTCATAGTTTTTTGATGCTGAATCACAGCGTGTCATCCATTTTTCAATTTGACTGGAATTTTTCCAAACGACGGCCGAAAATTCGGTTATTTTTAAAGAAAAATCGCTCTTTTTTATTCTTTATGAGTTATTAGGCAATTTTATTTAGTTCAAGCATGGTCGTAAACAAAACAGTGTAGAAAATATGAATGTTTAAAAAAAACCGGGAGGATGACGTCATCCTGGAATAGTTCATTTACGGACGCTTGAAGCGCTGAGATCGAGAAATCTATGGTCCTCTAAGGCAACATTTTACAAAACCAGTAAAGATCGAAATCGAAAAACTGAAGAAAAAAATAGAAAAAGCAAGATGGGGAAAATTAGGTTTCCCCTGTTTTTGTTTGATAACTTTTCTCTTAGAAAACACGATTTCGTCGTACCATCGGGCAACACTGGGAGGAGACGGCGATCCGAACAGCCAATCAGCGTTCAGGAAAAATGCAAACAGAATTCGGTGAAATTCCTCATTGTGGAGTTGCGCAACTCCGTTCAAAAAGAGCTTTTCAAAAAGCCAGGTCGCGCGCAATAAAATAATTGGTTTGGGCATGCATTTTTCATGAAATTTTACGTAGAATCCGAATCTTTAATAAAAAGGCGGGGTTAAATTTGAAAAAAATAATGTTAGTGTCAATTGTGCGAAAGTATTTTTCCTGAATTCCTCAAAAAATCATGAAGAATAGCGTTGGTCCCGATTTTTTACGCTGTATTTTGGGGAAATGAAGGGGGGTGTAACCTTTTCGTGAAACACCCTGTATATAAAATGAGTAGGATTGTGGTTTCTATGAAATGTTAACCGAACATCTATCTGTGTTTACTCAATTTTTCTATTCTATCGTGATCTAGTTGAAGTTTACTTAATGCAGACTTCGATTGAGTCAATGTTCAGAAAGAATTTCGAGTCATCAGCATATTTAGAAATTTACAACTATCAAAGATCAGTTTTAGGTATGTATATGTCCTGTAGACCCCTGATGTGATATTTATTGGCTCTAAAAGGCTTAGAAATAGGTAACTACCTATAATTCTTCAACTTTGGTCCTGTTTGATGTGAATGATTATAACCAGGAAGAAAGAGGTTGTTTGTCATCAAGGGTTTTCAATTTTTTCTAAATAGGTCTACTGTCAAAGGCTTTAGATAAAAATAGGTACATATAAATCACATCTGCTTGGGAACGTTGTTGAACAACGTCAATAACGTACTGATCGAAGGTTGTGGGATTGAGGATGTTGGTCTATAAATCTATATTGGTTCAATATTTTCTCTAGAGCCCGATTTGAAGGTTGAAGAAACTCCAGTTTTCAGTGATAAATTATACAACAACGTGGGGTTGTCAGGGAGAACATACCTACATGCTGGAATTCTGTCTGGGCCACTGGAGTACTCCTTTAAACGTTCCAGGAAACCATTTCTTTAGATATTTCTATTGATTCAAGTTTGATGTCAACATAATCTGAAGCGAGGATTGTGAATGCCCAGAATTCACTTTGTTTACAGAAGCAAAGTAATCAGCGAAACTATTTCCAGTTTTGACTCAAAATTGGTATTTCCCAGTTCAAAAACACGTCCATATTGAAAAAAGTGATTGACAATCAGAAATTGGATCTTCAAATTATCAAACCTGATGATTAGCATCGCGAGCCAGAAATATTCAAAAAAGCGCGGACTACTAATTCTGGCCGCTCCATGACGCTCCTCTGAGGACCATGGAAGTAAACAAACTCCAGGAATCATGGAATCATGGACCATGCCAGGAATGAACAAAACAGAAGAAGACATAAGAATCTTAACAAATTCCAAAGATGTTAATGACAATTTGATCAAAATGGAGAGGATGGTAAAATTGGTTTTCAAGTCACTGGATCAACTTAATCTCCATGTAAATTTCACCAAAACTAAAGCTGTGTCATTCTTCGATTCGCTGTCAGCACACGAAAGGTCCACCCTCGCAATCAGAGTAGAAGGGCAGCCAGACATTCAAGTTCTTGAAAACCACAAATATCTGGGGGTACATGTAGATTCCAAACTCAATGGGGTAAAACACACTGAATATGTCATCCAGAGATGCAATAAAGATATCAATGCTATGAAAATGACGAAAGGAACCACGTGGGGCAATCATCCAATAACTCAAACCAACTTGTACAAAACTGTGATATTGCCAAAAATGAAGTACGGAATGCACATCTTTGCCTTGGGGAACAGGAAAAACGGACAAAAACTGCAGGTTCTGCAAAATAAAGCTCTCAGACAAATCCTTGGGGCAGTGAAATCTACCCCCATACCATCTATGCACAGACTAACAAACACGAGGTATTTGCAAGCCATGATATCTGCTACTACTAACCAAAACATTTTGCGCATGATGTGCCAGGACCCCTGCATAAGAGAGATGGCTACCAAACTGTGTGGATACCACACATCCTTGCCCAGAAGTATTGGAACCATCAGAGAAAAGTATTTGTACGTGAACGAATTAATTACACAAAATAACATCGTAACCCATAATGAGCATAACAATTCATTCCGAGCCCCTCTTGAAAGGAGTTTTGTAACAGCCGAAAAAATACCTAATGTGCTTTCTAAGAAAAATGTTCCAACAGCCGAATTAAGAGCCAGGACAATGGAACACATTAACAATAAGTATAAAGAGTTCATTCACGTATACACTGACGGGTCCAAGATTGCTAGTGGGGGAGCAGCATCTGCTATTTTCTGCGAGTTTCATAAAGTTGGTGAAGCTTTCCAAATCAGCCCCCTGTGCAACAACTTTACAGCAGAAACATTTGCGGTATACATGGCTATGTTGCACCTAACCAATTTTCATATCAACGAAAATCACGCTGATGTATGCATCCTTACTGACTCGCAATCATTAGTAACGCTCTTAAAGAATGTCAAGCATGCAGATAACCCCACACCCATGGTACAAAACATACTAAACCTAATAACCAAATACAAATCCAATAATAATAAAAATGTATGTTTTCAGTGGATTCCTGCTCATGTGGATGTCCCAAAAAACGTTGTCTGTGACAAACTCGCTCGATTCTGTGCTGAGAGGGGAACCAGAACTATACTACCATCAGCATCAGCTGAAGAAGCAGGGTGCATCATAGATGAGACGTCAGAGACAGAACATACACAGGAGCATCACACGAGATTGAGAACTGTTGGAGGGTGGACGGAGGAGATATTGGGACTCACCGAGTTGAAGGAACCATGGTATAGAGGCGTTAAAGGTAACAAATTGATCACGTGCATAAACAGACTTCTCACAGGACACGGAAATACAAGATACTTCAAGTATTTGATGGGAGCAGAACAGTCACCGGTGTGCGATTGCAAGAAGGGGGTTGCGGTCCTGGATCATACACTGAATGAATGCTCCAGACATGCTGATGAGAGGATACGATTGTTCAACAAGTACAACATAACAAACTTTCAAGAACTTCTGAGGACGGCGATATCTCCTGTAACGAACACCGAGATTCTGCAGGACATCATCCAGTTTATTGAGAACAATCAAATAGAGATATAGAACGCCAACGACAAAACAACGAACGCCAAAGTCAAAATTTAGAATATTGCAAAATCAACACGAAACACCAAGTGTTACATGGTATAAACACCGGCACTGTTAAACCAGAAATCCACCACCACCACAGAAGAAGACGAAACTAGCCAGCTGTTAGGCGGGAGCTTACGGTATGTGGTGCCGCTTGAGTCCTTTTTTCTTATCCATTATTTTATTTCAATTTATTCAATTTGAGTAGAACGTAGAACTTTGTTGAAAACACGTTCTTGTATCACAACCGTCATAATGAGTCTCTGGGTTGACAAATATCGGCCAACTTCGCTGCAGAAACTCGATTTCCATCTGTCGCAGGCACAACATCTACGAAATCTGGTATGTGGACGATCGTAGATTCCATTGTTACCTTGTAATACCTAATATTGTTAAGTAAATAAGTACTGGTAGGTAAGTACTTTTAAATATATTGTGAAATAAGCGAAACTCCAATCAACAAGTGTGTGCTTTTTTTGCGTGCTTTATTCCGAATTCACAACCAGAACTGAAACAAACTCGACAACGAACTTTTTACCTGTAAACAAAAACTCAACAATCAACATGTGGAGTTGTCCCAGTCAACCCCACAATATGATTAATCTTGAAAATTGGTTGATACGGATTGATCTTTCAGTTTCAAAGACCTCACTAGATGACAAAAGGGTGGAGGAAAGGGCTGGCAGCAGAGGACACGCGATGAACTCGTTGCATACAGCCCTTGTCTAAACCATCTGCTATTCTGCAACTTTTACGTTTCAAAAAAGAAAACCAGCTTCCTAAAGTCTGCTACGGTAGATTTAGAAGTTTAATAACCTTCAATGTGCTTGTCTAAGGAGGCACCTTTTCATTGAATTGAATTGAAAAATTGTTTATTTGTTAACCGCGCGAAGGCTATACGAAGGTCAGTACAGAAATTAAGATAACTCATTCAATGTAGGTAATCATTATTAAATAATGATAAGCAAATTTTGCTACCTACAAGTAGCAAGTAGTTGAGGAAATACTCCAAATTACTAGGCAATTGGTTGAGTAAACGATTCGAAGAAGTGTTCGTAGTTGTAGGGTGCAAGATCAATGAGATGTGATCGAATCTTCTTCCTGAATTCAGAAGTTTTCTTTAAATTACGACAATCTTTGGGGACGGTATTCCCAGGGGCGTCAGGTGATAATATTCGTCAGGCAAACAGCTTGGCCAGTCATATAGGAATGAACAATAATGAAAAACGCTGCAAATTATTACACAAAGGTTCATTATTTTTCTGTATTGATCATGCGCCAGCAGAGAACTCAGCTTTGCCATTGTCACCACCTACCAACCATGTTTTCGCTTCACAATTGAGTTTATTTGGATGAAATAAACACTTCACGCTCCATTCGAAGAAATCAAGAATTCCTTCGTTTAGAAATTTGATTACTGGTTGCTAAAGCAAAACCGAGTACAACACTCATGTTCCCGTAGGGAGCGAACAGTTTGTTCTACGAAGCTCTGGGTGGTCTCATTCGATTCTAAAAATTCAATAGTAGGTACCTACCTTAAATTTGTGAAAAAACATTACCTTCATATCGAGAGTTTTCGAGAAAGGGCGCCTTTAGAAGTTACAGCCCTTCTGTATCACCGCTTAGAACTAACTGACATCAACCAAAAGCTTCGGGGCACAACTAGACCACAAATGGAGCCCCTTAAACCCAATTTCATCAAAATCTGTCCATGATAATTAAGGAAAGTTCCGCGGACGTACGGATTTTTTTATATTCGATTTTCAAAATATACACGTACCCACCTCAAACGTAAACCGTCGAATTTTGAGGGTGGTCAAACTTTTTTTCTTGAAAATAATAAACCAAAAAAGGGAGACTCTAAATTTAGTCCTAATAAGACGTGAAACCTTAATTCTACAATGTTATGCAATTATTTCCAAGTGTATATCAACTAGAAAAACGATTAGGTACAGTGAAATTACAATAAAATTGGGAACGAGACACCAGTCAACGTCAAACAGCTGCTATTTGCGGTGGCGAAAAAACGAACTGCTTTCCTTCCTTGAGATAATGTGGGTGGATGGATATGTTATGTCGTGCCATGCCGGGGCTAATAAGTATACATGGCTCATCTTCCGAGTATCTCTGCTTTCAAGGTCACGAAACAGTTGCTTGACTGTTTGCCATGGCTGGTTGTGTGGTAGTGGGGGTATAGCAATACTAGACCCTGCGCTGACCCCCCCCCAACCCGCCGATCGTCTTTTCTCATCCAAAACAATCTCGCAAAATTCATTTTTTTGAACTATTTGCCTTACCTCACTGGTCCTCGCGCTAGTTTGTGTATCATCCGCAATATGTCGTAGTTACCAACCTTTTTAACTCTCTGGTGTGTTGCGGGCTAGTTTCCAAGATAAAATACTAAGTACGTATTCCATTCTCCTTTTTAATCTAACTTCCTTGATAATAATGAAATAGTAACTAATTATAAAAGTTTTCCAAAATCGGCTAAATATTACTTGCAAAAGAAGAAGAATAGAAGAATCTCAATAAAAATTTATTCATTTATTTTGCATATTTGTAGTAAGACAAACAGTGTTTGCTATGTTTGCCTGGAGGAGACGCCACTGGGTATTCCACAACTTCATGCACCACTAGTGAATTTCCAGCTGATTCGCTCGACGAGTGCTACCCATTCTCCCTTTAGGGAATTCGTCTACGTGGTTCCGTATATAGATTAGGCATTCCAAAATGAAAACTTTATTGACTCCTCTGACAACGGCCCGAAATACCATTTTGAAAATTACAGCTAGGAAACCCAGACGATTTCCTTCGTGTGATCTATTTTCAACTGTTAAGGTATTCACTTGACAGCAGACTTGACGCCCTTATGTTTTTACATAAACACTCAAATTACTTTGTGCACGGTGATGAACAAAACAGCCCTCACTTGTTCCGTCTCGTTTAAAACTTTTAAATGGCACATTTTTGATTGCAAGCCTCTTGGTGAGAAATAGCAGTCCCCAAATAGCCAAACAGACATCAAGTCCCACAAGTTTTTCTAGGGCAGATTATTATGGAGCTTGTCTTCAGTTGGACTTGAGAGATTACTCTCCCACCCAGCACGGAACTGTGTTCTTTGGAGTGGGGTAGTTTCTGTATACAATTATCGTATTGTGCTCTCTTCTTGCGATTGGTGAACATTCTCGGAGAACAATATCGTCATGTCATCAAAACACAGCTTCCTCAATACACAAGCTGGTGTTCGGTCAAACTGTTGAGGATCCTGAGAGGAACTGTTGCCATCCATTCAAGGAATAAGGAAATTCAAAGGCAGTCAAAATTATAGCGTTCAATCTGGGTTGATAATCTCCAACTTCCTGCTGAGGTTCTGGTAGGGTGTTGGTTACCATGAGTGGGTGGTGACCAATAAGATCCTGGAACGGTCAGAGATAACGAGGAATCTAAATGGCCAGAGACTGTGTTGGAAGTCATTAGATTGATGAAATTATTTGTTACAGGTCAATCAAGGCGACTTTCCCCATCTACTTTTCTATGGACCTTCTGGAGCTGGGAAGAAGACGAGGATCATGGCTCTCCTCAGAGAACTGTACGGCCAAGGTGTTGAACGTTTGCGAATGGAACAAATGACCTTCACGGTAATGTACAGTTCGAAAGATGGCGTCTGTTCGGAGAGGTAGTCTGGAACCAGTTCGGAACCAACCCAGAACTGAAAAGGGGAGGGGATAGAGGTAAATGGACTCCTCCGAACCATTCAGGACTGCCTCTCCGAACAGACCAATGATTTGAGGCGTTAAGGATGAAAACGGGATAACTCCAAAATTTCAGAAATTGAGTTTGTCGCATTTTTAACTAGTTTAGTGTACCTTGATACTTTAATTATCTTCAGGGTCAAAAACTGACAAACACCATGAGAAAGGAGGCAATGAAATGGCTTGTCAGTTCAAAAATGGCTAACTCCTGGTACTTCTTGAGGTTTCGAATGCCACAATATGTCGAAGTTCAGTTCAGTGTCCCCTAGACCGTCAAAAAAGATCGTCGCCATACAAATTTCGGTTCATCGAATGAGTTTTTAAAAAAACATCTAACAATAGTTTTGCTCTATTTCACAGAGTGTGAAATGAATGAATTGTGTGAAAACCCTTGTAGACGAGAAAAGTGTGTTTTCATAGAAGATACCAAATAATGGTAGTAATCAATTCCTCGTTTGTGTTTTAGGATAGGTGGGGGCAAAGGTTTGCAGTGTTGGTGTTTGCATTTTTTTCAGGCACCCACGACATCCTACCATCGAACTAAAACACCTGGAACGCCGTCTCAGCGTTGAGCGTGCGGTCCGGCTAGCCGAGGGGTTCCCCCACCCCGTGGGGTGTACCCATGCGCCTACTCCCATCCAAAAGCACTGGGCATTTTCTCTCCCGCTTGATTAAGGCTTGTCATTCACCGGGAAAAAGTAGACCGTTTTTTTTCAGATACCTTTTATAGCATCGGGAAATACTATTTTTCACATTACATATTAATGAAGAACGTCAGTGAGGGTCTTATTTCGCTCTTATCACTCGGTCCCTGCGTTGTTGGTTCTGCAACACCGAACCTTCCCAATTGGTCCTTAAGTCTCAAGTTTTGAGAATGTAGGTTGGACCTATCCACTGTACTCTAAGAATGTACTGTTTACTTGTGTACTACCTACTTTCAGTATAATATAGGTACTTAACTCATAATAGAATAAATAAATGCAGTGGGTCATTTTCAAAACCTCTTTGTGAACGAGTTTTTTTTTTAAGTTAAACTCCGTAAGTGAGGTTATTTATCCAGAGCCTCTATAAGCGAGAATCATGCCCATAGTCGGACTTCGATTTCGGGGGGAGAGGGGACAAATTTGTACGGTAGAATAACCAAAATTATGTTCAATATTGATGGATTTTTAATAATTATCGTTATTATTTTTATTATTATTAGCGACACCACTCCCCCGAAATTCCAGCAACCCAGTACGCAACTATGTGTGACATATCGTACCATTTTGAAACGTTGGATAGGAGAAAACTCTGGTTGAAAATCCTAAATCATGGTCAATAATAATACAACTTGCAACACATTGAACGTTTTAATTCGTTGGAAATTTTTATGCGTCGGACTTTTTGAGACCACTGAAATTTTGATACGTACCTACATTAGACATTTCGATACGTTGGACATTTTGATTTCGGTACCTACATAAAATGTTGATACATTAGACGTTTTCTCCCCTCTCTCTTAACTACTATCAGTTACTCCTTATCAAGCGTGAAGTTATGTCCACCAAGTATTCAGTTCTAGTAAGTTTTAAACTGAAGTTTGTTCAGTTATGTAGAAGTGTCTTTTAGCCACCTCTAGATACAACAAAAGGCTTTTGACAAATTAGACATTTTGATATTCATACGTTGAATATTTTGATACGTTGGACATTTTAATACATTGAAAATTTTGATACTTCGGACATTTTGACACATTTATTTTTCTTTTTTTTTGTTTTTGACACATTGGAAATGTTGATCCAATTACGTTGAACATTTTGATACTTTGGGCATTTTGGTACCGACGTTGAATATTTTGATAAGTTGAACATTTTGAATATTCTGATTAGTCGAGTATTTTGAAACTTTGGATATATTTTGAAAAATTGGAAATTTTAGTACTAAACAGTATTTAACAAAAATTATATCAACATGAGAAGAAATCATGAGCAATTTAACACACAACACATTCTTCGCCGGTAAACCCCCTAATATTGTTCTACTTTCATCTATTTCTTAATCAATTTATCGGTTTCATTTTCATGAAATTGGATTTTGGTTTATTATTTTCAATAATGAACCTTTGGAATCGACCAAGAAAAAAAAAATTTTAACACCCCCTCAAAATTTGATGGTTTACGTTTCAAGGTACGTAGAATCCAAAAATCGAATAAAAATTTGGCCGTCCGTCCGCCGTACGCCGTACGCGGCACTTTTGCCACTTAGCATTGACCGATTTTGATGAAATTTGGTATGTAGGCTCCATTTGGGGCAGTGGCGGCTACTGCCCCGAAACTCAGGGGGTGCACAGAGATCAGTAGAGGCTATCAAGAAGGGACAGAATAGGTGCTTTTCTCAGCCAAATAGAAATTTCAACGATATGCAAATGGGATAAATCTTGGTAACTTTCTCATCATAAAATTGCAAAAAATACCAAATACGTACAATAGACACTAAAAATGTTCTCTAGTGGTAAACAGAAATTCTGAAATACTTAATCATCAAAGGTCTAAACCCAAGAAATGCGTCCATCTTATTGCAATAGATGAAATCTATATTTGCCCTGCAAGAACCATCGTGGAGGTGAAAGCAACTCTTGCCAGGGAGGGAAAGGAAAAAGGATAGGATAGGAGAGGTTTATGGGGAAAGAGAGGTTAGTCATCATAAAGGGGAATATAAAAAGCAAAAAATATATAAAAAAAATTAAAAAAATGTATCGATGTGTATGTATAAATAGGTGTCAACCTCAGGAACAGAAATAACACTAATCAGGTGTCTACCCAAGGAACAAAAATATTACTAATCAGGTGTCTACCCCAGGAACAAAAATATCACTAATCAGGTGTCTACCCCAGGAACAAAGATATCACAGTTTGGGTAAAACCCCAGGAACAAAAATATCACAATTTGGGTGTCAACTTCAGGAACCAAAATATCACTAATTGGGTGTCTACCCCAGGAATAAAGATATTCATCCGTCACAAAACTATATCAAGGATCAAGAATAAAATGGTAAATTCAATGAATTGTTTTGTAAATAAAATCAGCACGCCTATCCTTCTTACTTGCAAAAATATCGATAACTTTCTCATTAAAATCTTGCACGGATCTCACCAAATCTCATTTCGGTTAGTACAGCAAAGTAGACAAGCAAAGCAAAATAATTTGTTAGTCACTTCACACCCACAAAGCCAATCTACCTTCTTATAATATTCGACGTTAAATTTACGATACGAATCTGCACGATTTTTTAATTTCAACGTCTGTTGGAGTCCAGGTAGAGACGGCAAGGGGCGGCCAGTTTCTCGGATATCGCACTTTTCCACGACCGATAAACGCGAATAGTTTACTTTAATGTAATGAACCGAATTATCCATCGTACCTACAACACTCCTAGATAATCAAAATACTTAGAACAAATACTTAGAACAAAACGGTGGACCGAAAACGAAAAACCCTTATCAGTTTTGTTTACTTCTAATTCCAACACGATAAGGAAACCCGGGTTCCTGAGCTATCAAGGGGAGAGGGGGGTGCGCATTTTTCCCATGCTGCTCCCCAAGGTCACATTTCATGCTCTCTGGTTGGCAAATCTTACGTGCCCACCTCCCCTGCCCACACGTCACCCCCCTGGCGTTCGGAGCAGCCGGCCGATGTTGCTCAAACCGCCGCTGATTGGTCGAGTTCCCCCCCTCGGTTTTCGCGCGTAGATTCAACTAGCACAGTACCTATGATCGAGTCTTATGTCATTAGCCAACTTACTTTTCAAACGAAGAGGAACGAACTTTGAATTTTTTTTTTTAAATTGGCTGGGGGTGCACATGCGCCTATGCTCCTATCAGTAGCCGCCCCTGATTTGGGGTCTAGTTGTGCCCCGAAGCTTTTGGTTGATGTAGGTCACTCCTAAGGGTTCCAAAATCAATTTTGAAATTTTTAAAACGCTCTAACTCAAAAAATTACGATATAAAGGTATTGTTTTTCCTTCAATTTAAGATTCTATAGAATTTTTAGAATTTTTTGAGACCACGCGGAGCTCTGTAGGACAAACCGTTCGCTCACTACGAAAATTTAAGTGTTTATATTGAAATATATATATATATAAATCAAAACACGAGTGTGAATCGCAAAAGAGGCCTAATTTCCGTTCAAATTAGAGCTGACCGAAATGCAATCGATGGTTGGTGATTTTGATTTTTTTTGATTTTTTAAAATTTTTTTTTGATTTTTTTTTTTTTTTTTCTTCTTTTCATACTGGATGGTTGGTGATTTTGTAGACGAATGATCTATATAGAAAATAATAAACCATTGTGTAATAATTTGCAGCGTTTTTATATTAGTTTTTCGGAGTTCAACAGAATTCAATCTCAGATGTTTCAAGGCCTGTCAAAATTTGAAGCGTATTTTGACTTTGTACGTCGAATCACAAACAATGAATGTGAACATTGCAATGTAAACACGGCATGCGACAGGTTCAGAACCCCCCACGGAGTGGGGGTAGGCCTAACGAGGCCCGACCGCCGGGGCCCTATCCCCGCCCGCCTAGATAGCATTCCAGGTGTTTTAGTTCGATGCATCCTACTGGCCCAATTAGGTTACCATGTTGGGTATCCCCTATAACATCTCATTAAAAAAAATAATTCTTTCCTAATGGTCTTTGGCATGAAATTTTGAATTTCCCCAAAAATTGTTTATGACCCACAAATTGGGGTCACCACTTATGTAGGCGATTTTCGCTGAATGAAGCACAAATATAAGAAGAGCACGAATAAAGTTATATTCGCACAAAATAATAAACGTACGAGACAAAAACATATACGAACTAGAATGATATCTAAATTTAATTGAGGTTTTTCTTCTCCGAGATAGGGATGGGTATCGTTACAAAAGCATCGATATTTTGTATCGATACTGTATCGTATTCAAGTATCGTTAGGCATGAATATCGATATTTTAAAATATCGATTATCGATACTTTAGTGTCACAAATTATCAATATTATCCAACATTCTCAAGAAAAATAATTTTTTCAACAATGTTTATTAATTTTTTACTATCAAGACTCCATGCAGAGTGATTTTCTCCATGATATAAACTTTATTTGTGCAACCAAAGAGTAATGATCCAAAAGTCTCCCTATCTTCTTCCTTTTTTAACCATTAGAACTGTATCGAACTTTGTATTATAACTGTATTTTAACCGCAAGAACTGTATCGATATTCGATATCTAGAAATATCGGGTCCAAAGTATCGATATCCAAACATATTGGTTAGTGCAGCATCAATACTAAAATATCGAATTTCGGTACGAAAGTATCGATATTTTGAAATATCGAGTATCGATACCCATCCCTGCTCTGAGAGCCACGTCATCCCTGTTGCCATGGAACTCCACAAACAGATCTCCACAGTGGCATTGAAAACCTTTACCCCACTCTTAGCTCGGGACCTCTATTAGCAAGGAAGTCACAAACAAAATTGATAACAATTATATTACAAAACATTTGCACTTGAAGGGTCAATCACAGAACAGATTCACAGTTTCTTTCTTCCGTTGTCAGACTAGGTTCTAAGTGACACGAAGAATCACTCAAGAAGACTGAATTAAATCACAGTAGTTACAGGTAGGTATTTCATTTGAAAATCGAACTAGTGGTGAAACTAGAAATCACTTCTTTGACGTAAAGGAACGAAAATGTGTACAAGTGGGTACCAGGAATATACCAAAGGGCGTCATTGCCAAGTTATCTTGATCAAAAATTGTCTTATCGGTGAGATAATTGGAAAATTTGATAGTACTCTTGAATCGGAAAAGCATCTCCTTTCTTTTCAGAAAATCGCTGAGTTCATGGGATCTACTTATAAAAAAGGACTTCACAGCCATCATTATGAGCACTGAGAAGTTGGAAACGTATAGAACTGTCTAATTGACTGCCTGAGTGGATTCTGCTGGTTTTCCCGTTTGTAATTTCAGAAATAGGCATTTTTTTTTAATACTGAACAGAGATGGGAGCGGACATCAATGTGGGGGAAAAGTTTGCTGTGAAAACCAACGCGAACCTTTGCCCCAAGACAAAATGGCGATCATTGGTGATAGTCCAATGAAATTAGTTTTCGAACCCTCTTTGGCCAGGATATCGGCACGTTCATTTCCAGGCTGATGGAATGTCCGGGGACCCGTTTTAAGGACATTTTATTTTGATTAATTTGATTAAGCTAATAAATGTGAGATCTTTCATTGATATTTCATTTTTTGTAAATTTATAATTACGTTTCTCTTTTTAGACGCCGTCTAACAAGAAAGTCGACATAATGACTGTCGCTAGCAACTACCACATAGAAGTCAACCCCAGCGACGCCGGAATTCACGATCGTATTGTCGTCATGGAATTGATCAAAAACTCAGCTCAGACTCACCAGTTGGACACTTCAGGACAGAGAGAATTCAAAGGTAGAAACACATTTTGCTGGATTCGGTCCCCTATGAAAATCACCACCTTCGGACTGATAGTAGCCACTGCGCATTCCTGTGAATTCCTTGTAACAGCCATAACTTCCACATTTTCTACCCGATTTCGATGACATTTTCAGGGATTACGCGGATTAGGTTGTAGATGGTCCTAATGAAAATCAAGGCCTTAAAATTTACAGTAGCCTCAGTGCATGCGCAAACGTAAAATCCTTGTAACAGCCGTGCATTTGTCGCCCTCCCAATTCTTTCCCCGCGTAATTTCACATATTTGACGTGACGATCTCAAATCCTATACACCCCATCACCAGGCCTCAGTAGCTCAGAGGTAGCGCATTGTACTCCCACCCAGTGGTCCCGGGTTCGACTCCCAGCCAAGCCAAGAAATTTTTTGATCCAATCACTACCCACTTACATTTTAGTTTATTATTTTCAATAATAAGCCTTTGGAATCGAGCAAGAAAAAAATTTTAACCCCCCCTCAAAATTTGATGTTTTACGTTTCAAGGTACGTAGAATACGAAAATCGAATAAAAAAATTTCCGTCCGTCCGCCGTACGCGGCACTTTTTTTAGCAACACTGGACCGATTTGGTTCAAATTTGGTTTATGGGCTCCATTTGGGGTCTAGTTGTGCCGCGAAGCTTTTGGTTGATGTAGGTCACTTCTAAGGGGTGAAAATTAAGGGTTGAAATTGTCAAGAGTGCCCTAGCTCGAAAACTCTCGAAATAAAAGTATCGTTTTTTCACCAATTTTAAATATTATTGAATTTTTAAACATTTTTGAGACCACCCGGAGCTCTGTAGGGCAAACCGTTCGGTCCCTACGAGTACTTGAAGGTTTTCCTTCGATAAAACAGAATCACGAGTGTGAATCGCAAAAGAGGTCTAATCTCCGTTCAAATTTTATCTGACTATAATGCGATCGCTGTTCATTTCTTCGATTTCTGTTCTTTGTTTACAGTTTTGCCTTCTGCGTAACCAGTAATCAAATTTCCATATAAAGCTTTCTATTTTTCGAATCGAGTGTGAAGGCAGTACGGTGTGGTAGGTAGTACCTACCAATAGTTGGTAGGTAAAAAAAAGTTGGTAGGTAAAAAACAGTGCAAATCATTGCTCAAAGGTTTATTATTTTCTGTATAGATCACCCTTCTGCATAGATCACTGGTTCTCCATCAATAGCACCTACCATCATCTGTATTCTCCCTTGACCTTCCCTCTCAAATTTCAGCTTCCTGCGTTCAATAGTATTGAAAATGGCTTCGGAGCTCACTCAGCTGATCAGTGATCTGAAGAGTGAAGATCTTCTCGAATGCTGGACACGCCTGGAAGAGCACTTCAATTCAATAGGATTGAAAATGGCTTCGGAGCTCACTCAGCTGATCAGTGCTCTTCCAGTCGTCACCAGCATTCGAGGAGATCTTCTTCACTCTTCAGATCACTGATCAGCTGAGTGAGCTCCAAAGCCATTTTCAATCCTATTGAACGCAGGAAGCTGAAATTTGAGAGGGAAGGTCAAGGGAGAGTACAGATGGTGGTAGGTGCTATTGATGGAGAACCAGTGATCTATACAGAAGGGTGATCCATACAGAAAATAATAAACCTTTGGGCAATGATTTGCAGCGTTTTTCATCCGAATTTGATGAAATTTTCTAGGATTGTCCAGATTAGCGTGTAGATGGTCCCCTATGAGGGTAGTGAAAGGTACTTAGAGAAAGATGTTTTGAGAATAACTACTATGCATCGTATCATCTATATAATCGGGTTATGGATACGAGGAAGCTATGTGCCACACCCACTTGCTTTCTATGATTTCCCTAAAAATCGAATTTTTTAAACGATTATCCCCGAAAATCATACTTTTTTAATGATTTTCTCCCGAACTATCGACATATTTATTGCCTAACATTGTCAAAATAATCAATCAAAACGCTCACAAATTCTTACAGGATTTTTCACGCAGAATCGAATGAGACCTACCCCAGGTCGCTACGACCAAGCGAATAGAAACTACGACGACATTTCCGCTGAAAATCGTATTTTTTTTCAACAATTTGCACTGAAAATCATGAAAAAATTATGATTTTTACTGGAAATTTCGTCGTACTTTCTATTCGCTTGGTCGTATCGACCTGGGGTTGGTCTCATCCGATTCTGCGTGAAAAATCCTGTAAGAATTTGTGAGCGTTTTGATTGATTATTTTGACAATGTTAGATCATAAATACGAGTATGTCGAGAGTTCGGGAGAAAATCATGAAAAAAGATGATTTTCAGGGATAATTGTTGAAAAAATTTGATTTTTAGGGAAATCATAGAAAAAATCATAAAATCGTATTCAAAATACGAATACGGGGGAAAATCGTATTCAAAGTGTGAATACGATTGTATTCGTTCTCATAATCATAATATCGCAGATATGATTTGTATTCATAATCGGTATTTATGAATAAGAATTCGCCTATCTCTGACGCCAGGAATGGCAGTTGGAAGAAAATCCAACCTGAAATGGTTGTTTACGTTACTTTACTTTACCTTCTGTTCTACAAGTCTCTAATGCACCGTATTATTCCAGTTATACTGCTAACGGAAGTCGACAGGCTCTCCAAAGACGCCCAGCACGCTCTACGTCGAACTATGGAAAAGTACGTGGCGACTTGTCGAATCATTTTGTGCGCCAATTCCATATCACAAGTTATTCCCGCCATCAAGTCCCGTTGCCTCGCTATTCGAGTCCCGGCACCGTCTCATCAACAGATCGTCGCTGTTCTTCAAGTAAGGAGTAGTTTAGGTTTATTGTAACTGAACCAGTACTTACCAGTGCACCAATGGGGTATTTCAGTGGGTCGGAAATTCAGGTTTTTGACCTCAAATTTGGATTCAGCACCCTTGAAAACCTATATACTCCAACTTTTAGCCCAATGAAACTATAACATGTGGTAGAAAAATTAATGAAAGAGATCACAAGTTTGAAATAAAGGCGGGCCTCCATGAACGCACACACACTAGGCCATGAGCGTGTGTAAGTAGTATTTTGTAGTATCCAAGAGATTCTCATCAGCGTTACTTTATGGTTCAATCGTTAGCGTTACCTACGTCTGCTGTCTGTAATTGGTTGTTTTCTGTTTGCTTCGTTTGTGGTTTCGACTTACCAAATTTTCAGCGAGTGTATCGCCCACGATTTCTTTTCTTTCTTTCATTTTAAATATGACGGAAAAGAAGAGGAAGATCAACGTGATCAACGTTCTGGAGCCTCAATTTGTACCTGCTACCAGTGAGAACATTCCAATCTCTTCTCTGTGCATGGATACTTTTTTCAAAGACAGTTTTGGCTAGCTACGTCACGGTTGGCTAGCTACGTCACACCATTCGAATCTTCAACTTTCCTTAGCTTCTCTGATATTTTGAAAACATTTTCTCGACGAACAGACCCAATTACCGTTATTCCTGAGCCATACTCATTCGAAAAAAAATTAAAAAAAAATTGTCTGAAATGAAATACCCCATTATCTGCACTAGCTCGAAAAATTGAATTTGAGCTCCACCTTAAAAATCAAATTTGTTGTAGTATTTTGTGCAAGGTGAGACTTTCAGATTAGTTTCTACCTTAAATTTAATAGGGGTAGTTGATGAGTCACTTACTGAGAAAAAGTTTCCGTTTATTGTACCTATTGCTGCCAGGATAGAATTTTGTATTCGTGCGGGAGATTAATAAGAAAACTTGGGGTCTTCCAAAATCAAAATTATACGTCGCGTTTTGCCTTCGGATGGTTTTCTGACTACTCAAGTTTCGTGTCGTCTGTCTTTGGCCAATCTTCGCCCCGGGCATAACTACTCGGAATCATGTTCCGATTTGGAAGAAATTTTCAGAGTTCACGATCTAGGCGATCCCCTAAGCATTTCTTTCCGCACGTTCAAAGTTCGCACATCAATTTCTCACACTATGATTACATGTTGGATATTTTTGGGTATTCCTGAATATACTTACCTCAATATCAAGAATTTTTTTAAATTGAAAAAAGTTATTACTATTTTTAAAAATGTTTGATGTTTAACTTACAGACAAGCCAGCTATTGCCTCCGAGTCTACCAAGGTAGCGGAAGCTTTGTTTTCACTTTTCAAATGGGGAAAAAAATGTTCTCCAAAATCAAAATTTTCACTCGCGTTTCATGTTTCAGGCCTTAGTGAATTTTCAGGGATTATGCGGGTTAGGTTGTAGATGGTCCCCAATGAAAATCAAAGCCTTAAAATTGACAGTAGCTCTGCGCATGCGCAAACGTGAATTCCTTGTAACAGCCATAACTTCTACATTTTCTACCCGATTGCGACGAAATTTCTCAGGATTGTTCAGATTAGTGTGTAGATGGTCCCATATGAGGGTCGTGGAAGGTACTTAGATATTGAGGTTTTGAGATCAACTATTATACATCAGATCATCCATACAATCGGGTTATGGGTACGAGGAAGCTATGTGCCACACCCACTTGGCATACGTTTTTCTACGTCGTCCCCTTCAACTTCCGAGCACTTCTGTAAAAGTAGCTGACATTTGTTTGTGAGTTAGAACAAGGAGTAAAATTTTTTCAAATGATTTTTTTAAAATGATGTACAAATAAACCAATGATTCTTATTTTGTTTTATTATTTTCAATGATAAGTCATTGGAATCGAGCAAGAAAAAAATGTAACCCCCCTCTCAAAATGTGATGGTTTACGTTTCAAGGTACGTAGAATCCAAAAATCTAATAAAAAAGTTTAGTCCGTCCGCCGTACGCGGCACTTTTGTTAGCAACACTGGACCGATTTCGTTCAAATTTGGTATGTAGGCTCCATTTGGGGTCTAGTTGTGCCACGAAGCTTTTGGTTAATGTCAGTCACTTCTAAGCTCGAAAACTCGTAATAAAGGTGTCATTTTTTAACCAATTTTAAATAGTGTTGAATTTAAAAAAAATTTTGAGAACACCTGGAGCTCTGCAAGACAAATTGTTCGCTCCCTACGAGAACTTCAGGTCACAAAAGAGGTCTAATCTCCTTTGAATTTTTAGCTAACCAAAACTCGATCGCTGCTCGTTTCTTCGAGTTGTATTCAGTTTTGCCTTCTGCGTAACCAGTAATCAAATTTCCATACGAAGCTCCGTATTTTTCGAGTGTGATCGTTTAGTTTTTTCTAATAAACTTCATTGTGAAGGTGTGTAGGCAGTATGGTGTGGTAGTTAAAGAAAAGCGTCTGCCAAGTGGGTGTGGCACATAGCTTCCTCGTATCCATAACCCGATTATATAGATGATCCGGTGCATAGCAGTTAAACTCAAAACACCAATCTCTAAGTACCTTTCACTACCCTCATGGGGGACCATCTACACGCTAATCTGGACAATCCTGGAAAATTTCACCAAATTCGGATGAAAAATGTAAGTGAGTAGCAAGAAAGTTTGAGCACAGTGTCAAAGGTTAAAGATGTGATTGGATCAAAAGATTTCTTAGCTTGGCTGGGAGTCGAACCAGGGACACCTGGGTGGGAGTCCAATGCGCTACCTCTGAGCTATTGGGGCCTGGCGTTAGGATGTGTAGGATTTGAGATTCTCACGTCACACATGTGAAATTACGCGGGGAAAGAATTGGGAGGGCAACAAATGCACGGCTGTTACAAGGATCTTATGTTTGCGCATGCGCAGAGGCTACTGTAAATTTTGAGGCCTTGATTTTCATTGGGGACCATCTACAACCTAATCCGAATAATCCCTGAACATGTCATCGAAATCGGGTAGAAAATGTGGAAGTTATGGCTGTTACAAGGAATTCACGTTCGCGCATGCGCATCGGCTACTATCAGTCCGGGGGGTGACGATTTTCATAGGGGACCGCCTAAATACTAATCTGTAACATCCCTGAAAATTTCATTGAAATCGGATGGAAAATGTACAAGTTATGGCCGTTACAAGGAAATTCACGTCTGCGCATGCGCAGTGGGTACTATCAGTCCAAAGGTGGTGATTTTCATAGGGGACCATCTTCATTCACCTTATACCTCCTGTGTGGGGGTTGGATTAGTTCAAGAGGGCAGAACTGGCGATAAAACTAACGTTTCCCCTGTATAGAATCTGGCAACATCTACCAATAATAGTATATCAGCGAGGTAGGACTCGCTAAACGGCTAGTTCTGTTTAATGATTTTTGAAGCCTCAAGTTTAATTTTTAAGCCCATCCATCTTTTGATAAATTATCGTATTCTCACTTGACAGAATACGGTATTTATCATCGTATTCTCAAACATCTGACCTAATTGAACGTATAATTATCTTCTAATTTCCATTACATTTCGACAACTACTGGAGTCCATGTCCACCTTTATTCCTTCTACAATGTTCAATAAAGTGATTTTTTCTCTCAAAATTTTCAGAATGTTTGTAAGAAAGAAGGCCTCTCTCTGCCTTCCGAGTTGGCTGAAAAAATTGCTCAGAAATCCGACAGGAACGTGAGGAGAGCCATATTGATGTGTGAAACTTGCAAAGTTCAACAGTAAGTCCCTAAGCACCTGCCTACACCGCATTCTGGCTCGATGATGATTTTGCTTAATCAACGTTGAGCAATGCGATTAGGTCACTCAAGCCTGTTCATACATAATTAATAATTACCTACCAGAGTTTTAAAGTAATGATTACTTTTCGAAATTACTTTTCTTATTATCAATGTAATGAGTGAAGTGATTATGATTATGTACACATAAAACCAATAACTGAGGTTTTAAGAGACACTTTAATCCAAAGTAATTGCCATTACCATTACCCATTCCTGTAATGGGAATGGAATTTTCAATTACTTTTTCCAATTCCTTGTAATGGTAATGATTTTTCAAATTCCCCATTACTCGTAGTTGGAAAAGTAATGGGTCCTTCCAATTGCCCATTACAGGAAGAGTAATGGGTTGTGGGAACCCATTCCCTTTTTTTTTTTTTTTTTTTTTTTTCCCTACGCCGTATAGTCTGGCTCTTCCGCCATAATACCTCTGGCAGCCCAATATAGTTTGGAAATTTTCGACCATTTGGTCTCGTCAGGTGTAAAAGTTTGTCTTAAGTCCTCAAGACGAGGACAGTCTAAAAGATGGTCAGTTGTCATGGCCGTGGGAATACTGCACAATGAGCAGCGAGGGTCCCCTCTCACTCGGATTCTGCAAAGATGGGCGTTTAGATAGTCGTGCCCGGTGATGGATCTGAAAGCAGCAACCGACTCATGGCGGGGAAGGTCAGGTGGGACGCGGTTGCGTGGGTTGAGAAGGGTGGCCCACTGCTTCCCTTCAGCCAACCGCTCTTGAACCTGCCGCAGCTTCTCACCAATAGATGCTTTTATACATATAGCTTCTTCCTGCAACGAAACTAGTTGGCGTGCATGGCATGGCCATCTGGGAGCCTTCTTTGGCTAGAGCGTCAGCCCTTTCATTTCCCCAGATTCCCACATGCGAAGGAATCCATTGCAGCGCCACAGTTGCTCCAATCACCAGCAGATGTTCCAGGAGCCGTCTACCCTCTAAAACGTCATGGGAATTCGTTTGACCATTAGTGCATACACTGACAATTGCAGCCTGGGAGTTACACAGAATGACAGCCTGCTCACAATTTATGGTAATCAGCATCTGGAGTGCCAGCAAGACTGCACGAACTTCCCCATCAAAATTACTGCAAGGCTACCAACAGGCGCAGCAATGGTTCCAGCTGTCGAATACACACCCGCTCCTCCATTTCGCCTTGCTCCAATGGCTGACCCGTCGGTGTATACCCGCAGCCATTCCTCTTCTGGGAATCGAGTGTGTATGGTCTCCATCGCTACAGCCCTGAGCTCAGCTGCTGGGGTCCCATGTTTGGAGACAGGCACAGTGAGAGTGGTGTAGTATCTTGCAGTGCGGCGAGGAACCAAGTCACTAATTGAAGGAAACTGCTCAGGGTTCTGGAGGGTCTGGGTGAGACCATACCCACTCTTCAAAGACTCGACCTTGGAGAGGAATGTGGTTTGAGTGGTCAGTCGCCCATTCCCCATTACCGCCATTCAATCAGTAAGTTGACCATCCTCCAATTCATAGGGGACCATCTTCCAATTTATAGGGGACCACCCTCCCGAATCATAGGGGACCGTCCCAACATCCAATTCGTTGGGGACCATCCTACAATTCATAGGGGACCGTTTCCAAATTCCTATAAATTGGGAGGGTACCTAGTCCCCAAGGAATTTTGGAATGGTCCCCTATGAATTGGAGGATGGTCCCCCATGAATTGAAGGATGGTCCCCAACGATTAGGATGGTGGGATAGTCCCCAAGGAATTTTGGAATGGTCCCCCTTTAATTGTAGGATGGTCCCCAACGAAATGGATGGTGGGATGACCCCCTATGAATTGGGAGGGTGGTCCCCAAGGAATTTGGGAATGGTCCCCTATGAATTGGTGGATGGTCCCCTATGAATTAGAGGATGGTCCCCTATGAATTGGAGGATGGTCAACTTACTGTGTTGAACTGAATGGGTTCCCATTACCCATTACTCTTCCTGTAATGGGAAATTGGAAGGGCCCATTACTTTTCCAACTACGAGTAATGGGGAATCGGAAAAAGTAATTGAAAATTTCATTCCCATTACAGGAATGGGTAATGGTAATAGCAATTACTTTGTTCCTAAAGTAATTGGAATTGGAATTCCTATTTTAACAGCTCTGCTACCTACGTCTAATTTTTTTTTGAGTGATTTCATTTTAGTGACTTTCTCAACAGATCATATTTTTTCCGTTTTCATTTGACGTTTTCGTGTGATTTCAGGTATCCTTTCACTCCCGATCAGAACGTGATGGAACCCGACTGGCAAATTTACCTCCGCGAAACCGCTAAAATCATACTTTCGGAACAGTCGCCCAAAAAGCTGATGGACGTCAGGAAAAGGCTGTACGAGCTCCTCACCCACGGCATCCCCACCGACATAATATTTAAGGTAACTATTGATGAATAACTGGTACTTTAAAAAAATGGAATGGCGAATTTTTATTTGCCTTCAAAATTGGAGTGCCCACAAGTTTTCAAAATTGAACCTGTTAAAACAGGTTTTAATTTCAACTGAGATGACGTCACTCTCACCTATCTGGGATGGGCGACGACCAACTATCCCTTAGAAAGTGATATTTTCAAAATCTAATCCCAACTGTCTTCTCTGGAAGTCTCTGGAGAGGTACGTCAACTGTCTTCCGTAACAAAAAATATCGGACTCAGGGGATTTTAATGGAACTGAATCAAAGTTTGAGGTCCGAAATGCAAATAGTGAATTGTTACTCCGTTAGCCCACCAGTGAGTGACAGGCAGACTTAGAGATGGGCAAAACGGCTCTCCTAGAAGAACGGCTCTGAGCGCTCCGCTCATTCAAAAGAGCTGAATCTTTTAAACGGACCAGTGGCTCTTTTTGAATCTTTTGCGCTCGTATTGGTTTATTATTTCCAATAATGAACCTTTGGAATTGAACAAGAAAATTTTTTTTAACACCCCCTCAAAATTTGATGGTTTACGTTTCAAGGTACGAAGAATCCAAAAATCGAATAAAAATTTGGCCGTCCGTCCGCCGTACGCGGCACTTTTGCCACTTAGCATCGACCGATTTTGATGAAATTTGGTATGTAGGCTCCATTTGGGGTCTAGTTGTGCCCCGAAGATTTTGGTTGATGTAGGTCACTTCTAAGGGTTAAAAATGAATTTTGAGATTTTGAAAACGCCCTAACTCAAAAAATTTTGATATAAAGTTTATTGTTTTTCCTTCAATTTAAGATTCTATAGAATTTTTAGAATTTTTTGAGACTACGCGGAGCTATGTAGGACAAACCGTTCGCTCACTACGAGAATTTAAGGTTTGGACGTACGATAAATCAGAAACACGAGTGTGAATCGCAAAAGAGGCCTAATCCCCGTTCAAATTCTAGCTGACCCAAATGCGATCGATGTTTTTCTTCATGTTGGATGGTTGGTGGCTTTGCAGACGAGTAATATATAGAAAAAAATAAACCCTTGTGTAATAATTTGCAGCGTTTTTATTGTAGAGGTGAACATTCGATGAAAAAAGTCTGCATTTTTATGTCTCTAACGACTAAACTACTATTTGAAAAAAAATAATCTTAGTGTAACTTTTCATAATATAAAATTTGATGTTATTATAATATAATAACATATTATGTTATTAAAAAAACAAAATTAAGGTAGGTAACCAAGGTGAAAGAGAATAAACAAACCAATATGTAAGCTTCAATATTAATAATAATGGAGATTAGGATGTGCTTTTCCTTGCCTTTTGAACTTGTATCAGAAAGCTCCTCACAAAAAATCATGATGTAAAAATCAAACAGGGAGAAAAAACAACGGAAAGAATCAGAATGTGGATCCCAGAAAACACCGGAAAGATACGGTAAAGTTTACGACCAAAAATACAATAATGCATTAGTAGTGGTACGATACAATTCTGCAAAATTGTATTATCTGATCGACTTATATCGTATTTTCCCTCTGAGTTATCGTACGGGTTGGCTACAGTGAGCTGAAGAAAGGGAAGTCCGAATTTGCCCGAACACTACCGATCTCAAAAGAACCGAAGATCGAAGAGCCGCCGTTCATTTATTTTTACTGAGAGTCCACTCGTTCTTCTGAAAAACCATAAAACGATCTTTACCGAACTCTACCCACTGATCTCAAGATCCAAAGATCGAAGAACCGCGATTCATTCATCATTTTCCAGATCCGCAGTTCACTCGCTCTTTTGAAACATTGGTATTGTTTAGTAATGCACGCATTCCAGGGGACGTCCCATTGGATAAGCATTAGGTCAATTAATACCAGTTGGTAAGCGAAAAAAACTGTTCACTCGATGTAATTTATTAAGTATTTTAGACAAGAATAGTGATCTCCCCCCCCCCCTCACCCTTATCCACCACAACATTTCTAGCGGCATGGGAGCCTCGAATTTGAAGAGCATTTTAAAAACCATGATCTCCGACCCCCCCCCCCCCCCCGCCAATGGTGCCAGTCTGGCACCAAAAGCGGTAATACTTCGTAACGTTGAACTTTCATCTATTTGTTTTGGTAGGTAGTCCGTCGAAGTTCACATCCGTATTCAAGGTGAAACACCAAAAAAACGTCTGCCAAGTGGGTGTGGCACATAGCTTCCTCGTATCCATAACCCGATTATATAGATGATCCGATGCATAGTAGTTAATCTCAAAACACCAATCACTAAGTACCTTTCACTACCCTCATAGGTGACCATATACACGCTACTCTGGATAATCCTAGAAAATTTCATCAAATTCGGATGAAAAATGTGGGTGTCACTCTCAAAAAATGTCTAGCCTACGCCTGAGTATCGTACCCGCGACTCCTTGACTAGTAGTTTGATCCGCTACGAATGTGCTACGGGCGCCAGACAGTAGATGGTGTAGAATTTGAGATTCTGACGTACGCACGGCTGTTACACGGATTTTACGTTCGCGCATGCGCATCGGCTACTATCAGTCCGGGGGTGATGATTTTCATAGGGGACCATTTACAATCTAATCCGCATAATCCCTGAAAATTTCATTCAAATCGGATGGAAAATATAGAAGTTATGGCCGTTACAAGGAAATTCACGTTTGCGCATGCGCAGTCGCTTCTATCAGTCCGGGGATGATGATTTTCATAGGGGACCATCTAAATACTAATCTGTAACATCTCTGAAAATTTCATTGAAATCGGATGGAAAATGTAGAAGTTATGGCCGTTACAAGGAATTCACGTTTGCGCATGCGCAGTCGCTTCTATCAGTCCGGGGATGATGATTTTCATAGGGGACCGTCTACACACCAACCCACACAATCCCTGAAAATTTCATCGAAATCGGACAATAACTTCGTATAGTTATGCGCGTTACAAGGAATTCATGACAGACACACAGACACGGAACCAAAATTGTTCAGAAAGGTCTAAAACGCAAAACGCAAGTGAAAATTTTGATTTTGGAGAACTTTTTTTTTTCATCCTTGAAAAGTGAAAACAAAGCTTCCGCTACCTCGGTAGACTCGGAAGCAAAAAAACTTTTAAAAACCCATGAAATGTGCGGTTTATGGTGCCCTGGCACCATGGTGGCTCCACTATTAGTTCCATGGTGGGACAGAGAATAATTCATGAAAATCCGGAGGTATAATGAGAATTTTTCCTCAATTTCAAAGCTTGGGTACAATTAGTAAGCTATAAAGGAACCGAAATATTGAAAAATCGGATATTTTGTGAATATTATCCCCCCATTCGCCCCCTCCTCTTGCGAATTTTGGTACTCTGGTGGCATCATGTACAACTCGGAAGTTATTTGAGTCAAAGAAAAAAGAAACACTCAAAACGGTTGGAAATTGAGGCCTGGGCAAATTTTACAAGATTATGCCCGCAAACGCACGTTTTTTGAGCATTAACCCCCCCTTCCCCTCCTTAAAATTCAAAATTCGAAATTCCGGCGCCGTAGTGCACAACTAGATAGTTTTCCGCGTCGAATAAAAAAAGAACCACGAAAATCGGTTGAAAATTGAGGCCTGGGCAGAGTACACACGATTTTGTTACACACACACACACACACACACACAGACATACACCTATGGTTTTTTTTGCGGATTTGGGTTCAGAATGGTCTAAAACGGATTACTGTGTGGTTATTTTTTTTCTGTTGAGTGTTGTCCTCCTTCACCCCAGATCGATCGCATAAGGACGCCCAAGTCTTACTGTGGGACGTCCTAAAAACCGATCTTCACCGAACACTACCAGCACTGATCTCAAAAGATCCGAAGAGTAATTTTTTCTGACCCGTGGTTCACTCGCTCTTCTGAAAGAGTCGGCTCAAAGAGCCGGTTCTTTATTGAGCGACCCATCTCTAGGCAGACTTGTGTTGTGCCATTTCTGGGCCAGCTTTGATGTGAATAATATGTAAAGAAGGATTTAGAAGGCTCAAACAAGTGGCCACCGCTAGTTAACTCGAAAAGCGCTTTCCTGTGTGATAGGACCTTGAACAAAAGTGATTATACTCCTGTACACCCACCAGCCTTCATTTTGTTTTTGGGATCCTAATGATTTGTTGAACGACGTGGGAAGGTTTGCCATCGTATTTGAGAACTTTCAGGGCTTCTAAAGAGGATTTTGATTTTACGTACAATTTATTCAACTGTTATCAGTCACCGCTCGAAAATTATTTCAATTCTTTGAACATTAAATTAAAAAACGGCTGCCAAGTGGGTGTGGCACATAGCTTCCTCGTACCCACAACCCGATTGTATAGATGATCCGCTGTATTAATATAATTTTTGTATAATATGACGTTGTAATACCTATTCTTAGGTTTCTACAATAAAAACATTCATTGATTGATTGATTAATCCGATGCATAGTAGCTAATCTCACAACCTCAATCTCTAAGTACTTTCCACTACCGTCATAGGGGACCATCTGCACAATCTCAGAATATTTCTTTGAAATCGGGTGGAAAATGTTGAATTCAAGCTGATACAAAGAAATTCACGTTTGCGCATGCAGAAGCTGGTATCAGTTTGGAGGCCATGATTTTCATAGGGGACCACCCTCTCCCCGATCCGTCCAATCCCTGAAAATTTCATCGAATCGGACTATAACTTCGGTGGAAATTTTGATTTTGGAGAATATTGTTGTTTCAACCTTCTCGATCGTGATGTCGGTTTCACTCTGTGTTGGACTCGTGATCGATCCGTGGATTTTACTTCATGTGTCGATCCCGAGGTCGTCAGTTTTGCGAGTTCCAACTGATTCGACCCAACTGTCCCTCGTGGCGATAGACACAGATTCTCCGCCGAAGACGTGTCTATGTCCGACAGATGGAAAGGTGAAATGTGGTGAGTTCGGGGGGGGGGAGGGGGAGGGGGGAGTTATACAAAGAAATATCGAAACAAATTTAAAGTTATAAGGGTAGCGTGTTTATATTTACCTGGATGTGGCTATGTAGTGGCAAATCAGAAGCTTCGTGGCGAAGAACCTGAAAGTTAAGCCTGAAGGATGTTTGAAGAAAGAAGATGGATCACGAAGATGGGTTCGTGCCGGAAGGGCCTAGGATTATTCCTAGGAAAAAGTATTATTGTTAGTGCACTCACGCTTCAGGGCCCGAAGGTAACCGTGGTCGTGGGTGGTGGTTGTGGCGAAGATATCCAACGTCAATGTTGCAGGGTCGTACAACCTGGTGGTTGTGGTGAAGATATTGGGAAAATAGGGGGGCAGTTGCGTTCACGGGCTGCTGGGCTCACGGTGACTAGACTGGAGGGTTTTTGAACTGGGACTGAAGAGTGGGGGTCCAGCAGCTTGGTTTTGTTGGAGGTGTTCCCCCTCCCCTCCGTCGGAGGATGGTCGGCGGCTTCAAGATGGTGGAAGCAGGTGGCTCGCCATCTCCGACGGAGGGACGCTCAAGGTGGAGGCGGCGTCTTGCAGAGCGAGGGGGGGGGGGTGACGTCATCTCCGAGCTGAACACGGACCTCGAAACTGGACAATGATGGTTGCAGGTGACTATGCCCGTTTCGGGTCAGGAAGGAAATCGATAAATCAATTTAGCTCCGTCACTGGGAAGAGACCACCAGTGAGCGGGAGCTCACCAAATGAAAACAATGCTTCCTCTACCTAGACTCAGAATGAATAACAATAAACACAGAACTATGAACATCGAAATATACTCGAAATTACAAGTTTTTTTTTTGCAGATTTCCTCACTAAATTGTTGGTAATTTTTTTCAGTATTCTTTATTGCACCAAGTATAACTTATTAACAGTATTATTTTGAAAGTATGGACAATTATTCAAAACTAAGATACATCACTAAGTTTTGTTAATTGTGGTGGATGTTTCACTTCACTGTTTCACAAGTAAGCTAGGTCAAGTGGTTTGGTACGCTTCATTCTTCTGATGATATCACTTGTTTCCTCGTTGATGTGACATCTTAGCTGCTGTAGGTGTCTCACAGCTTGTCGCTTTATAGCATCGTTTGTTTCGCTCTTAGCACATTGTTCTGGAATCTTTGGGTGATTTCTCGAGTTCCATAAGTCCAGACACTGTAGTTATTGACTCTTTTCTCTTCATTTTCAGGGTCTTCTCACCGAGCTTGGGAAAAGCTGTGACATGGCGCTGAAAACCAAAGTGGCGGAGCTGGCCGCCAAGTTCGAGCACCAAATGCACAATGGCTCCAAAGTAATATTTCACCTCGAGGCCTTCGTCGCCAGCTTCATGTCACTCTACCTCCATTATCTCGAAGACAGTGTGGGTGCGATGTTTTAAAACTGTGTATTTTCTCACCTCTGTTCAATTTTACTTCAGACTTACTGTACATTTTTTAATAATAAATGTTAAATTTTTAAATTTTTTTAACCATGCAGAATTGTATAGTTACTTTAGGTTTGTTTGGAGAAGGAGTCCCAAATTAGATCGGAACCGAACCAGTACTGAAAAGGGGAGGGGATAGGGAAGTCTTGAATCCTCCCGACAGGAGCTTCGTTCGAAGTGCAGTACAGGACTGACCGGGCATGCGCAGTAGGGCTTTACGCCCTTACGCGTTCGCAGTGCACGAATTCCGAGTTCTGGAACTGAGTTTGCTGAACTGACTTTTGGATATAGTTCCGGACTAGTTCGGAACATGGATCTGGCGTTAAGGATTTTTTTTCTCGAACTCGGTTTCAGAACTCCAGACACCTAAAAAGGAGCTCTCTGTTGAGGGTATCAAGAAACTTTAATAAGAGGCGGCTACGTGGCTTATCAGGCATTTTTGGTTTATTATTTTCAATAATGAACCTTTGGAATCGACCAAGAAAAATTTTTTTTAACACCCCCTCAAAATTTTATGGTTTACGTTTCAAAGTACGTAGGATCCAAAAATCGAATAAAAATTTTTTGCCGTCCGTCCACCACTTGCCTTAGTTCCCATGAACCGATTAGATGAAACTTGGTAAATGGGCTCCATCCGGGGTGTAGTTGTGCCCCGAAGCTTCTGGTTGATTTCAGTCACTCCTAAAGGGCCCCATTCACATGTGTGTCCAGAGTCGCCGCCGCTTCCCTACATCAGGTACAGGTACTTCCCTACAACAGGTACCTACTCCCCGAAGCCACCGCAGTAGTCCATTCACCTGGCTACCAAAACTACCTGACTCCGCCGAATGGCGAACCTGCTACCAACCACCGCTTGCTCAGTTCCTTCTCTGAGTTTCTCCAAGATGGTTGAAGCTGGGAAATTTGTTGTTGCAAAAATTCTGTAGCGCGTCCCACGATCTGCTTCTTTCAATATTATTGGAACTCAGCAGATCTCACCTTCCACACTGCAGGATGCGATCTATACACTTCAATGAACTCTGCAAGAAAGTCAGGGGCGAAAAATCCCTTATCTGCATCCATCTTTTTGTATATATTTGAATAAAATGAAAAATGACTCAATTTCACGGACCGTGTTCAAAAGAAGAACTAGAAGTGAGGAAAACGGTGGGGCTACATACTGTACTGGTGGGAGTGTGACTGGGCGTCGGCCTCACTTCAACCATTCACAGGGCTGCCGAGGATTAACCTGGCCGCAATTTTCTAGCATGTTCGATTACCTGCTGAGCGGCGGAGACGACCGCCAGACCTCAAGATTTTATTAACCATTCACGGGTAGTTTTCCGCCTTGATGGCGGCAAGGGACGACGCGGCGACTCTGGGCATACACGTGAATGGGACCCTTAACCCTTTCCCCCCGACGGACGCCTAAAGGCGTCTGGGGAGAAACGTTTTGAGGTCCCTATGGACGGCTTTTGGCGTCTGCCTTCCTATGTTTCCCCCGTCCCTACGGACGCCTTTCGCCGTTTCGTACTTTTTCGTGCTTCTGATGCGATCTGTGGACATATTTCTGAACTAATCACTTCCATTCCATTATGGTAACATTGTACCTTTCATTTTCACCGTCCTCAACAGATTTCAGGGCAGTAGCGATATTGTGTTGGGCGAGAGAAAGTGAGACAAAGTTGACCTCTCGGTAAGAGCCTTTTACTAACCATTCAAGGAGGATTTATTTTTATCACGTAGGTACACGTTTCTGGAATGTGTTTATGGTAACACATGATAAAATGTTGGAGTTTTATGATCATTTGTATCTTTAGGGATTACAGCCTATTTATTACAAAAATCTGGTATCAAAATTATTCTGGTATAGTGGAATGCAATATATTTCTGTATAATAAAGTATATAAATCTTACTCAGTCATGAAAAAATCTTCATTATAATACATGAACAATAGGGTAACATGTATCAAACACAAAAATCATTCAGTTGAGAAATAATGTTGAGTGAAAGTGGGCGAAAATAAAAGAGGAAGACAACGGGAGCGGCCTGGAAAATTCCTTCGGTACGGGGTTGACAGGCTCAAGCGCCGGGAAGGTGACCTTGCGGCAGGAGGCCGCCAGTCGGGGGGAAAGGGTTAAGGGTTGAGAAATAAAGGCTGAAATTTTAAAACGACCTAGATCAAAAACATTTGATACATGTTTAAGTGCAAACTACATAGAAATGAAGAAAATTCCCGAAATCTTAATATACCAAATTCGTTTTGCTTCCGAGTCTACCAAGGTAGCGGAAGCTTTGTTTTCACTTCCCAAAATCGAAATTTCCACTCGCGTTTTTCGTTTCAGACAATTTCAGTTCCATGCCTGTGTGTCGGTCATGAAATCCTTGTAACCTGCATAACTATATGAAGTTATTGTCCGATTTCGATGAAATTTTCAGGGATTGTGCGGGTTGGTGTGTAGACGGTCCCCTATGAAAATCATCGCCCCCTGATTTTCTTAGAGATGGGTCGCTCATTAAAGATCCGGCTCTTTGCCTGAATGACAAATGAATCGCGGTTCTTCGATCTTTGGATCTCTTGAGATCCAGTAAAATAAATGAATGGCGGCTCTTCGTTCTTCTTTTGAGATCGGCAGTGTTCGGGAAAATTAGGACCTCCTTTTCGTCAGCTCACTGTTGCCAACCCGTACGATAATTCCGAAGGAAAATACGATATGTCGATCAAACAATACAATTTTGCGGAATTGTATCGTACCACCACATGCATTATTGTATTTTTGGTCGTAAACTTTACCGTATTTTTCCAGTGTTTTCTGTGACCCACTTTCTGATTCTTTCCGTTGTTTTTTCTCCCTGTTTGATTTTTACATCATGATTTTGCTTCCGAGTCTACCAAGGTAGCGGAAGCTTTGTTTTCACTTTTCAAGGACGAAAAAAAAAGTTCTCCAAAATCAAAATTTCCACTCGCGTTTTGCGTTTTAGACCTTTGTGAACAATTTTGGTTCCGTGTCAGTGTGTCTGTCTGTCTGTCTGTGTGTCTGTCCGTCTGTCATGATTTCCTTGTAACGCGCATAACTATACGAAGTTATTGTCCGATTTCTATGAAATTTTCAGGGATTGTGCGGGTTGGTGTGTAGACGGTCCCCTATGAAAATCATCATCCCCGGACTGATAGAAGCGACTGCGCATGCGCAAACGTGAATTCCTTGTAACGGCCACAACTTCTACATTTTCCATCCGATTTCAATGAAATTCTCAGGGATTATGTGGATTAGGTTGTAGATGGTCCCCTATGAAAATCATCGTCCCCGGACTGATAGAAGCGACTGCGCATGCGCAAACGTGAATTTCTTGTAACGGCCACAACTTCTACATTTTCCATCCGATTTCAATGAAATTCTCAGGGATTATGTGGATTAGGTTGTAGATGGTCCCCTATGAAAATCATCGTCCCCGGACTGATAGAAGGGACTGCGCATGCGCGAACGTGAATTTCCTTGTAACAGCCATAACTTCCACATTTTCCACTCGATTTCGATGAAATTTTCAGGGATTATCTGGATTACGTTGTAGATGGTCCCATTATTCATAGGGAGGGATTCATTCATAGAGGGATGGTCTCCTGTGAGAATCTCAAATCCCATTAATTGCAGGTCATCGGTAGCTCAGAGGATAGAATCTTGATTTAAGCTCCTAAGGTCGCGGGTTCGAAACCCAATCGAGGCTATGTATTTTTTGATCCAATCACATACACCTACTTACTTAATTTTTCATCCGAATTTGATGAAATTTTCTAGGATTGTCCAGATTAGCGTGTAGATGGTCCCCTATGAGGGTAGTGAAAGGTACTTGGAGATTGGTGTTTTGAGATTATCTACTATGCATCGGATCATCTATACAATCGGGTTATGGATACGAGGAAGCTATGTGCCACACCCACTTGGCAGACGTTTTTTGTGAGGTGTTTTCTGATACAAGTTCAAAAGGCAAGCAAAAGCACAGCCTTATCTTACCATTATTATCAATATTGAAGCTTACTTATTGGTTCGTTTATTCTCTTTCAACTTGGTTACCTTAATGTTCTTTGTTGAATAACATTATATAACATCAAAATGTTATATTATGAAAATGTTATACCTACTAAGAAATTTTTTTTAATTGTCATTAGAGGCATAAAAAATGCAGATTTCATATAAATAAATATTTTGACCAAAAAACTGTATTTTTAAGTTTTACTTATTCATTGCTTTAATCGTGTTCATTTATTGTTTTTCGTTGATTTTTTGAAGGATTTGTTGGGCATCTTTATTGAACAACAGCGCTTTTTGGGTTATTATTTTCAATAATGAACCATTGGAATCGAGCAACAGAGAAATTATTCCCTCTCGCTCTCAAAATTTCGTGGTTTAGGATTCAAGGTAGTGTAGAATCCAATAATCGAATAAACATTTTCAGGCAGAACTAAAATAAACCGTTGTGTAACAATTTGTAGCATTTTTCATCGTATTTTCATCTCTACAATAAATACGAGCTCAAAAGGGCCAAAAAGAGCCACTGATTCGTCGAAAAGATCCAGCTCTTTTGAATGAGCGGAGCGCTCAGAGCCGTTCTTCTTGGTGAACCGTTTTGCCCATCTCTAGATTTTCTGACTGATAGCCACTGCGCATGCGCAAACGTGAATTCCTTGTAACGGCCATAACTTCCACATTTTCTATCCAATTTCGATGAAATTTTCAGGGATTATGAGGGTTAGGTTGTAGATGGTCCCCAAGGAAAATCAAAGCCTTAAAATTGACAGTAGCTCTGCGCAAGCGCAAACGTAAAATCCTTGAACAGCCGTAACACTTACATTTTTCATCCGAATTTGATAAAATTTTCTAGGATTGTTCAGATTGGCGCACAGAGTAACGGAGACAAGTTTGGTCCCCTATGGAAATCATCTCCCCCAGACTAGTAGTAGTTGCTGCGCATGCGCAAACGTGAATTCCTTGTAACATTCATTTCTTCTACATTTTCCACCCGATTTCGACGAAATTTCCCAGGGTTGTTCAGATTAGCGTGTAGATGGTCCCCTATGAGGGTAGTGGAAGGTACTTAGAGATTGAAGTTTTGGGATTAGCTAGAGAAGCTATGTGCCACACCCATTTGGCAGACGTTTTTTTAAATTTTACCTGTTCGGTCAAACAAGGTTGACTATTTTTATTGTTTAGGTTGGATGTTCGAAGGGCATAATTTTACTCGTTCAGATTTTTTTGTTCGTCTCATATCTTTTGCGTCTCTCTAATTTCGGGCTTAAATAAGTATATCGTAGACAGTGCTAGAGCTGAACGAATTCCGAATAGATAAGTCTTTGGCCCGCAAACATGAAATCCGTGTAACAAGCATAACTTGTGCAGTTTCCATCTGATTTCGATGAAAATTTCAGGAATCGTGTGGTTAGGATTTTGGAATGTTCCCTCCAAATTTCGTCATGTGATTTTCAAATTGGGAAAGTACTTGGAAATTGATGTTATTTAGCTACGATTATTTACTTTGGATTGAATCATCAATACAAGAGAACCTTGGTTGCAGGGAGGCTATGTGCCACGTCCACTTGACAAGGGATTTCGGATCGTAATGAGGGCGTTTTCAAAGAGAAGCCATTTAATTGGTTGATTCCTCAACCCTTATCGACGTGTAAGAGGTTGAAAACCTCGGCGTTTGTTTTATGTAGGGAAGGAATTGGGATTCTATTAGCCGTCGCGAATGATTCAGGTCACGTCTGCCGTTGTCCCATCCCTTTTAAACGACAGCTAGCAAGGAACTATGTGTTGAGGTGGTCGTTGCGGGGGCTGTAGGTTAGGGTGACCTAAATGTTTTCTAGTCCACGGGCGAAAGGTCCTGGTCTGCAGCCCTCGTCCTGGACTGGGAGCAGGAGTATTGATCGGACCCGAGGAGCGTGATCGGGGGAACTGTGACGAACGAGGAACAGTTTGGACGAAGAGTGCAGGATATCGAAGGGGTGTGATTCCCAGTGTCCAGATCCTTAGATACTCGTTTAACATTCGGAAATTCTAAAGAAATGTAATGTAGGCAGAAACCATCCTCGGAACATGCTGATCACAATGACGAATCAATTCAGAAATTTGGCCGCCTCTAGGAAACTAACTGACTGACAAATGAACACTGAAACTGACTTCTAGCTATGGCTGGCTCCTTCAAGACATCTCAAATACAAGTTTAGGAAATTTATTACACCACTAATTTATTATGAATCAGTAGAAATTTGTAGTGACGCAGAAAAATTGTATAAAGAATATGTACCTAAATATCTCAGTTATGGAACTTCTGGGGTTCAGTGACGTTGCAGCACTAGAAACTAGTCTTACTGTGGGACGTCCCAGTTTCTCAACTCAGCAGATGAAGAGCTTGTTTAACAAAAAAAAATCCTTCAAAATCAAAATGTTTACTAGGTATTGTTTTAAGTTCTGAAGAATTTTGGTTTCTCGTCTGTGTGTTTTGGTTTATTATTTTCAATAATGAACCTTTGGAATCGACCAAGAAAAAAAATTTTTTAACACCCCCTCAAAATTTGATGGTTTACGTTTCAAGGTACGTAGAATCCAAAAATCGAATAAAAATTTTGCCGTCCGTCCGCCGTACGCCGTACGCGGCACTTTTGCCACTTAGCATTGACCGATTTTGATGAAATTTGGTATGTAGGCTCCATTTGGGGTCTAGTTGTGCCCCGAAGCTTTTGGTTGATGTAGGTCACTTCTAAGGGTTCCAAAATCAATTTTGAAATTTTGAAAACGCCCTAACTCAAAAAATTTTGATATAAAGGTATGGTTTTTCCTTCAATTTAGGATTCTATAGAATTTTTAGAATTTTTTGAGACCACGCGGAGCTCTGTAGGACAAACCGTTCGCTCCCTACGAAAATTTAAGGTTTTTTATTGAAATATATATATATATAAATCAAAACACGAGTGTGAATCGCAAAAGAGGCCTAATCTCCGTTCAAATTAGAGCTGACCAAAATGCGATCGATAGTTGGTGATTTTGATTTTTTTTGATTTTTTATTCTTTTCTTTTTTTCTTCATATTGGATGGTTGGTGATTTTGTAGACGAGTGATCTATATAAAAATAATAAACCATTGTGTAATAATTTGCAGCGTTTTTCTTTCACACCGACAGACACGGAACCATAATGGGGTATTTCGGTCATTTTTTTTTATTTTTTTTTCCAAAAGAGTAAGACTCAGGAATAACGGTAATCGGGTCTGTTCGTCGAGAAAATGTTTTTAAAAAATCAGAGAAGCTAAGGAAAGTTGAAGATTTGAATGGTGTGACGTAGCTAGCCAATCGTGACGTAGCTAGCCAACTGTCTTTGAAAAAGTATCCATGCACAGAAACCCCTCTTGGATACTACAAACTTCTACTCACACACGCGCGCGGGGCAGTCCGCGGCGTAGTCCTTGCCTAGTGTGTGTGCATTTATAGCGGCCCGCCTTTTTCAAACTTGTGATCTCTTTAATTAATTTTTCTACCACATGTTATATTATCATTGGGCTTAAAGTTGGAGTCTATAGGTTTTCAAGGGTGCTGAATCCAAATTTGAGGTCAAAAACCTGAATTTCCGACCCACCGAAATACCCCATTGTCCAGGAAGGTTCGAAACGTGAAATAATAGTAGGTAAACTTTTGATTTTGAAGGACTTTTTTTTCGATGGGGGCCAAAACGGATTTGAGTGAAAAGGCAATAGCTTCTTTTTCCTTGTAAGATGTAAGGGGTTCTAAATTTCTGGCAAACGAATTCGACTTCTTCGAAAACCCCATTTTCAAGCAGTCAGAATAAATTATTCGGAAGTATTTTCGTGCCTCTTTCTCAACTCAGTACTTACTAAAGTAAATTTTGTTAGCAAATGACCAGTCTCGAATCGAGTCACACGAAGGAATGAATGTTTTATTACAAAAGTAAACAATTACGTCACTATGTAACCTAATAACTACGTGGCAACCTTTTCTTGTAGTGGAAACCACTACAGAATTCTCCTTCCCCCTAAAACGCAGAAAGGTAAGCGGGTTTCAATCGGTCTATTGACAGTCTGTACCCCGTTTGCCCTCTCTATATCAAATGTCTTCTCCCCTGACTTGATCACTATGAAAGGACCCTCGTAAGGCCGTTGTAGTGAGGCTTTTGGTCGGTCAATCCGTAGAAAGACGTGGCTCGCGGTCCTGAGGTCCTTTGGATCATAAATGCATGGGGTTTGCGTCCTTGTACGTGGCATCACTTGACTCCCCACCAAGGTCTTCAACAGCTTTACGCAGGACAAAGGCTCTCCGTTCTCTGCTTCACCAAAAGAATCACCTGGTAGTCTGATTGGTGTTCCATAAACCATCTCAGCCGAAGATGCACCAAAATCTTCATGTACTGTACCCCTCAACCATAGTAAAATCTTCGACAAGCTGTCCACCCACTTTCTATCATTCAAGCACCGCACCCTTTCCTTCAGGGTTCGGTGCCAGCGCTCTACCATCCCATCTGCTTGGGGATGGTATGCAGTTGTTCCCATCTGATTCCATAGTTCAGACATGAACTGACTCTCAAACTGAGGGCCTTGATTCGTTGTTACGGTTAAAGGAACCCCATACCGAGGTATCCAACACTCTCTGACTAACCGAGCAATAGCTTCTGCTCGTGTGTCTGCCACTGGGAAAGCATCTGGCCATCGTGTGAAACGATCAATGAAAGTTACACAGAATCGTTTCCCTCTGACTGGAGGTAATGGCCCCACGATATCTATGTGAATGTGGCTAAATTTTTCATCTGGCACCACGAACTTTCCAACCCTGCTCTTTGTATGTCTTACAATCTTCCCTAGCTGGCAGTCTTGACATTCCTTAACCCAGTCTCTTATGTATTTTTTCATTCCATGTCATACTGCTCGGTCTTGTATCAATTTTAAGGATCCCTTGGAACCTGGATGTGAAAGGTTGTGGAGCCGCTCAAAGGTCCTCTTGCGGAATTCTGCTGGAAGGAATGGCCGAAATCTACTACCCCGAATCTCACCATAGATCTCCTTTCCTCTTACCCGTACCTTCACCAATTTGAGGGAAGACTCATTGTTTGCCAGGGCTTGTAGCAATTCTTGGTCTTTTTCTTGTGCTGTCCCCAACTCTTCCTCCTTCATCATTGGATTCATCATGAAAAACGCTGCAAATTATTACACAATGATTTATTATTTTTCTATAATTGAATTGGCCAGTGGTGAAGGGAACTAAGTGCAAAAACTCTTTAGAAAACATTATTTTATATACTCAATATATAAAGGTAAATACTAAGAAGAATGAGTTTATGTTCGTTTTTTGTTGAATGAATGGAAAATATATGACCATTTTGTGTTGAAAATATTTTCTCAGTTTCACACGTCATTTTTACGTAGTATACTAATAACTGTGTGTCAGGAAGTCTACTACTCTAGGGAGTTTGATCGTTTACTCCAGTAGGATTGAAACTGACGGCGTAAACAGCAATGCTTGCAAACAGCGATTGTGGTTCACTCCCGGCAGGTCAAAAATCAACGTCGTTATCGTTTACTCCTGATCAGATAGCGTCAGTTTCATTGCGTAATGGCAACAGTTCAGGTCGCGGGTGGCTCGAAACGAGGAGGAAAGTTAATTTTCCACGAAGGATTCAAATTTAATTTTCACAAACCGCTTGCTACGGATGAAAGGTGGTATTGTGCGGCAAAGGTTTCGTCAAAATGCAACGCGTATTTGAAAACTCCAGGAAGTGCAAGTCGACGTCTACGCGAAGTTGCGATCCATCGAAAATGGGGACGTTCACCAACGAAGGAAAGAACTCGACAAGGGCAAAAAGTGGGTTGAAAAATGTATTGGACGGCATATGAGAGGCGAGATTTCGACCTACAAATTTTTGAAAAAGGTCTCCTACAAGCTGCGACCTCACTTCGAGGATAACGCTGAGACTGACAGTGAGGCTATATAATACTATCGTTATTCTGACAACTCTCTCCTCGAGACGCTGGTTTTAGGTGTCTTTTAGGTTTTAGGTTATTTTTTATGCGAACCACCAATTTTTAACCACACCTCCAGCATTTGGAGACAGTCCTAAGTCTGTTCAAGTGGGAAGGAAAATTCGTGAAGACAACTGCAACTATCACATTTTCTGGAGCGGAGTAAACAGCAACTCTCTCTTTCTCTGGGTTCCTCGTTTTGATCGCAGGGGAAAACTGGGGGAGTAAACGATCAGCTTTTTTCGGTCACCGGAGTAAACGCTCATACGCCCCTCTAGGGTTAATATCCTCTCGCATCTAAAGCCCCCTTCTGTAACTAGCCCAACAAGCCAGTTCCCAGTAGGTAATGCTGCGATGAGTGGCCGAAGTTCCTTGTGATCTCGAAGACTGGTACCCACGTCGGTAACCGGTTCTTCGCTCGGAACAGGTAGTTCCGAACCGTTCCTGACGCTCTGGGGGCAGCACCGTCGGGCGGAGGCAGTGGGGGCGGGAGCGTCAGCTGTTGACGCCTCGAAGGACACGAAGGAAGCAGTAACATGCCGCCGCCCGAACGCCTGCCGCCCACCCCCCCGGGCCGCCATGGTAAGTCAACCGATTGACACCTCATCCCTTGACATTTCCCCAAGCTCTATCGTACCCCAATATTCTGTACGCACTCAACGGTACATCCTTCAAAATAAAACATCCCTGACCAAGAAAACTCGGGAATGTCTACCCAAAAGAATTTCAATTATCTCGAATAATTTCATTTCGTATGCAAAAATTCATTCGACTCTCACATTTTTCCAATTTCAACCTCAATTCGTACAAAATTGTGCATAAATATTGACGTTTCGATAGGTAGTACCCAAATATTTGATTACACAAAAAAAAAATCCTGAACTGCCTCCCCGTACAACTATGAACGTCACGTTCTACATGAAACGTGATCATGATTGATCCACCATTTTGGGAGCTCAGTATTATGAAGGCACGACTGAAGCAAGACACGCGAACCTCGAATTCGGTACGACCTTCTGTACTATCAATTAGAACCGAGAACATTCTATACAGAGAGACGTATTGTGAGTGACGCTGATAGGCGTTTATTGAAGGTAATTGATTTTCTCGGCGAAGAGTTGAAGCTGTGTCCAGTGCTCGGTATCTTCCTTCGTGTTTGCTGTACCTCACCGGTAAAATAATTTGGATTTCATTAGAAATAAAACTCTTTGAACTCACAGATATTTAGTAAGATGATCTGCTTAGCAGGTCAAACAACACAACCCTACTATACCAAATTGTAAAGATCGTAGGTACCCATTTATATTGCATTCGTACGATTTATTTTCTATGTTTACTATTATTTTCACAAAAATCAACTTTTTCCTTAAGAGAAGAAGGGAAAATGATTTTTTAGTAACAAAAATGTTAAATGCAATCCTATGTTTTGAGGATAATAATAATTTGGAGTTTCAAACACGCATAGGTACCAACTAAAATTTATAAGTTCTTCAATTTTGACAATCTCCAAACACAAAAGAGGTGGTTGTGAGGTGAGATGGGATGATGTTAGTCAAGACGGTTCGCATTGTAATATTGTGACTGTAGCGATGCTGAAAATAATAACTATTCAGTGCAAAGAGACATATTCATGTCACTCTGTATCAGCTTAAAGAGTTGATACTTTCCCATTTTGGTTTATTGTTTTCAATAATAAGCCTTTGGAATCGAGCAAGAAAAAAATTTTAACCCCCCCCCCCCCTCCAAAATTTGATGTTTTACGTTTCAAGGTACGTAGAATCCGAAAATAGAATAAAAACTTCGCCCGTCCGCCGTACGCGGCACTTTCCTTAGCAAAACTGGACCGATTTGGTTCAAATTTGGTATATGGGCTCCATTTGGGGTCTAGTTGTGCCGCGAAGCTTTTGGTTGATGTCAGTCACTTCTAAGGGGTGAAAATTGTGAGTTGAAATTTTCAAGAGTGCCCTGGCTTGAAAACTCTCAAAATAATGGTATCGTTTTTTCACAAATTTTAAATAGTATAGAATTTAAAAAAATGTTTGAGACCACCCGGAGCTCTGCAGGACAAACCGTTCGCTCCCTACGAGTACATAAAGGTTTCCCTCGATAAAACAGAATCACGAGTGTGAATCACCGAAGAGGTCTAGGTAGTACCTACCAATGGTTGGTAGGTAAAAAAAACCTATGCAAATCATTGCCCAAAGGTTTATTATTTTCTGTATAGATCCCTCCCTACCAACCGTAGGTACCTACTACCTACTAGGGCATTTTTGAAAATTTCAACACCAACCAAATGGAAATGAAGGGTTGAAATTTTCAGAAATGCCCTAGTAGGTACCTATGATTGGCAGGGAGGGATCTATACAGAAAATAATAAACCTTTGGGCAATGATTTGCAGCGTTGTTTCATCAATTTGAGATAGTGTTCTGTTTTCAGAAACGAACAAGCCACCTAAACGATCAACTATCGTTAAATGAAAAAGTATCAGGAAATTTATCAGAATACTCCTGTGATCTCGAAAGGATTCACAATCCGTCCCCCTCCTGCCTATGATTTGGCCTATAAAAAAAAAATCCATTATAATTTCGGCCCTTTCACTGGAGACTGGGGGCCCTTGGCGGGTATGTTAAACCTGCAGGACCGAGCAGTCTTGAGGGAGGGGTAGACCGGCGCCGACAACAACCCTCGGCTGTCCGGCACGGTGAAGAGCGACTGGCGCCAAACTTGTCTCCGTCGGCTTCCTCCAGGTGGAGGGAAAACGCCTCATCCCCGAAATCACTCAATTTTCAGGAAATGAGCTTCGAGTCTTAATTTTTTTTTCTTTAACCCCAAGTTGAATTAAACACCAACCGGATCTTTGTGAACATCGAATCAATTTTTTTAAATTGTGAAAAATCGAGTGAATTTGAATTTAGTAAAAATTAAATCGAAAATCCGATGAGAGTGTCAATCAATAAATATATCTTGAAGAAATAAACGCTTCACGCTCAATTCTAAGTAATAAAATAAAGAGTTGAGGGTGCCTTCATTAGGAAATTTGATTACTGGTTGCTAAGGACGCAAAATTGACTATAACTCAGAGAAACGAACAACGATCGAGTTTTGGTCAGCGGAAACTTCAACGGAGATTAGACTTCTTTTGAGATTCACACTCGTGTTTCTGATTTATCGTCAGTCCAACCCTTAAGTTCTCGTAGGGAGCGAACGGTTTGTCCTACAGATGTCCGCGTGGTCTCTAAAAATTCTATAAATTCAATACTATCCTAAATTGATACAAAAACAATACGAAGGTGAAAATAAGCCTTTGAAGTTGTATTTTCCCTCCAGTAAACCAGCAAGTTTCGATGATTTCAAATTTCATTCTCGAGTTTTTCGAACAATCAAAGGTGGAAACAAGCCTTTGAAGTTGTCTTTTCTCTCGCGCAAACCAACGAGTTCCAATGATTTCAACGTTCATTCTCAAGTTTTTCGAACAATCGAAGGTGGAAACAAGCCTTTGAAGTTGTCTTTTCTCTCGCGCAAACCAACGAGTTCCAATGATTTCAACGTTCATTCTCAAGTTTTTCGAACAATCGAAGGTGGAAACAAGCCTTAGAAGTGGTCTTTTCTCTCGAGCAAACCAACAAGTTTGAATGATTTCAACGTTCATTCTCAAGTTTTTCGAACAATCGAAGGTGGAAACAAGCCTTTGAAGTTGTCTTTTCTCTCGCGCGATAGGCGCCCTGTGGCTGGTGCGATGTGTCTACCTTATCAGAATGAATTCCCAAGATGTTTTCGGGGACATTAGTGACATCATGGTCCAATTAGGGTTAAACTATCCAGCGTATCATGTCTAAGGTACCAAAATGTTCAACAAATCACTTTATAAAAGTATCAAAATGTCCAACTGAAAATTCTTAATTCAATTTTTGGATTATAATTACCTGTAAACCACCAAATTTTGAGGGGGAAGGGAGGATATCATCTTTTTTTTCGCTCGATTACCAAAGTTTATTATTGAAGATAATAATTTATAAAATCATGAAGAGTGCCGCTTCGCATATTCTTTTATCTTGTACGAGTAATTAAAGAAAATGAATTGCACCTAGGATGTGGAAAACTCTAATCTATCTATTTGACCAAAGAACGTCTTCCATGAATTGCAGCTTCATAGACTGCAATATTATTCAACAGGAGTTTTCACAATTTCGCTCGCAGTGCTATCAGCTGCTCGTGTTTGACGTCTACCTTGCGAGAGAGACGCTCTGTTGACTCTCGATTGTCGCGAACGTTATCTCATGTAATTTCAGTTCAGGATGAACATTCATCTATAAGCGTTCAAGTTTTTGCTTTCACCACAAGTTTTACCGTGTCGGTTAGCGTGGTTATTTCGGTAGTAAACAAAATGTCAGTAGGTTTCAAGTAGAAGATGCGGAGACGGTGGGTTCGTGAATCGAGATCGGTTTATCAATGAAAAACCACAGCAAATCGATCAGTCGTGAGTAATTTTGTTCAATAATTGAACTGTCCAGTGGTGAAGGGAACTAAGTGCAAAAACGCCATTTTTCAGGAGAAGCAAAAAACTGCTTAGTTTAACTAAAGCGCTCGATTTTGACCCAGTTTTTTTTTTCTTTTTGAAGGCCAATAAAAGTTATGTTCAAGCAACATTGAACTGCCGCAGAATTTAGAGGGGGATAACCAAAAAAAATGTTAAATTTTGGGAACTTAGTGCCTTTCACCACTTGATTACCTGGGCATGAAGAAAATTAAGACCGAAAATGACGAAATATCTTTATTTGAACGAAAAATTCTGTAAACTTATTGAATAGTATGTATATAGATTGTTATTTCGATTTTTTATATTTTTTCTTCATTTTCCTCCATTTTTTTCTCACATTTGTTCTACATCTTCTTGTTCCTGAGTTGGCCAAGCCAGTATTTTCTCATAAAATCGTTAAACGCTTCAGGAACATACTGTCTTAGTTTGCCAACATCCTCCAACTTCTTGGCGCTAAAAAAACGTGTATCTTTGTAAAAAGTTAGGTGACTAAGCTATGATATTGTGGTAGGTACTTACGAACATGGCACACTCTTTCCACTATAACTGATGTACTGAAGGCCTTGCAGTCTTTTTTTCTTAATTACTTGAAGTTCATGTCCAGCTTCATTTCTTATACGTTTGGGACCCATTTAAAAAAAAAAAAATGAATCGCTCGGTTGAGAAACCGCGAACAAAAACAATATTTAGAAGCACACACGAACAGTACCTCAACATAGGAGAAAGCAGACTGAGGTGAAAAAGTTGACGAAACTGCTTAGTATAATAAGTTTGTTGTTTATTGAAGAGAAACGATGTACTTCGATCAACGGACATGCCCGCGAAGACCCGTCATCAGATGGTGAAGGGCACACTTAGTTCTTTTCTCCACGAAACGCTCGATGGTGGAGACGAATATCTGCAAATCTGAAGCGAGAACTTAGTTCTTTTCACCACCACATGATGTGTCTTGCCGAGGAGAACCCAAATCAACAATTTAAAAAAAATCGATTTTTTGCACTTAGTTCCCTTCACCACTGGCCAATTCAATTGTTATCGACGATTAAGACGAATCAATGGTCAAAATCGTCTGTCGAGTTGGGGCGGCATTACAGCTTCGTCACAGAATAACATGGACGTCATAGAGTTAGTTAGTATAGTACCACTTTATTGTATTATTGATCCCTGAATCACTAATAAATTCCCCAATGTGGGAATTATGATTATTCAAAAACTAAAAAATATATCGCTTTTCATCAGCTGAAATTTAGTTCACTTCCATCAGCGAACATTCATACACTCATGTTTCTGACTCATTATTCATCCGATACAGAGTAACTGTGACAACTTAACCAATTGCTAGAGAACTGTCAAACACCTTCCAAGTACCAGGGGCGGGGAAGGAGATTTCGGCCCTTGCAGGCTTGGAAGTAGCACAGCTGGAACCCACTTGTTCTGATAAATTTGTCAATAAACGCGCGTTTAGCTATTTTTGATCGTCTGAGTGGTATCATTAGTTACTTGAAATTGAAAACTATCCTAAATTGATATAAAAACGTTATGAACAGTCACTAATTAGGTAACTGATTATCCTCATTGGGGGAACGGTTGGTCCCACGGAGCAATTTCTTAAAAATTGTATCTATCTATTTGAAATTAACGAAAAGAACAACACCTTTATATCGACAGTTTTCGAGCTAGAGGGCTTAGAAAATGTTTTCCCCTTTTTCTACCCCTTAGACGACAATAACCAAAAGCTTCGGGGTACAACGAGTGCCGATGTACCATATTTCAGAGATGGGCGAATACTTCTTCATAAATACGATTATGAATACAATTCATATCTGCTATTTTATGATTATGAATACGAATGCAGGTATGAATATGAATATGAATACGAATACAATCGTATTCACACTTTGAATACGATTTCCCCCCGTATTCTTATTTTGAATACGATTTTATGATTTTTTCTATCATTTCCCTAAAAATCGAATGTTTTTAAACGATTTTCCCTGAAAATCATATATTGTTTAGGGATTTTCTCTCGAATTTTGCATATTTATGACCTTACATTGTCATAATAATCAATCAAAATTCGAAACGCTCACAAATTCTTATAGGATTTTTCACGCAACATCGAATGAGACCAACCCCAGGTCACTACGACCAACCGTATTGAAACTACGACGAAATTTCCGCTGAAAATCGTGTTTTTTAACGATTTGCACTGAAAATTATCAAAAAATTATGATTTTTACCGGAAATTTCGTCGTAATTTCTATTCAGTTGGTCGTAGCGACCTGGTGTTGGTCTCATTCGATTCTGCGTGAAAAATCCTAAAAAAATTGGTGAGCGTTTCGAATTTTTATTAATTATTTTGACAATATTAGGGAATAAATACGACCAAAATTCCGGTAAAAATCATAATTTTTTTATGATTTTCAGTGCAAATTGTAAACAAAAATACGATTTTCAGCGAAAACGTCGTTGTAGTTTCAATACGGTTGGTCGTGGCGACCTGGGGTTGGTCTCATTCGATTCTGCGTGAAAAATCCTATAAGAATTTGTGAGCGTTTCGAATTTTGATTGATTATTTTGACAGTGTTAGGCCATAAGTATGTCCAGAGTTCGGGATTCATAAACAAAGTATGATTTTCAGGGAAAATCGTAAAAAAAGTTCGATTTTTAGGGAAATCATGGAAAAAATCGGTTTATGGTTTCTATGTGTACCTTGAATCGTAAACCATCACATTTTTCTTGGTGGAGGGGGGTACTTTTTTCTTGCTCGATTTCAAAGATTCATTATTGTAAATAATTAACCAAAAAGTCATCAAAATCAGAAATTGATTTCCTGTAGGTATGTCCACTTCTGACAATAGACAGAAACGGAACCAAAGTTGATTACAAACGCAAAACACGGGTGGATATTCTGATTTTGAAGGACCCACATTATTTCCCTTTCTATCATAGTGAGAAACTTAAGCTACCTCTGAAAATCTTCCTTAAAGCCTTGCTTCGGCTTGTTACCTTATAAACCCTCTTCTACAGTTTTCATACCTGTCTAAGTTGAACGAGTGTTCTTCTTCTCTGTTTTCAACACAGAAATGAGCCACATAACGAATTTATTTAATTATTTTGTTGGTGTTAGAACGAAACTGACAAGAAAGAACGATGAGAGTTGAAAACCTCTACATAGCTCCCCACCCAGTAGGTATAGGTGGTTAAATAATGAACCATTGAGTAGTTATATACGCATCAATCTGCTTTATCAATCGTAATCACATTTCTGTTCCTTGAATACCTTCTCAATGCTCTTGAAACTTAAAACAACTTCAAAGTCGCTTATCAAATCAATATCTCAAGAAAATGATCTCCTCAATCATTGTTTCCATAAAACAATGTTTATTTTAATCGTGATCGTGATACTTTAGGGAAACTGGTTCTTACATTCAGTTGATGTCAAACCGGATTAGATATAAAAGTTTCAAAAACAAACATACAAGTCAAACTCATTAAATCCTTCCTTTTCACGATTGGAACTTACAACTTATAATTTTCTAATACTTAGCATTGTTCGTTTCAGGGTAAAACCCACAGCTGGCTAAACCATGGATTATGCCGTTAGGGTAAGTAATATGTTCCATTATTGTTGTTTTCCTTCGTAGTTAAAGTTATTGATTTAACAAAAGTGATTTCGATTAGGTGCTCAGGTGGAAAATCGCCACTCCCACCATTTTGGCCCTCAAGAATAGGACTGCGGCAAGTCGAAAACATCTGTCGGGAAAACTCATTTGAAGTTTTGAGTTTCGAAAATTGCTAACAAAATCGTCAATGTTTTTCCTGTTTAAAAGTGGCTTGTACTCCCATAAGATATCTAGCCATCCGCTCTACCAAATGTAAAAGTAAAGTTGAAATGTATTTTCACAAAAATCTGTGGGAATGAAATTTTTTCTGGCAATGTCAACATTTTGGGGGACTAGAAATGAAAATTGAATAATAAATCAACATCAAATTGGGGGACTGCAATGGCTGCTATCCCTATAATTTCTGAAAATATAATTTCCTTTAAATTTATTTGTTTCAAGAAAAAGATAAACCAACTGAAAGTCACAAAACCAAAATTATTCAAAAATCGTCAATATTTAAGAAGCAAATATCGTCCGTATACCTGGTAAACCATGTAAGTCGAGTTTATCAAATTTTACAGGGGACACTAAAAACTAAATAATTAAGTTTCCATTCCACATGCAATAAGTTTTCTTCGTTCCATTCCTTAAAACAGGTGGTATCAGTAGTATTTCAAAGAGCCTGAGACTAATTTCATCAAAATTTACTTAAGCGAACGAAAAAATGGACTTACATGCTTTTACCCAGCCTTTAATACCCGACTTACATGGTTTTCAATTCGATTGTTATGAAAATATACCCAGCTTGGGTTATTTAATTATTAGGAATATTATTCAATTTTTTTCTCCAGGTTTCAAGGATGCAAAAGGAAAATATGATATGCGTTGACTAATACGCAGTCCAACTTGAGGCTCCTTGCGTCAAAATGACAGTCTTCAGTCTTAATATTACTAGAGTTGAGCAATAAATTATTATACCTACTACCAATTCCTCAATTACCATTTCTTAAATTACAACCATTACTTATAGGAACACTTTACCTATCACAACCGTAACTAGGTAGGTATGCATTGAATTTAAGTATTAGGCAACTAGGTACTTTTGTTTCAACAAGGGATGAGTTAGGTATGGGTTAGGGACGGGTTAGAGATGAACTGTATATGGATTGAGGATGGGCTAGGGATGGGATAGGGGTTAGGGATAGGTTGGAGATAAGCTAGGGACGGGTTAGCGATGGGCTGGGTATAAGTTAGGGGTTGGGATAGGTCAGGGCTGGGTAGACAAATCAATTAATTAATCTAAAATTATCCTCCTAAATAATGTAAAAATGATTTAGAAACAATACGGAATAACACGTAGGTCGTGATAGGTATGGAAAATCACGTGTCTGCAGAACACAAGGAGTGGAATTTATTGCTGAAATTGAGGCTTATAAAAAGGTTTTTATTTATGATCACTTTCTCCGAACTCCATTTATGATTTTGTAAATTTTTACATGAAATTTTTTTTTTTTAACTGACTATCTTTGATGGAAACTTGCCACCAGTGTGAGCTGCTCACTCTTATGAAGGCATACACAGGACTTACATGGTTTTCCGGCGAAAAAATGAGTAACCGACTTACACGTTTTTTCTATGCCTTCTGGGTAAAAAACTATTCTTCAGATTGGAAAACGGCTTCATCAAGCGACCCTAATTTACCTAGAGAGCTCAAAACATGATTTTCGCAAAAATATCGACTTACATGGTTTACCAGGTATATGGACGATATATTTTATGTTGGAAATCATTGGGAATGTTGGAAATATAACTCTCAAATAAATATCTAGTATAATATTGAAGCTTCTACATCCCCACCCCTCTTTATCCACCTCTGGCCATGGAGAGAATTGTAATACCGTTGAGCAAACTTTTTTTTCCACCCGATGTTTACAATTGCGATGAAATCGAAACTCTTAAACCGTTTTATTGAAGGTTACTACTTTGGTCGGTCTGAAGCAATAATTATTGTCTATCAGGGGCACACGAGTATAGAAGTCGAGCTATTTCAGTTTTGCTCATTTGTGTGTTTCGAACTAGAAAATCTCGCAAGATTCGAAGGTGAAACGCAATAAATTACATAATCGATAGAGGTGGCGGCAGGTTGGTCAGACGGCATGGTGCCCAGCGTACAGCGACTGCATGCCCGCCAATCAATGAGGCCGTCAAAACTTTCGATGTCCCTCGCGCTTCCCACAGTTTCAGGCTGCGTTCGTCGTCGAAATCCCATTCAAACAATGCTTTTTATTCTTTGTAGGAATTTAACTATTGCTGATATTTCAGATGTCTACTTTTTTTAGGACGTCCTGCAGTAAGTCTTGGGCGTCCCTATGTGATTGATCTTGGGTGAAAGAGGACACTCAACGGAAAGAGAAAATAACCACATACGAGTACAAATCCGTTTTAGTTCATGGTGAATTCAAACTCTCAAAAAATCGTAGGTGCATGTCTGTGACAAAATCTCGCTTACGCTGCCCAGGCCTCAGTTTCCAACCGATTTGCGTTGTTCTTTATTTATTCGACGCTCTATATCTGTGCACTACGTCGCCGGGCTCTCGACATAAGAGTTTAAGGGGGATTTAATGAAAGTAAGCTGCATTGGTACCTTGAATGCGTTGCCTAGTCCTAAATTCTCAACCTGATTCCGTGTTTCTATTTTTGTTTTACTCAAACAACGTCCCATTTGCACATTATATCGATACCTTAAAGCACAAAGGCGCTATGTCCAAAAACGGAGTTTTCAGAAAAACGCAAAAGAAGTTTTCATCAGTGAACAATTCCTAAAATAATGGCTCACTACACTAAACTCTTGAATTCTTCAACAAATTTTCAAGCTATAATCGTCAAGAAGGTCAATAATTTTTAACTCCGTGACTGTTTATTATGTATTAATTAGATTTTTATTATAATTTTTGCATGAGGAATGGAGGAGAGCAGGCAGGAAATTCGTGGGATCAGGAATGGCAGGAACATCCAGGGGATCAGGAATGGCAAAGCCCGTATTTCCAGATAATAGTTTTGTTGAATTCGAGTTTTCTGAAATTAAAAAAAATAAAAAATTTGGAAGATGGATGGATATAGCGCCTTTGTGCTTTAAGGCGCTTTTTATATGTCCTTTAATGTGCTTTCAAGACTTTTCATAAGTCCAGAGTATCGAAATTAGCTCAGGGGCGATAGTTTTCCCGAAATACATGATTTTCCACTATTCCGGTTAAGGCTTACTAATGGAACCCAAGCATTGAAATTCAGGGAAGATAATCTAGATACCTCTGAATTTTCATGAAATGTTCTTAGTGCCACCGTGGATTTTTGGATTCTAGGTACATACCATGAAACGTAAACCATCAAATTTTCACTAGTTTAACTTTTTTTCTTTGCTCAACTCCTAAAAATCTTTATTGAAAATCTTTTTTTTTTTAACGTGATTCATTTTTGCGAATGAATATTAAATACAATCCATCTAGCAATATTACATATCATTTTTACACTCCTTGAGAGCCCGTTTACAGTAAAACCCAGTCCTCTTCTCATAACAGTATCTTCAACACTGAGCTACAATTGCACTAAGTCCAGTGGTTTTTTTCGCTTGAGTCGCCGGAGTTCATCTTTGTTGTCCAAAACGTAGGGCATTTCCAGGTTCTCATGATTGTGGAGGCGTTGTTCGTGCCTCCTTGAGTACCTTGCGATAATTTCGTGGACTGTATCCATCCTCAAGTCTCAGTGAATATCATCGTTCCCCATGTACCAAGGTGCACGCACTATACTTCTCAATATTTTATTTTGGGAGGTTTGGATTTTGTGAATGTTTGATTTTTTGGCACAGCCCCATAACTGAATTCCATAGGTCCATATCGGGCGAAGAATTTGCTTATAAATAAGCAGTTTATTGTGGAGAGAGAGACGAGAATTCCTTCCCATCAACCAATTCGTCTTTCTGAATTTGATTTGAATTTCCTTTTTTTCTTTTCTATATGTTTTTTCCAGTTTAATTTGGAATCGGGGGTCATAACCAAATATTTAACTGCTTCGGTATGGGGTATTTTATTTGAATTGATCACAACATCCATGACTTGAATTTTTCGGTTAGTAAAGTTGATATGAACTGATATTGAAAATAATTAACCAAAAAACGTACTTGGTCCAATTAGGTTGCAGTTTTCCAGTGTCTTGACTCCTCAATAAGTTATTATTGTTATTAGACTGACGGAAGCTTGTGAGGGCAGGTCAACGTGAATTCGAGAGAGTCTCCAATAATTCAGGAGATGAAGATACCTGGTGTCTCCTTAATGAGACAAATAATTATTCTTGCCTCAAATATTAAAAGATACCGTCGAGAGGTGGAATAAGAGAAAGTACATGGCTGAATAGAAGGTCGAAGATAATAGCAGATTTGCTATTTTTGGTTGTTTCCTGCTATTCTTGGTTGGATTCAATTTGGTTTTCTAAAAAAATATTAATATAAAAGACTATTTTTCATCTTTCTACCTACTTTTTAAATGAGTAAATGTCGGGATACTCCAAGAAAGTGTGAGTAAAGGATGAGTAGATAGGCTAACTCTTTTTGTAAAAGATAGGTGCCTGGTTCAAAAAACCCAAGCACTCAACCAATAGACCTATATAATTTTCTTAAATTTAGAAAGCATCAAAATATTCTTATTTCTCAACTATGTTGTCTTTAAAAAAGGATTTCTTCGTGTTCCGGAAATAGGGGTTATTGTGGTTGTAAGGCCTTTCTTCGTTGGAAGTGGTTATGTTGAGAGATTTCGGCAATATCCTCGTAATTCGCTGTTTATTGGAAGGTATGTGCTCTTTCGCTGAGATAGCATCGTCAAAACTTCTGGCTAGTTTTACATTCGACAGGCAGATCCTCAAATTGGGATTTGTCTTGCTTGTAGATTGGTTGGTTGTCCGCTCTACATCTCATACCCTAAGAACCCTCTTTTCAGGAAAGGATTATCATTACTAAGGGCGTCTCAGTCGGTCGCCGTTAGTTCCTCGTTCCTGGTCAGTATTTCACGAAATTGAAGGCGCAAATAATTAAAAAGTTGTACCTAAATTTGAAATTTTAAATGATTTTTAGAAATTAATTAGTGCACGGCCCTAGGGAATTGAAAAACTGAAATATTGCCGCTGTAATCATCAAAATCGAACAATAATTGCCACAGAAAAATGGGAAAACCCGTTAATTTAGTTATGTTTTTCCCATAAAATGTAGCTTGACTTGAAATTCTCAAGGATTTTAGAAATTAATTAGTGCATGGGCATTGGGAATTGAAAAGCGGAAAGATTGCCGCTGGAATCATCAAAATAGAACAATAATATTGCCAACGAAATATGGAAAAAACCGTTTATTCAGTAGTTTTTCCCATTTTTCTTTGGCAATCATTGTTCGATTTCGACGATTCCGGGTAATATTTCAGTTTTTCAATTCTCTAGAGCCGTGCAGTAATAAATTTCTAAAATCCTTTAAAATTTCAAATTTAGGTACAAATTACGCCTTCAATTTCGCTAAATACTAAAAACGAACGGCGACCGACTGAGACCCCCTTAATTCCTACCTTTCACAAGTCACTGGGGTATTATTAAAAAATTTTATTCCCAAATTGCAAGATGGTACCTTGAAACTCTTGTTCAGTAAATTTAAGAATACCTGGGGTGCTTGGAACCTACATAACACAAATGAATTTATTAATTACTCATCACCCCATTTTTTTTTTTTTTTTTTTTACCGAGGTGAATACTTAGCAACTACCTACCAATTTACAAGCAAGCTTATAACTAAGATTGAGGATCTGCCTAGTGTAAATAAAACTGGCCAGAAGTTCTGACGATGCTGTCTCAGCGAAAGTGTCCTCAACATCCAATAAACAATAAATTAAGTACGAGGGTATTGCCGAAATCTATCTCCCCTCAACATAACACTTCGAAAGAAATACAGGTTTTGAGATACATTCTGAGTTTTTATTGATTCCATCAATGAAATTTTTGTTTTTGAGCGTTTTGGGGCCTGGGTAAATGGAGATGGGAACTCTTACGTACATTTCTTATGGTGAAAGATATCAAAGTTAGTTATCCAACTATCAGAATGGAGAATGGTTCGAAATTGTTCTTGTGAATTTTTCTATTATTGAAGAGAACTATTGCTGTTCTGCCTCTGCAGAGCTAAAAATATTGTCATGAAGCACGCATTTGCACTACGTAACTTTTACGTAGTTCACCTATAATAGACTATAACAAGGTTTAAAACAACGATTTCTTATAGTTCCTATTTGGACAAAATCTCCTAAATTCTGATGTTTTCTGGATTTAGACTCCAAGAAGATTGTCTATAAATATCTTGCATTTGGATCAGTGGGAACGAGTTACAGTTCAAAGGAAAACACATTGCACAAGCCGCTGAAACTACACAAGATAATGTCGATTATTGACTGTAAATTCCACCATTGAACACTATTTCTTGAACGATAGATAATGAAATCCCGGGATATCTCACGTACCCGTCGTGACCACCACCATGTCCTTTCATCGTACAACATTGTTTACTTGTGGATAGACGGAACTCCTTATCTCAGCTCCCTAGCCTCTTCAAATATTATGCTGGGCTCCAAATAATCACGTTATGTGAACGGTCGAACTTATGGCAAAACGTACCGGGAAATATTCCATTGTCGATCTTTCAATAGAATCTAGAAGTAGAACATAATTCGATAAAAGATTCCTAGAATTCGATTGACATCCAATATTTGAAAGATTGAGCAATCGTGATTGAATAGTTTCAATTCCAAAAGTGATTTTTAGGACGTCCTTTATCACCAGGTCTTTCTGAACGTCAAGTTTTCCCATAAATATTCATTCATATTGGATATTTTAATTTCCTCCGTTGGATCAACATCAACATATCCCCCTTCTTTCTTCTATTAAAATGTTCTTCAGGATTTCTTCATTGCGAAATTTCGAAGGTCCACTCTAGAACTGATGTCAATAGGGTGTGCGCCTGGGTAGGAAAAACTGTTTATTGTTATTTTGGTTTATTATTTTCAATAATAAGCCTTTGGAATCGAGCAAGAAAAAAAAATTTTAACCCCCCCTCAAAATTTGATGTTTTACGTTTCAAGGTACGTAGAATCCGAAAATCGAATAAAAAAATTTCCGTCCGTCCGCCGTACGCCGTACGCGGCACTTTTCTTAGCAACACTGGACCGATTTGGTTCAAATTTGGTATATGGGCTCCATTTGGGGTCTAGTTGTGCCGCGAAGCTTTTGGTTGATGTAGGTCACTTCTAAGGGGTGAAAATTAAGGGTTGAAATTTTCAAGAGTGCCCTAGCTCGAAAACTCTCGAAATAAAGGTATCGTTTTTTCACCAATTTTAAATAGTACAGAATTTTTAAAAATTTTTGAGACCACCCGGAGCTCTGTAGGACAAGCCGTTCGGTCCCTACGAGTATTTGAAGGTTTTCCTTCGATAAAACAGAATCATGAGTGTGAATCGCAAAAGAGGTCTAATCGCCGTTCAAATTTTATCTGACTAAAATGCGATCGCTGTTCATTTCTTCGAGTTGTATTCAGTTTTGCCTTCTGCGTAACCAGTAATCAAATTTCCATATCAAGCTTTCTATTTTTCGAATCGAGTGTGAAGCGTTTAGTTCTTTCTAATAAACTTGATTGTGAAGGTGTGAAGCCAGTATGGTGTGGTAGGTAGTACCTACCAATAGTTGGTAGGTAAAAAAAATTGGTAGGTAAAACAATGTTTGTAGGTAAAACGCTGCAAATCATTGCTCAAAGGTTTATTATTTTCTGTATAGATCATCCTTCTGTATAGATCACTGGTTCTCCATCAATAGCACCTACCACCATCTGTATTCTCCCTTGACCTTCCCTCTCAAATTTCAGCTCCTGCGTTCAATAGAATTGAAAATGGCTTCGGAGCTCACTCAGCTGATCAGTGATCTGAAGAGTGAAGAAGATCTCCTCGAATGCTGGAGACGCCTGGAAGAGCACTTCCATTCAATAGGATTGAAAATGGCTTTGGAGCTCACTCAGCTGATCAGTGATGTGAGGAGTGAAGAAGATATCCTCGAATGCTGGAGACGCCTGGAAGAGCACTTCCATTCAATAGGATTGAAAATGGCTTTGGAGCTCACTCAGCTGATCAGTGATGTGAGGAGTGAAGAAGATATCCTCGAATGCTGGAGACGCCTGGAAGAGCACTTCCATTCAATAGGATTGAAAATGGCTTTGGAGCTCACTCAGCTGATCAGTGATGTGAGGAGTGAAGAAGATATCCTCGAATGCTGGAGACGCCTGGAAGAGCACTTCCATTCAATAGGATTGAAAATGGCTTTGGAGCTCACTCAGCTGATCAGTGATGTGAGGAGTGAATAAGATATCCTCGAATGCTGGAGACGCCTGGAAGAGCACCTCCATTCAATAGGATTGAAAATGGCTTCGGAGCTCACTCAGCTGATCAGTGATCTGATCAGTGAGCAATGATTTGCAGCGTTTTTTACCTACAAACATTGTTTTACCTACCAACTTTTTTTTACCTACCAACTATTGGTAGGTACTACCTACCACACTATAATGGCTTCACACCTTCACAATCAAGTTTATTAGAAAGAACTAAACGCTTCACACTCGATTCGAAAAATAGAAAGCTTGATATGGAAATTTGATTACTGGTTACGCATAAGGCAAAACTGTATACAAATCGAAGAAATGAACAGCGATCGCATTTTAGTCCGATAAAATTTGAATGGAGATTAGACCTCTTTGCGATTCACACTCATGATTCTGTTTTATCGAAGGAAAACCTTCAAATACTCGTAGGGACCGAACGGTTTGTCCTACAGAGCTCCGGGTGGTCTCAAAAATTTTTAAAAATTCTGTACTATTTAAAATTGGTGAAAAAACGATACCTTTATTTCGAGAGTTTTCGAGCTAGGGCACTCTTGAAAATTTCAACCCTTAATTTTCACCCCTTAGAAGTGACCTACATCAACCAAAAGCTTCGCGGCACAACTAGACCCCAAATGGAGCCCATATACCAAATTTGAACCAAATCGGTCCAGTGTTGCTAAGAAAAGTGCCGCGTACGGCGGACGGACGGAAATTTTTTTTCTTGCTCGATTCCAAAGGCTTGTTATTGAAAATAATAAACCAAAAACGCTGCAAATCATTGCTCACTGATCAGATCACTGATCAGCTGAGTGAGCTCCGAAGCCATTTTCAATGCTATTGAATGGAAGTGCTCTTCCAGGCGTCTCCAGCATTCGAGGAGATCTTCTTCACTCCTCACATCACTGATCAGCTGAGTGAGCTCGAAAGCCATTTTCAATCCTATTGAATGGAAGTGCGCTTCCAGGCGTCTCCAGCATTCGAGGAGATCTTCTTCACTCTTCTGATCACTGATCAGCTGAGTGAGCTCCGAAGTCGTTTTCAATTCTATTGAACGCAGGAGCTGAAATTTGAGAGGGAAGGTCAAGGGAGAATAAGGATGGTGGTAGGTGCTATTGATGGAGAACCAGTGATCTATACAGAAGGATGAACTATACATAAAATAATAAACCTTTGAGCAATGATTTGCAGCGTTTTAATCTAAAGTAGACCTCATTCTGAGAATTTTGGTACCAACCTCGACCTTCTAGCGTGTGTAAATCTTTTCCTATGAATTTTTAAAGTTTCGACCGTTTATGACGTCACAGTGGACTGGGGGGTCCCGCCCAGGCGAGAGGGGCGCGTGACGTCATAAACGGTCGAAACTTTAAAAATTCATAGGAAAAGATTTACACACGCTAGAAGGTCGCGGTTGGTGCCAAAATTCTCAGGATGTAGTCTACTTTAGATTGAAAATCTAAAAAAAATCAAGGCGCATCCCCCATTGTGCCAATCATTAAGTCAATGTGACGTGAATGTATAGTGAAACAGTTTCCTTTTGAGAAGTTGAGTGCACATTTTATTGCAGCATATAAACGGTTTGCTTGGTATAAAAACTTGTACATTTTCCTTCTTGTATTAGGCTCATATGCAATGTATAGTGAGCTGATTACAAGTATACAATTATACACAGCTCGACATGTACCTGGGTAAGTGAGACACTGGGGTTGTTGAAACTCCTTGATTCTCCGTGGATCTTAACGTCCTATCCGTAATTTTACCTTTACAATATTGTTAGGGATTCGAGACATTACGAATATGATTGCTACATAGAGATAGTATGTTTGACGTAAACAATAAAAATTCAGTTCCAGTTTTGATGTCAATGAGTGTAGTTTCTCTCTTGAATGTACAACTTTAACAATATTAACAAGAAATATTTGTTAACTCATTTTGAACTTTTGGCAGATCCATTACGTTTCGACAACTACTGGAGTCCTTGTCCACCTTCATTCCCTCTACAATGTTCAATAAAGTGTTTTTCTCTCTCATTAACAAGAAATATCGGTTCAAGTTTACAACTCAATTGACTTTTATTTCTCTCAACATATGTAGAAACCATGTGAATTTGGACAGTGAAATACTGAAGTAGTCAAACGAAAAATTTAGTTAGGAAATTATTTGGAAACCATAATTCTCGCAGTTGCGACAGGGGTACTGAGAATCCTCTGCTAGTGAGAAAAAACGTTGCAAATTATTACACAATGGTTTATTATTTTTTATTTTTCTATATAGATCACTCATCTGCAAAGCCACCAACCATCCAACATGAAGAAAAACATCGATCGCATTTCGGTCAGCTTTAATTTGAACGGAGATTCGGCCTCTTTTGCGATTCACACTCGTGTTTCTGATTTATCGTACGTCCAAACTTTAAATTCTCGTAGTGAGCGAACGGTTTGTCCTACAGAGCTCCGGGTGGTCTCAAAAAATTCTAAAAATTCTATAGAATCTTAAATTGAAGGAAAAACAATACCTTTATATCAAATTTTTTTGATTTAGGGCGTTTTCAAAATTTCAAAATTGATTTCGGAACCCTTAGAAGTGACCTACCTTAACCAAAATCTTCGGGGAACAACTAGACCAACAACTAGAACAACTAGACCCCAGAAGGAGCCTACATACCAAATTTCATCAAAATCGGTCAATGCTAAGTGGCAAAAGTGCCGCGTACGGCGGACGGACGGCCAAATTTTTATTCGATTTTTGGATTCTACGTACCTTGAAACGTAAACCATCAAACTTTGAGGGGGTGTTAAAATTTTTTTTTCTTGGTCGATTCCAAAGGTTCATTATTGAAAATAATAAACCAAAATGCGGTTTCCTTCGTTTTCAGCCCAATAACCTGGGATAGTGAGAATAATTTTACCTCTGGTAGTGAGAATCTTTTCTGCCATTCTTAACCTCTGCCAGTGAGAAAATCTCCTCCTCCTACCTCTGATACTGAGAAATACTGAATCGAATCACTTGTGATTCGTATGTGAATTAGTGAGAATTTACGAAGAAAATACTTGCAATAATTGCAACCACAATTATTGTGGTTCGGTTTAGCGCATTTGTGGTAAGACTCAAGTATATCAATTAGTACCCAAAGAACCAAATTTATAATCAACTATTCACAATCTCAAGACCAAAGGTTTCATTAAAAATCCCTTTTATCAAACATTCAATTGCATGCATCCGAAGGGAAATATTGACGTTAAAAAAAGGAAGTTCAAGTGCTTTTGTTATAAATTTTCCAAGTCCATCCCTACAACTTGGCGAATTACTACTTTGAGGGTTGGCAGATTCTTTTGCTTTTGTTCTCGACGTTGTTCGAACTACTTACTTTTCATGCTGACAAGATTCTTTTCTGAGGCAGTTCCTAAGGGACGTAGGACCCATGTTCTTCAATAGAGTCTGCAAGGGTCCCTCATTAATGTAGATTGAACTTAGGGGAGGCGACCCAATCTACATTACGATTATCGGGTCGTTCTGGAGGCACCAAGAATGCGTTAGGCGTATCACTAAATAACAAGTAGGTACGATTCCCTTCAACTTGCGGCTGAATTTTATGAATAGGGCACAGTTTTCTTCTAAGAATCCTTGAATCTAAATGTTGTTCTGTCCGATTGATGGTAAGAAAAATTAGGGGTTTGATAACCTGATTATCTATTTCATGGCCTAAAGTCAACACTTTTCCAAAACCCAAAACCGTCTATAAATTGGTTTACGTTTCAAGTAGAATCCAAAAATCGAATAAAAACATCAGAAAGTCCGCCAAGTTTGAAATTAATTCTACCCAGAAGAGGAAACCTCAAGTATCACTTCTCAAGAGGCTATCAATTTCTCCCTTAGAGGGTGTTGTGTAGGGGGAAAGAATATATTATTGAATTGGTATCGAAATGATATCGTTGTAGGTTGAAGTGATAAGTTGAGGCCAAGCTTGTTGAAGTCTGTTTCTGAGAGGAGGGAATAGTGTGCCCCTGAATCCACTTCAAATTTGTGTGGCTTGTTGTTGAGAGTGACAGTTACTATGTATATATTTATCCGAGGTTGGTCCAACTTCATATAGGTCTTCAGTGTCATTAATTTTACCTACACCATACTCATTGTTTGTGTGGAAATCATCATTACGGTCAGAGGACAGAGAATGAGTTTTTGACTTTTGAAGAATTGTAGTGATGCACACTTTTGTAACATGACCAATTTTATGGCTAAATGTGCACTTCAGGGAATTGCGGTCTGTCCTACACTCACGTGATCTGTGATTATATCTGCCACATTTTAGACAAAGTCCACCTATACCCAATGACTGGTAATCGACTCGATTCCTATACTGTCGAAACTGTGAACGTTGGCGTGGATGCGGACTTACTGAGTGACTTCGGTTAGATTGAGACTTATTTCGTGATTTGTGTTTGACAACTCTATTTGTGTCACTGTTGATGTTGACAGGGTTAACTGGGGGTTTAGACAATTGACAGCTTTCAAAACGTGAAGCTTCAAGTGCGATAGCTATTTTGAGCAGTGCATCAAAATTTTTATTGGAAGACTGCTGCAAGAGCTGCTCACGAATCCAATTATCCTTTAAGTTTCTAATAAATTGGGCGCGAAGGAATGTGTCTGCTATAGAAATTGTTGAATCACACGTGCATGTTACATAGAAATCACAATCACTTTATTTTGATTTGAGGGCAGCCACAAATTCTGAAATTGACTGTGTAGGTTGCTGTGTGCATGAAAAAACAAAAGATCATGGATATCGTCGGTTATCTTGAAGAAAAAATCAAGTCTACTTATTTGAGAAATGGAGTTCTTGGCATCAATGGACTCGTCTAGAGCTCACCAATGTAATAGTACAGTTAACTGTTGTGATAGGATATTATCAAGAGCCCTTAAACCCTAGGGAACACGTAAAAATCATCCCTTGATTGTTTTGCCAGTAAACCAATCGGTGTAGAAATGATCAAGCAACCAATAATGACGTTCAGAAGAGCTCCAGAACCAGCTATGAGACACCTAGGTACCAGTTATTGGACACATCGAGAAACCGTTTTTTCTCAAGTTCTTGATCTTACATTGTTTTCAAATTTGTAACATTTAAGAGAAATTTGAATTGTTTTCAAATTAAAAAGGTCAAATCAACAATAGGAGTTATATGAAATTCGAGACATTAGGCAAAATTATCATTAGGCTTTTAAAAGTTATTTTGAAAAATTAGCTACCTATGCCGCACACATTTTAAGTCAAACATTATTCATTAACCTTATTATGTTACTCGTAGATGCCATTATTTCATCACAAGTTGTGCAAGAAATCAATTCAGATTTAGTATCAACGTCAGGAATGCGTATTTTATGGAATGTTTAACACAAATATCGGCGATTGGTTTTTTTTTCGCTCGTGATGTTTTTCTTGGCCTAAGCCTGGAAATGCGTCCAAATTATCTGATTTTTCCTCATCATGAAAAAATACTCTTAAAGGCGAATATGGAGTTGTTTCGTCTATTTTGTCATTTTGACCGACCTCATCATCAGCCAGTGAAAAATGCAGTTGGTGCAAAACATGAGCTCACCTAGATGTTTTTTTTTCGGAATGTTTTCCTTATTTTTTGGAGAATTCTTTGCATTTATCTTTTCCTACCTTGCCCGAGCTCGTTGTTGTTTCTTGATTGCATCTTTCACTCTCTTCTTTTTGGGTTCAATCTTTTTCTTATTTGACCGTGCCATCGTACTAAATTACAATATTCAAGTTGGAAATTCACTAAAACTTGACAAAGAGACTCGAAAAAAAACTTTCACTCAATTTCTAATCACTGTCCAATAAATAGAACTTATAGGTTTCCCTACAGGAAAAATCAACACTTTGCCAGTTATTAGAAATTACTTATTTATCCAATAAGTGGATATCATCAACTTGCTGGTTCCAATTGTTGAGTTATTACCCCTCTTGTATTAAATCAAGAACGATAAAATTACAATTTCTACACACCATTTGATAGGAAAATTACTAACCTAAGAGAAACTTACTCAAAGAAAACATAAATCAGTGATGGAGTAGGTAGAAAACCCTATAATGAATGGGATCAGATTTCTTACCAAATTCACAAGAAACACGACCGACGGAGACCTAACGAAGTTTCAGAGCACACTGAAAATTTTAAGAGCATTCTGGGTACTTCCAATGTCCATGTCATCTAGGAGAGTTTCTCTAACTGCTGCAGTAGTTTCGCAGTAAAAACTCCCGCCCATATTCTTACAAATTAAGACCCATTTGAAACCGTATCTTTTGTTGATCGAATTTTCACACAAAACTTTGTAGGTTCACTAATTTTGACCTCAGGAACACGGGAAAAATATTGAAAAAATTCTGCCAATAGTCAATTTACTGAAATTGGTGGGTGCCATTCGGCACCGCTGGTAACATATGACACGTCTGATGGACTGCATGTAAAGACCAAGGCTATACGTTTTTTCAACAAAAATAAACTGTTACCTGGTAGTAAATAGAAGGAATAACAATACTCACATGAACATAATAACATAATTTAGTCAATACTGTATTTTCTTACTACAAAACGAAACATTTGAAAATCCTATGAGGGAAATATTATTATGGAACATTAAAATTTTCGAAAATAACACAGAACAAACCACTTATAAGCCCACCTAGGACTTGTGGCACATTGTTCTAGTCTGGGACTTCCAGCCAGCCCACTTCTTCTTTTCATAGGTGTTCACGACATGATGGTCCCTGCGATCAAACAGGATGTCGTCCAACACTCAGGAATACGGTATTTATAGGTACCTCACAAACGATTTTGAATGTCTCCTTGACAGTGAATACTTGAAAAAGAACTATTTCGTCGCCTAGCATTGCTAACTATTTGTAATGCATGTCAGATTTCTGATCCCAGTAGCAGCGATTGTCAGAAATCTGAATAATTTTCTTGTGGCCAGCAACTGCACCTTGTTAAATTGCCCGACTCTTCATCAGTCAGTACATTTGGCTCAGGTGGTTCAACATTCCATCAGGGGTATCACCAATTAGTACCTACATCAAGGGCTTCTTGAACAGGAAATCCAGGCCTGCAATGAAAAAACGTCTGCCAAGTGGGTGACCAACAGATTGGTCCATTATCAAATGAGAAACAATTGTACTGAATCACGTTCTGAACTAAACTAACGCTGGTAGGGTTTGAGGTGAACATTCCAGATCAAGAAAATAAGCAGAAGTAAACAATTAAGTCAAAAGTTTACTTCTAAATGATGTTCAAAGGAGGTTGCCTCCAGCGGTGCCGTACGGCAACCCAAATGGGTTAAGACAATATTACGATGTGTGTCCTATAACTGATGCCTTCACCCTACCCCAGAGCTCTTCAATTTAGAAAAAAAAGAAAACCCGTAGGATGGAGAACGTAGTCTTATGCCCAAGACTGGGCCCCAAGTAAAGTGAATTGAATCGATTTCAACCAGTAACAAACAAAAATGTCAAGTCAGGTTTTAAACCACTCCTTTCCCGAAGCAGATAAGATTGTTTTCGCAGTTACCTTCAAATGCCGAAATGTCTTCTTCATCCACCACGTCCAAAACTTGATGTCGCTTTTCAAAGCGATAAAACGCCTTGAGAGTAGGAACTTTCCCTTATTATATCTAAGACAATAGTCCTAAACTCTAAACTATACCTACTTGTTTCTTTGGAGTGGCGTCTCCACCTTCTCATTACTTATCGACGTTTGGTGGTATCGCTAAATAAACATCCTTCGAGTAAGTGAAATCTGTTATTATATTTATTATTAGGTTTTTATTTGTTGTCGATTCATAATTTTGTTGTTTTTATACTCAAAGGATTGTTAGAGTTTATGCTATTATGGGTGAATATTGTTTTGTTTTATAGGCCCTGAAGAAGGTAATAAATTTACCGAAAGCTCGGCGAAGAAGGTGTTTATTTCCATTTGACCACAATCCCGATCAATTGACACATTTACCTTCAAATGCCGAAACGTCTTCTTCATCCACCACGTCCAAAACTTGATGTCGCTTTGAAAAGCGACAAAACGCCTTGAGAGTAGGAACTTTCCCTTGATCATCAAGTTGAAAGTATGAGGTGATGTTGGTCGGCAAAAATAGGTACCAACTTAGCCCCTAATAGCCCAAGACATGAAATAATCCGAAATTTTCCGATTTTTTCTTGATTTCTCATTAAAAACAGCTCTTGCTACGTGAAAGTGAAGAAAAAAAAATTATTTACTCATACATCAAATTTTAAAATTTTGTTGCTCCGGTGCAACATTGGGCAGCCGGATAGTATTTCTTGTTGCTCGACTGCAACAATGGGCTATGATAGTCAAGAATGGTTTGCAATACTCGGAATAGTAGAACTTTCAGAGGTACTCATTTCACGAAATGATTCCATAAATCATTATTTGCAGGCGTCTTCACCAACAATCAGTAGTACGTATTAGAAAAAAATACTTTTTTCTCATTCCCCTACTGACTATGGAACTCGAAAAAATAACTTGACTCAGTTAGATAAATGAATAGGCCATTTATCATGATCAATCTTATGACCAATTCAATATTTTTATTACATCGTTGTCGAATATCACAAACCTACCTGGTTCCCAAACGTATAAGTCTTATACCTAAGTTGCTCATATGATTGGACCTCTAAAATGAGGCTTTTTGGAACTCTTTCAACATTATACTTAGCTAACGACAGCAAACTAATAATTTTAAACTAGCAGTCGTCAAAATGCATCACAGATGACGCAACTATTGAAAGGAAATAAGATAATCCAGATAAGGAATTGTTTCTGAAAAATAGAACAGATGTGATATTCAAAGAATAATGAACAAAAACCACTAGTTTCTTATTCTGGGAATAATGAAACAAAGTGTCAGAATTAGGCATTTCAATTTGAACTCCCCAAAGAAGGGAATTGGTACTAAGACCCCCCTTTTTTCAGAAAGTAGGTATTTCAGCGAAACCCAAAGTGCAAATGTAACACCCTCCTGAAAATGTATAAGTCATATTGAAAAATGAAACATGAAAAAATTGAACAGTGTGGATAATACAAAGAGCTCAAGCACTGCCAACTTTGTAAATGAAAACATTGAATTATTATTGGTTCCCTCGAGACAATTTTTCTGATGGCGTTAGTGTGTTTCAATTTTAGGTCAGTTTCAAGCAGGAGAAGAATGTCATGTTCTAGAGAAAGGTCCCACTTCGTCAGCCACTCGGAGACATTTCTAAATGTCATCCACACGATCCTGGACTTAGCAGTTTCAAGTGATGGTGTCCCGCAAGATCTTCACATGATGATTCCAACAATATCCGCTAGATATCTGTGAGTTGAGTTCGGATTTAATTAATTGTCTTTGAAATGTGGTTAAAAATAAGAATATGACTCCATAATGACATCCGAGACTCCTCGATAGCTTTTGTTATCAGTAGCTTCTCTGACACTCAAATGACCTTGGGCTACGGAATCGAAGGTCCTCGGAAAGTTTCCAATTTCCTCAATCTGGCCCCGGTGACCCCTACCTGACCTGCAGCCCTACTTGTGAGCTGAATAGGTACAAGCAAAACCTGTTTACGGGTCACCATGGTGAATTTGAAGTTGAGCGGTTGGGCGGGAACGCGGGAGTGGGGTCAACTCAGTTCGCCGCCGATAGGTGGAGCTGACTGTCCTCAACAGCTGACTCCCCACCAATTCAACTCCTAGTTCTGCAAACATCTACCAAGCACTTCAGTGCAAGTTGTAGTGCTTCGCCAAAAGCTTCCTCTCAAAAGGAGCTTTGGGAGTCGATTTTCGACGGTTTCGACTTTTGAAAATGTCCCCTCGGTAGTGTCGGTTCATCTCTGGGCTCGCCCACTGATCTCTCATCATTATCTTAGTTCGGGCCTCTCGAGTGTTTGTGTTTATCTCGTTATATCGTTTCAAGGAGGAGAGGCGTTTTTGATAAAAGATATCAGCTCAGTCAATAGTACTTTGATTTTTGGTTCAGTGTGTTTCTTGCCGATGGGCTTTTCGTACTAGGAGTGTAGTAGTTGACTGCTGCCCCCCGGAGTGCAGAATTTGAGTTTTCGTACAGCCATGTCCACCACAAAGCTCTCGGCCAAGCCAGTGGCTAGGAGGGTTCGGAAAATCAGCAGGGTGAGTTGATGTTTTTGAAATTTAATTATAAATAAACGATGAAATGACACTTGAGGTCGATTAGATTCACAACGCATGAGCACATCAAGTACCATCATAAAAAAGTTACTGTTTAGTATCACTCCATGGTGGCATTCTCCAATTTCTATGGTGGATTTCCTGCACCAAAATTGGCGCCTCATTTTCGATGAATTAAATCCATTATTGAATTTGTTCCTGAACCTTCATGTTAGGTACAGGAATGTTTCTCTGCTACCAATTTCAACTTGTAACGTATTGTTGGTGTTACCTACCTACCCCTATTTAGCGTCCCTACATTCTAGTCTTCTGTGAAGGTTGAAAAGACCCAGCCAGCAGCTCGTTACCTGCATTCCTCCCTGGGCTTTGTTTATGAAGAGCTACCCTCTTGGGTTCCCTCGCTTTTTCGGCACAAATAATACTAAGCGTCTACTTGAGTTATCACTCAGACATTCCATTTTCGGTAGCTCAGATTCATCTTGGGTAAGATGAGGGATGTTCAGCTCTACCACGCTCTTGAGAGCTGTTCAAGGGGTATCAAAATTAGTGTGATCTAGTTTAGTTTGATCCAAAATATTTTATTTGATATTTTAATATCTATATTTATCTATAGATGATAAATTAATCATTTCCCCCCCATGATTAAAATAATATAAGCAATAAAATTATTCAAAAAAAAAACCGAACCATGAAGTAGGTAGTAAAATATTGGTACTAGACATGAAATAAATTGAGACAAGTTGAGAAGTGTGAGAAGATCAAGTTAGGTACTCAGTACGTGGACACGGTGTACTTTACTTGACGAGGGTTAATCTGCCGCCCTAAACAAGAAAAGTGTATCTAGAATATTCGAAATTTTGGGTAATAAGTACCTACTGTTTTAGTTACTAGGCAGTTACTTTTCGCACTCTGTTAATAATCTTCTATTTTCGATTTGGACGTGTTATGCGGAAAGAATACTAGCTCCCAACGGTATCCTTAAGATGTTTTTGAATGAACATTTTGGAATATTAACTAATTAATAATTTCGCTTAGAAATTGCAAGCTGTTCATTGGCGTATCTCCAAGAATTTCACAAGTTTTCCGCCCACCTACTTAATTAAATAATAGCGATACAGAGGACAAAGGCGCTTTGTCCAAAAACGCAAAAAAGCTTTCACCAGTGCACAGTTCGTAAAATAATGGCTTATTACACTAAACTCTTTAATTTCTTCAAGCTGCAATAAAAGTTTGTTAAATTTTATTTTTTCTGAAATTAAAAAAAAAATTAGAAATGTGAAAGATGGGTAAACATAGCGCTATATCGATAACGTATTACAGATATTTTCTTTGAAAAAAAAAAAATTTATTGAGAATAACATTAACTGATGGTAAATTATAAATTACTATCCAATTTAAAGTTGACTTTGAAAAAATACTTTAAAAATGAGTGTACAAATAAAAATAAAGAGGTTTGTTAAACAATCTCAACAAGTCAGTTAGGTACGTGTAAAAATTAGTATTATTTTGATTAAAATGGATTTTAAGAATCTCTACGCGAGTGAGAGGAAACAGTGATAGAGGGAAGTCGTGGAGCAGAAAAGCTGATTTAGAACAAAAATACTGACGAAATATGTAATGATAAACAGCAGAAGCCATGCATTGTAGCAAACAAAATGACGAAGAGCTGATGGAAACATCTATAATGTCAGCCGCATCTCACAAAATACTAAGCAATCTCGAAAGATACTGTTTTTTGTTTAGGGAAATGCCTATACTTTCTTAGATTTTTTCAAAAATTTAAGGTAGTTTTTGCATAATTGTAAGATGGAGAAGATTCCGTAACTGCAAAACGTCCTTCTTGTTTAGGACGGCATTATTGGGGAAAAAAGAAATTACGATATCGTGATCATGTTTCTAACTGAATTCGACAGAATAACCAGTAACACGATTGGGAATCGCCTTGCCTGAATACCTATCAAGGCATCCCAAGGAAAACTGACGGTTATTTACTGTCATGTTCAGATCTCTCGCCGATGACTAGTCAGAAACACGATTGCGTAGGACAAGTGAGTTGAAGAAGTGTGGGCTCGCTCAAACGTGATTTCAATAAGACATTAATTTTTCACGATAGTTTGGGGCTGAGTTCTGGAAGAAGACACATTGTCTTCATCATGATTCCATCAACTCAATCGTTTGTCGATTCAGAAACTTTTTCTTCGTTAACTAGAGTTTTTCTTCGTTAACTAACTCAACAATGATTGATAAAGAGGAAATGCAGTCTGATTGGCTGTAGGTTGGTAGAGGGATGTGATGGTCTTTTGAACCATAAACTCCAACCCTTACTGCAAGACTTGAGTGTTGTTTAACGACTTTTAAAAATTAGGCCATCTTAGTGGGGAGTAGGGACGGCTTGATACTCCTTTCGATACGATATTTCTCAGGAAGTATCGATACCCGATATATTTTCGATACCGATATTATAAAACATCGATACTTCGATAATATCGGCTCAAAGTATCGATACCACCGATATTTCAAATTAACCCACCGATGATTTTTCAATACAAATAAAAACCCTATTAATTGAGAAAAGGCAATATAATTTTTTTCATACAATAACTTAAAACGTAATGAAAGTCAATGGCAATTAAAAATGTAATGAAAGCCAATAATTTAAAATTTAATAAAAATGAATAATCATTACATTTCATTTCAATCCCAATTCTTATTTGTAAGCAATCTCTCTTCAATGAAATGAAGTTTTCCTTCCACTAGAAATCGAAAGGATCAAGTAATAAATCAGTTACAATACAAATAATACTATTTATTATTCGAAAAATTTTGCATGCCTCCCTCTTCTTGTTTGTTCGGGAAAACGGGTTTACAATCCTTCCAAACTCACATTGGATATTGATACTATTTTGAGGCTATCGTGGCGATATATCGTTTCAATTGATACTATTTAGAATTTTATTCTGTGACAGACAATATATGGTATTATATTATTATATGGTTACCTATTTGGTATTTTTTCACCAATATAGTTTGGCAAAATTTTCGATAATATCGTCAAGAAAGTATCGATACCTCCGATATTTTGGGCAAAAGTATCGATCCCAATATATCGGTTTGAGTTTTGCACCAAAAGTATCGATACAAATATCGGTATCGTTACCAAAAAAGTATCGATACTCCGATATATCGGTGGTATCGTGCCGTCCCTAGTGGGGATAAATGTTCATTTCTATACAGACGAAATCATTTAAGAGTTTAATATTAGGAACCATTGCTTAATTTTCGATGTTGAATAAACGTTACTATGTTTGTAGGTCGAAAATGATCGGAAATTCGAAATTCCGAATCCTGAACTATCATGCAAAAAGTCATTTGGTGCAGTAATGGATTCTGGCATAAAAAAACCCTTTTAATAGCGAGTGAATTAATTTGACATCTAAAAGTGGCTGTTGCCCCAAGGGGTGGAGCTGGGCTCTGAAACTGGCCCTTCAGTGTTGCCAACCACCTATTTCAACTGAAGACCCTTGTTTTCAGGTCTTATTCGGAACCGTTGGCAAAAAATACAACGTGAAATTGGTGCTCTTTGTTCTCACGATTTGATTGCTGGACTTGGGAGGATAGTGTGGGGTCTTAAAAGAAAGCTCGTTGTCTTCATCATGATTCCATCAACTCGATCGTTTGTCAGTTCGAAAACTTTTTCTTTGCCAACTTAAGTGATTTCAAACTAACTCAACGAAGATTGATAAAAAGGAAATGCAGTCTGATTGACTGCAGGTTGGTAGAGCGAAGTTCTGGTCTCTCAAACCATAAATACCACCCTCGCAGAAATACTGCAAGACTAGAGTATTGTTCAACGACTTTTAAAAATTAATTCTTCTTATTGGGCGGTAATGTTCATCTCTATGCAGACGAAATCATTTTAGAGTTCAATATTCGGAACCATTGCTTAATTTTCGATGTCGAATAAACAACGTTGCAATGTTTGCAGGTCAAAAATTAATGGAATTCGAAATTTGCAGAAAGTCATTTAGTATAAAAAGTATTAGTGGATTGAACCCGTGTTTACAAATACAGGGTGCTTTTGGTATAGAAATAAAAACCCGTTTAATCGCGAGTGAATTAATTTGACATCTAAAGGTGGCTGTTGGCCCAAGGGGTGGAGCTGGGCTCTGAACCTGGCCCTTCAGTGTTGCCAACCACCTATTTCAACTGAAGACCCTTGTTTTCAGGTCTTATTCGGAACCGTTGATAAAAATATAACGTGAAATTGGTGATCTTTGTTACCTTAAAACTAACAACGTTAGATATTAACCCTTAATATCCTGAGGTATCTTTTCGGAAGTCCGATTTCTACCTGCAATATTTTCTCCACTTTTAAACCTAATTTGACAGCCGTTGGCTGTCTTGATACTCCAACTATCGATTTTGTAAGTAAACGTAATGATACAAACATAATAGGCAAAAATTCTCAAGTTGACAAACATAATAGGCAAAAAAAAAATTCTCGAGTTGACAGGCTATAGTAGAGCCTTCTAGGTGTCTTCTACCCTCATTTCTCACCTTGTAGGCTATTAGTGGGGTTTCCTTGTCAGATATGACGATATTAAGGCAGCAAAGATCCCTCTATGAAGTGAACCTTCCCCACCTTATTCTTTGGTTCTTTACTTTATGAGAAATAACAGACCCCAACATCCCACCAAGGATTTTTCCAAGTTTCTTTTTTCTACTCCAATAAAAGTGGGTTTATAGATAAATTCTGGTCACACAGATAGCGCTAGTGTGGCCCTTGGAAAGATCATTCTAGAGCTGACAGACTGTAATAAGTACATGTAGGCCTTTGAGGAACCTCCTACTCAAATATTCTATAAATTTGTCAAAATACATCTAAATTTTTAACAAGTGGGAAATTAAGGGTTAACACTAAATACATCAACAAAGTTCAACTTTCCTTCTCATTTCTAAGTAAATCTCACAGGCCGCGGATATGAAGATCCACAAAAATAATAACGATTGTATTAATTTTCCCCGAAATACTTTAGCTGTAATATTCCGAAGGAGACGCGAAGGTTTGTAGATGAAGCAACATCTAATTGTGTCGAGCTATTTTCCGGGGACGTACCTTATCTCGATAGAATAAACATTGGGATGTCTGTCAGATTTGGTTCTTCAACTTGAGTGAAATAGGCGGCTACAAGCAATTGGACAACGGAACGTGCCTCGTACTTGCTATACAATCTACGATAGTAAACCCGCAAAACCGTGTATGTAAAAATTAAATCATGTTTAATGTTTTTCCCTCGCAAGGGAGAAATTAGATTGCCGATCACTCAGCTGATCAGTGACCACTCAGGCGCCTTCAGCATTCTCCATTGACCCTGCTTCTCAAATTTCAGCTTCCTGCGTTCAACAAAAAAAAAGAAAATGGCCTTGGAGCTCACTCAGCTGATCAGTGACCATCTTGGTACAACTAGACCCCAAATGGAGCCGATATAACGTGGTAACTAAGAAATCGGTCCGTGGTAACTAAGAAAAATAAGCGTTGCAGATTTGCGTGTCGGAATTCACAGAATGACCCCCAGCCCTAAAACATTAAACATGTTAAAAGAAAAAAAACCTCTCAAATGACTTTAAAACTCCCAGTTTTTCGGAAGTGGAATCAAAGACGATCCCGTTAATATGCGGTTTACTCCCATAACTCGAATACATTCTTAAAGAAATTAAAGTTATTAGGTGACTTTTTCACTTTTCAAGGTTTAAAAAAAAGTTCTCCAAAATCAAAATTTCAACTCTTGTTTTACGTTTTAGGCCTTCCTGAACAAGTTTGGTTCCGTGTCCGTCTGTCTGAAAAAAAATGAAAAAAAAAGAAAAAAAAAAAAATGAAATTCTTGTAACAGGTAAAACTATACAAAGTTGTTACCCGATTTCGATGAAATTTTCAGGGATTGTGTGGATTGGGGTGTAGACGGTCCCCTATAAAAATCATCGCCCTCGGACTAATAGTAGCCACTGCGCATGCGCAAACGTGAATTTCCTTGAAACAGCCATAATTTCTTCATTTTCTACCCGAATTCGATGACATTTTCAGGGATTGGTTAGCGTGTGGATGGTCCCCTATGAGGGTAGTGCAAGGTATTCAGAAATTAACGTTTCGACTCGTTAACGTTTGCTACTATGGATAGCTACGAGGAAGCTATGTGCCACACCCACTTGGCAGACGTTTTTGTAAATGTTTTGAAAATGGGACTACATGATTTTGCAGATTTACTGTCATATACTCATACGTTTCCTGTCATCCTCCCGGTTTTTTAAGCGTTCATATTTTCTACACTGTTTTGTTTATTCGTAAATTAGTTTCGTTTATTCGTAAAGTACGGGCTGAAAGTCCTCGTAGGGGGATTTTCGAGGTGCTGAATCCGATTTTGGGGTCAAAAATAGGAAATTCCGACATGGTGAAATTCCTCATTCCCTGATATAAAGCAAGACCTTCAAGATCGTATTGGTGGTTTCCGAATTAATACACATCCACTCCAAGAAGTTGTTTTCAAATGAACCAGAAGATGGCTATGAACAATGCTTCCACTTCCTTCTTTAGAAGCAATACTGTCAGAAATATTGTTATAAGTTCCCTAGTTCCAAATTTCGTTGAACAATGGAGTTTTCGCGGTGTCGCGGGTGTGAATTCGAAGTCTAAGAGAGATGGGCGGCCGAGAGTGATTCAGAGGCGGCGAAGGTACGCGGTCAGGGGTTGATCGATCCGATCCACGTGGGGCACAGCTGGCTTCAAAGATTTTCGGCCTCCCTCACAATCCCGGCTCTGCTGCCTCAATCTCGGCCATCCGTGGATCGCTTTATCAGTTCAGGTTGGAAGAGAATCTTATATCTGATATAAGTATGCAATGAGGTCACCAAGACTCGCCTTTCTCAAGGGGTGTAGTTCGAAAGAAAGTAAAAGAAACATCAAATCTATTATTCATTTTTATTTTTAAATAAAGTTACATGAAATTCTGAACAGTTTGGTAAAAATAAAGTTAAAATCGGATGACTGGTTGATGAGTTACAATTTTTTGAAAATCATGAGTTGCACAACAGAAAAATATCGAAAAGTCGTAAACAAAACCTGGTTATTGATAACCTTCTTAGGGACGGCACGATACCACCGATATATCGGAGTATCGATACCGATATTTGTATCGATACTTGTGAAGCAAAACTCAAACCGATGTATTGGTATCGATACTTTTGCCTAAAATATCGGAGGTATCGATACTTTCTTGACGATATTATCAAAAATTCGGCCAAAGTAAATTGGCGAAAAAATACCAAACAAGTAACCATATAATAATAACTGCGACCCCGGTGAATAAGTGGTCAAGTCAAATTTGCCCATTTTACAGGGGAGCATTATTAAAATTTGAACCTTCACCTAAAACCCGAATTTTGTCGTAGAAGGTTGAAATTTGGGATGAACGACTACATCATTCATTCCAAATTTCAACCTTCTACGACAAAATCCGGATTTTAATAATGCTCCCCTGTAAAATGGGCAAATTTGACTTGACCACTTATTCACCGGGGTCGCAGATATAATACCATAATATGGTATTATATAGGATATTATATTGTATATATTATATTGTATTATATTGTCTGCCACAGAATAACATTAAAAATAGTCTCAATTGACACAATATATCGCCACGATAGCCTCAAAATAGTATCAATATCCAATGTGAGTTTGGAAGGATTGTAAACCCGTTTTCCCGAACTTACAAGAAGAGAGAGGCATGCGAAATATTGATAGTGATGGCGACATCAGTCACGTGCGGACGGCTTTTTTCAAATAATAAACAGTATTATTTGTATTGTCACTGATTTATTACTCGATCCTTTCGATTTCTAGTGGAAGGAAAACATCATTTCATTGAACAGAGATTTCTTGAAAATAAGAATTGGAATTGGAATGAAATGAAATGATTATTCATTTTTATTAAATGTTAAATTATTGACTTTTATTACATTTTTAATTGCCATTGACTTTTATTACATTTTAAATTATTGTTTAAAAAAAAATATTGCCTTTTCTCAATTAATAGGGATTTTATTTGGATTGAAAAATCGGTGGTATTGATACTTTGAGCCAATATTATCGAAGAGTCGATATTTAATAATATCGGTATCGAAAAGATTCGGGTATCGATACTTCCTGAGAAATATCGTATCGAAAGGAGTATCGGTACTTTGGAGTATCCTGCCGTCCCTAAACCTTCTTGAAGTACATGGATTCATGGATACTAAATAGTATTAGCGCTAGAACTAAAAGGAATACTGAAAGTTCCACACGTGATGTGGTTTTGTCAGCCTACACACGAAATCAAGATCCGAACGAGTATGCGACAGCGCAACCTGCCGTCAGAAAAACAGCCGTCCCGAAAATTCACTTTTCGGAGGACAAATGTTCCTTTTCCTCGGTAACTACTCGGCCAATTTCGTTCGAATTTTAACAAGATACATGGATGTTTTCTAGAGATGGTACCAATGAAATTCCGTTAGTAACTCCCATTTCGTGGATACAGATTTTTGTGTCCCAAAAAACATGCCTAGGAATGCCACTTCTTGACCGACTTCAACGCGCCGAAGGCGCGCGAAAGAGGAGGTACTCAATTCGGGTTGTCGTGGGACGACGATGTTTTTTTGTATGTCCGACCACCTTGCATGTCTTTATTCTGGTACCAATCTGTCTGATTCTTTTTGAAATGTGTTCTACCAGTATCCGTGGTGGTCCCGTTTCAAACAAATTTCATTTTTCTTTGTTAAAAATATCGAACATTTGAGAAAGAAGTTGAAAAACGCGGTTCCCGTTTTCGGGAATATTGGTCCGCATTCACTCTTCTTCCCCTGTGACTTCCGACTGAGTCGATGGAGGACCATTCGTGTATAGTCAAATTGAAGTTCTGATTGTAAGATTTAAAATGATATGTATCGGCTGTAAGCTTCAACGAGCGAGTCTAAATATTTGAGATCACCAAACTTGAGTGCAAACGGAAAATACCAAATATATCATGCATTGTACATTATGAAACGAACTCACCGTTGAACGAAGGTCTGGATTCGGGGATTACAAAAGATTTAGACGAAACAGTGACTTTATGATTGATACTAGTTTATTCAATAAAATGATAAAATGACTCGATAATAATAAATGACTCGACTAATAAATGACTAAAAATGACTAATAAATGACAATAAAAATGACTCGAATTATGATTCAAAAGGCAAAAGTGAAACAAAAGCAGTGAGAGAGCGTAACCAAGCAAAGTAAAGAGACGAAGAGCAAAGTTGGAGACGAAGTGGGAAGATGCTACATGATTCGGCTTAAGCTAATCTTCATTGAATCTACATAATTCTAAGCTTATAAGCAAGAACATGTTATTCGAATGGGTACATTGAATTGTATAAATATTTTCTAAATAGAAAATATTCAGAGTCAAGATACAATACTCCTTTTGATAAATGCAATGATACTCCATGTGGTATGGACACTCGGTACATGACTACATGAACCGTATGACGTCACAGGGTAAGAGTCAATCATTGAAGACCTCTTATTTCCAGCAATAAGTTATACGAGGTGGGTTCCGATAACTAATTTTAGTTTCGTTTACATGGGTATAAAATCAACAAACTGTTTTTACTCAAATCCCTTGGCAGTAATGTTAGTTCACATATGGAAGGGGAACGTGTGAAAATTTGGATAAGATCGGTCTGATGGTTAGTCAGAAAATGGGACATAAAAATGACCCATTTTTCCACATTACAAAATAATGTTTGCCTATTTTTTAATGTTTTTCTATTTGACCGGCTTAGACAAAATTTACAGCAGACATGCTCACAGGTGTGAAGAGCATTGCCTTAAAATTTCAAATAATTTAGTATGTAATTGGGGGAATTGTGAAAGCAAAACGAAAGAAAGGCGCCCGCGGGTCGCTAAAAGCCGACTACTCCCCAAGAAATTTGCCTGCCGTCCGATTGAAATAATATCTCGAAACTTCCGTCATCATCATCATCATCAATCCACTTTACTGTTGTGCACTTGGAAGAGCTTCCCCGTTCTGACCTGCAGATTTGATTTAGTAACCCGAGCATGTAACAAACTATTTATTATTCGTGTCAACTGGTGAATTAAGAGCACTCAAGGTCGTCCTAGAATAAAAGCGAGCGTTGCCTAGCCTTCCATGTCCTGCCTCGCTGACCTTGGTCTTCATCAATCCCGGATCGCGATTACTTATCTGACTGCACATGCAGCCGCTGACCCGTTTCTGCGCCGACTTCTCGAATGACCTTTGTCGCCTATTTCTCGGTGCTCGAGTTGTTTTCTACCATCAATTAATCGAAAACGACTTTGTTGATGTTCGGGGCGGCTGAGCCAGCTGAGTAGTCATGAAAATTGGAAACTTGACTGGGAACATTGATAATTTCATAGCACATGAAAATTCGTACGAATTTACTTAGGGATCATTATTAAGGCTTAGGGCGGAATTCACAGTCATTCCTCAACGCTGAGGAACTCCTCAAGGAGGCGATGAGGAACCGTCGCATGCTCTGCGCTATTCACAGTCGTCATGTCGAGGAAATCCTTGAGGAGTTCCTCGAGTCGTATGACCATTTCCTCAGCGTCGTATGCACAATCCTAACTCAACGTTGAGGAAATCCTTGAAATCGGCTTAAAAGGAGCAGAATATCGAGGCACATGAAAAGGTCCCTCAAGGAGTTCCTCAACACTTTTTTTTGTTAACTATCGGGTTGGGTTACCCAATTTTTTTCCAATTTTCTGTAGTCAGAATCTGTACATAATGCTTCCATAATCATAATTGAAGGCCTTGCTCAAAAAACGAGCTATATGCATTTTTCACAATTTGTTGGGAATCAAAAAAAGTTTCAGAAATTCCTGCTTCAAAATTTTAAAAATCCAAGTATACTAAATTAATTATGACTAAGGACGGATAGCAACTATATAACTATGATTTGATTTTTTAAAAATAATTTACTCGAAGCGCCGCAGCAAGCAATCGAAGTTTGCTGATAGCTCGTTTTTCCAACCAATAGTTGTCCAAATGCCTATTTTCATCACTAGTTTGTTAAAAAATTTCTCCTATAACTTTCCAACCACATTATATGAATCATCAATATCATCGGACTTTTTTACATAAACACTCCATCATTTTTTAGGAACATAAATATGAGGGGTCGAATAGCGAGGTAAAAAGAGTTAAATATAGCTCATAATTCAACCCAATAACGTATTCGAGTTGTCAAGCTATCTGCCAGATGGTCCGATTTTTTACATTTATAACTATCGGAGGGCTAGCGGCTCCTCACAAATGAAGCAGAATATTTTTCTGACCCCAAAACTGTACTTACGGATGTCAGTAAATAAATAAACGTTGTAAGCGAAGCTGTATATGTTTGTATTTAGAGCAATGATGAATTTGAGTGTTTGCAACATCGAGATAGAAAAAAACAGATAAAACAAATCACCGATTACAGGAGAAGTTATGAATGTTTGATCGCATTCTTGTTCTCGTTTGCAGACAACTTCGGTGATTTGTTCCGACAGTACTCACATCCAAATTCGCAGTCCAGGAGGATGCAATGTAGAGGTCTTCTGGAATCACTAGGATACTTTTCAATATTCAGATTGTCAGCCGTCCGAACGATGAATTTCGTGATATTGTTTGAAGGCACAGCCCATGATTCGGGAATTTTCAAGCGCAATCTGACTCTGCCTTGAAAAAAGCTATCATCAAATAGACCCTAATCCGTCTCAAATAATCACCAGCAGAAGTCGCACAAACACAAAACCAACTTACTTAAATAGAAACCACAGAGTAACGGCGACAAGAGAAACAAAAATAACAAATCCACTCGACGCTTCCTTGAGCAATGACTGAATTCCGCCCTAAATTCCGCCCTAAATGTCACGAGGTTTTGTTTTATACAGGGTGGTCCTTAATGAACGTACCACCCTTTCAATTTCGTTGGTTGTGGAGAAATCAAAAAACTTGTCGAAGTAACACCCCTTATTTTTTTGTAAAGAATTCAGGAAAAATACTTTTGCGCAAAAAAGTTGCGCGCAATCGTGCGCAATATACACTAACTTTGTTTTTTCAAATGCGAACCCCCATTTTTTATTGCAGATTCAGATTCTACGTTAAATTTCATGAGAAATTCATACCTGAATCGATTTTTTTCATTGCGTGCAACTGGTGCTTTTCGCGCGCAAAGTGACCAGGGTGCGCAAAAGTGAGATTTTTTTAACCCCAAGTGTGGCACATTTTTTTTTCATTATTTTTGACGCAGAATCACGTGGTGAGGTCCTTTCTTCGATTTCATCGTTATTTTTCCAAATTTAGAAGGAAAAATAATATTTTTGGACTTTATTTTCCCTCCCCCTTTCGCGACACGTGCTGGGGACTGGCTATGGCAGGATTAAAAATAAATGCCTCACTTCTAAATTAGAAAACAAAATATTGGAAAGTAGATAGGTACTTACCTACTTTAATGTAAAAAAAGCTTCTCATCTCAAACTTAAAAAAAAAAAAAATTGAAAGTTCTCAAAATCTCCGAAAAAGTAGTACTTAATAAAAAACTAAGATAGTAATAATCAAATTAAAAAATCACAGCAACTGATCGAAATCACCTCTTTTTGCCTGCAGACAAATAACAAGTAACTTTTAATTTTTTTTAAAGGTTTTTAGCTTTTTGATTTGTTTTACATTAAAGTAGTAAAGTAGTTCCTACCTATTTAGAGGAGAGCAATTTATTTTTAATCCTGCCATAGCCGGTCCCCAGCCCGTGTCGCGAAAGGGTGAGGGAAAATAAAGACCAAAAATATTATTTTTCCTTCTAAATTTGGAGAAATAACGATGAAATCGAAGAAAGGACCTCACCACGTGATTCTGCGTCAAAAATAATGAAAAAAAATGTGCCACACTTGGGGTTCAATCAATTAATTAATCGATCAATCAAATAATTCAATCAAATCAATTAATCGAAAACGACTTTGTTGATGTTCGGGGCGGCTGAGCCAGCTGAGTAGTCATGAAAATTGGAAACTTGACTGGGAAACACACATGAAAATTCGTACGAGTTTACTTAGGGATCATTATTAAGGCTTAGGGCGGAATTCACAGTCATTCCTCAACGCTGAGGAACTCCTCAAGGAGGCGATGAGGAACCGTCGCATGCTCTGCGCTATTCACAGTCGTCATGTCGAGGAAATCCTTGAGGAGTTCCTCGAGTCGTATGACCATTTCCTCAGCGTCGTATGCACAATCCTAACTCAACGTTGAGGAAATCCTTGAAATCGGCTTAAAAGGAGCAGAATATCGAGGCACATGAAAAGGTCCCTCAAGGAGTTCCTCAACACTTTTTTTTGTTAACTATCGGGTTGGGTTACCCAATTTTTTTCCAATTTTCTGTAGTCAGAATCTGTACATAATGCTTCCATAATCATAATTGAAGGCCTTGCTCAAAAAACGAGCTATATGCATTTTTCACAATTTGTTGGGAATCAAAAAAAGTTTCAGAAATTCCTGCTTCAAAATTTTAAAAATCCAAGTATACTAAATTAATTATGACTAAGGACGGATAGCAACTATATAACTATGATTTGATTTTTTAAAAATAATTTACTCGAAGCGCCGCAGCAAGCAATCGAAGTTTGCTGATAGCTCGTTTTTCCAACCAATAGTTGTCCAAATGCCTATTTTCATCACTAGTTTGTTAAAAAATTTCTCCTATAACTTTCCAACCACATTATATGAATCATCAATATCATCGGACTTTTTTACATAAACACTCCATCATTTTTTAGGAACATAAATATGAGGGGTCGAATAGCGAGGTAAAAAGAGTTAAATATAGCTCATAATTCAACCCAATAACGTATTCGAGTTGTCAAGCTATCTGCCAGATGGTCCGATTTTTTACATTTATAACTATCGGAGGGCTAGCGGCTCCTCACAAATGAAGCAGAATATTTTTCTGACCCCAAAACTGTACTTACGGATGTCAGTAAATAAATAAACGTTGTAAGCGAAGCTGTATATGTTTGTATTTAGAGCAATGATGAATTTGAGTGTTTGCAACATCGAGATAGAAAAAAACAGATAAAACAAATCACCGATTACAGGAGAAGTTATGAATGTTTGATCGCATTCTTGTTCTCGTTTGCAGACAACTTCGGTGATTTGTTCCGACAGTACTCACATCCAAATTCGCAGTCCAGGAGGATGCAATGTAGAGGTCTTCTGGAATCACTAGGATACTTTTCAATATTCAGATTGTCAGCCGTCCGAACGATGAATTTCGTGATATTGTTTGAAGGCACAGCCCATGATTCGGGAATTTTCAAGCGCAATCTGACTCTGCCTTGAAAAAAGCTATCATCAAATAGACCCTAATCCGTCTCAAATAATCACCAGCAGAAGTCGCACAAACACAAAACCAACTTACTTAAATAGAAACCACAGAGTAACGGCGACAAGAGAAACAAAAATAACAAATCCACTCGACGCTTCCTTGAGCAATGACTGAATTCCGCCCTAAATTCCGCCCTAAATGTCACGAGGTTTTGTTTTATACAGGGTGGTCCTTAATGAACGTACCACCCTTTCAATTTCGTTGGTTGTGGAGAAATCAAAAAACTTGTCGAAGTAACACCCCTTATTTTTTTGTAAAGAATTCAGGAAAAATACTTTTGCGCAAAAAAGTTGCGCGCAATCGTGCGCAATATACACTAACTTTGTTTTTTCAAATGCGAACCCCCATTTTTTATTGCAGATTCAGATTCTACGTTAAATTTCATGAGAAATTCATACCTGAATCGATTTTTTTCATTGCGTGCAACTGGTGCTTTTCGCGCGCAAAGTGACCAGGGTGCGCAAAAGTGAGATTTTTTTAACCCCAAGTGTGGCACATTTTTTTTTCATTATTTTTGACGCAGAATCACGTGGTGAGGTCCTTTCTTCGATTTCATCGTTATTTTTCCAAATTTAGAAGGAAAAATAATATTTTTGGACTTTATTTTCCCTCCCCCTTTCGCGACACGTGCTGGGGACTGGCTATGGCAGGATTAAAAATAAATGCCTCACTTCTAAATTAGAAAACAAAATATTGGAAAGTAGATAGGTACTTACCTACTTTAATGTAAAAAAAGCTTCTCATCTCAAACTTAAAAAAAAAAAAAATTGAAAGTTCTCAAAATCTCCGAAAAAGTAGTACTTAATAAAAAACTAAGATAGTAATAATCAAATTAAAAAATCACAGCAACTGATCGAAATCACCTCTTTTTGCCTGCAGACAAATAACAAGTAACTTTTAATTTTTTTTAAAGGTTTTTAGCTTTTTGATTTGTTTTACATTAAAGTAGTAAAGTAGTTCCTACCTATTTAGAGGAGAGCAATTTATTTTTAATCCTGCCATAGCCGGTCCCCAGCCCGTGTCGCGAAAGGGTGAGGGAAAATAAAGACCAAAAATATTATTTTTCCTTCTAAATTTGGAGAAATAACGATGAAATCGAAGAAAGGACCTCACCACGTGATTCTGCGTCAAAAATAATGAAAAAAAATGTGCCACACTTGGGGTTAAAAAAAACTCACTTTTGCGCACCCTGGTCACTTTGCGCGCGAAAAGTACCAGTTGCACGCAATGAAAAAAATCAATTCAGGTATGAATTTCTCATGAAATTTGACGTAGAATCTGAATTTGCAATAAAAAATGGGGGTTCGTATTTGAAAAAACAAAGTTAGTGTCAATTGAGCACAATTGCGCGCAATTTTTTTGCGCAAAAGTATTTTTCCTGAATTCTTTACAAAAAAAATAAGGGGAGTTACTTCGACAAGTTTTTTGATTTCTCCACAACCAACGAAATTGAAAGGGTGGTACGTTCATTAAGGACCACCCTGTATATTTAAAAAAAAAAATTATTTATTCATTTCCATTTGGGTACAGAACATTTTAAATAGGTACATAACATAAATAGGAAAAGTTAATATTCCCAAATGAGCTGTATTAGCACGTGTTGGAAAATGAGTTGCTATAAGCTCCTGATTCACTTATTGCTGTAAATACTATTTATGTCCTAATCCATTTATATAATAGAAAGTAAAATAACATACACTTCTCTTTAGTTTATTAAGATAGATATTTTTAAAGTAATAATTCTTGTTTTCTTGGTCAACAATAGTTTTTCCTTTCTTCATGATTTAACTTATTAAAACATATTATACCTTTATATATATAATTTAGTTGTGCTAATGTAGTTCGGTAGAGTGGTAAATTTATTACACATGACTCCTTTGATCTCGTATAAAGTTGATGATCAGGAGGTGCTAAAGCATTTTCTCGCAGCATTTGCGATATGCAACTAACGTCCATCATACAAGAGAATGGCAATATTTTCATCTTTCTGAAGAGGGGCAGAGAAGGCGCTCGGTATCCAGAATGAGTCATTATACGGATAATAGTTTTTTGTGTTATATTTATGGTCCTGTAAGCTGTGGGATATCCACCACTCCAGGTTGGAAGGCAATAGAGCAATATGGATGAGACCAGTGCATCATAAATTATCCGTAGGCTGTTCGTGTCAACTATAACTCAGTTAGATTCTGAGAGATAGTGTCAGAATCAGTGACTCAGTTTCAGTGAGATTCTGAGATACGAGATTGCAGCAACATCGGGGCCAAATTTCGTTTACTTCTCATTTGAGAACTGAACGAGATATTTTAATTCCGCCAATGGATTTCTCTTCAAGATTACCGTAAAATTGTGGGTAGCTAAAGGGGGCGACAGTGTTGTTCTGATGAGAGGAAGAATAACTAACATTATCCTCGATTATATTGACAACCAATCAGTTTTCAATTCTACTTATGAAGAGCTAGGGGGCATAAACAATGAATTTCAGTGGAGTTCGAGAAAAATTTAAAAGAAAGTTGCCTATTCAGATTCCCGATGCTTACACTCCTAACCGAGTTCTTCTGCTTAATTTTATTCCAGGTGCCCAAAATAGTAAATGGTAATTTTTTGAACGATTCTAGGTGTAACTGTACCTATTGTCGCAATATAACATATATGGTGGTCTAAGTGTCCTAAAAACTAAAAAAAAGTGTACCTATCCAATTTCAACTAACACTTTTAAACACGCATATTAAAAGAAAATGGCACCAAATTATATTTTCAAATTTATTTTGAAATTTCACTTCAAATATGTCAATGTTTGTCACCCAAAAGGTAGTTCAGATCTTAATTTTTACTGCTATCGTTAGTGGGCAAGTTCTCGTAGAAAAAGTTTTCATCAGGACTCAAACATTGATTCAGGGGTTGTAGATCGTTGAACTTGGGTTGGGGTACCTCCAATTTCTTGGTCAAAATCTCCTGACGATTGGAACGCGCAAGGGAGTTCACCATGGCCACTTGAGATCTTCATTTGAGGTTGAGGGCCTTCCTGAACAAGAATCATCTTGAGTCGATGTTCTGTCTTCCTTGAACCTCTTGAACCACTGATGATAGTGTGATCGACTCATCTCTCCATAAGCTCTCTGAAGCATTTCAAAAGTGAACGATTTGTCCTATTTCACGCAAACATGCTCATCCTCACCATAAACTCTAAACATTTTGGATTAAGAGGCTTCCCAAGAACAGCTGTACAACCGGTTTGGAGGATGACAGACCAATAAATAAAACATAATTTAGTAATGCATGCATTCCAGGGGATATCCCATTGGATAAGTATTAGTTCAATACAAGCAATGTTTAGGCTAAAACTTAGCACCAAATCAACTCTCTGTGTTAACGCGAAGGCGCACTGCCCTTTTAGTTTCCCTTTGTGAACTGAAAAAATGCCCGGAACCTTTGATCGGACCGTACAAGGTCATTATGTCCATTTTCCAGTTTTTTTTCTCCAAAGTCAGTCTTGCTTATTTTTCGTGTATTCAACTCTACTTTCATGTATACTTAAGTTCCTTCATTAGCATTACCAAGTACTGCAACTCTGCTAACCTCTTTTGGTCTAGGATTCTAGGAAGTTCTAGGAAGCAGTTTCACGTAACGGGCTCATAAAGTATCTTTAGCATTTCCAAGCCAAATGAAACCTTTTCCAAGTCAAATGAAAGCTTTTCCAGGTCAAATGAAACCTTTTCCAAGTCAAATGAAACCTTTTCCAGGTCAAATGAAACCTTTTCCAAGTCAAATGACACTTTCCAAGTCAAATGAAACCTTTTCCAAGTCAAATAAAACCTTTTCCAAACCAAATGAAACCTTTTCCAAGTCAAATGAAACTTTTTCCAAGTCAAATGAAACCTTTTCCAAACCAAATGAAACCTTTTCCAAACCAAATGAAACCTTTTCCAAGTCAAATGAAACTTTTTCCAAGTCAAATGAAATTTTTCCAAATCAAATGAAACCTTTTCCAAATTCAAATGACACTTTTTCCAAACATAGTGTATTTCTGTAAAGTAAACAATCGTAGATGGATAATATATTACGAAATTTCAGAAATTCAGTCTTAGAGGTTCAATCAGTTATTCTAAGTAATGGTGACTCCCCTTAATTATCGGTTTCTCCGTGTGGGAATGGCGAGTAGGTAGGTACCCACTCACATTCAACAGTCAGGAATTTCTCAAACTTACTTTCCTCCTATTCTACTAAGGTGAGATCTATTTCGATAATCCTATGCCTAAAATTCATTGAATTTTTATTTTGGCAACTTCTTTGTACGATAGGTACAATTGCATCGTTCTGAAATTTGCATCTACCTATCTAGGTACCTCATTTCCTCAATAGGTTTCATTTGATTTGGAAAAGGTTTCATTTGACTTGGAAAAAGTTTCATTTGACTTGGAAAAGGTTTCATTTGGTTTGGAAAAGGTTTCATTTGACTTGGAAAAGGTTTCATTTGGTTTGGAAAAGGTTTCATTTGGCTTGGAAAAGGTTTCATTTGGTTTGGAAAAGGTTTCATTTGACTTGGAAAAGGTTTCATTTGGTTTGGAAAAGGTTTCATTTGGCTTGGAAATTCTATATCTTAGCAACCATTAGGAACAGTGAGAATAAATTTAGTTTCTACATGGAATTTGAAATGTGTTATGCCGTATAATAAGTAAATTTGGGATTTAAGTATTACATTTCATCCACTGCTAAACTCAAGGAACGGATCAAGTCTCCTTTCAAGGTCCCCAAATTCGTCACTACTAAGCACTGCTATTCTGCTGACCTCGTTTAATTCAATCCTGTATCATTTTGAATCTAGGTACCAGGTTTTTCCAATATTCCCAATTTTTTTCCTCAAATGCAGGGGAGATGGGAAATTATAACTGTGGTATTCCTGGAGGCTGTGTATTCCTTTGTTCTCGCAACTTTTTCAGGTCAAGCCTCATCTCGGCCCGTGTGTTGGCCTCTCAACAAAATATCAGGGCGTATTTATAAAACGCAACGGTCTGCCCATTGACTCCTGCCAGGCACGGCTCATTACGATCGGATGAACGCGCGTAAACATTCCACGTTCCTCGTATTTCATCAGACGATTAGCCCACAAATGAGTCTGCCAATCAGGCGTGGCACATAGCCTCCCTGTATCCAGAACATCATTGGGTCGATGATCCGATAGGGATCTTTTAAACATCGATCGTCACTTATTGATTCATTATTTTACCATATTTTTGCCAAGGACAAGAATTTTGACGTTCTTCTGCTTTTTCCTTGACGATGTGGCTCCTACTGATCCAAATGTAATGAAATTGAAGTCAATCGTCATGGCGTCTGAACATACAAAAAAAGAAACCATCAGAGGTTGAACGATTTGGGATATCGGTTTGGTAAAGTAAACATCTGCTGAATGAACGGCGCGGAATCAAAACGGCAGACCTGGTTTTTATTAACCAGATATGCATTGAGAACAATTAACCCATTTCCGCTGAGAATTAAAAAAATTGGAAAATCCAAAATTTTCTAACTTAGTTTTGTCTAACTAGGCTCCCTTGAGTTGAGAAAAATGCCAAAAAAAATCTATGGGTCCTAGGAGTGGGAGAATCAACTGTGATATATATGTCACTGGTCTGAATAGATAGACAGATCACAGAGTATGAGTTATTTGTTGGTATCTTCGAAGGACCACCCTAGTTAAATGACTAGAGACATTACCTATTTGCACCTATGATAACATTGCACTTGTGATAACAAAAACTATTAACAAAAAAATAATAATATTGCACTTTTAACTAGACTCATCTTTGCTGTAAGGTTAGGAACTATACTGTTGTTGACTAGAATGTGGTTGCTGTGGTACTAGAGAAATAATAACAATAACAAGTATGGAACAACAAATACCCTTTATTCAAGAAGTAAACAAGAACTTTGGTGACTAGATGATACCCCCTACCTACTTGGCCAAGATAAAAAATGATATAGAGATAAATGCATATATCGTCACCTATGTTCACACACCACCTATCTACATTTTCCCAACTTTTCAAGACAAACAAAAAACGTCTGCCAAGTGGGTGTGGCACATAGCTTCCTCGTATCCATAACCTGATTACATAGATGATCAGATGCATAGTTGTTAATTTCAAAACACCAATCTCTAAGTACCTTCCACTACCCTCATAGGGGACCATCTACACGCTAATCTGGACAATCCTAGAAAATTTCATCAAATTCGGATGAAAAATTAAGTGAGTAGATGTATGTGATTGGATTAAAAAAATACTTAGCCTCGGCTGGGATTCGAACCCGCGACCCCTGGGGGACAGTTGAAGTTACGGCTGTTACAAGGAATTCACGTTTGCGCATGCGCAGTCGCTTCTACCAGTTCGGGGATGATGATTTTCATAGGGGACTATCTACAACCTAATCCACATAATCCCTGAAAATTTCATCGAAATCGGGTGGAAAATGTGGAAGTTATGGCCGTTACAAGGAATTCACGTTTGCGCATGCGCAGTGGCTACTATCAGTCCTAAGGTGATGATTTTCATAGGGGACCATCTAAATACTAGTCTGTAACATCCCTGAAAATTTCATTGAAATCGGATGAAAAATGTAGAAGTTATGGCCGTTACAAGGAATTCACGTTTGCGCATGCGCAGTCGCTTCTATCAGTCCGGGGATGATGATTTTCATAGGGGACCGTCTACACACCAACCCGCACAATCCCTGAAAATTTCATAGAAATCGGACAATAACTTCTTATAGTTCTGCGCGTTACAAGGAATTCATGACAGACACACAGACAGACAGACACACAGACAGACAGACAGACACGGAACCAAAATTGTTCAGAAAGGTCTAAAACGCAAAACGCGAGTGGAAATTTTGATTTTGGAGAACTTTTTTTTTTCGTCCTTGAAAAGTGAAAACAAAGCTTCCGCTACCTTGGTAGACTCGGAAGCAAAACTGATTTGCGGGCTCATTTTCCGACTTTATCAACTTTTTGCTTCTATCATTCACTGCAACTAGTTTTGACACGCCTCTAGACATAAATTTTAGTTGAAAACGTAGTAACACGCAAAATAGCGTTGATAGGCGCAGTTGCCTTGATGCGATCCGTTGATAGGTGGTTTGTCCACAACAACAAGAGGTTGATAGGTGTTTTTCTATAAACATTATACTATAATTACTTACTTATTAAGTAAGTTTTGCATACTTACCAAAAAAAAGTATAGGGGTTAAAAATGAAAAGGGTAGGTATAAATAAAAATTTAAAAAAATAAATAAAAAATCAAAAAGTTCTCGTATTATTAGAATTACTTATTTGTTTCATCCAATCCAAAATCGAATGAGGAATTTCACCGATTTCTGTTTGCATTTTTCCTGAATAGTTAATGGTATGGGATAGATGAAAATCGGGCTGATTTCGGAAAATAAGTCTCCTGTTATTTTTGGGAGACAATAAAAATGTTTAATTTCAAAACTAACCGGGAAAACAGACGTGCAGCGGGAACGCTCGCTGATTGGGCTGTTCAGATCGCCGTCTCCTCCCAGTGTTGCCCATTGGGACAACGAAATCGTGTTTTCTAAGAGAAAAGTTATCAAACAAAAACAGAGGAAACCTAATTTTCCCTATCTCGCTTTTTCTATTTTTTTCTTCAGTTTTTCGATTTCGAATTTTACTGTTTCATGAAATTTTGCATCTGGGGACTATGGATTTCTCGATCTCAGCGCTTCAAGCGGCCATAAATGAACTATTCCAGCATGACGTCATTTTCCCGGTTTTTTTAAACATTCGTATTTTCTACACTGTTTTGTTTATTCGTAAATTAGGAAGTTCGGGCTGAAAGTTTGCCTTAGGGGGTTTTTAGAGGTGCTGAATCCGATTTCGGGGTCAAAAATAGGAAATTCCGACATGGTGAAATTCCTCATTGTTACTGGGTCAGAAAACTCAAGAGAAAACCCAACAATACAGCTCATGATTTATATTTGTTCGAAATAAGTAAAAAAACGTTCATACAAACAAAGAATACGACCTTATTTAAATTCTTATAAGGCACTTAATCAGACTTAAAGGAATGTACGAATCAGACAAAGTAGGCTGGTTCCAAACTTAGTGAAGTAGCTAGGTCTAACCAACCATCTACCTAGTAACAAACCTTAATTTCCGACACCATTGAAAAAAGGAACTAGGCAATTCTTGTAACAAGAAATTTTTCTTTATCATCATGGTTTCTTTTCATTTGTTTTCACTAGAAAGATAAATAATTTTAAAAATCGCTATGCAACTCCATTAGAATCTTATCATCTCATGAGGCAAATTTTTTTCGAATATCACAAACGTATCAAGATTAAAGCAGGTAGGTACCAAAACTTTCTTATTAACTAAGTAGGTACATGAGCTAAAAAAAAAAAAAAAAAAAAAATACAAATCTGATGAGGTCCTGTTTGCGGAAATCACAAAGATGCTAAGACTTAGAACAGGAACTCAAACTTTCTAAAATAAGCGAAATCTTGTAAAGAAATAATTTTGCAATGTAGAATCTTTCTTGTCATGGTTCCAAGAGTCATTTTTTTCTGTTTTTGATTTTTGGTCTTTTACTAGGGCCACTCGTAGAAGTTTCACCTTTCCCTCCCCCCTGCCTCTTCAATTCGCGCCTACTTTTCTCTTCACAGGGCACTGAATCATAGTAAGCATGGGTATCGGACGGCAGTAGTGGCTTCAATGATTGTAAATCAGTCCATTTGTCCTTAGTGACACGAAGGCGGTCATTATGAAGCTGTGGAAAGATGTATCCCAATGTGATAGGCTTCGGCCGACATGGTAATTCTCGAGGTTCGTCAGAAAAGCTGAGCTAAACAAACGGTGGATACAGCTTTCGTACAAGTACGCAACCACGAGAGACATTTTATGTCTTTGCGCCCCCTTTCCCCTTCATATAAAACCTCGTATTGTACTTTGGTTTGTGGAAATTTGATTGTGCTCGTTGATGGTTGCGATGTAATGTACGTAAACATTCATTTAAACAATCACGCTCATACCGCAGCTTGTTGGCCACGCACAACGGAGTGTTTTACGTAATACGATTGGGCAATTTAAATGAATCGAATGTAGCTTCCTGCGTTCAACAGGAGAGAAAAAGGCTTTGGAGCTCACTCAGCTGATCAGTGACCACTCAGGCGCCTTCAGCATTCTCCATTGACCCTGCCACCGTAACGCTTTAAAGGGATCTGTTGGATGAAGATACCTATTTTCCTCTCACGATCATGTTGACATCTCATTTGTTGCTCACATCATACTCGTATGCTAGTAAACATGCGCATAATTCAGCTTTCCGTACAGGTACATTCATATTAGGGACCGTGTACCATGATTAATAAATTGAGAGCTTTCCAATGAGTGGTGAACGATTTTTGTGGGGTGGAAAATGAGGAAGTTAGTTTTCCCTAGGAACGATTGGTTGTACGTGAAAATCATCAGAAAATTTCCGCGTGACGCTCCCCTCGTGACGCTCCCCTTGTTACAATGCACGCGTGACGATTTTTCATTTATGTGCCATAGTAAAGACATAAAATGTCAAAAAGGCTAAGCTCCTACTGTTGATAGGTGGAGTGGCAAACAGCTGGGTCATGTTGATAGGTGCTGTGGAAACCATTCTTCACTGTTGATAGGTGGTTAGGAAAAACCGAATGTGGATACGAGGTGTGTTCAAATTAGTGTTTTCTGACTCACCTGATCTAGATAGAGCAATTTTGAGCTAACCAGTGTGCTCGGCGCGGAAAGTTACATACATAAATGAGAAAACCTCATTTTCGCCAAAATGGTAGATAGGTGGTGTGTGAACATAGGGAACGATATTCTTGGGTAGGACTATCCTTTTTTCAAATAAATTGAGGGTGAGACAAATGAAGTCCTGTGTTCTTTGTAACAGCTTTTACAAAGCAGTTTACAAAGCTTTTACAAAGAACACAGGACTTCATTTGTCTCACCCTCAATTTATAGAGATAAAGATAAGTTGGACTTGGGAAATCATGAACTAGATATTAACATGTAGCAACTTGAGATGGCAGAAAATATTCAGGTACTTGAGTGGAATCCTGGGTAGTTCTTGCAAGTCCTGGTGCCTCTTTTGCAGATAGGATCCTCAGGAATATGGAAGACCTCTGTAGATTATGCCAGGCAGGAACAACCACCAAGCTCAGCCAAAAAATTTACAGTAATTATCTTATTATATAATTTGATGAATGATAGGTAGATTTTCTTCTAATTCCAAGTAAATTAAATGAAGTTTTCTGGTTATTTTTGTTATTGGTTAATAGTTGGGTTATTTTTCCGGTTTCCTTGCAGTGGTTCCCTTGTTGTAGTGCTGGTTTGGTTTCCTAGTAGTTCTAATTTATAGAAGATGTTATCTGACCTACTCCTCGACATATCGATAACGTTGGACCAAACCATCGATGTGTCAAAAACATCGAGAGTAAAACGACGATGTTACGAGCAAAACATTGATGTTTTGATATTATCGATAACGTCAGGACCCTACTATCTACAGTTAGTCCAGCAACAGTGCAACTCGTAGAGGGATACCTTGAAGCAAACTAGCATATTTCTTAAAATTTACATTAAAACCGTCTTCGTAAAATAGTTCAATAAGCTCTGAAATGTGAAATCCTTAACCCTTATTGGACCACGATGTCACTAGTGTCACCGAAAACATTTTGGAAATTCCACAGCTATTCCAAGGTGTCACCTGATTAACTAGATTTAAATTGCAATTTAAGAATAATGGACAAAGTTGAATTTTTTGAACCATTTTTTGTTAGCTATTGAAAATCAAAATATGACCAAAATTTTGAAATTTTTTTCATCGTTTTCCTTGGAATTTTTTTGCTCACAAAAAATGGGGTGTGCGCCTGGGTCGGAAAAACTGTTTATTGTTATTTTTAATCTAAACTAGACATCATCCTGAGAATTTTGACACCAACCGCGACCTTCTAGCGTCAGACGACCTTTTTCTATGATTTTTCTAAGTTTCGAATGTTTATGACGTCACTGTTGGCTCGGCGGTCCCGCCCTGGCGGGAGGGGCGCGTGACGTCATAAAGATTCGAAACTTTGGAAAATCATAGAAAAAGGTCTACTTATCCAAAAAGAGAACGGCTGGTGTCAAAATTCTCAAGATGAGGTCTACTTTCGATTAAAAATTTAAAAAAATCAGGCCCCATTCTGATGTCTATTACATTTAAAATTGCGATTTAATTTTGGTTACTCCGGTGACACGTTGGGACATCTGTGATGTTTTCGGTGACATTAGTGACACCATGGTCCAATTAGGGTTAAATGATTTGCTGCACAAGAACGAAGCTTCCCTGTGTTGGATACCGAGAAAGTAAGAAATTCCTGTTATAGTACGTTTTTGAGTTAACCTTCGCTCATTCTCTTTGAGGTGATTTTCCGTTTTTACATTTCCACATAACCTTTAAACGGTAGATCCGTTTCCTTGTTTTCAGAAGGACCAAGCGGAAGGAGCCGTATATTGAAAGGAGCTGATCTCGTGTGACACTTTCTTGATCCTTTTTACCTAGAAGACCCGCTCCCGATCGTATCAGAGCTCATGTTATAAACCACTCGGTTTACCAAACCTCTTGCCCTTATTTCAATATCAAACAAGCTCAATTTACTTTCAGTTTCCTCTTCGATATCTCCCATTTTCCATTTTCTCGCTCGTCGGCCATGAAATTCGTTACGCACTGAACTGTTCCAACCAGCCAATCATCGAAGGGCGGATTTGAATTTCGTACCTCGTGGTTTGTAGGGACAGGGTTATGATTCGATGTTGGAGATTGATGGCAAAAGGGAAATGTAAGAGGATACTTTATACTACCCTTCCATTGCTCCTATTCTTTTCTTTCTCCAGATAATAGAGAATCAGTAAAATGTAAAAATTCGTTCTTATGAACATGGACCGAACTGATCATTTCAATCATTCATTTATGCCCCATTTTCTCTAGTTCAGCCACCTGGTTTTGGGCACCCTCCCTTTGTGAGAACCTGTTTTCCAGCTGCGTCGTGCGGTTGTTAGGTGGCTTACACAATATTCGCTGTTGGGGTAGGTATTGGAGCTTTCAAATGATAAGTTGGAATTTCGATCTTGAGATCATGGCTGAAAAATTATCTTGAATTCACAAATATATTGAAATGATCCATCCTTACAGAACACAACTATTGATAAATTGTCGACAAGTTTACTGATTCAGGATCAGAACAAGAACTCAACTCTTTTATATTTGCATTCCAAACAACCATCCCCGAAGTCATACGGTAGGTAACAAATAATCAAAACATCTGGAGTAATATTTACAACACTATTCCCCTCTTTCTTTTTCTAAGGTTTTGAACGTTTCCTTTAAACCCATTTCAAGCCGAGTGTAGAAATGACAGAGTGATGGGGGGAGAAGGATGAACTATTTTACAGAATGCGGCCGAAATAAGGCATAATTTGCTCACCAATCGAGAGCAAAAATGATGCAAATTTTATGAATTTTACATTTTAATAGGATTTCAGAGGTCTCCGTTTTCCAAATCGATATGATTGTCAAAGATTCATTGTCAGAAATTTAAAAAAAAATCTATATAAAATCTAAAAAATCATTTTTATGAATCGGAATCTGTTTTGACTCATGGCCCAGAACGCTCACTCTCCCAGGACCAAATTTGAGCAACCATAATCATGCTTTCGGTCAAAAGACCTCTTCAAAAAAAATTTCCCAAATCGCATTGAGCTCCCGAATGTCGAAGGCATTTTTCTTTGAAAAGTTTAGGGACAGCATGAACGAGAAAAAATTCTTCTACAAAGATTTTCCACTATTTCAATATTAAACAAAATCATTATTATTACGATGCAAAAATGCATCAATGGCCGGAAATGGGTTAAAAAGTTCAGACATATTCACAAACCACAAAAACATTGCTGGATCCTTTTCCTCCAGCTGCTTCCCGTTGATTGTGTCCTCGAATCGCGGGAAACCTCTAAGATCAAGATTTTCACAAGCTTCCGTCGATTCTCGAGTATTACTCGGGTCTTTTTTCGGGGGTGTACGTGGTCAAGGGCCGCAATAGAGATGTTTGCATTCGTGCTTCCGTTCGACTCTCTCCTGCACACTTTCCTGTCTCTTCCTCCTGTTTCACAGCATTCTTCCGATCAGCCGTTTGATTCCCTTTTTCCAACCGAACTTCAACTATACTGTGTTTCTCCACTTCCTCTCCTTCTACTTGCTTCTCCCCCTTATTAGAACACAACCTAACACACGGCTTTTTCGTGATCACTTCCTCATTCTTCACCTGTTTCTCTGTTATACAGGGTGTCCACAAAACAGCTGTAAGGAATTCAAGGGGTCGATTCTACAACTAATTTCCAACAAAAAGTGTCTCCTAGAATTTTTTTTTATACGCCTCTTTAACCGACTTTTTTCACTTTTAAGTTTTTTCGTGTTTTCTACCTTACACCATTAAAACGGTAATAACTCTCTTAAATTACACTCAAAAATTAAAAATAAGGATACCGTTGGAAAGAGCGTCAAATTTCCTATCTCCCTGATACCAAATAACAAATTTTGAGTTGAATTACACAAGGAATAAAGCAACCTAAAAAGTGAACTTAGTAAATTTTCGAAAAATTCCCGTTTTTCAACGCCTATAAATCTCCAAATATTACCAGGTAAAGTTCGGTTGCCGGAAAGCCTAAAAACTGCGCCAGAATCTCAGCTTTCCAATGGTATAATCAAAACATATTCTACAACCGTATTTAGGGAGAAATTCGTGTTTGAACGCGGAAAAACGTGAATTTTTTTCAACGAAATCGGCGCTCCGCCTAGTCGATCTGAGGGGTCGGACGACAGCAGTGGGTGGGTCGGCGCCGCAGTAGACCGCGAGGCCTCCGGAAACAGGAGGCCAGAGCGCCGATTTAGTTGAAAAAATGCACGTTTTTCCGCGTTCAAACACGAATTTCTCCCTAAATACGGTTGTAGAATATGTTTTGATTATACCATTGGAAAGCTGAGATTCTGGCGCAGTTTTTAGGCTTTCCGGCAACAGAACTTTACCTGGTAATATTTGGAGTTTTATAGGTGTTGAAAAACGGGAATTTTTCGAAAATTTACTAAGTTCACTTTTTTAGGTTGCTTTATTCCTCGTGTAATTCAACTCAAAATTTGTTATTTGGTATCAGGGAGATAGGAAATTTGACGCTCTTTTCAACGGTATCCTTATTTTTAATTTTTGAGTGTAATTTAAGAGAGTTATTACCGTTTTAATGGTGTAAGGTCGAAAACACGAAAAAAAACTTGAAAGTGAAAAAAGTCGGTTAAAGAGGCGTTTAAAAAAATTCTAAGAGACACTTTTTGTTGGAAATTAGTTGTAGAATCGACCCCTTGAGTTCCTTACAGCTGTTTTGTAGACACCCTGTATACGGCTTACCATTAACGCATTTAACATAGTCTCTCTTATTTGCACTTTCTTAATTTTTCATACTCCGATCGTCCATTTTTTTTTTTTTTTTTTTTTTCGAATTAACTCCCCTCAAGACAAAATGTCTTTGGTGACGGAGGGGGCACGCCATAAATCCATTATTATCCGTGCGTTGTCCTCTTGACTGCCACTTTTCTCTTCTTCCTCCCCTCTCTGGCTTTCTTTTCTCACTGCCCGCCTAAATTCTTCCGCTTCGCCCCTCGTCTGTCCTGTCAATTTTCTACCAGAATTATCATTCAATTTTGAGTTCCTGCATTCCTGACATGTCCATTTTCTCCACAACTCCAACATACAACTTTGGAAACCCACTCTGGCTGTGAATTGCTAGGCCTTAAATGACGTTTGGTGCAATTCCTCATGATATGACCAACGCCATCACAATTCCAACACGTAATCTGTTTCCTACTGGACTTCTCACGTCGAATCCAATCAGGGTTCCGCTGATGTCTGCAAGATTTCAGATCCCACCGCTGCCACCAATCAAATGATCCATCCTTACAGAACACAACTATTGATAAAATGACGACAAGTTTACCGATTCAGGATAAGAAGAAGAACTCAACTCTTTTATATTTGGATTCCAAACAACCATCCCCGAAGTCATACGGTAGGTAACAATAATAATCAAAACATCTGGAGTAATATTCACAATAATATATAACTAGCTGAAAAGCCTGCTAAAAGCAGGCAAAAACAAATCGTAGATGTGTGAAAAAAAATTTGATGTCGCGGCCTGGAATCGAACCAGGGTTTCCTAGACGATCGGTGACGTCCACGTACGTTAGGGATTTTATGTATTAGGCTAGCTGAAAAGCCTGCTAAAAGCCAAACCGTCGATATATGAGAAGACAATTTTGATGTCGCGCCCTGGAATCGAACCCGGGACCCCCACGTTCGGGCCACGTATACGTACGGTTGGGGTTTTATGTAGGTCTGGTAAATAATAGATGGATGCTAATGGGCTAGATCTTGGAACATTTTATTATTAAGATTTCCATTGTTCGGTTTTATTAGAATTTCTTGTCAACTTAAAAGCCTGTTTTCTCCCCATCAGCCTTTGGTACGACGTATGAGTTGTCTCAATTCAACAGGGTGATTGACGCGAGCAACTTCATCTAACCACGAGACTCACGCGTGACACACTTCTAGGAGTCGTGTCGTTGATAAGAACAAGACGATAAATCCTATCATTCGTCAAGCTCTGCAGAATTGGACTGCAATCTATTCAATGAAAACGCTAAAATTGATTCCAAGATTCGAATTTTGTAAGTCAAGTTGATTTGCAATCATTGCAGAATGTATTTATCAGATGAGGCTGTAGCGATAAACACTTTTCCTATCTTATTCCACCTAATCATATTTTCTATTAATTTTTGTTTGTTTACCAAGTTGGTCCTTTCTCAAATCCATTGATATTGCTATGGAGTTAGGTACCTAGTTGAACATTTGCGATTCCTTCAGTTGACATTATGTTATGTTGTGGGCTCGGCATCAGGAGCTAAATTAATGTCTAACAGTTTTTGCCTCTGACTGGGGATGTTGGTGCTACTGGTAAGAACACAGAGTCCAGCCTAGATATTGGCTGTCTCATTTTCGATGGATTTTGCTGACCAGCGGCAACTACAGACGGTGCTGTTTAGTTTCCCGCTTATGCGAATGAGATGCTCAGAGGTGCCTGGTTGATATGATGATGCTAAACTTATTATTTATCGACTTTTAATTATTGGTTTGACTAGATTTGCAAAAATAAATAACAAGAAATGAGTGGACTGTATATCAAAGGGTGTTGTACTATAATAAATAACCAGTGACTAGATAATTATACTTTTTATTAAACAATAATGAGGTAACAATGATACAAATCATCATGGTGATAAATACTGTGGATGCCTACCTAAAAGTGGCCACTAAAGACTAAATATCACAAAGTTGGTAGGTAGGTAACCCCCAAAGTTCCAGTGAAGAAGAAGAAAGCCCAAACTCCAGGTACGAGTAGGTAGGTAGGTAGAAGACAGCTAGAAGATAGATCACAGGTATGGGTAGATCACAGAAGATTTGGATTATGGTAACTCTCATCTTGATTTTGGTAGCTAGCTATTTATGGTACCCTGAGCTGCAGGTGGTCAGCATACTGGTAGTGGTAGATGATGATCCTTGTAGTCCTAGGGAATCCAACAGAATGGTGAGATATTGCACTTGATTTTTGGCATACAGTTGAGAATCCACTTCAGGTACTACTTTGGATGAATTTAGATACCTTTTTATTTTTCTTTGGTAGAATTTAGGTAAACTTTTCTTTGGTGAGAGCAAGATGAAACAAAAGGTAAGACTGACTGGTTAAGACTGACTGATGAATGGTGTGGAGTTGCTGCAGAATGATGATGATGACAAGGTGAGTTGATGATTTAAAAGACGTTTTCCAAACAGTGCCTTACAAGGAAAAGCTGAGCTATTGATGTCATACAAGACGTTTTTAAACATCGGGATGTGAAGAAAAGATCCAATAAAGTCACGTTGATGTTGAGTCAGCCCAATGACTGTAGAGATCGGTCGGTCTGCAATCGATAATTTTTTTTCAAAATAGGAGGAACGAATTAGACTTTAGTTAGTATCGTGGCAGTATATGAAACGTAAGAGTATGAAACCGTTAGCTCCAGTGCCACTCTTGGTTGTTCAAACGGTCCACCATCTGTTGCTGGGGAGTTGGATGCTGAACGTGAGAAAGTGAAGCAGTCCAGTAGAGGAAGAGAAGATGTGGAAATAAACGATTCAGATAAAGATTTGATTGCAGAAAACAATCCTAGTGACTGCGGCTCAAGCGTCTTCAGTATTCTCTATTTTTTAATTCTTTCCATTAGACATATCCTTGAGTTATCCTTTATGAGGGCTGGTTTCGAGAATTGCTGTAGCTCCTCATAAAGTTTCTCGGTTTCCTCGCCCATATGACCACCGTTCGTTCTATTTCCTTACCCTTGTTCAGTCCTCTGTTATACAGCTTCCTCCTAACATCCTCAACTTCATCTTTCTCGTCTTGCTCATTGTCGAAATCCACGGAATTCTTACGGGAATCATCAAAAGCTAGATGATTGTTTTTTATTCTTAATCAGCTCATTTGAATCTTGAAACTTGTTCGAGAAGATTTGCGTGTGTACATACTTGAAAGTTTTGTGCCTCTTTCTTCCTTATATTCGTACAAAATCGACGGCAGAGGTGACTCAGCCCAACGATAACTGGGACATCGAGTCATAGTTTACAGACAATAAAAACAAGAGGATGCATCTTATTGTTCCTCAAGCTCTGCTTGAATAGCGATGCTCGAACCTATCGAGTCCACAGGAATCAGAAACAATCTGAGTCGAAAATTGATTCCCAATCAACTGCAAAGGAGTTGCAATTGTGGACTTCCAAGCTTTGTCTATTACATTAACTTACTATCAATCTATCGTTCTGTGATGCATCAAAAGCAACAACTGAATTGACTCAATCCTACTGGATGATTGACTCGAGCCACTTCATCTCACTCAGGCTGTCACCAAAACAAAGACGATGAATTCTATGAACCTATAAGATTCACAGAATCGTGATGCTCCAAACTGTCGAATCTGATTCCATGTGTTGAATTTTGTAAGGGAAGCTGATTCGGCAGCCATTGAAGGATGTGTTTACTAGACTAATTTCATTCATATTTATATGGTATTAATTTGATGAATTTGCGTTTTTACGTATCAGCAAGCTTTGTTTATCTTTCTCCCTTAATCTGTGGTTGGAATATCAGTAGATGAGGTGACTCAATCCAAAGGATCGACACGAGCAACTTCATTTACCACGGAAATCGCGCGTGATACGACTCCACAACTAGGACGCCGAGTCATAGATAGAGATAGTGGTCGGACAATGAAAACAAGTAAAGAGGACGAATCTAATTGTTCATCAAGCCCTCTCTGAGCAGTAATTCTCCTGTGTATTTTTGTTACACTCAATGAACGTTCGACTCTTGGACTCAGTCAGATTCAGTAGTTTTGGGGAGGGGTTAGATTATGTACAATACAGTAGTATCAATAGATTCCTTAGGGCGGAATTCATAGTAATTACTTAAGTCTGAGTGCACCCTCAAATGCATCGATAAGGGTTGGCGGGCACTCATTTGTATTCATAGACAAGATTTGAGGGCGCTCTGAGGGAGCACTCAGTGCGATGTCTAAGGGCGAACTCAACGGTATTCATAAACCAAACTCAGCGTTGAGTTGAGGCCCACCCTCGACTCAATGGTGCAAAATCCTGAGTGCTGGCCGGAGGTACCTTAAGTGTCCCTCAGCCACAGTTATTATCAGATTTTCCTACTGAAAATAGTGTACTGCAAGTCAACTACCTTGTTTGTCTAATAAAAATATGGCGATTAGACTAGTTTTTCCGTCAATGAAGATCATCTCAAACTTGAATTTCCTTGTAACAGTATTTTCAATATTTTCTCCCCGAACTCGGTGAAATCTTCCGAGATTGTGAGTTTCTTTCTTGTAGTTCAAACATTCTCGCCTTCGTTCTCAATACTCATTCTTGTTTTACGATCTAGTAATATGATAAAGTAGAAAATTATATGGGTTCGTAATAAAGTACAAGTTGAATAAAAAACATCCATACAGGTACGAGTTTATTTCGGGCTTTATATTGTTTCACACAGATAAATAAATAAGTAGATAGGTAAAGGTTTTGATGGGTTCCAAACGTCATTAATATTCGTACATTTGCTTGTGGATAAAACTTCTTCATTCGGAAGTTTTTTTGCCTGAAACAATCAATGGGTTGATTTTGTTAAATGATGCCTAAGAACACCCATAATAAGGATACCAAAATGTCTTTTTGGTTTATTATTTTCAATAATAAGCCTTTGGAATCGAGCATAAAAAAAATGTTTAACCCCCCTCAAAATTTGATGTTTTACGTTTCAAGGTACGTAGAATACGAAAATCGAATAAAAAAATTTCCGTCCGTCCGCCGTACGCCGTACGCGGCACTTTTCTTAGCAACACTGGACCGATTTGGTTCAAATTTGGTATATGGGCTCCATTTGGGGTCTAGTTGTGCCGCGAAGCTTTTGGTTGATGTAGGTCACTTCTAAGGGGTGAAAATTAAGGGTTGAAATTTTCAAGTGTGCCCTAGCTCGAAAACTCTCGAAAACGTGAAGATAAGGGAAACTAGTGAGTCCCGCGCCCCCTTAAGGGTCTCCTTCATCCCCGCACAATGCTATGAGCATTATCTACACATTCATCTTGAAGACTTCACGGACCAACCTAGCTAAATTTTCATATATACCTATCCAATACCTTTCAACTACAACTATTCCATTGTATACGTTCAACTTAAATTTTGAAAATATTGTAATTGGCAGTTAATGCCATCACTGTACAAAAAACGCTTGCATACGAGTCTGCAACACATTGAAACATTTTCATGCCCCCCTGGTAATATCAAACTGTAAAGTACCTACCTACCTAACAACTTCACTTCTGATGGTCATAATCATCATTGTGGCGACTTGGGACAAATATCGTTGCAACAAATATCGTTGCATCAAATTTCGTGACGATTTTTTTTTATGTGCCATATGAAAGACATGAAAATGTCAATAAAGGTATCGTTTTTTCACCAATTTTAAATAGTATTGAATTTTAAAAAATTTTTGAGACCACCCGGAGCTCTGTAGGACAAACCGTTCGGTCCCTACGAGTACTTGAAGGTTTTCCTTCGATAAAACAGAATCGTGAGTGTGAATTGCAAAAGCGGTCTAATCTCCATTCAAATTTTATCGGACTAAAATGCGATCGCTGTTCATTTCTTCGATTTGTATACAGTTTTGCCTTCTGCGTAACCAGTAATCAAATTTCCATATGAAGCTTTCTATTTTTCGAATCGAGTGTGAAGCGTTTAGTTCTTTCTAATAAACTTGATTGTGAAGGTGTGAAGCCAGTATGGTGTGGTAGGTAGTACCTAGCTGGTAGGTAAAAAAATGTTGGTGGGTAAAAAACGCTACAAATCAATGCTCAAAGGCTTCTTCACTCTTCAGATCACTGATCAGCTGAGTGAGCTCCGAAGCCATTTTCAATCCTATTGAACGCAGGAAGCTGAAATTTGAGAGGGAATGTCAAGGGGGAATACAGATGGTGGTAGGTGCTATTGATGGAGAACCAGTGATCTATACAGAAGGGTGATCTATACAGAAAATAATAAACCTTTGAGCAATGATTTGCAGCGTTTTGTGTTTATTACTTTGAATAGTGGTTCTTTCGTATCGTACCTACATATAGGTACATACTTTTACTGCTAATTTAAGGAAATCATAATTTCTTACCTTCTTCAGAGCAATATAGTCAAGTCCGATGGCGGCAAATTCATTGATGAAATTGCGGAGATAAAAACGCTGCAAATTATTACACAATGGTTTATTATTTTTCTATATAGATCACTCGTCTACAAAATCACCAACCATCCAATATGAAGAAAAAAGAAAAAAAAAAAAAAAAAAAAAAAATCAAAAAAAAAAAAAAAAATCAAAATCACCAACCATTGATCGCATTTCGGTCAGCTCGAATTTGAACGGAGATTAGGCTACTTAGGATACTTTTGCGATTCACACTCGTGTTTGGATTTATATGTATATATTTCAATATAAACCCTTAAATTTTCGTAGGGAGCGAACGGTTTGTCCTACAGAGCTCTGCGTGGTCTCAAAAAATTCTAAAAATTCTATAGAATCTTAAATTGAAGGAAAAACAATACCTTTATATTAAATTTTTTTGAGTTAGGGCGTTTTCAAAATTTCAAAATTGATTTTGGAACCCTTAGAAGTGACCTACATCAACCAAAAGCTTCGGGGCACAACTAGACCCCAAATGGAGCCTACATACCAAATTTCATCAAAATCGGTCAATGCTAAGTGGCAAAAGTGCCGCGGACGGCGTACGGCGGACGGACGGCCAAATTTTTATTCGATTTTTGGATTCTACGTACCTTGAAACGTAAACCATCAAATTTTGAGGGGGTGTTAAAAATTTTTTTTTCTTGGTCGATTCCAAAGGTTCATTATTGAAAATAATAAACCAAAATCAAGTTACAAACTCCTAAAAAATGTCAGCACCCTCATATTATTGAACAGACTTCAATTTGATTGATTCACCACTGCTAATAACTCAAAACTAATGTTTACTTGTAGTATATCGGACAAAATAGAGAAATTAGCATGCACATCCACAGTAACGAAAATGCAATAAGAAACTTTTCTTTACTGTTATAACCACTGAGAACCGGTGACAAGGTTACAACTCACGATCAGTGCAGAATACAAGAGGGAAATTTCCCCGTGCTTTTTACCCAAAATATCCATGAAACAGGGAAATATCCCCACCAAGGCTGCCAACTTGAAGTGAAAATGAGTTGAGTAGCCCCTGAGTGTCCCCTCAGGCAACCGCAACATTTAAGTGGGCCGTCTCAATCAACTATGAATACGGACTGTTGAGTCGAGGCTGACCCTCAACTCAGATAATTGAGTGCTCGCTCACATTCAAGCCTTGTCCATGAATTCCGCCCTTAAGTACCTAGAAATCATTTAAGTTTGATTACCATTAGGGAATGAGTCTCCTCCGAATGACAAGTTTCTCTCGACGACTGTTATTCTATCCATCAATTTTATTCATGAACATATTATCAGTTGGACCGCCAGAAAAATCAATCTATATTTTGTGCCAAAGATTGATGAAAAACGGATTTTTCCATTTTAAACAATCTTCGACTCCTGAACGTGGATTTTCTTTACTTGAGTTGAAAATTATACGTTTTTTTAGTGATTGAACAAAAATGTGAACAATGGGCTTTTAATGAAGGCCACTGACTAACCCAATTTCTATCCATGTGACGGTTAATTTCAATCGCCTGACAGATAAATTCCAATCCCGTTTTCAAGTGTTTACTCCGATGGAAATAAACTGATTACAGCAATTGAGTACCTAATAATTCTAATATTGCCATGAATAACAATTTGTTGGAAACCTACAAGGCAGAAATGCGTCTGCCCTTTCCACTTCTTCTTACGCTCAACAGAATCAATTAAAAATTCTTACTTTTTGGCTCAAATTTGACGAGTGAATCACTGTTTATTGGCTTCTACTGGTTTAGAAAAACCACATCAGAGTTTAGCAAAATTTGGGGTCAATTTGGACGTATCAGTTGAAGCCTGGAATTGATTTTGTGAGTAAATAATGACCTATCAGTTGTCTTGAAATTCCCAAATTCTGATTCCTCGTTAGGTACTCCATGGTGAAGATCTGTCAACTTTTCGTCCACAACTTATTATGGTATTGTAAGATAAAATGAGACTATAATGAAAATGCGGTGATTCTGAAGCAGAAGCTAATATTTACTGGAATATGTGTGAATCTGCAGGGCCCAAATTCAGCAGCCGAAAATTGACTTATGGTTAGGATGGTTTCCAATCCTCAACTAGTTTAGAAAAACCGCACCTGCCAGCTCAATTTAGCGGACAAATGGGATCAGAATTTAACAAAATTTGAGGTCGATTCCTATCATTTGAAGCCTGGAATTGATGTTGTGAGTAGATAATCACCTATTAGTTGTTTTGAAATTCCCAAATTCTGATTAGTCGTCACTCTATCTCCAGAAATGGTTAAAATCTGTCAAATGTTGGTCCTCAACTTTCTAGTTGATGTTCGAAAATTGCGAAATTTTATTCCGCATGGTATTGTAAGACAAAATAAGTCTATCTCAAAAATTCAGCGATTCTAAAGTAGAAGATTTTACAGGAATTTGTGTGTGAATCTGCTGAGTCCAAATTCAGCACCTAATCTATATTTTTACCCACCATATTTGCTTCAAATTTATCTGGAAAGAAGATTTTTTTCGCTTACAGGCAAAACTTGGAAACCGGACCTCGATCTGTTGATGTGAGTCATTACGTACTCCTTGTGATTCTGTTGTTCGGTTTTGATGTAGTAACGCAGGTGAACTTGGAAAACAAAGCCTGTTGAAGCGACAAGGTCTCGCGTCACCCCCTTTGTTCCTCCTTCCTTGTACCGAGATTGGAGAAAGTGGCGTCAGCTGATACAGCTCTGATGAGTCACTTTTTCCTTGTGTCCTGCTGTTGATCCCAAACAACTGTGATTCACGACTTATGATGATTCTGTTGTTCTATAAGTTGCTGATTATTGCAAAAATACCCACTGACTCAACTGTGATGTTCCAATGATGTTCCAATAACAATACTATTTTTGGTTTATTATTTTCAATAATGAACCTGTGGAATCGACCAAGAAAATTTGTTTAACCTCCCCTCAAAAATCGAATGAAAATTTTTCCGTCCCTCCCCCGTCCGCGGCACTTTCCTTAGTTCCCATGGACCGATTTTGACGAAATTTGGTTTCCATTTGGAGTCTAGTTGTGCCCCGAAACTTTTCGTTGATTTTAGTCACTTCCAAGGGTTAAAAAGTAAGGGTTGAAATTTTGAAAACGCCATAGATCAAAAAATTTTGATGTTAAGGGCACAAGGAAATTTTTTCGAGTAAAAATTCGATTTTTTAAAAATAATTTTTTGTTAATGTGCATATAATCACGGACCAATTAAAAAAAGAATCATGAAAAATTTTGAACGAGAAGTGCGTCAAATAAATACGCAAACCGACCTGTGTCAGGGTTTGCGCTAGTAGAGTCCGGCGCTATACGCTGGACCGTCCGCATTTTCAAGACGATTCAGCACAGCACAAAACGAACGGATTTCACGGCACAAAACGGGACATAAACATAGAAAAAGACGAGTAAACAACGAAACAAGAGATTTAGCTTCTTCTTCTTCTTTGTTTTCATCAAATCGAGTCACCTTGGAGCAAGTTGGAAGCGTTAGGAAACCGTATGATGACGTCATGAGATGAACAGTGTTCAATTTCAGAAAATCGTGTTTCCTGAAAAATCGCGTTTTCTAGCACTCGTGTTCCTTTTTGTTGAGTTATACTGGACTTATCTCCTTGTTCTTTTTTTTTACTTGTACGTCACTATCTTATACACCAACTGTGCATAGGGATTGGCGTATTTTTCCCGACAACAAGATAAAAATGTGGTCCGTTTTGGTAGGTTAGAGCCCTAATTTTGATGGTTTTTTCAAAAATCCGCCTTTCTTTCCTCAAGCGTTGTACGAAATTATCCTTTGCACCAGTTATAGAGCATAAGATGCTCGACAATATTTGAAAAAAATCAAGGTGATCGGTTGATTACAACCCGAGAAAACGGTACATACGTTTTACGGGAAATTGTACTCTCGGGGAAAATTTCCTTGTACCCTTAAGGTATTGTTTTTCCACCAATTTAAAATAGTATTGAATTTTTAGAATCGAATGAGACCAACCAGAGCTCTGTAGGACGCTCCCCATGAGAACTTAAGGGTTGGACTTATGATAAATCAGAAACACGAGTGTGAATCGCAAAAGAGGCCTTATCTCCGTTCAAATTTTAGCTGACCAAAATGTGATTGTTGTTCGTTTCTTCGAGTTGTCCTCAGTTTTGCGTCCTTAGAAACCAGTAATCATATTTCCTAATGAAGGCACCCACAACTCCCTATTATTTCGAATTGAGTGTGAAGCGTTTATTTCTTCCAAATTAACATGATTGTGGAGTAGGTAGGTAGGTAGTGTCTCTTTGTAGACGAGTGATCTTTATAGAAATAATAAACCTTTGTGTAATAATTTGCAGTGTTTTTCTGCCATGTGTGACGTTTAAAAAATTGTTGTCCTGTAATGTTGGGGAAGTAAAATTGAGATTAAATACAGCTTGTTCGTTAGTGGGTAGTAACGGTTATCTATTTCGGTTCCAGACCTTCCTATCATCATTTGGAACCATATAAAATGTATCTGCTCTTTGCTAATTTACTGATAATAGACTATTCTGGGCGGGGCAACTCAACTCCGTGCAACTTCAGGGATCGATTCTACAACTAATGGGGAATTAGCCTCACAATTTGTTAATTTTTTTTTGTTTTGAAAGAGGGTTCACCGATATGGAAGAATACCGTGGTGTGCTGCTCGAAAATGCATCAAAAAAATTTAGAGAATTTAAGGAAGATGGAAATTTTTAAGGTTACGGCAATCTGTTCATGGGGGCGTGGGGTTGCAATAACGGGTTTTCTAACCAATCTGACTTCATAGGGGGATCTGTGCCCCATACAACAGCAGTGCTACCTCTGAAAGCGCACATGAAACCATTAGCTTACGTGATTGAACACAAGAGTGCACCTCAAACTGGCAGGAAGAACACAGACACGAAAGTGACCAAAAGAAGCAATTTTACTCGTTCTTTTTTACAATATGATTCTACCTATTAGTTTATCAAGCATTTTAGTATACACCATCTCTTATTTAGATTCTATATTATTCTATTTTTGATATTTGAATCACATTGTTTGGGAGGATCGTTTAATGTGGTCACCAGGGCGCCTACAACTCAACGCCTCTTGACATTCTCTGACACTATTTGCCCAAACTTTTTTTTTTACAGAGGCTTCACTTGTTAAGGCATTTTCTTCTACGGTAATTTTTTCCTTGGGTATTTCTGGTGTTTAACGTTATTCTAGGGCCCTACTATAGAATGTGACTTGAAATTCCAGAATGTAAAATTGAGGCAAATTCCCTACATGCTGCAAAATATGTCTCTCAGTAACTTTTTTAACCCCTTGTTTTTTTTCAATTTTACATTTTTTCGTGATTTTGACCTTACGTTACAAAATCGTTCGTAACTCTCTTGATTTGCTGTGTAAATTCAAATTTGGGGGAACCGTTGAAAAGAACATTAAAAATCCTATCGGTTAGATGCCTGACCTTTCTTATAATTTTTATGAGGGATGAAAAAGCCCTCTGAAAAGAAATTTTACCTTATTTTGGAAACCTTGAGTTTTTTCATTCGGAAATTAAACAGACAGCGAGGCCTCCCAAAAACCCCCAGATCGTCAGCCAGAGCGCTGACGATAACATCCTACCTGTGAATGATCTCCTTCTGATTTGTGGAAAAAATTCACGTTTTTCTGCGTTCAAACCCAAATTTCTGTGATAAGTTTCAATTTAAAAATAGAAATGATTATACCTTTGGGAAACTGAAATTTTGGCGCAGTGTTTACTGTTCTTGCATCTTGAAAAAATATTGGTTCTCGTAGTTCAAGTTCCGAATGAAAAAACTCGAGGTTTTTTCCCCAAATTTTTCCCAAATAAGGTAAAATTTCCTTATCAGGGGGCTTTTTCATGCCTCAAACCTTGACTAAAAAAAGGACAGGCATCTAACTGATGGGGTATTTAATGCACTTTCCAACGGTTTCCTCAAATTTGTATTTACACTGCAAATTGATGAGTTAAGAACAATTTAGTCTCGTTAGGTCAAATTCACGAAAAAATTTCAGAACTAAAAAAAAGTTGAAAAAACGGGGTTGAAAAATTGCTAGGAGACATTTTTTTCTTGCAAATTAGTTGTAGAATCGACCCCTGAAGTTGTGCGGGCTTAAGTTTCGCCTCCCTGTATAGTCGGAATTTTGCCCAGATAGAGTATTCAACTGTGCAGAAAGTATTTAACTCGAGCTGTTTTTGGTCTAGTACTCTTTAAATGTGAATTCCGTACTCCGGGTCGGTTTGTCTGGCTCTTATAACGTTGTAATAGTTCCACATCTACTCGAGTATTAGTTATTTTAGTCCGCCTATATTGTGTAATCGTTGGTTTAACAAACTAGATAATATCTAGTACACCAGTGTTGAGATATTATCTCAACACTGGTGTACTAGTTACTTGCCATACATTACTGAGGCATTTCCAAGGGGTCCGTTTCATTGGTCTGACTTATCGTTTCCTCGTAATTTGTTGTTGTTCGAGTGGTGTTATATTAGGATCATCACTTGGCACTCAACACCAAGTATTTACTATCAGAGGTATTCAAGTATCTCATGCAAAACCGTAGAAATCATTACGATGTTCTTAAACTCGTATTACACTATCATATTTCCTCAATCATTCATTTTCTGTTTCAGGTAAGCGAACTCTCGTGCTAAAGACCTTCCTTGAATACATCCACCGTATCTGTGAGTGACCAGTAGGATATGGTTTTAGTAGATCAATTTTGGTATGGTAGATGATTAGCTAACTGTCTGGTAGTATGGGGATTCCTCACGTACCTGTGGAAGAACAATACTTGATATACAGTTATATAAGCTTATTGTGAGTATGTGTTCGTACCACACAGCCTAGAAGCAATGGGAAGTCTGTCAAGTGGGAGAGTACACTTAGCTTTTTCGAATACATAGTACGATTGTATACAGGGTGTCCCAGAAGTTATGGTCCACCCTCCGGCATTTCCGTAATTATTTGCGTAAAAAAATGGGCCCAACGCCATTTTTCATATTTTTTTGTAAAAAATTCAGGAAAAATACTTTTTCGTAAAAAAATTGACACTTCGTTTTTTCAAATAGGCCCCCATTTTTTATTGCAGATTCAGATTCTACGTCAAATTTAATGAGAAATTCATACCCGAACCGATGTTTTTCATTGCGTGCAACTGGTACTTTTCGCGCGCAAAGTGACCAGGGTGCCCAAAAGTGCATTTTTTTTAAACCTCAAGTGCGACACATGTTTTTCCATTATTTTTGACACTGAATCACGTGGCGAGGTCCTTTCTTCGATTTTATCGTTATTTTTCCAAATTTTGAAGGAAAAATTATGTTTTTGGACTTTATTTTCCCTCCCCCTTTCGCAATACGGGCTGGGGACCGGCTATGGCGTGGCGGGATTAAAAATAAATTCCTCACTTCTAAATTTAAAAAAAATTTTGGAAAGTAGGTAGCTACTTACCTATTTTAATGTAAAAAAAATCAAAAAGATTCTCATTTCAAAATTTTCAAAAAAAAAAAGTTACAAAATCTCAAAAAAAATAGTAATAAAAACTAAGATAATAATAATGAAATTAAAAAAATCACAGCAACTGCTCGAAATTACCTCCCTTGGCCTGCAGACAAGTAACAAGTAACTTTTATTTTTTTTAAGGTTGTTAGATGAGAAGCTTTTTGGTTTTTTTTCACATTACAATTAAATTAAAACTACTATTAAACTATTAAATTAAACCTACCTACTTTCCAACATTTTTTTTAAATTCAGAAGTGAGGAATTTATTTTTAATCCCGCCACGCCATAGCCGGTCCCCAGCCCGTATTGCGAAAGGGGGAGGGAAAATAAAGTCCAAAAACATAATTTTTCCTTCAAAATTTGGAAAAATAACGATAAAATCGAAAGGACCTCGCCACGTGATTCAGTGTCAGAAATAATGGAAAAACATGTGTCATACTTGGGGTTAAAACGCTGCAAATTATTACACAACGGTTTATTATTTTTATATAGATCACTCGTCTACAAAATCACCAACCATCCAATATGAAGAGAAAAAAAAGAAAAAAAAACAAAAAATCAAAAAAAAAAAATCAAAATCACCAACCATTGATCGCATTTCGGTCAGCTCGAATTTGAACGGAGATTAGGCTACTTAGGATACTTTTGCGATTCACACTCGTGTTTGGATTTATATGTATATATTTCAATATAAACCCTTAAATTTTCGTAGGGAGCGAACGGTTTGTCCTACAGAGCTCCTCGTGGTCTCAAAAAATTCTAAAAATTCTATAGAATCTTAATTTGAAGGAAAAACAATACCTTTATATCGAAATTTTTTGAGTTAGGGCGTTTTCAAAATTTCAAAATTGATTTTGGAACCCTTAGGAGTGACCTACATCAACCAAAAGCTTCGGGGCACAACTAGACCCCAAATGGAGCCTACATACCAAATTTCATCTAACTCGGTCAATGCTAAGTGGCAAAAGTGCCGCGTACGGCGGACGGACGGCCAAATTTTTATTCGATTTTTGGATTCTACGTACCTTGAAACGTAAACCATCAAATTTTGAGGGGGTGTTAAAATTTTTTTTTCTTGGTCGATTCCAAAGGTTCATTATTGAAAATAATAAACCAAAAAAATGCACTTTTGCGTACCCTGGTCACTTCGCGCGCGAAAAGTACCAGTTGCGCGCAATGAAAAACATCGGTTCGGGTATGAATTTCTCATCAAATTTGTCGTAGAATCTGAATTTGCAATAAAAAATGGGGGTTCCTGTTTGAAAAAACGAAGTTAGTGTCAATTGCGCGCAATTTTTCTGCGCTAAAGTATTTTTCCTGAATTTTTTACAAAAAAATATGAAAAATGGCGTTGGGTACATTTTTTACGCAATTAATTACGGAATTGCCGGAGGGTGGACCATAACTTATGGGTCACCCTGTAGATGGTCCAATAAATTGAGGGGATTTTCAAGTACTCTCCAAATTTGAAGAAATGGGACAAGTAATGAGAAAATTACGAGTACATAACATTTATGAGGGACTAACTTGAGTCTCCCGACCACATCACTGAAAATCTCATCGAAATCAGATGGAAGGTGTTCAACTGTAGAAGTTATGCTTGATAGAACAATTTCGTCTATTCGGGAACCAAAATTCTTAGGGGACCACACCCAAACCTGTCCTATTCCTGAAAACTGTGGGTTGTGGAAGATTGAAAGTTTGGAGCTTTTCTATAATCCAACGGATCATCACTACTGTCAGGTTATATATACAAGGAAACTATGTGCCACACTTACTTGGCAGAAGTTCTTTACCTCTTATACATCCCTAAAATTGTCCCTTTGCTACTGTTTTCTCCCGTCCTTTTCAAATGTCTATCTATTGAATGCCTTGGCTAACACCTTTTGACGGTTGTAATTTTAAATATAATTTTCCAACAACTTCAAGCTGTCCAATTTCATGTAGGTGGTATTGTTGTACTGAGCGAAAGGGGACGATAAGAGCTGGACAGCACTTGAGACTACGAGCGGCCTCGTGTCCTCATCGTTGGATGATCGATTACGCTTCACGAGATGTTTGTCCGGGCGAAACTGTTCGACAAGTGGGATGATGTAACGACATCATCTGCACTCGAAGTTCCTCGCGTTTCTTGTCTGACATATATTTTGTAAATTTTCATCTAGAGCGATTCTTATTATAATATTGTAGATCTAAACTTGGAAGAACTCTGATATTTTCAGGAAACAAGTAATTAACCCTAGGATGACACACCGGGGTCATTCGTGACCCCACGATTTACATTTGGCCGTGTATCTATAAAAAAAAAAAATTTCCTTCGAACAGGGATATTTTGTAAATAAAGTTGGAACTCCTTCTGAGCCCCTCTGTCAGTGGTTAAAATAAGTCACTCGCTAGAGTTCGTGCAGTTAACTTGCAAACGTGCTATGGGCCACATCTGACCCCAGTGTGCTATAATCGGTTGACTTTTTTTGTGTGGGGGACTATTTGACCCCAGTGTGACTTTCTATTCATTCTTTTGCCTTTTAAAATTTGGGGTCAGAATTTACCCCAGTGTGCCGTTTATGTATGCGAAAAATAGGTGTGCCAAGATTTATATATAAGTATATTGATTTCTAAATATCTTGTTTTTCCATTTACCGTGAGAAGTCCCTACTTTGAGCCAAAGTAGAAATTCATAATAATACAGGATTGATAGTACAATTTTTTTGAAAAGAAGAGAAATAAAAGAGCTGGTGAAAGTCGTCAGTCAAACTCAAAAAATCCATCTTTGAGCTGATCTATTATCGAAACTATTCCATAGAATTGAATGATTTTTTAAATATTTGATTCCAAATATTGTCAACTTGGAATGCTGATGGTGGAATCTATTTAAAAACCCTTCAACAAAATATAATTTCAAATTTTACACATTTCTTTTTACGAAACTATATTTAAAACCGAAATTTGTTCCTGGTTTAAACTGTGTTTTGTATACATTTCAACAAACAGGCTAGATTTTTACAACCTAAAAATAAATTTAAATTTCTGTCTTAAATTTAAATTAGAGGAATTTAAATTTTGGGGTCAGAATTGACCCCAGTGTGCCGTTTATGTATGCTAAAAATAGGTGTGTCATCCTAGGGTTAATACTCTCAAATGGGAAGCCTCAATGGCCTCCATAGACCCTGATCAACTTTTGGGAATTCCCCTTCGGAGAGAATTAGATACCTACCTATTCAGTGAGAATATTACACAGCTATAACTTAATGTAGGAGTGTGCTCTATTAATCTGAGTGATTATTTTGTTAATAGTCTATTAACAGTTCTTCAGTTAAGAAACTGAAGAGTTTTCTTTCAAACGGGCTTATATCCACTTGGAAATTTTTCCGGGGGAAAATGAGAAAAACAAATTTCGTGGCCAAGAAAATTTTCTAGGGTTCCCAAATTTTCCAAATACTTTTTTCATGGAACAGTTGATTGTAAGCTCAAATTTCGAATTCTAATTCATTTATGATGGAGATGGGATAACTCTTAACACTTTCCGTGCGGATCTAAAAAACTGGTTTTCGCCTGTGGCGGGAGACCTTTTTGTCAGGAATTCGGTAGTGCAAACCCGCAAATCTTAAAGATAACAGAATCCCCAGAAGTGAAAACGGGGCACTCTCGTGGCGACAAGAGGACCCACTGAGCACGAGAAAAATCCGAAAGAGGTTCTTAAGTCATCCACTAGGTAGCAGAACGATGAACAGCTCGGAGGTATGCTTAGAGCTGTGATGGTATAAACCATCATACCCCACTCGCGAAACTCGGCATGATGGTTATTACCATCATCCGCACGGAAAGTGTTAAGTAATAATAAGTTCTTCCAAGTTGTAAGAGTTATCCCACTTCTGATGATGGAGATGGGATAACTCTTGTTCCATTCTCCGGTATTTCCACTTCTTCCTGTTGGTTGATCATAAAGCACTCGTGTATAAAGAAACAATTGTATTCTACAATAACTTTGCTCAAAACGGATTATAAATCGATTACATAGCTCTAGACCGCCGGAACTCCCCTTGCGGTCAGTTCACTGGCTCGTCCTGAACCCGACTGACGATTGAAGAAGTGTTTAGGGGGAACCCAGGGCCCTCACACTCTTCTTCCAGGGTGCTTGGCATGAAGATCCCTACTCGGGATAGGTCTAGACTGTCTGTGGGGGCAGCTACATATACAAGCCTCTTTGATGAAAAACAATGGATATGAGCCATTTTGATTTAAAAAAAAAACCGGGTTTTTGGTTTATTATTTTCAGTAATGAACCTTTGGAATCGACCAAGAAAAAAAAAAATTTAACACCCCCTCAAAATTTGATGGTTTACGTTTCAAGGTACGTAGAATTGAAAAATCGAATAAAAATTTGGCCGTCCGTCCGCTGTACACGGCCACGTACTTTTGCCACTTAGCATTGACCGATTTTGATGAAATTTGGTATGTAGGCTCCATTTGGGGTCTAGTTGTGCCCCGAAGCTTTTGGTTGATGTAGGTCACTTCTAAGGGTTCCAAAATCAATTTTGAAATTTTGAAAACGCCCTAACTCAAAAAATTTTGATATAAAGGTATTGTTTTTCCTTCAGTTTAAGATTCTACAGAATTTTCAGAATTTTTTGAGACCACGCGGAGCTCTGTAGGACTAACCGTTCGCTCCCTACGAAAATTTAAGTGTTTATATTGAAATATATATATATAAATCAAAACACGAGTGTGAATCGCAAAAGAGGCCTAATCTCCGTTCAAATTAGAGCTGACCAAAATGCGATCGATGGTTGGTGATTTTGATTTTTTTTTTTTTCTTTTCATAGGTATTGGATGGTTGGTGATTTTGTAGACGAGTTATCTATATAGAAAAATAATAAACCACTGTGTAATAATTTGCAGCGTTTTGTTGTTAATGTTGGAAGAAAATTCTCATTTTCTTTTTATTTGATATAAATTTCTTTTGAAGATTTAAAAGCAAAACATTAGAAAATAATGGGGGGTGCGCCTGATTTTTTTGAAAATTTTTAATCGAAAGTAGACCTCATCCTGAGAATTTTGACACCAGCCGTTCTCTTTTTGGATGAGTAGATCTTTTTCTATGATTTTTCAAAGTTTCGAATGTTTATGACGTCTCCCCCCTCCCCCTGGGCGGAACCCCCCAGCCACTGTGACGTCATAAACATTCGAAACTATGAAAAATCATAGAAAAAGATCATCTCACGCTAGAAGGTCGTGGTTGGTGTCAAAATTCTCAGGATGAGGTCAAGTTTAGATTAAAAATAACGATAAACAGCTTTTTCCGACCTATGCCTACACCCCATTCCTCTTTAAGAAAAATACCGAATTCTTTGAAAAATTGGTAAGTATGGCAGATTTACTTAAATGTGCGAAATCGAAGTCCAGATCCAGGCAGTCACTTTCAATGTCAATATCTTCAGGTTGAATACCTTCACTTTACAGCATAAGGTTTCCATCACACTCCATTCAAATGACAAGCAAGATGGACTGAAATTCCTCGTTCTCTGAAATACCGAGAGAGCTTGTGCTGTTGAATCTCTGGAATCTGGAAGCTCAAAATGTACGTGGGAGTTGATAATTGTTTGAGTACTATTCATGTAATTCGAGTAGGAGGGAACCAATCAAATTCTGTTACGCAACTTGAGGACAAAGCCCAGAAAAAATGAAGAGGAGTTGACTGGGAAAAGAAGGAAACCATTGAGGCAAAACGGGGTCGGGCAATGATGAAGGTTTCTCCGTCGGGGTGTATCATTGAGAGGGAGTCATTGGGTGGAGACGTTTAATTTGGAAGGAATAACAGTTTGATTTGTGGGTTGACAACCAACATTGACGTCCGATCAAAACCCCTTGGAGTTTATAGGCCGCTCCTCGCACTCGATCGAGGGAATGATTAAACCGCACTTGTCGGACCTCCGATGATCAAGTGGGTCCATGTGGTGAGAAGTTTGCTCGAGTCTCCAAATCAGCAAACGCCATCTGTGGGGCGGAAACCACATTTTCTGACTTGTGGAAAGCAGATGAAAAGTTCGTTGAGCAACTTGATAATAGAAAGAAAATCTTGGAGTCAGTTTTTGGAAAATCTGGTGTCAGGTTAATAACTTGCTTAATTTTTCACTCATCAGGACCCCGAAAGAAGTTTTTGTTTCTCTAGAAAGATGGGAAATTTGACGACCTACAAATAACACTGAATTTAACATGTTTAAAGGGCTCTATTCACATTCATCAAGTGAACAAGTACATCATAATAATGAGATCGCAAAACTGCTGAAACAATGGCGCCAATAGAACATGTTGGGAGAAAGGTGTGGATCACTGGACACTTAGGAACACTACTCTTACATAACAAAGGTCCTATTATTGCTTCCGAGTCTACCAAGGTAGCGGAATAGAAGCTTTGTTTTCACTTTTCAAGGATGAAAAAAAAGCTCTCCAAAATCAAAATTTCCACTCGCGTTTTACGTTTCAGACCTTCCTGAACAATTTTGGTTCCGTGTCCGTCTGTCTGTCTGTCTGTGTGTCTGTCTGTCATGAAATCCTTGTAACGCGCATAACTATACGAAGTTATTATCCGATATCTATGAAATTTTCAGGGATTGTGCGGGTTGGTGTGTAGACGGTCCCCTATGAAAATCATCACCCCCGGACTGATAGTAGCCGATGCGCATGCGCGAACGTAAAATCCTTGTAACAGCCGTGCTTTTGTCGCCTCTCGTGTGACATCAGAATCTCAAATCCCAGCCGAAATGGTACCCATAGCCCAGACGCACAGTACTGTGAGTATGTGTAAAAAATCGAAAAAACGACCGTCTATTAGTATTGGAAAGGAGTGCCAGAACCTATCCCCAGATAGTCTTTGAGCACGTTTAAATAGGTTTCCTGACCTCACAAGCCTCTTACGGGTCACCAGTGGGCAAGTTCCGCGATCATTTATGTTAGGTAATAACTCATTTCACCGAAAACGCTAACGATGAACTACATCCTCATTATGAGTGCGGATACCGTCATATCAACAAGTTGGGTCTTATTGCTCTTCATGACGAGTCACAGCATAAGTATGTGCTTTATTCACGTTTTTTAATAATTTTTGAAGTATGAATTTCCCCTAAGCACTCGGTAAAATCATCACAATAATAATTCCCAATTTTTCTTCTTAAACCTTAACATTAAATAGTTAATTTCTCAAAAAGAGGAGAAATGAGGAAATAGAGCACTTGATGAATGTTTTCTGGCACTATTCCTTGACTCAATCCCGTTGGAATTTGCCGCGACTAGCCGCGACTTTTTTTTCAATGAAATTTTCAATACGAATCGAAAGCTTTTAGAAAAATTAAAGTCGCGGGAAAGTGTGGAGAGGAAAAAACCACATCCTCTCATTTTTCATATCAACAGAAAAGATTATGAAGTCATCAACCAGTATCTGATTAGGGAAAACTTTATTGACACGACCACCATCCACAAAACTGATACCTAATGCTGTACCAAGCACATCTAACGCTATGGAACTGAGTTGTGGAAGCGCTCTTTCCAGCATCAGCAGCGCTAATGGCAGTGACGATTTAGATTCATCAATCAGTGTAATGCACTTCTAAAGACATCTAATTATTACCTATGTTTCGGTACCTAAACTTTTGTGAAATTGGTGAAATGTTACTTTTGTTTTGAATTTAAAATTTCAATATTTTTGGGTGATTCTCAAACTACGGGACAATTTGGAGTTGGAAATTTCAAAAATTTTACCTTCTCAATTTCCCTTAAATTTTTTTAAACTACCTTCGGGGGTCTATCATAAAGGTGTTCTGATGTGTGAGCATGCATAATAACCCTTAAGTTGCTCAAAATTTGATTTTATAAATTTCATAGGTCATGACAATGAGGAGAAAACTATGGAGCAAACTTTAGTAACATATTGCTTGTATATTAACCGTATGATCGACAGATTTCAATCATATTGTGGTTCAATATGTATTTTTAAACAATTGTGAATGAAAACAATTACCGTGAAACGTTATCACTGGCTGAGAAAAATTCGGGAATGTTGAAAAGCTGACTCTGGGACAGGCCACGACAATGAGATTTGAGGTACATATCGATTGATTATGCACATGAATTGATCGATTTATAGATCAACTAGGGTGGTGTCATGTATGCGTGACACCAAAAAAACAACTACAAAAAGGTTTTTTGAGAAAATTTGAACAGAAAATTTTTTATTAACAAAGGACATAAATTGTTCCGTAGTTTGAGAATCACCCTTTTTGACCGACTTCATGCGCGGCGAAGCCGCGCCGAAGGAAGGAGGTATACAGTTCGGTGTGTCATGGGACGACGATTTTTTTTTTTTTTTTTCTATATGTTTGTACCACTAGCATTTTCTTATTCGGGCACCAATCTGCCTGATTCTTTTTAGAAAGTGTTCTACAAGTATCCATAGTGGTCCCGTTTCAATCAGATTTCATTTTGCTTTGTTAAAAGTATCGAAATTTTGTGAAAATAGTTCAAAAAACGTGGTTTTTGGGAAGATTGTTCCGCATCCTCTCCCCCCGCCCGACTCTTCGAAGCCACCCACCCGCTCGTCCTACCCACCCCCCCGCCCGTCCCCTCCGGCATATTCTCGGACGCCTGCCGCCCCTCAACAAATTCAAGGGGGACCACCCTCTCATTCATTGGGGACCATCCTCCCTATTTAGAGTGAAACGCTTATTTCTTCAAGATAAAGTGGATTGTGAAGCAAAATTTTAATTTCAAAAATGATATTGAACACAATTTTGGAATTAACTTTAACATTTCATTGAAAGACGAGTTTCCCGACTTTGTGTACATGTTTGTGTACATTCAAATTTAAGGTCCGATTCTAAGCTTCACAAAAAATGAGATGCTTTATGAAGGGGTTTCCGATTACCATCAAATTCCAGTAGACCACCAAGTGGGTCTAGCACATAGCCTTCTCATCATCCAAAACATGTTGCAGCGGGCTAAAATATGAAGTTCTAGTCCGATTCTGATGAAATTTTCAGAGATTGTACGAGTTGGCGTGTAGATGGTCCCCTATGAAAATCATTGCCCCCGGACTGATAATAGCCACTGCGCATGCGCAAACGTGAATTCCCTGTTGGAGCTATACTTTCTACATTTTCCATCCGATTTTGATGGTATTTTTGGGATTGCGCAGATTTGAGTGTAGATACTCCTCTACGGATATCATCGCCCCCGTGTCACTTACGTTGAGTGAAACAGTTTGGTGCAGGAGGAAGCGAAATAACAATGCGTGTTTTTTCGCTCACCAACAGGTTCTAATTGACTTAATGCTTATCCACTGGGACGTCCCCTGGAATGCATGCATTACTAAACAATATGTTTAACATTTTTTTGGACTCACTAATAACTACTTGAAAGAATAATACTGTAGGTATAGGTACTAAAATAAAATGTAAAAATTAAACAATAAAGTTATCTACTATATAAAAAAACCTCAAAAAGTAATAATTAATTCCACAATAAAAAAACCATTAGTAATTAAAAAATACAAGTAAAAGATTTAAATAAGAAAAATAGCGAAAAATGTAGAAAAAGGTTAACAGTCGGTAACTCAAAGAATACCGACTTTAAACAAAAGTACTTGGTAGTAGGTAAATTATGTAAAATTAAAGAAAAATCAAATAATAAAAGTCGAAAAAATTAATAAGTTAAAAATTAAAACGAATGATTTAAAAATTTAAACAAAAGTACTTGGTAGTAGGTAAGTTATGTAAAATTAAAATAATTAAAGTCGAAAAAATTATTAAATTAAAAATTAAAACAAATGACTTATAAAATTAAATTTTAAAAATAAATTTAAAAAATCACTAAAAAGTAAAAAATAAAAAAATTATGAAAATACAAAAATAGTAAAATAAAAAACTTTTTAACAAAAAAACGGACCGACCTCAAAACTGATGATGGCATCCCACTAAAAAGGAAAAAATAATAACGACAACTTATTCAGATAGGTTGGTAGGTAGTTACGCATTGAAGTTGTCGCCGTGCCCATCTGCAGAGACAAACATACACAAGTAGATTCCACTTCCATCTGGTTAGTATTACAACATGGGTCGATAGTGCAATACAAAACAGGAATGAGAGTGGGTACCTATCATTGAGGTAATGCATGTGTTCCAAAACTATTAGGTAGTACGTCACTGCTGTCGTATGAAGGAGGATGAGAGAGTGACAATATATGTGAATCTCAGTAAGAATATTTCCTTTGATAACAGCTGAAGAAGTCTGCGTCACCAAAAATGGCAGTTGGATAAAAATTCAACATGAGAAGGTTGTTTACTTACTTACCTACCCCTACTCCTGTTTTGTATTGCACTATCGACGCATGTTGTAACACTAACTGGTTCATTTGAGTATGAACTCATATCACAAACCCACATCATGATCTAGACAATTCTACATTCAATATGCCATACATGGAATATAAGATTAATTAGATATTATGTAATCAAAGATTGATCACGTATAATTAGATAAATAACTATTAGATACTATCTAATCAAGAGATGGTTTGTTGGAATCCAAACATTTCGTACGGGGATTCACACTTATTGCCACTCTCTCATCCTCCTTCATACGACAGCAGTGACGTACTACCTAATAGTTTTGGAACACATGCATTACCTCAATGATAGGTACCCACTCTCATTCCTGTTTTGTATTGCACTATCGACCCATGTTGTAATACTAACCAGATGGAAGTGGAATCTACTTGTGTATGTTTGTCTCTGCAGATGGGCACGGCGGCAACTTCAATGCGTAACTACCTACCAACCTATCTGAATAAGTTGTCGTTATTATTTTTTCCTTTTTAGTGGGATGCCATCATCAGTTTTGAGGTCGGTCCGTTTTTTTTGTTAAAAAGTTTTTTATTTTACTATTTTTGTATTTTCATAATTTTTTTATTTTTTACTTTTTAGTGATTTTTTAAATTTATTTTTAAAATTTAATTTTATAAGTCATTTGTTTTAATTTTTAATTTAATAATTTTTTCGACTTTAATTATTTAAATTTTACATAACTTACCTACTACCAAGTACTTTTGTTTAAATTTTTAAATCATTCGTTTTAATTTTTAACTTATTAATTTTTTCGACTTTTATTATTTGATTTTTCTTTAATTTTACATAATTTACCTACTACCAAGTACTTTTGTTTAAAGTCGGTATTCTTTGAGTTACCGACTGTTAACCTTTTTCTACATTTTTCGCTATTTTTCTTATTTAAATCTTTTACTTGTATTTTTTAATTACTAATGGTTTTTTTATTGTGGAATTAATTATTACTTTTTGAGGTTTTTTATATAGTAGATAACTTTATTGTTTAATTTTTACATTTTATTTTAGTACCTATACCTACAGTATTATTCTTTCAAGTAGTTATTAGTGAGTCCAAAAAAATGTTAAACATATTGTTTAGTAATGCATGCATTCCAGGGGACGTCCCAGTGGATAAGCATTAAGTCAATTAGAACCTGTTGGTGAGCGAAAAAACACGCATTGTTATTTCGCTTCCTCCTGCACCAAACTGTTTTTTTAATAAACTCCTTCTAATATTGTTTATTGTTCAATTTTCTTTCCTTAAAATATGAATTAGTATGAAATCCATGATCAGAGCAAGTTTCTCTAACAGAACTCTCCACAAATTGATTTTTGATCACTTGACCCATAAACTCAGTACTGTGAGACGTAGCGCTTTAGTCTCACATTCAGGAGTCCTGGGTTCGACTCCCAGCCATACGGAGAAATTTTTTGATCCAATCACTACTCACTTACATTTTTCATCCGAATTTGATGAAATTTTCTAGGATTGTCCAGATTAGCGTGTAGATGGTCCCCTATGAGGGTAGTGAAAGGTACTTAGAGATTGGTGTTTGAGATTAACTACTATGCATCGGGTCATCTATATAATCGGGTTATGGATACGAGGAAGCTATGTGCCACACCCACTTGGCAGACTTTTTTTCGGTTTTTATGGTAGGTAATTTTAGTGCCGGAAGGTCGAAAACACACAAAAATGTCAGCCAATTGTGTCTGGCACATAGCTTCCTCGTTCCATAATCCGATTGTATTAGATAGTAAATAATCTCAAAAACATCAATCAATCTCCAAGTAGGTACCTACCACTATCACCACAATCAATCTACACATCAATTCGAACAATCTCTGAATATTGTTGGAAAATGTGGAAGTTATGGCTGTAACAAGGGAATACACGTTTACGCATGCGCAGTGGCTACTATCAGTTTGGGACAATGATTTTCATAGGGGACCATCTACACGCCAACCCGCATAATCCCTGAAAATTTAATCAAAATCGGATGAGAAATGTAGAAGTTATGGCTGTGGCAAGGATTTCATTACAGACACACAGACAGACATACACGGAACCAAAATTGGAAGAGCTTGGTGTTAAAACAAAATTGTTAGCGAGTCGTTTTCCTAATTAAATTAGTTGTAGAATCGACTCCCGAAGTTTTCTGCCGTATGAAGGAAGAACGACTCAACTCGAAATCCCAGAAATCAGCTTCGAAGTTTTTCTGGAAAACTCGTCATAAATTCACTGTAGATCAGTCCCATGACACCATTTTTTTCAGACCTCATATGTTATCCAACTCAATCGACTGGTACAATTATTCCTCTTTACACATGTACCTTCCACCCGATCTTGAAGCGAACAATGTGGAGGAAAAACAACTCAACGGCGTTTTCAGCGAGTTGAGTCTTTTTTCTCCACAAATAAATAGCAAATCTAGGTAGTTAGGGTGTTCGAGGAGTTGCGATGTTTTTCCTAAAAAGCATGGAGTTGAGACGTTTTTGCTTAAAATTAGGCAATTTTCAAATTACACTCCTAACGATTTCAACCCCTTCTTAGGTGAATTTCGAAATTTTGACTAGTTCATCGGAAATGGGGGGGGGGGGAATTAGAGGGGATTCAACCCCATTTTCGACCATTTTCAAGTTGAGTCGTTCTTCCTTCACACGGCAGTTTTCCGGTCCTTATAATGGGACACCCTGTGTACCATGATGAAATAAATACACAGCTTAAATCCCATGTCTTGGAAAAAATTGTTTTAAATAATAAAAAAACTTTTTCGAAATGTAATTCACGTTTAGAGAAGCAAGATAAACATTTTTTCTAGTACTGTTTAGAGAAGTGTTGCGGGTGTTGTCTGGGTAGTATGTTCAGTAGTTCTCAGTTGTGGGAAGGTAGGTCGGTTCTCGGTAGTTTCTACCCATCCACTGGTCTCCAGTAACCAGAAGAGAACAAAGTCTCAGTGAACATCGGTCTGTGATTCCTCGGTTCTACCTGGAAACTGGCCAACCTCAGGTAGTTCTGTCGCCACATCGTGCAGATAAGGCCCTACACGTGCTGGTTTTCTCATTTTCCAAGAACAATACCTTGACATCTGTTTCTAATCCCCCAGACTGGATCCCTCATTTCTGAGAAGGATACTCGAACTCAACCCTTCCTCATTCACTTGCAATGTTGCCAAATCTCTTCACCAACCACCACTCCACACCTAACCAGATTCTTCGGCATCCAGTTTTGTCCCAAATTGTTGATGCCATCCAAAATCAGTTCTTATTACATTATTCTTCGAAACTATTCCTTGGTGTCGGGAATTTCTACTTTGACTGGTGAAAAACTATCTGCTAATCTCACTGATACTCAAATTAATTTCTAGAAAGAAAATTCTGTTGTAGTTCTGGTGAACGAATGATACTTTTTTTTTTAAATTTACTTCAAATGATCGACTTTTAACATCCATGTGAGGAGTTAAATTTTTGCAATGTAGTTTTCCACAACACTTGGTGTACGAAATTAATTTGTGAACTCATGTGCATCCTAGACTCGGTTCCACTTTGAAAACCTTTTGGTCTCGATTGACTTTTTTAAAATCGCTTTTCGCAATTTGCAACAATATTATGCTCAACGAGTTCTTTTTCTTGTGGAGGTTCCCCAATATGCAATTCGATGCAGTTGAGCAAAATATTGAGCCTAATACAAAAAGGCCGGCAGTTTTGGACTCTCAAACACTTCTTATGATGGATGATGACATGGAGAAACATGTGCTTGTGAACCCGCTACCTACTTACGGGGTAAGATTTGATTACTAAAAGGAAATTAGATCAATGCAAATTATTACACTACGGTTTATTGTTTTTCTGTAAAGATCACCCAACTGCGAAGAACACGGCTTTTCCATTAATAGTACGTACCTATCAACTAAGTGAGTGCTCGTTTCTAAAAATTTAACACTATCTTCAATTAATTATCCTCATTAAGCGAACCGTTGATCACACAAAGCTTTATGTTCTATCATTAAATTCTTAAAAATTTGGTCGTTTTGGAATAGGCTGGAGGGACCCACGCGTTCGGATAAATTTCACAGTAACCTCCGTTCAACATTTTTTGGTCGTCTGGTTGGTTTTTTCGACAAAAAAAAGTCATGGAATATTAACATTGTTAATTAGGTAATTCATTATCCCCATTAGCGAACGGTGGGGCCTGTAGGGCTCTGGGTGGTGTCAAAAAATTCTTTAAAATCTCCATTATTTTAAATTAAAAACGCTGCAAATTATTACACAATGGTTTATTATTTCTTATTTTTCTATTTAGATCACTCGTCTGCAAAGCCACCAACCATCCAACATGAAGAAAAACATCGATCGCATTTCGGTCAGCTTTAATTTGAACGGATATTAGGCCTCTTTTGCGATTCACACTCGTGTTTCTGATTTATCGTACGTCCAAACTTTAAATTCTCGTAGTGAGCGAACGGTTTGTCCTACAGAGCTCCGCGTGGTCTCAAAAAATTCTAAAAATTCTATAGAATCTTAAATTGAAGGAAAAACAATACCTTTATATCAAAATGTTTTGAGTTAGGGCGTTTTCAAAATTTCAAAATTGATTTTGGAACCCTTAGAAGTGATTTACATCAACCAAAATCTTCGGGGCACAACTAGACCCCAGAAGGAGCCTACATACCAAATTTCATCAAAATCGGTCAATGCTAAGTGGCAAAAGTGCCGCGTACGGCGTACGGCGGACGGACGGCCAAATTTTTATTTGATTTTTGGATTCTACGTTCCTTGAAACGTAAACCATCAAATTTTGAGGGGGTGTTAAAAAAAATTTTTTTCTTGGTCGATTCCAAAGGTTCATTATTGAAAATAATAAACCAAAAAAGGTACCTGTACATCAAAAGTTTTTGAGCTTGGGCGTTTTGTTCCAAAATTGTTCAGAAAGGTCTGGAACGTAAAACGCGAATGGAAATTTGGATTTTGGAGAATATTTTTTTATCGACCTTGAAAATTGAAAACAAAGCTTCCGCTACCTTGGTAGACTCGCAAGCAAAAAGTCGTGATACGCGATGATACTTTCTCTAGTGATCAATTCCAGCGTTCCATATAGATTGATAAATCCATGCAATATGAATCGTGAAGTTGAAACTTGAACAACAACTAGAAGTCGAGATTCCCATTTGAAATTCGGCGTTAAGACGTTAAATTCGAAAAGCTTTTAAGACTGAGTTGGTGGAGAGGGGTTTCCGTTCAGTTTTAATTGAAACCCCTTCCCTTTCGGTCCTCTTCAAACTCCTAACGAGAGGTCTCCTGAAGGGAGGGATTCGAAGAGGACTGTTGATGAGCGAAGAAGAAAAATCTCTCAGTGATTACTATTCGCTCTTCTTTTAGCTGAGTTTTGTACTTTGGATGTTTCAGGAGTGAAAAAAAATACCATTCACCCGAATGGAGCGTGAGTGTATGAACGAATTTTCGAAGAGGTATATGTTGACTGATTTTCTTCGATTTACGACATACGACATACTGACATACGAGAAGGATATACAAATGCATAGAGGAAATTTTACGCTAATTCTAGATATACCACACTATTGCAATGTTTGAAATCATTTAGTAATTTTCTCAAAAAAAAATAAATTTAAAAAAATTTATAAAAATACTAATAATAATAATTTTACAATTATTGTAAAAAATGCCCTCAACTGATTTGCCCTTCAGACTTTACCCATTTTTGTTGTATTATTATATTGAAGGAGGATATCGACAGCCCCACTGCAAAACCCTGTAAGTTCCAATTTTTCCAATAATAAGGATTTGAGCCTTTCCGATAGATTGTGCTCTTGCGCACATTATAGTGTCGCCAAAATCGGGCTATGAATTCTCATTTCTTTTCTTTGGTGAAATGTAATAACCTGTAAGCCAGGTTCATATGTTAAAAATGTCCAAGTTTTTTCGTCTCCTAGAAACTTTTTGGTATTGAACATACAGGGTTTGCAGTCGGGCTGTCGATATGCTTTGCTGTTGAGGTAATATGCTGATAATATATATCTATTGTTATGTTCTGCATCCATCATACTCCGGATCAGTAGCAAATCCCAGCAGGATTAACCGGCTATTTGTAGAGGTTCTCTCAGCTCCGGGTTAAGGGGTCTCAATCCATACATAAATCACTCGTAGTACCCACTTCGATCCAGTTCACGGCACCCCGTTTACCCCAGGGCATCCTTGTCCTCTCCCGCAGGCAGCCACTTAACGAATCAAGACCTCTTGCACAGCTCCCTCGCACCTCATAAGTTCTCACTCCTCAATTTTCTCCTTAGCTTGCTTCTCCTCGATGTTAGAGCTAATTCGTCGAGCTTTGATCTTATAATTATTGTCAGTGATTGATTGATGAAGAACGAGAGAAAGGGAATGAGTAATTATTGAGAGATCTGTAACTTACATGAAGAATTAGTGGGTGCAGAGATCAAGAAGTGATCTCATCGACGCTGATCTTCAATTTCGATTGTTTGGGAGTCTATTTTGCAATCCATCTGAATTTGGAAAGGAACTACCATGTGACGTGACAATAAAGGAACTAACATGTTAATAAAGTGGGGATGAACCCATAGAAATGAAGGAAAAGAAAGATCTTACCCAGGCTAGTAGGTTGAGTATGAGAAAAAAACAAAAACAAATTATCGTAAACGCTTTATTAAGTAAAATGAATTTGAATCTAAAAACTCTTTATAATATACCTAGTCGATACTTGACTTAAAATCAGGGAGGGACTTGTCACAGGTTTATCCACGAAACTATAGTCATAGGTACTACATCCAAGGTACTACAATTATAGGTACCTACTACATCCAAGGTACTGCAATTATAGGTACTACATCCAAGGTACTATAATTATACGTATTTACTGGAAGGACGAGAAGGAACGTTGAAGCTGAGATTTTGTTCTCCTCTCCTACAGGTAGCAGCACATGACGGAATGTACCAATTTACATCAAATTCATCCGTGAATTCCGTGAAATCCGAAAAATAAAATTTGCAGAAAACGATGGACCAACTTCTATTACTTCTATGACAATGAAGAAATGAAGCCATTTACAAGGAAGTGTTGGGTGCCATCTGGCGGAAGACCGGAATGGACAGCACCGAGAACCGCGTTATTATGAAAGTCGCGGGACTTATAAATAAATTCACGGTTCAGACTGGAAAGCAGACATTGTGGGTTTGAATCCCACATAATAGGATATTATCCTGAAGACTCGGGTCCTTCTTCTCATCTTACCAAACTCCACCTGTGGAAAAAAATTGATAATTACTTTCTTGGTTCTTATCTTGTTTCCATTTTAAATTAATCATTATTATGTTGGTTTAAGGGAGAGGTTGTAAATTTAGTATTGATAGCAGCAGCTTTGAAAGAAAACATAAACAGCAGCAAGAATGGCAACTTGCAGCAAATTATGTCTAGTGGGCAGACATTTGAAATCATCAGCTAAATACTGACGAGCACCAAAATTAATATTTTCGAATAACAAGGTTGCTATATGATTGGATTTTCTCCTTGATTTTCCAATTATCCAATTTCAGGTAATTCTGACCTGATTCAGGTGATTCAAACACCGCATTCTGAGCTTTCTTAAGTTTGTCAATCTCTTCACCGGTCAAATTTCAGTATGCTGTTGATATATGCGGATTATAAGTATAGTGGGTTATATATAATAAGAATTGGTGGGTGTAGAGATCAAGAAGAAGTGATCTCATCCACACTTCAACTTCAGATTGTTTGAGAGATGTCTATTTTGCAACTCATCTGACCTGGGAAAGGAACTACCAAGTCTCTGAAAGCAAGCTTATGACTTTCAAAATCTTTTTCTATATCACACATTGTTGAACAACCCAACGACAAAGTTATTTTACAGACATTTATATTCGATTGCATTCCGGTGTCAAAAAGAGATTCCTACCAAAAAGAGGTGCTCGGAATGACATGTGTACATTGAGCTTGACGAGATCTGCTCCAGACTTGGCATTACATTAAATCTGTGGTGTCTTTGGTCTGCTTGAAGTGAACTGCTAAAGCTTCTCGTTTGGGTTACTTGGCAAACCTATGGTTTTCTTGGCCGGTATTTTCCCATAGATTTCAGGATTAAGAGCTATAATAAACCTTAAGGCTGTGGTCTGCTCAAACTAATGAGTCTATTTCCCTTTGTACGAAACCTGAGGATTCTTTGATCGATCTCTTCCCACGGATGCTCAGAAATAGGACACACAGAATCGTCATTGTCCAGGCATCTCTAATCACGAGTTTTCAAGTGTTGCAGGATCTTCATCCCCCAAAAATCACTTTAATCCTGGGGGATGCTGGATTGTTGCTAGAAGGTGTCGGTGGAGTACCAACAGTTGACTTAAGGCTCGTTGTGTGAGGTCGGGATTATTTACTGCCGACGTGGGGCGTATGGACGATAAAAGTTTTGGCTCCGGCTCACTTACCTTGGCCGACAGTCGAGCTCTCCTCACCTTGAGAGAGGGTCACCAGGAAACAACCGTTCCAAAGATGCATTTTATTCACTTTGCGCGGTTGTGTCGCATTTTTCTGGAGTAAACTCTTCATTTCTCCCTTAGTTATCTTCGGGGAAAATGTTTTGACAGGTACTCGTATATAAACCTTTCAGTAAAGACAAAATGCATCTAAACTTAACTAAAATACTTGTGAATCTTTCCTTAATAATAGGATAACTTTGTAATGTAAAAAAACCTGATAATGTCCTTTGTTAACACATTTAGGTCATTCTAAGTTTATCAGAAAGGTTTAGGGTTTAGGAAGTTCCCGTACGGGGAAAGTTTCCGCGCCTTTCGTGATAAGGCTTACTAAAAAATGTCAAATTCTTCCATGGTAGGTATACATTCCCTGTAGTGGGGGATTTTCAGGGATCGTAACCAAGGTTCTAACAAGAAAAAATAAAACGGAAGGGTTCTAGCAATTGATTTACGTCGCACTGGCTTATCATTTTAAATGGAATGAATTTTAATTCGCGGGAAGTCATGCTACCTACCTACAGAGTCCCTCCAGTTGCTATCGACATCCTAGCTCAACCATCTGATTCGCCGGACTCGATTGTAGGGGTGTGTCGGTCCAGGTATTTCCCTGGAACGGTTCCAACGGTTACAGTGACAAAGATGTAACCGTTCCAAATTACCGGTACAGTTCCGTTACCCGTACAGGCGGTCAAATCCCACTCTCATGACAAGGATGAAGCAGGCTGTCAAATCCCCCTATCGTCCTTCTTCCATGCTTATGATATCAACCTGCATTACAATAGCATCATTTTCCTTGAAAATTCGCTAAAAGGAAGGAATTTGAACAAGTGTTACAAAAGTAGTGTATGACAATCGACCCGAAGTCAATTATGTCAATTTTATTGGGATTTGGGTCCAACAGCAAAATCTTCCTCTTTCACCAAATTTTCGAAAAATTTATTTTCTTCAGCTCAGAGAAAATAAAAAGAAAATAAATTTTTCGAAAATTTGGTGAAAGAGGAGGATTTTGCTGTTGGACCCAAATCCCAATAAAATTGACATAGTGTTACAAAAGAGACAATTTATTATAAATGAAAGTGACCAAACAATTCAAGGAAAAAATAATGAAGTTACAGTTTAAGAACTTAACAAGACAATAATAAATTAATAATACTGGAGACAACTTCCATGCTAACCAGTCTAGAAGATCACTTCCCGCTCAAGAGCCTTTCCATGATATTCTCAGTCCATGGAAGTAGTAAGGGGGCTTCCAGGTACAACATGGAACAGAACTGAGAACAAGATCCATGCTTACTGGTCCAAAACCCTTCCTGGTCCAGAGCCATTGAACCATTCTCTATGATATCTTATCGGTCCGGTTCCATACTTACCGGTCCAGTTCCATCCTCACTAATCAGAATGATCAGATTGATGAGATGATTGATCAGATCATTCTGATTGGTGAGGATGGAACTGGACCGATGGAAAAGATTTTCTTCCCGGTCCAGAGCCATTTCAAGATATCTTATCAGTCCGTGGAACTGGACCGGTAAGGGTCGAGTTTTTGTCACTGCGTGGAACCTTTCCAACCTGATACTCGGTTCCACAGTCCCGGTACAGCTGTACCGAGACACCTCTAATACATGTTGTTCTGATAGTTGGCATGGGAATTAAGAGGACAAACTTCGTCTCTGAGGGTTTTTTGGTGTGTTCTTTCCAGCTATTTGGTCAAAATGTAAGAAAAATGTCTGCAATTATCATTTTTATGCTTACCTGGTTTTTGAAAAAATCACCAAGAGCAGAAAACTAAATTGCAATAACCTGGTAAGCGCCAATTTGTCGCTTACCTGGTTTTTGCAAAAATCAACCAGAGACCAAATCTAAATTTTGAAAACCTGGTAAGCGCCAATGTGTCGTTTAACTGGTAATTGCGAAATTAATTGATCAGAAAATAGAACATTGATAACAGGGTAAGTGCCAGTTTGTCGATTTCCTGTTTGTTGTCACATCAAAAAGAACAGAGACTTTACCAGGAAAATGTCACTCCTAACCTTCTACTGAGGGTGCACGAAAATCATCTACTATAAAAAGATAGTAGATGATAACAAAATAAATTTGGTTATAACTAACAGGTTCTACGCCATTGATATAGTTCCCTCTCCCTCGATTGATACGTTTTGTGATAGTCAGGGCTAGCTAAATCGTGTTCCTCGTGAACTATGTAATACCTATAGGTACGTAAAACCGGTCGCTCGCCACAATCAACAAACCTGGCGGTTACCAGGTGTTTGCGTAACTACTGTAGTGACCAATTGGTGCTTACCTGGTATTTGCAATGAAACCTAGTGGCGCTTACTAGGTATTTGCGAAATAAAATTCAACATTTGGCGCTTACCAGGTTTTTGCAAAATAAAAAACCGCGGATACAAAGCTTGTCGCTTACCTGACGTAATAATTTAATTACTTTTAATAAACGTAACTGAATGAAACCACTCCAGAATCGTAGATCTTGGCAAGCTGAATCCAACGATACCAAAAACTCGATTTTCGATTTTTGTCGCTTACCAGGTATTTGCATAACTGGGTCCAGTTGGGGGTTTCCCCCCAAATTTGGGTTTTTTTCTCTTGACAGGGGGATCTTGGTGGGGAAATCTTTTGGAGGTTTTTACCGACGAGTCGGGGGGATTTGGGGGGAATGAAAATGAATCTGCAATTATAATAGCAGCAGGTAATATATTCAATGGAGTGAAAAATTTCACCGAATTCACCAGTATCTATCGTGGGCTCAATGGGGCTCAATTTTGGAGTCACTACCACCACCTTGATTGAGTCTTATCAGTTTTTGTCAGTCAAGCTTGCCCGCTTGTCGTTTGTCTCCATGGTAGGGATGGGCGATAGTCGATAGTTATGCACTATCGATAAGTCGATACTATCGATAGATTTTCGATAGTGGCTCTTCCAATTCCGTACCTACATGCCCGATGGAGAATTTAATGTAATTATAGTCTAGAATTATCAATTACTTGCAGGATTCATGAGATTACACAAAGATTTCAAACACAAAACGAATTTATTTAAAATGTTTGAAAATAATTCCCAGTTTTGCATTTCCCCTTGAGCCACATATTGCCTGAAGAGAGATAGAGAGTGAGAAGGTAAGAAGTAAAGTCGATACTACGAATTTTGTGTCTTTGCACAAGTGGTTAATATCTAATTTCTAGAAATGAGGTGATCACAACATACAACAGGTAATAATTACTGACACGAGCCTCAACTTCGAGAATACCATAACTTTCATTCACATAGAATGGTCGGAGTTGAGGCTGCACCAATCGTCTCAGTATTATCACAGTTCTCCAAATGCTGAGATTTTCAAATACAAATAAGCTAAAATCTATCGATAGTGGATGACTATTTCGATAGCAACTATCGACTATCGCCCATCCCTACTCCATAGACGTAGTATCCCCATCTTGATACAAGGTCCACGTTTGTCTCTGCTCTTCTTTGATCTTTCGCAAGCACACATTTTGATAATTTTTATATTTATAGTTTATTTGTCCTTTCGTGCTCGTTAATATTAGCAAACCTGAAGATTTGAAGAAATTGAGGAGGTTTTGGAAATGGGGGTCGAATGCAACCTCACTGTTTGATATTTTGATTTTTGTACAAAAAAAGTACCCTACCTATACTGAAGAAACTAGTTTATTTATTTTTAATGTTTTTAGTGTTTTTTATTATGTATGGCCTAAAACCACATATTGCTGATAAAATAATTGTATTGCATTCATTGATATTTTTATTTCATCCTTAACTTTCAGGGTTTTTCTTTTTTGGGGGGTTGGTTTTTGGTGGCCGCATGTTGGCAACACTGTTACAGTGTTATTCATTCAATTTAAAAATTCGTAATTATCAAATTACGAATTTTAATTTGTACATATTCCTACACTTTTTCGATTTTGCTTTCCAAGTTGTCAAACTAATATAACTACTCACTGAAATTTAATTTGTCAAAGTGATTAAGTGTCATCCGTATTGATCGTTCTTAGTAGATAGTATAATTTGTCGTATCAATCAATACGACAGTCACCCACTTGAATTTGCAGAAACTCACTCATTTGTATTTGGAAACTTCCCCCCACCTACACTACTTTGGTGTCAACTCATTTAGATCGTGCCAAGGGATCTGGTGGTGTCAAAGCACCTGATTTACACCTCCCTGTCAAACTTCCTTCATGCTTCATGCTGTTTACGCCACAGTATCAAGATTTTTCGATTCCGGGATAAGATTATTCGAAATCTAGGATTCCCGGTATTAAAATTGAAATAAAAACCACAAATTACCCTAATAAATTGTCTTCCATGTTGGCAGGGTAGTTATGTCTTCTACAAGTTCGCGATATCCAACGTATCAAAATTGCCAGTGTATCAACAAAATGACCTACGTATCAAAATGTCCAACGTGTCTGTGATCAGTGCGGCTCTAGATGGTCCCCTACGAATTTCATCATCGTTGCACCTCCGCGTTTGTAACATATTTCTACAACAAAGAAGCTCCACGATATAATTGCCCAATTTAGCTCAAATGTGAAGGGCAGTTGGTTCTAAAATGTTTAATAACAATGAATTTCTTAGCGATATGATCGGAACGAGTCAAGCCACTTTTTAAAAAATCGTCTCAATTTATAGATTTCTCATTGATGTTCATAAGTTCAGAAAACTATACAGTTATAAAGAAGATTATTACTATTCACGTCAAGTTTACTCACTCCTGTACTTGTTATGGTGCGTTGTGGTGGTCTTTATTGAAACAGTGAATAATTTGGGTTATTGTAAATCTAGCTGCAAAGGCGACAATGCTTATAGCACGTACTTCTTCAACTGTCTGTCCGAGATACCTCTTATTTTGTTGGAATGACCATTAATTGCTAATTACGGGGATTTTCCTACACGAGCATCCAACAAACCGTTTCTTTCTTTGTTTGTTTCTTCCTCTTTCGTCTAGTCCCCCGCATTCCTTAGGAAAGTGTGTTCGCGGATAATAAATTTGGCGCATACCCAGCCGCTGCCATTCTAGGATAAACTCGCTGTTTTCCTTTGAAGGTTGAGGTCTTTTATTTTAGACAAGCTAAACTTGGACTGTGAAACCAAACATTGCTAACCTACATACCGACTATGTTGATAATAATAATCACTCAAGGAATGGAATAACAATTCTTTGAACAATCTTTATCGCAGAGATAAGTTCATTGTAGCAATCAATCAAATGTAGCTGAAGATAAGGGAGTTTGATTCCTATCTGTCCATGTAGAAAATGGGAATAATTTTGTCAGTTAAACTATGTTTTGGTGTTCAAGTATTTGAAAACCGCTCCCTCTTCCTCATTATAGTTTTAAAAACAATTTGGCCGTCTTGGACCCTGTACGATGTTAGATAGATAATCTCTTCATTCGTTGTCAAATGAACATGGACATGAATGCGTCAAAATTTTACAAAAATAACGAGTAGGTACAATAGTAGGTAACTGTAGATGTAAAAAAAAAAAATATCTAAATAAATAACATGTAGGTAAAATATAGGTAACTGTAGGTGTATATTGTAGGTCATGAATAAAATAGGAACTCGTGTGTTTTTCATACTGCCTGAACAAGAAAATGGGGAAACAAAAAGATAATAAAAGAGAAAAGAAAAAAGTAAAGGCCCAGCCGGGCCCGGACCCACCCACCATGGCGGCTCCCGAGGCCATCTCCTATCACTAGGAGACAGCCCTTACCGTATGTTTACGTATGTTTACACACAAAGGAATCCACCAGGCGAGCCGCCCCCAGGCCGACCCAAACACACGGACTGAGCCCTGGGCTTAGGGACGGCACGATACTCCTTTCGATACGATATTTCTCAGGAATTATCGATACCCAATATCTTTTCGATACCGATATTATAAATTATCGATACTTCGATAATATCGGCTCAAAGTATCGATACCACCGATATTTCAAATTAACCCACCGATGATTTTTCAATCCAAATAAAAACCCTATTAATTAAAAAAAGGCAATATGTTTTTTTTAATAATTTAAAATGTAATAAAATTCAATGGCAATTAAAAATGTAATAAAAGCCAATAATTTAAAATTTAATAAAAATGAATAATCATTCCATTTTACCTATTTCAATTCCAATTCTTATTTGCAAGAAATATCTGTTCGATGAAATGATGTTTTCCTTCCACTAGAAATCGAAAGGATCGAGTAATAAATCAGTTACAATACAAATAATACTATTTATTATTCGAGAAAAGCCGTTCGCACGTAACTGATGTCGCCATCACTATCAATATTTTGCATGCCTCTCTCTTCTTGTAAGTTCGGGAAAATGGGTTTAAATTCCTTCCAAACTCACTTTGGACATTGATACTATTTTGAGGCTATCGTGGCGATATATCGTTTCAATCGATACTATTCTGAGCCTATTTTGAGTGTTATTCTGTGGCGGACAATATATGGTATTATTTTCTAGTTACTTATTTGGTATTTTTTCACCAATTCACTTTGGTAAAATTTTCGATAATATCTTCAAGAAAGTATCGATACCTCCGATATTTTAGGCAAAAATATCGATACCAATATATCGGTTTGAGTTTTGCATCAAAAGTATCGATACTCCGATATATCGGTGGTATCGTGCCGTCCCTACCTGGGCCACCCCAGGTAGGGACAACAAATAACGCAACATGAAAAATAATTCAGTAACAATCTTTAACAAAATAAGCTTACTTAATACGTATAATATTTGATCGTTGATACTTATTGTTCCTAAAAGGCAAAATTCATATTAATTTATCCAAACTCCAATGTAACAATTCTTGTGCTTTATAAAATTAATACAATAAACTATCTGTCTTGTAAAACTAGATAAAATGTTCCAACTTGACCGTAATGAAGAAGCTTTCATCACACTTGTTGACAATTTTATGATCTTTTTAGTCACCAAGTGAGAGCCTCGAATACGTTGAATTTTGTGTCTCTCATTCGTCCTAATTTAATGGTGTGCTCATTTTAAAGTGGTGCCTCACAATCTCTCGATTAATTGAGTTTAATTAGTTCTCATGGGAGAATCAACATTTTCATCTGCAGATGACACAACCACACGAACGCCATGTAATTATGCTTCAGAGGCCTGCCTGGTATCTTACTACAGTAAATTGGTGATTACTGTATCGTGGGAAGAGTTGGAGCTATGAATGACCCGATTACGAGAAATCCATAGTGAATCATCAGGAAAACAAGCACCGACGATCCACAAAATCAAAGTGGAATCGGGTTCGGTATTATATATCGAGAAAACTACTCACGTTTGAAACAAAAATACCTGAAAATGTCTTTTGATGATTTTACTTCTGGCAGTTATTGATATCGTCACGGTGTTTTTTTTTCTTTTGGTTTATTATTTTCAATAATAAGCCTTTGGAATCGAGCGAGAAAAAAAAATTTTAACCCCCCCTCAAAATTTGATGATTTACGTTTCAAGGTACGTAGAATCCGAAAATCCAATAAAACATTTTCCGGCCGTACGCCGCACAGTGGGGCCAAATGGCCAAAAAGCGGAAAAAAGTCATTATCTTTTGAAAGAATTACTGTATCGTCTTGGGAATGGTCTCATTCGATTCCGAATACGAAAATACATTAGAAAAATATGTTTTCTGACGTTTAAATTTATTATTCAAGTACCAAATCTTGAATTTTGAAAAAAATAATATTACTCAAAGTGGATAAGCGTGTGAAATAAACAGAAAAGCGGTTTTACAGGCGATGGGTGTGTGTTATTTTGTTCTTTTCTTCGTTTCAGAGGTTATAGGGTACGATAGTGATGATTGAATTGAGGTTTCTTTATATATGTATGTAAGTATTTATATATATATGTATATATTTGTATATTTAATTATGACAAAATTTTGAGTGATAAAAACCTCTGAAAATTGGATAGTAAGCGATCGAATATTGGAACAAATCCAAATTAAACGTTTGCTAAATCCGAATAAGAGATTTTCAACGATGACATGTTCTCGGTAAGTCACGACAGTACGAATTGTCCACATTACTGCGAATGACAATCCGAAGAACCTGGTTTATTCAAACAGAACCTTGTTGACTCTTAGCAGAAATATTTTACGAAAACGTCGCTATTTACATCATTCTGTTTTCCTATAAAAATAAAACAAAAAATGTCTACCAAATGGGTGTGGCGCATAGCTTCCCAGTATCCATAACCCGATTGTATAGATGATCCGACCATTGTAGCCTTAACTTGACTCCGTTACTCTGTGATTGTAGCTAACAGCCCACATAGGGGACATTCTACATGTCAACATTCTCAATCCCTGGAAATTTTATGGAATTCGAGAGGAAAATGTAGAAATTACAGCCTTTAGAAGGGTTTTACTCTGAAGCTGCGGTGACGGCAGAGACGGCGTTTTTGGTGTACCTTTAATCACATTTTAACCCACTACATCCAAATTCGGTGAAATACGGCTATGAAATTTTTACAGCTTCTTGATAATGGTCAGATTTTCAAGAAAAAAAATGAGCCAAACCGAAGGAAGGCGAAGCTCGGTTTTTCCACTCCTCTAAAGTTTTATTTCGCTATAAAAACCCAAATCTGGAGCTAATGTTCAAGCTAAAATGTTATGAAAAAATAATTAGTATTTTTTAAAGATACTACATATATATATCCAACATTATATAATTTTATTTAAATTTTTTGAAACACATAGAACGTGTTAGGAAATTTTCAAATTCCACTCTCAAAGTGCTTAAAATCTCGAAATATCAGGTTTGAGCCCCCATTTAGCAGTGAAAACAATTTTTAAACATCGAAGGTCCTTCATACCCTAATTCTACAGGTAATAGACTTTGAGAAAACCACATTACATTTCTTTTTTAGTCACTTTGCAAAAATGGAGTTTTTTCCACTCCGGCCCCACTGTGCGCCGCACAGTGGGCAAAATGACCAATCTAGGTGGACAAAATTATTTTTTGGTCGGTTTTTTATTCAAGATTGAATAAAAAGACCCTGATACGGGAAAAATAATGAAAAGCTTTCTTGACTTCAATGAAAGTAGGCAAACGGTGTACCATGATATTGTTGTTCATGTTTTATCTTAAATTATTGACATTATAATTAGGTAGGTCCTACTTATTAATTACTTTGAGATTAATGACAGTGTTAGACGAATATAACTCTGAAAAATTGAATTTGAAAATATTATAGTCATGTTCTTATTCGACATCGTAGAAGATTCAACTGTTGATGTGCTTGAAGTTGCTTCTTTCAAGATACGGCTTGTGGACCTGTCTTCTGCTGAGTAGAGAGCAGCGAGCGCCGCTAAGCATAACTTTTCGGGACCAGCAGTCAACAATTCTTTCTCTTTTCTTCTTTTTGTTTTATCGCTTGAGTCCTTAAACGGTTTTTCGGGACGCACAGTTGGTTGGTTCATGATTCCTTGAGTAATTTTGTAAGAAATGACAACTTCAAACTCTTTCCCACTCAGCCATGTCGAATATTTGTTAGAAAAAATGTCTTCTTTCCCATGGCTATTTTCCCACCTCTCTCCGATTTTTTTGAAAAGTTTATCACAGCATTTTTGATCATTTTTAAATTTAATATTTTTGAAGAATCGTCGAGATTACCTAACCCGATCACATACCTAGTGAGGTTTTCGTGGCCATCTTTCTTTGGTAGCAAATTGATGGCGAGGAATCGTGATATTTATACCTGAAAATCAACCATTTTATTAAGTAACTCGGTAAACGCATAAAATTGCAAAAAAAGGTGGTTGAATACCAAAACTAGAACACTTAAATAAACGAAAAAAAATCGGATTTCCTTGGCAACTCTTGGCCGTGTGCTACTTTAACTCCAAGATGTAAATTATCATTTTTAGAAATACGGTATGGCATATACTCATAAACATACAGTATCAGACACTATTTTTACAACTTTAGCAGGAAAAAATAGTAGTACTTACTCCTTTCAATGGTTTCCATTATTGCCGAAACCAAGCGTGGAACGATTCTGCCTACAACTAACTGCAGCGTAGACGAGAAAAGTTGGGGGTTCATAGTATGCTGATAATACGATCTCATTCGAATAGGAAACAGTGACACTTTTGATCGAAGTTTTTACAGCAATAGAAGGTTTTGATAATGTAAATATTAACGTTTTGGGGACTGCAAACTCATAATGAACAATGACTAATATTAGAGATTCCCATGTTTTGACTTGACTTTTGTCCACCTAGATTGGCCATTTTGCCCACTGCGCGCCGTACGCGGCATTTTTCTTAGCAACACTGGACCGATTTGGTTCTAATTTGGTATAATATACCAAATTCGGTATAATAGCCCATATTATGGGCTCCATCTGGAGTCTAGTTGTGCCGCAAAGCTTTTGGTCAGTCACTTCTAAGGGGTGAAAATTGAGGGTTGTTTTGAAAAGACCCGAAAAGTGATGATTTTTAAATATTGTAAAACTCTTGCAATCTGTATTTTGTAGAAACAACATCTGATGCAAGCACCATCGTGATCAAAATGGTTCTGTCAGTTGCTTATCTGCATTTATTAAGACAGTGTATATCATATAAGGTCCCATATTGTCTCAATAAAATGTACTTACTGGGATAAATAGAAAACCTTTTTGAAATGGAAGTTAGTTATCAGTTTCCAAGTTAGTTGGCAGATTCCTATTGGAGCCTGTACGTATGTACTAGTAACTGGGAACAGAACGCTGGGAACGCTTGCATTTGGGCGGTTTTGTGGTTTAACATCTCGACAGGTGTACTCCGTGGTAGCTCCACCAGTGTTAGCAGAGGCTCTTACCCCGTCAACCCACTCTATAAACACTCGTCTCTTCCTAGGCTTCTCTCTGTCCCTTATGATGCGTGGAGCTCGCGTGTGAAACGGTGAATCACCGGATGAGGGACCCTAATCGAGCAGAACTTGACAAAAAAATGACACGCGAGAGACGGAGTCTGGGGAAAACATTTTGAGCGTTTAAACGGATAATTATAAGAGTCGATGGCGAGCTGGATGATTAAGCCTGTTCCGAGAATCGCTCCTCTTAATTGAAGTCATCAGCAACACTCGCGGACTGGTTTTGCCGACGGAGAGAAAGGAAGGTCGCTATTCCTCACATTACAAGCGATCATTCGATTCGATTCACTTTGAAATTATAGACTAGCTGGCAGAAAGCAATCAATACCAAAAAAATATCGAATATAATAATTGTAATATTCTAGAATTAGGTACTCTAGAATTTATTATTCTACAAGTTTCTACAGAAAACAATCTTTGTTCATAGACTATTTTTGATTATTAAACCAAAAACGCTGCAAATCATTGCTCAAAGGTTTATTATTTTCTGTATAGATCACCCTTCTGTATAGATCACTGGTTCTCCATCAATAGCACCTACCACCATCTGTATTTTCCCTTGACCTTCCCTCTCAAATTTCAGCTTCATGCGTTCAATAGGATTGAAAATGGCTTCGGAGCTCACTCAGCTGAACAGTGATCTGAGGAGTGAAGAAGATCTCCTCGAATGCTGGAGACGCCTGGAAGAGCACTTCCATACAGTAGGATTGAAAATGGCTTTGGAGCTCACTCAGCTGAACAGTGATCTGAAGAGTGAAGAAGATCTCCTCGAATGCTGGAGACGCCTGGAAGAGCACTTCCATACAATAGGATTGAAAATGGCTTCGGAGCTCACTCAGCTGACCAGTGATCTGAAGAGTGAAGAAGCCTTTGAGCAATAATTTGCAGCGTTTCTTACCCACCAACATTTTTTTACCTACCAACTTTTTTTTACCTACCAGCTAGGTACTACCTACCACACCATACTGGCTTCACACCTTCACAATCAAGTTTATTAGAAAGAACTAAACGCTCCACACTCGATTGGAAAAATAGAAAGCTTCATATGGAAATTTGATTACTGGTTACGCAGAAGGCAAAACTGTATACAAATCGAAGAAATGAACAGCGATCGCATTTTAGTCCGATAAAATTTGAATGGAGATTAGACCTCTTTTGCGATTCACACTCATGATTCTGTTTTATCGAAGGAAAACCTTCAAGTACTCGTAGGGACCGAACGGTTTGTCCTACAGAGCTCCGGGTGGTCTCAAAAATTTTTAAAAATTCAATACTATTTAAAATTGGTGAAAAAACGATATCTTTATTTCGAGAGTTTTCGAGCTAGGGCACTCTTGAAAATTTCAACCCTTAATTTTCACCCCTTAGAAGTGACCTACATCAACCAAAAGCTTCGCGGCACAACTAGACCCCAAATGGAGCCCATATACCAAATTTGAACCAAATCGGTCCAGTGTTGCTAAGAAAAGTGCCGCCCGCGTACGGCGTACGGCCGGAAATTTTTTTATTCGATTTTCGTATTCTACGTACCTTGAAACGTAAAACATCAAATTTTGAGGGGGGGGGGGGTTAAATTTTTTTTTTCTTGCTCGATTCCAAAGGCTTATTATTGAAAATAATAAACCAAAATAGAAAATCGCTGGAAACGAATCGCTAACAACGTTTAAAAATGTGTCAGAATTATAACAAGTCAGAATGAGTAACATTTCTGAAGCATCAATAATTGTCTAGTGTCCTGCGTATTAAACTTTCTTATGAATCAAAATGTCAGGTACCTGTAAAAAATGTCCAACGTATCGAAATGTCGAAAGTATCCAATGTATCAAAATTTCCAATAGGGGGTGCTCCTGATTTTTTTAAAATTCTTAATCGAAAGTAGGCCTCATCCCGAGAATTTTGACACCAGTCGTTCTATTTTTGGATGAGTATATCTTTTTCTATGATTTTTCAGTTTCGAATGTTTATAACGTCACCCCCCCCCCCCCCTCGCCTGGGCGGGACCTCCGAGCCCACTGTTACGTCATAAACATTTGAAACTTTGAGAAATCATAGAAAAAGGTCTTCTCGCGCTAGAAGGTCACAGTTGGTGTCAAAATTCTCAAAATGAGGTCTAGTTTAGATTTAAAATAACAATAAACAGTTTTTCCGACCCATGCGCACACCCCATTGCAATACACAACGTATAAAATAGTCCAACGTTTTAAAATTTCCAAAGTAACCAATGTATCAAAATATCTTTTCTCTGAATCTATTTTGCTTTTAATCTTGTCCGGAATCTGAGCCGGAATTTCGAGATGCGCCCTAGAAAAGGGTTAATCGGGTTTTTTCCTTCCAAGTCAACCAATGTAGCGGATTTTCATTTTTCAAGGTTGACGAAAAAATTCTCCAAAATCAAAATTTCCACTTGCGTTTTACGTTTCAGGCCTTCCTGAACAATCTTGGTTTCGTGTCTGTCTGTATGTGAGTCTGTATGTACATGATGAAATCCTATACGAAGTTATTGTCCGATTTCGATCAGTTGGCGTGTAGATGGTTCCTTATGAAAATCATCGCCCCGGAACTCATAGTAGCCACATAAGTTTACATTATCTACCCAAATACGATGAAATTTTCATAAATTGTGCACGTCGACGTGCAGACGGTCCCCTATTAGAGTAGTGCACAAGGTGCTTAACCATATTATCACTAGTGTCACCGAAAACATCTCAGGAGCTCCACAGTTATCCCAAAGTGTCACCGTAGTAACCACAGTTAAATTTCAATTTTAAATTTAATGGACTGCATACTTTTTTCTGGACTATTGGAAGTCCTATTGGAATACTATTAGAAATTTCCTAGGAAATCGATGAAAGAATTTTCAAAATTTTGGTTTATTAGTTTCAATAATGAACCTTTGGAATCGACCAAGGAATGAAAATGTTGAACACTCCCTCAAATTTGATGATTTACGTTTCAAGGTACGTAGAATCCAAAAATCGAATAAAAATTTGGCCGTCCGTCCGCCGTACGCGGCACTTTTGCCACTTAGCATTGACCGATTTTGATGAAATGTAGGCTCCATTTGGAGTCTAGTTGTGCCCCGAAGATTTTGGTTGATGTAGGTCAGTTAGAATTTTGTATGTAGGCTATAGAATTTTGAAAATTTTTTGAGACCACCCGGAGCTCTGTAGGACAAACCGTTCGCTCACTACGAGTTTGGACGTACCATAAATCAGAAACACGAGTGTGAATAGCTAAAGAGGCCTAATCTCCGATCAAATTATAGCTGACCGAAATACGATCGATGTTTTTCTTCATGTTGGATGGTTGGTGGCTTTGCAGATGAGTGATCTATATAAAAATAATAAACCATTGTGTAATAATTTGCAGCGTTTTGGATTCTACGTACCTACCTTGAAACGTTAACCATCAAATTTTGAGGGGGTGTTAAAAAATTTTTTTTCTTGGTCGATTCCAAAGGTTCATTATTTATAATAATAAACCAAAATCGAATACAAATTTGGCCGTCCGTCCGCCGTACGCGGCACTTTCCCCACTTAGCATTGACCGATTTTGATGAAATTTGGTATGTAGGCTCCATTTGGGGTCTAGTTGTGCCCCGAAGATTTTGGTTGATGTAGGTCACTTCTAAGTTTTGAAAAATAAGGTAAGAAATTTTGAAAACGCCTCAACTCAAAAAATTGAGTTGCCTTTTTTTGTCACTGATTGTTTGTCCAGAAGAATAACAGCAAATATTAAGGGATAAACGGTTTTCTGGTCAATTCCAATTGTTCATTGTTGAAAATGATAAATACATTTTATTAACTAAATAAGTACATTTTTTCAGGAGGAAACATCCTTCCAAAAGTAAGATAACGGTGCATGAAAAATTTCTTTTTTATTGTCAACTCCTCAATCGATTCCCTAGAATGATAATTAATTCGATTATAATCAGATTTGATTATACTGTTGAGACTTAGCCGAGACCTGGTATCCTTCTTCGCGAATATCCGAAATATTTCTCGTCACCATACTTAGAAATTGCATCCGATATCGACCGGCAGTCTCTCGAAATCTCCGCGCTAGATCGCGATATCCTTGAGCTGTGTGTTCGACTGGCGACGCGAGCGCCATCACAAAGGGAGGCGGTGGATTTCCGGTGCATCGTGTTCTCTTTCATCTCAAGCTGACACGCTCCGGTAGTCGTTCTAGTTTCACAGGTGCAGCACCGCAATCACTTAGTGGGATCTCTTGTAGTACAGAACACGGTTTTTCAAGTTTGAATAATCATTTTCCGAACCAAATAATAGGCACATTGAGATAACACCACCTTGCGATCAAATTGAAGTGACGAACCGATTGGCGACTTTATTTCTTTTGGTTGGAAGCGCTGAAATGGCTCAAAACCGAAAAAAACGCTTCTAATTATTACATGAAGGTTTATTATTTTTCTGTATAAAACACTCACCTGCAAAAGAAAGACCTACCTACCTTCTACCTACCAACTTCACAATTATGTTCATTTAGAATAAATAAACGCTCGATTTGGAGAAATAGGGTGTTGTGGGTGCCTTCATTAGGAAATGTTATTACTGGTTGCTAAGGACGCAAAACTGAGGACAACTCGAAGAAACGAACAACGATCACATTTCGGTCAGCTAAAATTTGAACGGAGTTTAGGCCTCTTTTGCGATTCACACTCGTGTTTCTAATATCGTAAGTCCAACCCTTAACTCCTCATTGAGACCGAACGGTTGGTCCTTGTGGTTTCGTTCAATTCTAAAAATGCAACACTATTTTGATGAATTGATGAAAAAACAGTACCCTCATACCGAAATTTTTTGAGCTAGGGCGTTTTGAAAATGTCTGCCCTTATTTCCCAACCCTTAAAAGTTGACCAAAAGCTGACCAAAAGATTGACCTTTTGATTGACCAAACATTAACCAAAAGCTGACCAAATACTCCCAATTTCATCAAAATCGGTGCGAGGTAAAGTGCCGCGGACAGCGTACGAACGGCAAAATTTTTATCCGATTTTTGGATACTACGTACCTTGAAACGGAAACCAAGGGCATTGGACTACAAGGTAGAGGTCACAAAATGGAAACTGGGGAATGCCCAGGGACGTGACGTCACTCGGTAACCACCGAGAGACCTTTCACTCATCCCTTAAAGGGGCCCATTCACGTGTATGCCTGGAGTCACCGCTGCGGGCCTAGCCGCCGTCAAAGGGGAAAACTACCCGCGAATGGTAAACAAAATCTTGAGGTCTGGCGGGCGTCCGCCGCTCGGCAGGTAATCGAACATGCTCGAAAATTGCGGCCAGTTTATCCTCAGCGGCCCTGTGAATGGTTGAAGTGAGGCCGACGCCGGGTCGCACTCCCACCAGTACAGCATGTAGCCCTACCGTTTTCCTCACTTCTAGTCATCTGAGCAAGCGGTGGTTGGAAGCAGGCCCGCCAATCGGCGGAGTCAGGAGGTTTTGGCAGCCAGGTGAATGGACTACTGTGGTGGCTTCAGGGAGTACCTGTAAGGGCCCCATTCACGTGTATTCCTGGAGTCGCCGCCGCGTCCCTACAGGTAATCCCCGAAGCCACCGCAGTAGTCCATTCACCTGGCTGCCAAAACCTCCTGACTCCGCCGATTGGCGGGCGTGCTTCCAACCACCGCTTGCTCAGTTGACTAGAAGTGAGGAAAACGGTAGGGCTACATGCTGTACTGGTGGGAGTGCGACCCGGCGTTGGCCTCACTTCAACCATTCACAGGGCCGCCGAGGATTAACTGGCCGCAATTTTCGAGCATGTTCGATTACCTGCTGAGCGGCGGACGCCCGCCAGACCTCAAGATTTTGTTAACCATTCACGGGTAGTTTTCCACTTTGACGGCGGCTAGGCCCGCGGCGGCGACTCCAGGCGTACACGTGAATGGGCCCCTGTAGGGACGCGGCGGCGACTCCAGGAATACACGTGAATGGGGCCCTTTCATATTCCAGTCTTCCAGTGGTCAAGTTCGCTATATTCCGTTCCGTTTTAGTACGTTGTCAAGTTCGTTCTATTCTGTTTTGTTTTTCATTTCTTTTTCAATCGCCGGTTTCCCGGCGGCCCCAGAATGGTTATTTGTGCCATTTTTGGTTGCAGCAACCATCAAAGAAATCAAGAAGAACGCGGGATTCAACTGCTCCGGTTCCCGAAGGAGAAAGTTCTTCAAGAAAAATGGATTTTCTTGTGCAAAAGGGCTGATACATTTACAGTATCTAATGCCCGGGTTCACTCTAAACACTTCGATGAAAAAGACTATGAACGGGATTTGAAAATTGAGCTACTGAACGTAACACCTAAACGGAAAAAACTCAAGCCTAATGCAGTACCTCATTTATTTTTACCGATCGCTACAGCTACCTTTTCTTCGTCTGGTCAGGATAAAGACGGGTGTATGTCAGATCATGGTCGCCGAAAAAGAGCGGAAAAACGAGACCATCGACTACAAGCTGATGAATTGTTGAAAATTTCGGTCTTCCATTCTGATCGAAACTCTAATGGTAATTTAGAAATAGAACCCGAAAGTGAAGCCTGGAGAGAAAAACTCTTCAAAAAACAATCCTCCAGTGGATACCGCCAGAATTCCAAGAAGATGAAAAAAATTATCACTTAAAAAAAGAAATTACTAGTTATCAACTAGTAACTCATACTAGCTATAGTTATATATACTTTCAACACATATCCATTCTAATCAATTTCTAATATCATAATATAAGCATAAAATGAATAAAACTGATTATTGAAAAACTTTGGAGTTGAATGAAACCCTTCAATTAGAAGTAAAAGAGAAAATACTGTTGTGTAGCTGCTACACTGTAGCATGGGGATAAAAGGGCCTTTAGCGGGCGGGTGGTTGCCGAGCCACGTCATCACCTCAAGCGTCGCGGCTCGTGACCCCTACCTTGTAGTCCAACATCCTTGACGGAAACCAACAAAATTTGTTTTCCATAAAAATTTAATTTTGGTGGGGGGGGGGTAATATTTTTTCCCATAGTCAATTTGATTTCTAAAGGTTCACTATTGAAAATAATAATATAATAACCAACAAATTTTAAGAATGGTGGGGGGGGGGGGACAATTTTTTCAGCCTATCAAAAGTTTGTGGTCAATATGTCCTATGAGACTCCAGTTAAGTTATGCAATAAGATCAACTCCTGTTCCCCTCCGGAAAAGGTGAATTTATAATTAATATGATCAAGATTTTCTTCATTCATAATGACGCTTTTGTCAGTTGACGGTTCATCTTTCAAAATATGAAGTATTTTTCATGTTGAGACTGATCGGAGAAAACTTGGGCTTCTTCATTGAACATGTTGAAAAACTTTGATAAGTAGTATTTATTTTGTTGCCCCTCTGAAAATGGGGTATTTCAGTCAATTTTTTTTTTCAAAATCTGTTTCAAAAATCTGTTTCAATCTGTTCGTCGAGAAAATGTTTTTAAAAAACGCTGCAAATTATTACACAACGGTTTATTATTTTTATATAGATCACTCGTCTACAAAATCACCAACCATCCAATATGAAGAGAAACATTAAAAAACAAAAAAAAAAAAAAAAAATCAGGAAAAAGAATAAAAAAAAAAAAATCAAAATCACCAACCATCGATCGCATTTCGGTCAGCTCTAATTTGAACGGAGATTGGGCCTCTTTTGCGATTCACACTCGTGTTTTAATTTATATATATATATATATATATATATTTCAATATAAACCCTTAAATTTTCGTAGGGAGCGAACGGTTTGTCCTACAGAGCTCCGCGTGGTCTCAAAAAATTCTAAAAATTCTATAGAATCTTAAATTGAAGGAAAAACAATACTTTTATATCAAAATTTTTTGAGTTAGGGCGTTTTCAAAATTTCAAAATTGATTTTGGAACCCTTAGGAGTGACCTACATCAACCAAAAGCTTCAGGGCACAACTAGACCCCAAATGGAGCCTACATACCAAATTTCATCAAAATCGGTCAATGCTAAGTGGCAAAAGTGCCGCGTACGGCGGACGGCGGACGGACGGCCAAATTTTTATTCGATTTTTGGATTCTACGTACCTTGAAACGTAAACCATCAAATTTTGAGGGGGTGTTAAAATTTTTTTCTTGGTCGATTCCAAAGGTTCATTATTGAAAATAATAAACCAAAATCAGAGAAGCTAAGGAAAGTTGAAGATTTGAATGGTGTGACGTAGCTAGCCAATCGTGACGTAGCTACCCAACTGTCTTTGAAAAAAGTATCCATGCACAGAAACCCTTGGAGGACCTTTTGGATACTACAAAATACTACTCACACACGCGCGCGGCGTAGTCCTTGCCTAGTGTGTGTGCATTTATAGCGGCCCGCCTTTTTCAAACGTGTTATCTCTTTAATTAATTTTTCTACCACATGTTATAGTATCATTGGGCTTAAAGTTGTAGTATATAGGTTTTCAAGGGTGCTGAATCCAAATTTGAGGTCAAAAACCTGAATTTCCGACCCACCGAAATACCCCATTGTAGGCATTGGTTTAATACGTAGCTCACCCACCTGATCTTGGAAGAGTACATTTTGTCTTGAAACTCTGCAATATCAGAGAGGCTACTTGAGAAATTTCAGCTTCGGGGGCCACCAGGAGCGAATTTACGAGTATGATTAGAGAGCAGAAAAGTTTCTCAATCAAATTCCGTAATCTCATAACTTTTGCATTTTCGTTCTGATTTCGATGAAATTTTCAGGGATTTTGCGGATTGGGGTGTAGATGGTCCCTTATGAAAATCATCCCCAGACAAATATGGCAAACGTGTATGACCTTAGAACAGCCATAACGTCTTCATTTTCCTTCAAATTTTGATGAAATTTTCAGGGATTGGAGTGTAGATGGTTCCCCTATGAGGGTAGTGCAAGGTACTTAGAGATTGATGTTTTGAGACTAGCTACGTTGCATCGGATTATCTATAGGTACAGTCGGGTTATGGATACGGGGAAGCTATGTGCCACACCCACTTGGCAGATGTTTATTCACAAGTTAAATGCGTGCAGGAAGAAGTGGCATGAATTCACCTCCTCAAAACATTAATTTCTATGGTTATATTTCTCAAAAGAAGTTAGATACTAATTCTACCTTGGTAGGAACATGTGAATGTTCGATGATTCCGCTGTGATCGCGATGATCAACCTCCACTCTACGTAAAGCTCTCGAAGCTGACATATCAGCTTTTTTCCGATGCTCTGTTCACTCATAAACTCAAAACTCACGAATCGAGGCCCGAAATAGGGCCAAAAACGGTACTTCACTTCACGATACTTTCACGTTTTAGTACGGTACTTCATTGAGAATGTAACTACTCTGAAACCTATCAACAAAACATTCAAAATGAAAGCAAAACCCTGAACTCAGGCGTAAAAAATCTCAGAAAACTAGTACTTGAATCTAATAGAGTAAAACCTACAGAAATATAATTACTCGACACCTAATTACAACGAATATCATGATGACAGGACACGCAAGGGAATGAAATATGAAAATCGTGAGTGAGAAAATCCGTTTCTTCGGGTTACATTGAGAAGAGATTCAATGAGAGTGCATCTCCTGCAGGAACCAAACCTGCTAGATGTAGTGATAACAGCTGATGAGCAAGTAATAGCCATCGAGGAACTATCTCTTGTCATGGATAGTTCCTCGATGGCTATTACTTGCTCATCAGCTCTTATCACAATGTCTAGCAGGTTTTGTTCCTGCAGGAGATGCACTCTCATTGAATTCATATTTCTCTCATTCATATTTCATTCCCTTGCTCGTCCTGTCATAATATTCGTTGGAATTAGGTGTCGAGTAATTAGATTTCTAAGGTTTTACTCCTTAAATCTACTTTTAAGTAGATTTAAATCTACTTTTTTTGGATTTCCTACTTTGATGTATTATAGTATTTCACCTTTTAGTTGAACCTTTTTGCATTTTCAATTAAACCTTGTTTCTTCCTAGCTTACAAAGGTAGCAGAAGAATCGTTTTCACTTTTCAAGGTTGAATAAAAAGTTCTCCTAAATCATAATTTCCACACGCGTTTTACGTTTTGAGCCTCCCTGAACAATTTTGGGTTCGTTTCTGTCTGTCTTTGTCTGTTATGAAATCCTTGTAGCGGGCAAAACTATACGAAGTTATTGTCCGAGTTCGATGAAATATTCAGGGATTGTGGAGGTAGTCGTGTAGGTGGTCCCCTATGAAGATCTTCACACCCAGACTGAGAGTAGCCACTGCGCATGCGCAAATAGCCATAACTTCTTCATTTTCCATCCGATTTCGATACTCCTCTAAGGGAAATTAAATGGGTTAAAAGTAGTTAATCATTATTTTTGTTCAAATTTGAATTAAGCAATTTCGAAACGTTGGTTTGATACTCGAAATAGACGATGAAAAAGTCTCAAAACTCATATTTTTTCGCCCAACTTGGTTATGGGTTCGAGTTATTAAATGTACGTAGAATCTGATTTTCAGTTCAAAACATTTAGTTCTCTCATTCCTCTAGCTTACCTCATTAGAATGCTAACGAATGACGAAGTCACGATTATTTTATTTTACATCATGTAATAATTCCTTTGGAAATCCTTGGCGCCACAATCATTATAACCTTCTTTTTCTGTTTCAGGTAAGTCAACTCATGTCCTAAAGGTCCTCCTCCTTGAGTACGTATATCCGCCTTATCAGTGACTGGACTTAAAGGTTCAGGCAGTTAATTCTAGTTATAATTATATTATTCCAGTGCAAGTGTAAGTATCAGGAAGGTGTCTAGAGAAATCTCCCGGTAATTCTGAGCAATTATCCGGTCAACTCCGATATTTCTCATACTTAACCATGATATATGTAGAGTAGTAAATATCAATATTCAGACCGAAATAAGTGTCGGAAAAGGAAAATATATTGTAAAACTTACCTTAGTAGTCATCTGACTCGCTATCTGTATCACGAGTGGTGGTGCGCTATCCATGGCACGAGTGATGGTGCGGGGAAGCGTGCCTCGATACGGAAACCGAAAACAACATTTTATCGGCCATTTAGCAGAGTTTATGTTTAAAAGAAAGTACTCTGATTACAAAACAAGAGTGCATCATCTATTCAGAGCAATTGGCCATCTGTATGACGGTGAAAATGAACACCCTAACATCACTCGTGAAGCTGATACAGATAGCGAGTCAGATGACTACTAAGGTAAGTTTCACAATATATTTTCCTTTTCCGACACTTATTTCGGTCTGAATATTGATATTTACTACTCTACATATATCATGGTTAAGTATGAGAAATATCGGAGTTGACCGGATAATTGCTCAGAATTACCAATCTCCCATTTGCAGGAATAAATCCTTGTCAAAACCTCTCCAAATTAATACGCAACGGTATATTTTGCTTCCTAAGGCGATTCAAATATTCAGCTAACGTAAAATCCAAGCCTCAATTTCTATAGCTTGTATAGCTGGGCCCTGCCCTCCCATAGTTCATAATAACACGAGCAAATGTGAAATTCTCGATCAACTTGAATAGTTTTCATCCATTTTCGATAAAGTTTTCTGGGATTATTTAGGTTGTGTCTTTTGTATTTTTGAGGTATCTCTTTTACCTACGTCAGAGGTCGAGAAATCGATTGGCATCAAAACGCACAAAAAATGATGGATCTGCTCAATATTACCTACTGATCCGCCAATATAAACAGTCCGACGATTTTCGGACATGAAAGATGGGAGCTTCCAGCGAGAGCTCGATCGATTTTAATAAACTCGGGTGTCGGCTTGTTGACTTCGATAAGGAGGTTAAAAGGATCCGGGTCGTTTCCGCGACCATTTGATACTGTTGACTCAAGCCTACTGAGCAGTATTGAAAATTTTCAAAGATAGAGTACGCCTGATACGGAGGTATAATATTACTTGGGTTTGTTGTATTCCCAACCAGGAAATCAAAATCGTAGAAGCTCTGGCCAACTCGCTGCGAATTCACCGGTTTCAAGGGCCCTTTCGACTCTTAGTTGGCTTCCCCTGAGTTCTTCAACGGTAGAATTCAGCTTGATGAAACTTGGAAAACACAGAAATTAGTGGTGATGTTGTTAATCCAACCTCTCATACTCGTTTTTGAGCAACCAATTTTGATCTCGGTCAACGCCTTTTAACGGCCACTTCCTCACCGACAATCGTAATTTTCTTGAATAGTCTCTCCGCCGAGTAAGTGTCATACCGCAAAAGAGTTACTCGGCGACGAGACTACCTCTTACCGAGAGATTTCTAGAATAGTCTCCCCGCCGAGTATCACACCTCACAGACAGATACCCGGCGACGAGGCTGCCTCCTACCGAGAATTTTCTAGAATAGTCTCCCCGCCGAGTATCAGACGTCACAGACAGATACCCGGCGACGAGGCTGCCTCATACCGAGAATTTTCTAGAATAGTCTCCCCGCCGAGTATCACACCTCTAAGACAGATACCCGGCGACGAGGCTGCCTCTTACCGAGAATTTTCTAGAATAGTCTCCCCGCCGAGTATCACACGTCACAGACAAATACCCGGCGACGAGACTACCTCTTACCGAGAATTTTCTAGAATAGTCTCCCCGCCGAGTATCACTCCTCACAGACAGATACCCGGCGACGAGGTTACCTCTTACCGAGAATTTTCTAGAATAGTCTCCCCGCCGAGTATCACACCTCACAGACAGATACCCGGCGACGAGGCTTCCTCCTACCGAGGAATAAAAAAGTCCAGGTCGAGCTACGGCCTTCATGCATTCTTCCTACAACCTCTTGCTGTTTGTTAATCTCATATTCACGCTCTTCATAAACTCATTATCACGTGAATTTGGAATCATCTAGGTTGAGAACCTCCTCATTATCGGCATCTGGGTTTTACCTAATAGACCAGAAAGCCAATCCTCGTCGGTACCCTGGAAGCTCAATTCCCTTCTAACATCTCTGGTTTTGATCCACCAGATACACTTCCTCTCAACTCACCTTCTGAAATAGTAACTCACCTTCGGAAACTCAAGTAAATTCACGAAATTCAGTCAGAAATATACAGGGTATAAACGTTAAGGGCGCACCATCGGCCAGGGATCGATTCTACAACAAATTTCCAACAAAAAATGTCTCTTAGCAATTTTGTTTTAAAGGCTTTGTTTTCGAGTTATTTCACTTTTAAGATTTTTTTTTGTGTTTTCGACCTTTTTCACTAAAACTGTCATAGCTCCGTTAATTGATGAAGTAAATTCAAATTTGATTATACCATTGGAAAGAGCATTTAATTTCCTGTCACAATAGTGCAAGTTCAATGTTTTGTAAAGAGATTTAAATGTAAAAAAATGAGCTCAAAGACAAAAATTTGTAAATTATTGAACATTTTCAGTTTTTTTAATCGTTTGCTAGCCCCACTGAATGTACGGTTTTTTTTCCTGCAGTAGTCCTAAAAGATGGTCCAAAAGCTCACCTTTCCAACGGTGTATTCAGATTTTTAAAAAATGATTTTATTATTCGAAAAATTTGTGTTTCCGAGAGCAAAACCGTGAAATTTTTATCGAATTCGTGGGTTCAGCATGACGTAGTGACTGTTTCATTAGTTGCGTGTGAATGAAGTTTGGGGTGGTTTTCCAAGTGATTTTTCTCGCTGAATCGAATAATGGCGCTCACATGGCTGTGTATCAAAAACAAAGATTAAGTAGGGTGATAACGACGTGGAAGTAAAAAGAATTTAGATACCCTAGTTCTCCTAATTCGGGTTCCTGTGGTGAAGTTTCAGTAGTTCTTAGGGTTAGGATTGTTGGATAATAATTATCTGCGCTCAAGTATTCTAACGATTTTATTATATAAAATATTTTCAATGTGTCTCCCATTTTGGGTGATAATGAGTTAGGGTTAATTGGGTTTTCGAGGTCCTATTGGTTGGCCTGGTAGAAGCCCAGACCTCACGCCCCTGGACTTGTACATGTGGGGGGACCTGAGAGCTAGGGTGTACCACCGGTGTGGCAACCTCATCAGAGAGGACGAAGATGCACTAAGACGGGCTGTGAATGCGGTTCGCAGCAGGTCCCGTTTGTGCATCACCCAAAATGGGGGACACATTGAAAATATTAAATATTTTAGTAAATTTTAGTAAATTTTACTACTTAGATCTTTGTTTTTGATACTCACACAGCCATGTGAGCGCCACTATTCGATTCAGCGAGAAAAATCACTTGGAAAACCACCCCGAACTTCATTCACACGCAAGTAATGAAACAGTCACTACGTCATGCTGAACCAACGAATTCGATAAAAATTTCACGCTTTTGCTCTCGGAAACACAAATTTTTCGAATAATAAAATCATTTTAAAAAATCTGATTACACCGTTGGAAAGGTGAGCTTTTGGACCATCTTTTAGCACTACTGCAGGAAAAAAACCGTACATTCAGTGGGGCTAGCAAACGATTGAAAAAACTGAAAATTTTTAATAATTTACAAATTTTTGTCTTTGAGCTTATTTTTTTACATTTAAATCTCTTTACAAAACATTGAACTTGCACTATTGTGACAGGAAATTAATTGCTCTTTCCAATGGTATAATCAAATTTGAATTTACTTCATCAATTAACGGAGCTATGACAGTTTTAGCGAACAAGGTCGAAAACACACAAAAAATCTTAAAAGTGAAATAACTCGAAAACAAAGCCTTTAAAACAACATTGCTAAGAGACATTTTTTGTTGGAAATTAGTTGTGCAATTGATCCCTAGCCGATGGTGCGCCCTTAACGTTTACACCCTGTATAGACAGAGTTAAATTTCCACGTAGTATATTCACAGTCCATATTTGCAGTTGTCCAAATCATAACAGCTGACTTGGTCTCTGAAATCTTTCAAATTACGTACCATTGTGTGGATAAAGTACCGAATATGAATCATTATTTTTATAGCTTCCTTTCATGAGTATAAACTCATGGAAGAGAGATATGACTGGGCGGGTGGTGATGGGTGGAACGAGTGTTTTGCGCTCCTGGCCCGGGAGCCGCCGTGGTGGGTGGGGTCAGGGGCCGGCCGGGGTCTACGCCCGGGTTTCATAGGGTTCTCTATTACATCATGATTATTTCATAATAAATTCCATGAATATGAACCGACGATTGTAAATATACCACAAGTTGGATTATGCAATAAAACAAACCATTTGATCTGATTTATAACTTGATTTTGTAGACGATCCGAAATGTTGGAGACCCTCAACAACATCAATCGTCAACTTACCTTCATTTTAAGCAAAACCGGACTATTTGGTGTGGAAGAATTATACATATATGAAGGTTTGCCCAAATGACATCACTGAAATAAGTTGGCAGTAGGGGACCATCCACGATTGAACCTGTACAATCAGAATTTCATTAGAATCGTATGTGAATTGTGTAAGTTATACTTGGTATTTTACGTTTATACATTTGCTAGTGAATGTCCGTAAAAAGATGTAATTTAGAAAGAGTAAGAGAAGAAAAGGAAGAAAAGAGAAAAGAAGAAAAAAGGTAATTTAGGGGAATAGTCGAGTAGTAGATTTACGCCTCACACTTTCACGCTCGCCAAAAAACCCTTTGGCATAAATCAATTTGATTTTTTGGCAAACTTTTGACATACTAATTTGAACTTTTGGCATCTCAATTTGAACTTTCGGCAAATTCATTACGTTTCGACTACTACTGGAGTCCTTGTCCACCTTTTTTCCTTCTACAATGTTAAATAAGGTGTTTTTGCTCTCTCTTTCAAAATTTTGAACGAAATTGTACATTAGCGAACTAAAAAACTCACGATGGTCGATGTTACGTTTGCATATGCGCACAGACTACTACAGTCTTCGAGAGATGAAATTCATTAGGGACGATTCCTGAAAATGTCACCAGGCTGTAAGTTGGAATTGAATGTTATAAATAATGGAACATGATGCAAATAATACTTGAAAAACGTTACCATTGGGTGATACAACACCACAGTGAATTATAGTACGTTACCTCTATTTTCCCTTTATAGTATAATCTTCTCATTCCCCAATAAAACGAATAGTTGGCAAAACGAGCACTGGGAGCGCGCTGTGGGAGGATTCAAACCCTCAAAGGAAACCGCCGCTCTTCCATGACTTCATTTCCGAGGTGCCTCGAAGAAAAACGGAAGAAAATAAAGCCGGACGGCACACCAAGGAAAATAAACCCATTTACCAAACTGCCGAGGAAGGCATTTCTCACCAAATAAAAAGTCGGAGTTCTGACGCTAAGTTTGTACGGAGTAATCAGTTCGTTCCATCCGTGAAATCTTTTCAGAGAAATTTCCTTGCGAAACCAGTTTTACGACTGAGGGAGGTTTGTTCTAATGTAAACTTACCGTGCAAAGTACGGGAAACATGAATTTTACGAGGTTCTTAAACAATAAACAACTGTGTTAAGCACAAATTTCTCAGAATACGATGTCGTCCACTGCTATGTAAGTACCTTAAATAATTTTATTTTTATTATGGCAAGGAAACAACGCTGAAAATGATTACACAATAGTTTATTAGTATTATTATTATGCAGGGTGTCTACACTTAAGATGGGCATAACATCAGGGTTCGATTCTACAAGATAATTCCAACAAAACATGTATCCTAGCAATTATTTCTTAACCCACCCATAATGCCTTTTTCACTTCGAAGTTTTTTTTGGCGTTTTCGACCTTACGTCATTAAAACTGTCGTAACGCCTGTTATTTACCAAGTAAATTCAAATTTTAGGATATCGTTAGAAAGAGCGTTACATTTCCAAGCTACCGAGTGTGAAACCAAAATCTTATGGCAATAAACCATTTCTAAAAAATCAAGTCAAATAGCAAACTTCAATTTTTCTTCCGAAACCCGTCTCTTTTCAAATCTAAGTTTGAACTTGGAATCCCTGGCTATTTCGACGGTCGCTCTTCTGCAAAAACATGTTCAAATTGTCAGCTTTCCAACGGTATATCAATTTTTCTTTTCAAAATTCAAATTGGAAGAGTAAATCAAGTTTGAATGCCGAAAAAAGCATTTTACTTGAAAATCGAGAGTTTTAAGCCTTTCATGGTCCCCCTCGATCTCAAGATGACGAGTTTGGTATCATTTCCTATGTATTTTTTTACGCGGAATCCAATGGTGATACCTCCGAATAATTCTGACTGTTAGAAAATTGATTTTTCGAAGAAAACCTTCGTTTTTGGTACATAAAATACGCATTACTCGTAAATATGGTAGAGAGCATAAAGTAGGTTACACCTTTCTACTCAATACAAGCATCAACTTTCTAGCTGATTGATGTTTTTATTGAGTAGAAAGGTGTTACTTTATGTTCGCTACCATATCTACAAATAATGTGTATTCTATGTACGAAAAACGAAGATTTCCTTCGATAAATCCACTTTTAAGCTGACAGAATTATTCGGAGGTATCACCAATGGATTCAGCGTAAAAAATACATAGGAAATGATACCAAACTCGTCAAGTCATCTTGAGATCGAGGGGGACCATTAACCGCTTATTACACTAGATTTTCTTGTAAAACACGTTTTTTGGCATCCAAAATTGATTTACTCTTCCAATTTTAATTTTAAGAAGAAATTCCAATTTGATTTTTAAAAAGAAATTTTAAGAAGAAAAATTGATAGACCGTTGGAAAGCTGACAATTTGAACAAGTTTTTGCCGAAGAGCGCCCGTCGAAATAGCCAGGGATTCTAAGTGAAAACTTCGATTTAAAAAGAGATATGTTTCGGGAAATTGAAATTGCTATTTGACTTGATTTTTTAGAAATGGTTTATAATAAACAATAATGGCAATTTTGGTTTCACACTCGGTAGCTTGGAAATTTAACGCTCTTTCTAACGATATCCTAAAATTTGAATTTACTTGGTAAATAAAAGGCGTTACTTACGTCAGTTTTGAAGACGTAAGGTCGAAAACGCGAAAAAAAACTTCGAATTGAAAAAAAAGCATTTTGAGTGGGTTTAGAAAAAATTGCTAAGGTACATTTTTTGTTGGAATTATCTTGTAGAAACGAACCCTGAAGATGTCCATCTTTAGGGGGTCTCAGTCGGTCGACGTTCGTTCCTCGTTCCGGGTCGGTATTTCGCCAAATCAAAGGCGCAAAACTTAAAAGTTGTACCTAAATTTGAAATTTTAAAGGATTTTAGAAATTCATTAGTGCACGGCCCAAGGGAGTTGAAAAACTGAAATATTGCAGCTGGAATCATCAAAATCGAACCTTAATTGCTAGAGAAAAATGGGAAAACCCGTTAATTCAGTTATGTTTTTCCCATAAAATGTAGCTAAACTTGAAATTTTCAAGGATTTGAAATGTCATTAGTGCATGGGCCTTGGGAATTGAAAAACTGAAATGTTGCCGCTGGAATCATCAAAATCGAACAATAATTGCCATAGAAATATGGGAAAAACTCGGGAAAACCCGTTTATTCAGTAGTTTTCCCATTTTTCTCTGGCAATTATTTTTCGATTTTGGTGATTCCGGCGGAAATATTTCAGTTTTTAAATTCCCTAGGGCCGTGCACTAATAAATTTCTAAAATCCTTCAAAATTTCAATTTTAGGTACAACTTTTTAAGTTTTGCCCCTTCAATTTCAAGAAATACTAAGAAATTACGGCGACCGATTGAGACCCCCTTGAGAGAAGACTCCCTGTGTACTATACAGCATTTTTCAGTCAAATGAAACTTTTTTCTATCAAATGAAACTTCTTACCGACCAAATGAAATTTTGTTCCAATCAAAAAATGAACCCATTTATCAACCAAAAAAAAACCACTTTTCAACCGAATGAAACTTTTTTTCAAAAAAATGGAACCTTATTTCAATCAAATATCTTTTTCGAACCATCCATAAAAAATAACTTTATTTAAGATTGTTGCAAAACAAGTTAATACAGAGGCACTACAAATTGATTTAATGAATCGAATGTTCAGCAGCTGCGGCAGGCAGTTTCATCATCATCTTTATGACGAAGCCTGTCGCGGTGATTGTTTCGACGCTGCGAACTATGACCTCATCGATGTCATGATTCTGACTAGCTGTGACCTGATACCAAGGTACTGCCAATATCATCGTAACTGTAGGGTCGCAGTCTTGAAAATTGAACGGAAATTTCCTTCAGCATACAAGCACAAACGAGTACAAGTTGCGATCAAGGTAGTTCTCAGTCCGGATGTCGTCAAATGAATCAATGGCCGAACCAGACTTTGGAGGCCGCCCGATCCATTCAGGAAACAGGCGGTAGTGATTTTATTTTGGGGGACGTAGCATCAGACAAGACCCTCCTCGAAAGGCAGATCACTGGGTAATGTTGACTCAATGAGATTCTAACTTTAGACTGGAAGGCGCATTCGTGCCAGCTAACTATCACCTTGCAGAGGGCTCGAGGTAGGTATAACTTGGGAAGATTGGATGAAAAACGCAAAGTTGGCACAATCGAGATCAAGGGCAAACTAGACGCATTATGCTCATTTGAACTCTTTTTATAGTTCAAAACAACAGTTCAGTATTTACGTTTGATGAAGTTCAAAAGATTTTTGCGGGTGAAGAAAAGGGACCGTGTCGAAATTAATGTATCGCCATTTTCTCAATCTGTATATAATTCTTACGAATTTCAGAACAAAAGCATCTTTGTAGCTCAATAAATGACAATGCTGCAGTATTTCAATATTTAATCATTAAAAGAGTGAATTTTGAGAAAAACCTTAACTTTCAAATTGTTACCTTCTTGTTATTTTTCTGAGTTAAGGAACGATTCAAACTACTAGTGATTTAAAATTGTGCCGTAAGTATTACAATTGAAAAACGCTGCAAATTATTACACAACGGTTTATTATTTTTATATAGATCACTCGTCTGCAAAGCCACCAACCATCCAACATGAAGAAAATCATCGATCGCATTTCGGTCAGCTATAATTTGAACGGAGATTAGGCCTCTTTCGCGATTCACACTCGTGTTTCTGATTTATCGTACGTCCAACCCTTTAATTCTCGTAGGGAGCGAACGGTTTGTCCTACAGAGCTCCGCGTGGTCTCAAAAAAATTCTACAAATTCTATAGAATCTTAAATTGAAGGAAAAACAATACCTTTATATCAAAATTTTTTGAGTTAGGGCGTTTTCAAAATTGATTTTGGAACCCTTAGAAGTGACCTACATCAACCAAAATCTTCGGGGCACAACTAGACCCCAAATGGAGCCTACACACCAAATTTCATCAAAATCAGTCAATGCTAAGTGGCAAAAGTGCCGCGTACGGTGGACGGACGGCCAAATTTTTATTCGATTTTTGGATTCTACGTACCTTGAAACGTAAACAATTCACAACAACAAAAATTCAAATTTGGCAGTTTCTGAAGTTTTTTGTCATCAACATGCTCAGACATGGTGAGTTTTTTGCGTATAATTGAACTTTCTTCTCACAAAACCACCCCGGGAGCAAGATAAAAGTTGAAAACACAAATCCAGGAGATGAGGAAAGATTGTAACCTCCACTTACCAAGGGGCGACAAGAGATTCCTTCTTTTAATTGAAATAGAAGCTATTTGCTTGTTTAGGTTACTTTCGATTCAGTTCTATCTTTAAGGCCTATACACTTTGGTTCCAGAGTGTCCAATGATCAATAATCGATACAAAGTGAAAAAATCTAAAATTCGACATTCTTGCTTTCTTGTGAGTAAAAGTAAAACAAAAGTAAAATCTTTCTATAATATTATTATATGAAGATTTTACTTACTCCAAGGATGTGAGTGAACATCACAAGAAAGAATGTCGAATTTTAGATTTTTTCACTTTCTATCGATTATTGATCATTGGACACTCTGGAACCAAAGTGTATAGGCCTTAACGATAGAAGACAAGAAAAGAACATGATTATAGCATTTCCGAATTGAGTTAAACTTTTTCCATTTAGGTTTAGTCTTTTTTCATTTTGGTTTAAACCTTTTCCATTTAGATTTAGACCTTTTCCACTTAGATTTAGACTTCTTCTATTCGGATTTAAACCTTTTCCATTTGGATTTAAACTCAGGAAATTATCGTGGAGTTAGAGGTAAAAGTACCCAAGTCACAAATTCAACACGTGGGAAAATCAAATGCAGAATATTATGATTATTTAACTGTTGTTGTTGTTGTTGATCAATATCATCAAACTATGTATCCAACCTAAGAAAATAATTTATTATCATATTCACCAAACTAACTTTTGAAATTTCTGTCGAGTTCTTTACTTGCTTTCTTCAGGGTTATTCTCAACTTTTGTAGTGCCTTAGCGATTGAACTTCTTCCGAGAACGATATTTTGTTCAAGTAATTTGGATTTAATTCTTTTCAAGGTTATTGTGGTGGACGTTTTAGCAGCCATTACAGTTATAGTAGGGTCATTTTCCACCAATCCTGAAGGACATTTGGCGTGAGCTTATTTGGGCGATTTCCACCTCTTGAATCTGGAGTTATTCCCATATTCGCCGTGTACTTGCGTAGAATGCTTTTCGCAGTATTCAACTTTCTTTCGCTTTTCGCACTAGCCTCCTTGATTGTCTCCCCTTCTTCGTAAAGTCGAATGAAAAACGTTTTCTTATCCATGGAAACAAGATTATACCGACCTCGTCTAGCTCTAGGTTGAACTGTTCCTTCCCTTTCTTCAGCGGTACTGGAATCTTCAGAACTTGCGACAGCGTCTTCACTAAAACTGGAATCGCTCATGTTTGCTGAGATGGAATTAACCCCAGCAAATTGAAAGGTCGGAACTGATTTTCAGTCATTAAAACTAAGAGCTACTGGCTGGCTCCACTGTCGCGTGATTCATGATTAAGGAACACAACATAGCATTGTGGGGAAAGAAGTTTGCATTGAGAAGGAATTGACGAATACCTTCTCAACCAAACGCCTTCGAGAAGAAACTAACAAATTCCTTCTCAACCAAACGCCTTCGGTTCCTTATCCATTACCGAGATTTCCGATTCATAACAAGCTTTCAAAAATGCGTATTTTCTCTTACCGTTTCCTTTTTTTTGCTTCTAGCCTAATGAAATTTTAGTAGGTAGGCACTTACTATGATGGGGCTAACTACTGACGTTTTGATGGAGTTTAAATCCAAATGGAAAAGGTTTATATCCAAATGGAAAAGGTTTAAATCTAAGTAGAAAAGGTCTAAACCTAAATGGAAAAGGTTTAAACCAAAATGAAAAAGGACTAAATGGAAAATGTTTAACTCAATTCGGAGATGCTATATATATTACTTATATAATATTTGTTTGTTTGTTGTTAAGGTTCTAATTTATTCTGTTTTACTCTCATAGGATGATTGGATTTGTGGCGTCATTTGTTTAATATTTGATTCATATTTCGATCACTCAAAATTCCAATATAGGTATTATTCACCCGTTGATTCACCTGTTCCAAATTCCCTCACCTGTTGATTTGCTTTGTTTAAAATATATTCGCTTGCTATTTGTCCGTCCACGAATCTGCACTCAACTTCATTTAAATTATTGTAACGTAACAAGAATGATTCATAGTACAACGAATATAAATTAACAGCGATACACATAGACATAACAAACAACACCTTCTACATGAATCACCCACTCTAAATAATAACTTACTCACCACAGGTTTAAACGTTGAGGGATAATATTGTTATTGTTTGTAGGCTCTGAGGAAGGTGATAAATTTACCAAAAGCTCGGCAAAGGAGGAATTCTATTCCAGTAGACCCCATTCCCAATCAATTTGACGGAGGATCTCTGAAAGCTTATTGCTGAAAAAGTTTTGATAACAATAATAAAATCATAAGAGGACGGTAAGATTCAAGTAATTTGAGAATGACCTACCTGTCTTTGTGCTCCCGTACTATTCGTGAAGCAACTTCGAATATATCTGCAATGAGGAAGGCCCAACATACCTCTCCCTATCTGTACGCCCCTCGGACCTTGGTTTTTCACAATGATAAACTCGTTTCTTAGCGCTCTTGTATTATTGATGATGGAGCGAGTCGAGGAAGGCTTCTGGAGAACGCATTCATTCTCGTCGAGTTGTCTATTTTATGCGCTGCACATTCCGAGGCGCTCATAATATTTAATTGTTGCAACTCGTTACGTCCGTGTTTTCAATATAAATAGCAAATACGACTACCTAGAACCTACGTTACGTTGCAGTATCTACCATTTTCCCAACAAACAACAAGTAGAACATTCTACACTGAGAACTTGAACTGAATATTGGATAGAATATTGGATAGGTGGGGAAAGTTTCCGCACCTCTCGTAATAAAGCGTAATTTAAAAAAAAGTAGGTAAAGAAAATCTTTTAAAAACAAGCTTTTATTTTTTGCTAAGAAAAATAACTAAAAAGTTGATTACCTCTAATAAGAAATATAACACTTTATAAAGATGACACTTCATCACAGTCCCAGTTTTACAAATAAAATAAGCGTGTTACATTCACATCTTTTCCTCTTGCTATCACAATGTTAAACGCTTTTATTTATAAAATTGGGGCTGTGATAAAGTGTTATATTTCTTATTAACCCTAATTGGTCCATGGTGTCACTAGTGTCACCGAAAACATCTTAGGAATTCCACAGCTGTCCCAGATCAACAAGATTTAAATTGCAATTTAAAAATTTTTGGACAGAGCTGAATTTCTCCAATCATTCTTTGTAAGTTATTAAAAATATGACGTGGGCTCAGTGCTAAAAGTGGCTAACTCGAATTTTCTCGATTTTCAGTTATCTACTCCCTAACATTATTCCAGGTGCGGGCTTTCAAATGCTACAACTAGATTAAGAAAATAATTATTTTTAGGCCATCTAGCGGAATTTTTCAAAAGTAGATATGCAATGACAAAAGTGAAATTTCAGTGTTAAAAGTAGATAACTATAGTTACCTACTTTATGAATTGGAATCACCTCACCGCCTCGGCTACACCATTATGGAAGTAGATAACTACAGTTATCCACATTAAGAACCGTAACGATGGATACAACTTCGAGATATCCATCAGTGAACGCAAACAGCAACTGAACAAATGGACTAAGTCCAAGAAGTCTTCTTTTTTAACAGAAAATATATGCGTCCTTTAAAGATGGGATAACTTATTTCTGTTACAAGTTATTACGTTTGTGCATGCGCGGTGGTTAAGTACCATACACTTGGAGCCATTATTTTCATTGGGGACAAGTCCAGTGGCTACTATCAGTCATCATTGAAATCGGATGGAAAATGTAGAAATTATAGCTGTTACGAGGAAATTAACGTTTGCTCAAGCGCAGTGACTACTATCAGTCCGAAGGTGGTGATTTTCATAGGGGACCATCTAAATACTAATCTGTAACATCCCTGAAAATTTCATTGAAATCGGATGGAAAATGTAGAAATTATGGCCGTTACAAGGAAATTCACGTTTGCGCATGCGCAGTGGCTTCTATCAGTCCGAAGGTGGTGATTTTCATAGGTGATCAACTACAACTGAATTAGCATATTCCCTGAAAATTTCATCGAAATCGGATGAGAAATGTAGAAGTTATGGCCGTTACAAGGAATTCACGTTTGCACATGCGCATTCACTTCTATCAGTCCGAGGATGATGATTTCCATAGGGGACCGTCTACACACGAACCCGCACAATCCCTGAAAATTTCATAGAAATCGGACAATATCTTCGTATAGTTATGCCCGTTATAAGGATTTCATGACAGACAGACACGGAACCAAAATTGTTCAGAAAGTTCTAAAACCTAAAACGCGAGTGAAAATTTTGATTTTGAAGACCTTTTTTTTTCATCCTTGAAAAGCGAAAACAATCCGCTACCTTGGTAGACTCGGAAGCAATAAGAATGGAAAAATGTTAAACAGTTTTTGACAACATACACTAAAAAAGTCTGCCAAGTTGGGTGGGCAGCATAGCTTCCTCACTCATTGTAACATGGACGTATAGAATGGGAACCTGGAAGTAAGTGTGGGCACGAGTAGTATGATATTTGTATTTTCAACGCAGAATTTTATTTAGCGGTCCACCGTCTAGGACCTAACCCACACAATCCCTGAAAATTTCATCGAAATTGGTTGAATAGTTGCGGAGTTTTGGTTGTAACAATAAATTTAAAGTTCGCGCATGCGCAGCGGCTATTGCTTGACCAATTTGATTGAAACTTATAGGGTGTCTCTTAGAAGTTAGTCCCTAACTAACCTCCAAATTTGAGCAAAATCGGTTCATTAGAAACCGAAAAACCGAGGTTCCAGGAAATTCACGTTTGCGCATGCGCACTCGCTCCTATTGGTCCGAAGGTGCTGAAATTGATAGGGGACCGTCTAGGACCCTCCCGCACAATCCCTGAAAATTTCATCAAAATCGGACCACAGGTTAGTATAGTTTTGCCCGGGACAAGGATTGACCACAGACAGACCGACAGACAGACAGACACGGAACCAAAATTGTTCGGGAAGCTCTAAAACGCAAAAAGCAAGTGGAAATTTTGATTTTGGAGGACTTTTTTTTCACTTCTTTCATTAACAATTTATATTTGGAAAAAATACTTCACCGCTACAATTGATGGTATTGTACATAAATATTTACATCACAGCATTGTATCAGCACTCAGCAGTCATGTCCATCTGGCTGCTTGGTATCAGGGTCCGAGATCCGACCTCGGACATTGGGGTGAGGGACAAGGTTGAATCACCAAAGCTTCCCTACCTTCGGTAGTGAGGAAGCAAAATGTTTAATTTGACCTCAGAAATCGATTCAGCAACTAATTTCTTATAAGAAAAACTTTTAGCTGTGGTAAAAGGAGGAAAAATAATCCCGTCAAAGAGTTATTTCACCACGAAACCTATTAGCTTTTCCCGAAAGTTGGGTGAAGCAAAGATACGACTTTCTGGCTTAGCACGGCAGTATTTGGGTAGGTAACAGTAAGAAGGTTCCTAAAGTCACCACTAAATGCTGAGTTTTCAGAGGCAAAAAGTCGTATCATGCCGAATCAGAATGCAAGAAGTCGTATCGTCGAAATACTAAGGCCGATTCTCGTGACTGTGTCAAGATACGAGTTTTCTTCTTCTGATTCGTTCTGATAAGACTAGTTTCTTAGCAAAATCAAGTTAACGCAAACATCGGGAGGCTTGTTTGAGGCATTTCTAGTCGAGATACGACTCTGAAACTTCGAAAATCGATAGAAATCGACCTCCAAAACCACCGGGTACCAATAACTCAATTTGGTAAAATTTTCACGTTACGACTTTCTGGCTTAGCACGGCAGTACTTATTGTGACATAATTATTTTGATTCATTGAAAAAAAAATATATTACAATAAAAATAAGTAATAATAATTTTGCTCGAGTGTTTTCATGTCAATAGAGCTTTAAAGTTGCTATTAAAAGTTAAAATGAGTGTCCTTCCCACCTATACCTAGTGGCAACCGAATTAATTTCATTCAAGTACGTGTGTAGATACTGCATTTTGAACATTATTCAGTAGAGGGTTAGATAAAAATGTTGCTTATGGAGTCACCAACATAGCCAAACAAACACTATGCAGCTCCCAGTGTGAAGTCAACCGGACGTCACATCTGTTTTTATTGATCATCTCAAAACTACGAATTTCGAGTTACAGCATTGAACCCACGATGTTATGACAAAAATTTAGAAAATTTTTTCATCGATTTCCTTGGATATTTTTGTCATAACTCTATTTTGAGACTTTCAAAAGCCCACAAAAAATTCTGCTGTCCATTAAATTTAAAATTCCAGTATAATTTTGGATACTCCTGTGACACTGGGACATTTGAGGAGTTTCTGACATGTTTTCGGTGACACCAGTGATACCATGGTCCAATTAGGGTTAAAGGTATATTTCAATCCAGTTGAAGCCCGCTGTTTCTGACTAACTTCAAACTTTTGAAACGTTGAATAAATCGAATGAATTTACGACTGGCAACAGTTGATTTGATTATTTAGAACCTACTCAGGTGAAATGAGACGAGAAGGAGTAAATAAGAATCATCAGCCAGCAAGTTGAAAAATTGCGTTTTGCCAATAAGGTACGCTAAGGGACTAATGTACGCTCCGTAGATCCAGGATCACCACACTACGAGTAGGTACGCGATTTGGGCGACAGTTGGACTTTTTCATTTGACTATATTCTAAGTGTATGAAGGTTATACTTATTGGGTCATGAGATTTCTATCGAAGTAGGTGGTGGTCAATTGACTTGTTAGTGGTTATTGATGAGGTTCATACAGGTAGACGATGATATTGTACTTGGGGGGTCCGCATGATTTTTTTAAAATTTTTAATCGAAAGTAGACATCATATTGAGAATTTTGGCACCAGCTGTTCTCTTTTTGGATGAGTAGATCTTTTTCTATGATTTTTCAAAGTTTCGAATGTTGATGGCGTCACGCCCCCTCCCTGGGCGGGACCCCCCAGCCCACTGTGACGTCATAAACATTCGAAACTTTAAAAAATCATAGAAAAAGATTTTCTCACGCTAGAAGGTCGCGGTTGGTGTCAAAATTCTCAGAATGAGGTCTAGTTTAGATTAAAAATAACAATAAACAATTTTCCGACCCATGCGCACACCCCATTGAGATTGTCTTTGTGTCATAAGGAGTCTTCAGAGGTAATTCACGTGTCTTACGTGAGTTCAAATGGAATCCAGTTTCTCACATGCCCGGTGGCTCGGTATCGCTTTGAGTTTCCAACTCAACTATATCATCCATAAACTGTGCCGCAACCCCTAGACAAGACTTGACCTCTCAAGGACACAGAATGGAGAGGGGTGAAGGACGCCTACGAGAGGTCGTTACATAACCTCTTTTATTCCACCCCGTTTTACTACCGCTTTCCCATCCGCACCGCCCAGTGCCATCGTTCGTCTTCTTCTTCCTCAGCAGTAGCCAAGATGAATCCATTCCTCTATGCGAGTAGCGATGTACCTACCCAGTACTGAGCCCTCAAAATATTACCGGGAACGTATTAATTTATCAAAAATATTCCCCAACTTGTAAAGTTGTTTTTTTCCATTTTTTCAACTTTTTGCTTCCAAGTTTACCAAGGTAACGGAAGATTTGTGTTCACTTTTCAAGGTTGTCAAAAAAATGTTCTAAAATCAAAATTTCCACTCGCGTTGTACGTTTTTGACCTTCCTGAACAATTTTGGTTTCCTGTCTATCATGATATCCTTGCCACAGCAATAACTTCTACATTTCTCATCCGATTTCGTTTACATTTTCAGGGATTGTGCGGATTGGCGTGTAGATGGTCCCCTATGAAAATCATGGCCCCCAGACTGATAGTAGACTTCGCGCATGTGCAAACGTGAATTTCCTTGTAACAGCCATAACTTCCACATTTTCCATTCGATTTCGATGAAATTTTCAGGGATTATGCTGATTAGGTTGTAGACGGTCCCCTATGAAAATCATCACCCCGGACTGATAGTAGCCGCTGCCCATGCGAGAACGTGAATTCTCAGATTCAGAGATTGTGGGGATTGACGTGTAGATTGGTTGTTGTAATAGTGATGGAACTTAGAGATTGATGTTTTAAAATCAACTGCTATGCATCGGATCTATATAATCGGGTTATGGATACGAGGAAGCTATGTGCCACACCCACTTGGCAGACGTTTTTATCTTGGATTACTAAATGATCAATCAAGCAAGAAGAGACCTCAACACTGTTATGATGAAGACGAAACCAAGCAGGAATCTACTTACCCGTCAATGGTGAAATATGTTAAGGAATTATGTTGACGATTTTTATCTTTTCCTAGTACACTGTGGTTTCGTGGTTGATCGGATGGAATCTCGGCCTCTCTACGGCCCATCACCAAACTATCACATTTCAGCACGATGAAAGTGAGAAATTGATCTTTAAAATAATAAATCCACTTGTTCATGATTATCATTGACTTCATCCTGCCTGTCTGCAAAAGCAGCTCTTGTAGTCTCAAAATCTTTTCATTTGATTCTGTTTTTTTAGTGTTTCATCATAATGTTTTCAATGTTGATAATAATTTCTTGAACGAGAACGTGAGTTTTCGGGCATAATGTTATGTACTCTGCCCTAAGTAGGCTAGCGGGGTTCTCGCACAAGCAGGGGAAAACCTCCCTTATTATTGAGAATGAATAGGAATTGAACGAGTGGTCGGAACCTCGATGGTTGTAATTTAGGAGGGTCTCTAAAAGGCCCGCGTGGCGACGTTGAAATACCGGCCTTTGCAGGTTTCCAGTGAGGGAATCTCGAAAAGGCCGGTGTGGCGACGTTGAAACTCCGGCCTTTGTAGGCTTCCAGTGGTGCCCAGTTAAGGGGGTCTCCAAAAGGCCCGCGTGGCGACGTTGAAACACCGGCCTTTGCAGGCTTCCAGTGCTAACCAGTTGAGGGGGTCTACACGCCACTCCAAAAGGTCCACGTGGCCACGTTGAAACGTCGGCCTTTGCAGTGGCGAGGAGGTAGCGGCTGGATTCCATCTAGGGGACTATTCGCCCCCTCACCCCCCCCCCCCGCAGGGGATGGGGTGTGTGGGAGAGGGGGTGGGTGAGGTACAACGTCCCTTATTTCCTCTACTGCCCTAGCTTCAATTTCCTACCAATTTACGTGGTTACTAAACATACTAATAAATTTCATTGCGTGAAACTATCTTGTGAAGTAGAAAGGTAAATAAGAGTTGAAATTGAACTAATTCCTATCCAATGGGACGTCCCTGGGATGCACGCATTAGGTACTAAACAATATCGTTCCTATACGTGGTAAACCATGTAAGTCGAGTTTATCAAATTTTACAGGGGACACTTAAAATTGAATCATTAAGTTTTCATTCCATATACAATAAGTTTTTTCGTTCCATTCCATAAAATTGGTGGTAACAGTAGTATTTCAAAGAGCCTGAGACTAATTTCATCAAAATTTACTTCAGCGAACGAAAAAATGGACTTACATGCTTTTACCCAGCCTTTGACACCCGACTTACATGGTTTTCAATTTGATTTTTATGAAAATATACCCAGCTTGGGTTATTTTATTATTAGGAATATTATTCAATTTTTTCTCCAGGTTTCAAGGTTACACAAAATACCCAAATCGATGCAAAAGGAAAATGTTTAAATGAAAATTCATAGGCGTTGACTAATACGCAGTCCAACTTTAAGGCTCTTAGAGTCAGAACGATAGTCTTCAGTTTAAGATATTACTAGAGTTGAGCAATAAATTATTCAATATACTACCAATTCCTCAATTACCATTTCTTAAATTACAACCATTACTTATAGGAACACTTTACCTATCACAACCGTAGCTAGGTAGGTATGCATTTAATGTGAAGTGTTAGGCAACTAGGTACTTTTGTTTCATTAAAACAAGGGATGAGTTAGGTATGGGTTAGAGATGAACTGGATATGGGTTGAGTATGGGTTAGGGATGGGATAGGTTGGAGATAAGCTAGGGATGGGTTAGGGGTTGGCTGGGTATAAGTTAGGGGTTGGGATAGGTCAGGGCTGGGTTGGGTTAGAAATGGACTAGGGATGGATTGAGGATGGGTTAGGTATGAGTAAGGATAGGGGTTAAGGATAGGTTGGAGATGGGCTAGGGACGGGTTAGGGGTTGGGATAGGTCAAGGCTGGGTTAGGGATGAGCTGGGGATGGGTTATAGATGGACTAGGGGTGAATTGAGGATGGGTTAGGGATTAGTCAGAGCTGGATTTCCTTAATTATTATCTCTTGTATCACTAATTTTGCAGAGTTTCCTGTAAAACATAAGCAGACCAAGCACACTACTAATCTCTTGTTGTTCTTTCTAACATCAGCATTACAGCTAGGTCAAACAGCCAACAAAATCAATAAATTCATCTAAAATATCTTCCTAAATAATGTAAAAATAATTTAGAAACAATGCGGAAAAACACGTGATCTCAGGTAGGTAAGTAAAAAAAACACGTAGGTAGGTCGTGATCTTAAGGTTGGCCACAGTATGGAAAATCACGTGTCTGCAGAACACAAGGAGTGGAATTTATTGCTGAAATTGAGCCTTATAAAAAGGTTTCTATTTATGATCACTTTCTCCGAACTCCATTTATGAATTTTTTTACATGAAAAAAAAAAAGAAAAAAACTGACTATCTTTGATGGAAACTTGCCACCAGCGTGAGCTGCTCACTCTCATGAAGGTATACACAGGACTTAAGTACATGGTTTTCCGGCGAAAAAAGAGGTAACCGACTCACACGTTTTTTTAATGCTTTCTGGATAAAACACTATTCTTCAGATTGGAAAACGGCTTCACTAAATGGATCAAGAGGCCCTAATTTACCCGAAAAGCTCAAAACCTTATTTTCGAAAAAATACCGACTTACATGGTTTACCAGGTATAGGGACGATATGTTTTTTGATATTGGGGCGGATTCTTCAATTAAATTCAAGCGGTTTGGTTCGTTTGGTCTTTTCTTACCTGTGGCTGACTGGAGTGGTTTCGATTTTCTTCTAAGAATACCTTCTCATGAATCTCGATGACTTCTGTCTAAGAACTGTGATTCTTGGCATGGCTTCACGACTTCATTTTTCATTTCTCGTTTCTCTTTCCTGACAGACAAACAAGCATCTCGTTCATTAAAAAATAAATAAATTCTTCCCAGTTACTTATGGTTGTTTTCCAGCATCCCTGAAGTTTTGGTTACAGTCCAGAACCACTGATGATTGTATTATGAAGTGAGAACTGTATGATAAAGCGAGCCTGACCTGATTATTGGTTGAAAATTAGTTGTTAGATATGACTAGATTGGTAAATGGATAAAGATTTAATAAATAAAGTAGATAAAGATCAGTGGACTGTATTTTAGGATAATGGGATTTTATCAATACTAATGAGGTTGTTGGGGCAAAGGGGTGACAGGTGAAATTAGATAACCTAATTTTGCACACCAGAAGTGTATGAAAAGAAAATTATCGGAGCTCACACTGACTGGTGGTAATATAATAAAATAAAGAAAACCCTATAGGAAGCTTCCCTATACCTAATAAGTATTCAAAAATACATAGAATAACTAAATCACTCATATCATAAATTACGTTCCAAATTAAATGCTGCGATGAGGGGACGCCCGGAATTCCGCGATTCAGAGAGTTCGCTGAGAGGATGAACGAATATTGGTAGTATGTACTGGTTACGTACGTACTACATACTAGTACTATAGATACATCCAACCTGAATATCAGGCAATCTCCTTGTGTCCAGAACTTGAAGGAGTTGAAGTAACCTCCAGATGATGAAAAGTCGCCTTCTTGTAGTTTTTCCGTCTTCGGGATGTTTCGAAGTATATTGGATGCTGAGACCAGGAAACTACGTTGATTTTGACTCAGGATACTGCGACCTGCAGTCAAATTATTGAATTCACAACTTGGAAAAGGCTAGAGAGGTGTTGTAGTGGTGAGCGCACACGATGGTAATGGCGTCGGAAGTCGACGACGATGCGGCGATGACGTCAGGGGGAAAGAAAATTAAAGTAGTCCCTTAATTTTGGAACTAATACTCACTCACTTCACTACAAATTATTTCAAATTAGGTTGAAAAATAATAAAAAATACAATAAGATCCTATTTACGTTAAAATAAATTTGATTACGATCCAAATCGATAATTTCCTTTAAACATTATTGTAGCTGCATGAACAGAGGTAATAGATATTATAATATCGACACCTGAGCGCCCAAAGGGCCAAACTGCTTTTTCTTGTTCAAAGGGCCAAACTGAAATCAGTTTCAATGTCAGAAGTCCGAAGGGCCAAACTGGAATTTAAACGAAAAGTGATTAGGGCCAAACTGCATCCATCTACGTGATACATAGGGCCAAACTGCTGATCTCACCAATTAAAACGCAGCCACAAACTACTCTGATTGCTATTTGCGTGTCAGAGACAAATATAATGGCACAGAACCACAACAACTGACTAGAAAATCGATCTCTGACCCTTTATTATGTTCACGTCCACTACCTACCTACTTGTTGCATCCTGCGTTTTTGGTATATTATATTCAATAATGAACCTTTGGAATCGACCAAGAAACAAATTTTTTTAACCCCCCCCCCCTCCTCAAAATTTTTTGGTTTACGTTTCATGTTAGGTAGAATCCAAAAATCGAATAAAAATTTGGCTGTCCGTCCGCCGTACAAGGCCACTTGGCACTTAGCTCAGTTAGCATTGACCGATCTTGATAAAATCTGTTATATGGGCCCATTTGGGGTCTAGTTGTGCCCCGAAGCTTTTGGTTCATGTAGGTCACTTCTAAGGGTTGAAATTTTGAAAACGCCGTAACTCAAAATGATGTAATCTGATGTAAAGGTATTGTTTTTCCATCATTTTTTGAGTTCGAGTCCACCAAGGTAGGGGATGCTTTGTTTTCACTTTTCAAGTTTGAAAAAAAAAAAAAAATTTCTCCAGAAACAAAGTTTCCACTCGTTTCAGACCTTTGTGAACAATTTTGGTTCCGTGTTTGTCTGTGTGTCTGTCATGAAATCCTTTTCGCACCCATAACTTCTACATTTTTCATCCGATTTCAATGAAAATTTCAGGGATTGTACGGGTTAGTGTGTAGATGGTCCCCTATAAAAAATCATCGCCCACAGACGCAAATGTGTATTTCGTTGTACCAGCCATAACTTTCTCATTTTCAAAGCAAACGTGAAATCTTTTTAACTGTCATAACTTCTAGTTTTTAGTTCTTCTGTCTTCCTAATTGTTCATCCGATTTCGACGAAATTTCTCAGGATTGTTCAAATTGGAGTGTAGATAGTCTTCTATAAGGTAGTGCAAGGTACATAGAGATCGATGTTTTTTGAGACTACTACTATGTATCGGATCATCTATACAATTGGGTTATGGATACGAGGAAGCTATGTGACACACCCACTTGGCAGGCGTTTCTTTTGATTGTCTTTAGTACAATCTTTTCTCCCTCCACTCGTTCTTTTTCGAATGTGGTTTTGGAAAAGGTGATTTCAAACGATGGCTAGAACTCGACGGGGGAAGCAAGGGAAAGTGTTCTCAACCAGATCACAGCTCTTGGTTTTTCGGGCCTTACAACAACTGAGAGAGGTATATAATGATGATTCGAATAGTTTCGATTAAATTGAATATAATATTTTTTATGACTTTATTTTATGACTGAACATACGTGATGAGCTCATTGAGACAAATGAAGAGGACAATGCTGAATAGATGACGGTATCTTACTATTCAAATGCTATGGTGTTCATTTACTATTGGAATAATTAAAATTTCGTTATCCGTGTTTCAGAAATTACTCAATTGCTGTTTTTTGGTAGTAGAATGGCACTATTCAACCATACCTACGTGAGTTAAAATCGGGGTTTCAGAGAATGACGAAAACATAAGTGATTGGATAGGTACTAAATACCCAGAGAGTTGTAAAAATGGGTAGTTAATTATAATAATTTATTAACGTTTAATTTCAACTAATGTAGTAATTGAAGAAGAAATTGCAGATTGACCAGAGCAATTTCCAGGTGAAGGAAAGTCGCAAACCTTAGGGCCAAACTGCCAGTTTGGCCCCTTGTCGCTCACAAATCTCAAGGTCAAATTATGCCCATAGGGCCAAACTGGACCTCTTCCCAGTTTATCTTTTTTTCTTAATATTACAAATTGCGGATGATTAAAAAACGGTTTGGAATTCAATCTTACGTAAATTTTGGACCAATTACAAAAAAAAACCTAGTTGACTTCATGTAAACTGGCCTCGCTACAATCGCTTGAGTTTTAGAAATAGTAGTTCCGGAAGCAGTTTGGCCCTTTGGGCGCACAGGTGTCGATATATGATGCTGGTATAAAATGTGTTATGATGCCTACCTAAAAGTGACCACTAAAGCTAATTTCACAAAATTATGAAAGTACCTACTCTAACCTAAGTTCCACTGATATGAAGGTAGTTGAAGGCCCAACTCCAGGTAGGTGCAGGTACAGCCCAAAAAGTATTGGGTGGTAAATTTCACCTCAGTTGTTCTCCTTTTACCCTGAGCTGAGGATGGACAGCATGCAGTAGAAAGCAGAAATGTGATGGTATCCTTTTCTGGATAAGGTATGCCCCGAATATTTGGCATAGACTTGAGAATTCACTGTAGGTATACAAGATGATTATGGAGAGACTGGAGAGATTGAGTGATGGATATGTTGCTGACTGGTGATGAAGTGAACTTTTGGATGATAATGTTCTGGTAATGATGACAGGGTCACAGGTGAGTTGCTGATTCCTTCACGTTTTCTAAACAACTACTGTATAGACGAATGTAGCGTGTTCGTGTTGAATTGTATGAAGAGAATCTCGCCATTTTGGAAGATTTTTTTTGTGCGAGTAATGTTTGTGACGAGTCCACACTTCCTGTCACCAGTTCTTCCACTGAGTGTCATTTCTCTTCGTACCTGTTCGTTATTTCCGGTGACCCAACAGTCAGTTGGGGGTTTATCTGAAGAAGTGATCTTGAAGGGAGTCGAAGAACTTCCAAACTTCCGCCCTCTGTCGGTAACTTCTCCGGTATTCTAGATATCAGTTCTATTCTCTTGCCCGCGGTCGAAGTTTACTTGGAGTTTGAGCCCTTTTATGAGGTTAGACGATAGAAGTTTCCATCCTGGTCTTGCTAAGTGATTCCCTACAAGATATTATTCTGAACAACAATAATATTGAACTCGTGAGAAAGAAGGTTTCCACCTTGTTAGAAGAATCGTGTTCCTTGGTGGATGGGCAGTAAAGTTTCCTAATAGAGCTCATTAAATATGTTGATTCGAAAATGATTCCGTCAAGAGTGCACAATTGGCACCTAAATGCTTTGATTTGAAACAAAATTATACGCTCTAAAACTATGAAAACTCGATGTATATTGAATATATGGCAGATTTATATGCCAATAAATTGTGTTTTTTTTTATTCCAGTTTTTGTTACGAATAGGTGAAAGTCGATCACAGCGCTTGAGGTAGGAGCAAGAATAAATCAATCTGTCAAAATTGAACAAAAGAAATAAAAACGCTTGCATACGAGTCTGCAACACATTGAAACATGTTCATGCCCCCCCTCCCCTCCCGACACATGAACTTCATACCTCCCATAAACTACTAATTTGACTCAGCTGATCTGGTAATATCAAACTGTAAAGTACCTACCTAACTGTAAAGTACCTACCTGTAAAGTACCTAACAACTTCACTTCTGATGGTCATAATCATCATTGTGGCGACTTGGGACAATTTTCGTTAGCAAATTTCGTTAGCAATTAATTTCGTGACGATTTTTTTTATGTGCCATATGAAAGACATGAAAATGTCAAAACGAAAGTCAAAATTAAACTAGTATTTGATTGAGATATATTTCCGAGTTATGTGGATTTTGGCTTACTATTTTTAATAATAATGAGCCCCCTCAGGCAAATTAATAATTTATTAATTCAACTATTGTTTAAATAATATTTTGATAAATAACCGTTTTAAATAATTAATTTATTTAATTAAAAAATAATAATTTAACTAATAATTTAATAAACCACCCTCAAAATTTGATGGGCATATCAAAATTCGTAGAATCCAAAAATTGAATAAAATAAACGCCGCCGTGCGGCAATTTTTTTAGTTACCATGGACAGATATTGATGAAATTTGGTATAGTTGTGCCCCGAAGCTTTTGGTTATTGTCAATCTCTCTTGAGGGGTGAAAAATACGGGCTGAAAATTTCAAACATCCTAGATCGAAAACTATTCGTTTTCATCAATTTAAAATAATATTGAATTTTTAGAATCGAATGAGACTCCCAGAGTTCTGTTGGACCAACCCTCTCTCCCTATAAGGATTTGAAGTTGGGACGATTGATGAAGCAGAAACACGTGTGTGAATCGCTAATGAATGTTCACTGACGGAAATTGACCGAATCTCCTCGAAATTTAGCTCGTCGGATGTGAACTTTTTTCTTTCTTCGATTGTTTCATGACTCTCAGTCGTTCTTCCTCTGCAATCATAAACCAAATTTTGTTATGAATATGAGAGCACCCATTTAACTCTTGGATAACGATGTTTTGCTGTGAAAATGTAGTTGATAGTGAACATGTACGGGTAATCTGTACAGATAAACAATGAACCGTTGTGTAATTATTTTCTGATTTTTCAAGAATGTATCGCTATCCTTCCTACAAAGGGAAGTATCTATCCTAAATGCAGAGTGAAAATAGAATAAACTAATTGTTACTTGGGCTGGTAAATTAGTTCTTGCAAACGGCTGAATTATAGTAAATCTGTTTGCAGGTGATTATTAAAAATGTTGGACGTAGGATTTACCGCACAAATCGAGTACCTACGTCCGCAAATCTGATGGTCATAATTGTCGAGGAGTCCAATTCATCATTTTGACGTTGTCGAGATTATATTTTACAACTCTCGACGACCCTGAAGCTTTTATCAAACTCGTAGAGTATTATTTGTACCTACTCATCATCATAATAAATTATTACAACATGCGAGTTCAACGAAACTTACATTGGGTGCCTTTTCATTTTTACTGTGGAAGATAAGAATTAAGGAAAACTTTGTGCTGTGTATTTTGAGGAGAAGTTCGGGGGGAAAATACTCCACGAATTATAAATACATCTTTTAATTTATGTTTGGAACTGAGCGCACAAATTATATGAGACAATACGGAACTGCACGTTTTAGAGGACTAACCTTCCTGTATAGGTAACACGTTGTTTCCCCTATAATTGATATAAAAGTATCGATGTAATACTTTGGTTGGAACAATGGTTTTATTTCTCTCGTTTGTTGTCCCGGGCATAACTAGAAATCATAGTCCAATTTTGGTCGAATGTTAAGAGTTGATGAGGTTCAGCCATGAGGATGTTTATTACCCCGTGAATTTCATCAACATTGGACAAATTCAGATGATGATTTGTGGCTGGTCCATCGAAGAATAAGAAATTTGATTTCTCAGGATTTGATCAGTGGAAGGCTCGATTGATGTCATAAAGTGATCAAATCAACAACAGAAACGCGAACGACTTCACAATCGTGTTGCTGTTTGTTGACGTAGAAAACCAGCAATATCTCGTCGTGGTCAAATCAGAGTGCCGTATGTAAAAAAAATTGGGTTTTGAGCGTTTTATATCCCTGGATTTACAATTTCGAGGCGGACCTTATGGAAAAACCAGCTTTGAAAAAATCCCAACTGAAAGCACTACAATCGGATGTTGAGAGATATGGCGTATGATTTCCAGCAAAGGATGGTGCTTCTTTAAAATTTTAAAGGCGAATGAAGTGTAAACCTGAAGGGCAAGTGAACTCATAATCAAGATGAAATTCTTCCCTAACAGTTAGCAGAGTGGAGGGACTCTAACTCATTATGACTCGAGTTGCTCAATACCCAAATTACGAAGGTGTGAGATATGGAGGCTCGGCCCTTTCCCTAGCCTGACTCATCAGGCTACCTAAGATTTTGGAATAGGTAGTCGTCTATGTTAGCAGGTATACCCTATGAAAAATTGGCCAGCCGCATTCTTTCTATCTGCTAACAGTACCTAAAACTGGTCAAACTTGTGGCGTATCTCAGTTTCGGGCCCAGTCATGGAAGAAGGTAGAGTCTTCTTCCATGGCTCAGTGTGAGTCAAGGCGAAGATTGTATTTTTATTACCATTTAGTTGGAGAGAAACAGAAAGTTCCTGTTTGCAAAACAATTTTACGTCAATTGATTGGGACTGGGGTCAACTTTAACATCCTCTTCGCCGAGCTTTCGGTAAATTTATTACCTTCTTCGGGGCTTGAAGGATGCTTTATTTAGTGAAACCACCAAACGTCAACATAAAAAAGACAGGGTGGAGACGCCAGAAGATCAAAATTTTTCAATGGTAAAATTAAAAATGAATGAAAAATCGGCTTTTCTATAGAACAATAAATTACACCATAATCAACGACATTTTATGTGGTTAATCATTGGTTTACCTAAACTGCACTCTAACACCAATTACTCCTGTATGTCCATAATGTTTTATTTAAATCCATACAGGTAAACGTGTTTTGTTTGTCTGCCTTACTAACAGGTGACATTCTTCAATCAATGAATTGAAGAGAACAAAGAGGTGGCACTACTAAGATTGAGACTGTCAGATCGATAGGAGTAAAGCTAACTTCTCTCCCGCTCTTCCTACAGCCTTTGTACACAGCCCGTTGAGAGGTGAAATTTGATCCCGCTCCTCTAAGGGTAGTCTAGTAACATTAGGAGCAAATAAGATCATCAACTTCCACCTTTGTTCTCAAAGTAGAGACAAAATTTTCCGGGATTTTTCAAAATTGAATCTCATCTCGATTTTTACAAAGAATCCGAATCCGAGGTACTGTCGCAGAAGTTTTGAGATTAGCTGCAATGCATCGGATCATCTATAAAATCGGGTTATTGATTCGAGGAAGCTATGTGTAACACCTTGGCAGACGTTTTCAAGTCCTTTTTCATTTCAAAATGTCCTTAAAAACCTGAATTTTGATAGATAATTTATCAAAAATATAAAACACATATAGTGGTAGCCATTACTTTGTAGTTACAGCTGGGTGAGGGGAGGATTAAGAAGGCTGGTCCTCGTTTTATAGTTTACTCGAGTACTTTCGCCGGGTAGGCATCATTAGGAGCTACAATCGAATTAAAAACCAACTTGTACATCTTAGTAGGTAGTTTAAGTTGCATATTATTGCTATTATAAGTATTCAAGTATAAAAAGTATGTTTCAAGTACATTTTGGTTTTATTAACCTTTATCGTTAGAATATTAAAAAAAAATTTAAAAACAAAACACATCTATTTAAGATTAATTTCTAGATAGTCAATATGATGATTGATACCTAATCATGTGGTCAATGTGGTTGGTGCATACCTTAAATGTCTAGTGGATGGGGGTTCACTTTTCCCTTGGTTATACATGGTAATAATCTTACTTACTTACTGAAGAGCTCTACAGGCCGATGTGGCCCTTGGCTTCCCGAACTCCCTTCCTCCACCGGCTTCTGTCTTCAGCCTGGTTCCTTCTGAGACCAACCAATCTCAGATCACGAAGGACCTCATCAGTCCATCGGCTTCTGGGTTGACCCTTTCTTCTTCTTGTGGCCAATCTGGCTCTCATCATCCTCCGCGGACCTTCCTCGGGTGGCATCCTTTCCACGTGGCCGAACCAGCGTATTCTTCCTGCTTTGATGAAGCGCACTATATCTTCCTGCCTCAATATCTCCTCTATTTCCCTATTCTTCCTTATTCTCCATCCAGATCTCTCGTGAATCGCTCCATAAATTCTTCTAATCACCTTTCTTTCAAAAACCCTCAGTCGTTCCTCGTCTTCTGCCAACATGGTCCATGCTTCAGAGCCATAGCACACGACCGGCCGAACTAGGGTTCTATAGAGCTTCATCTTTGTGGTTCTGGAGAGAAGTCGGCTGGTAAAAAGTTTTTTGTTGGCATAGAACGCTCTGTTGCCTGCCATCATTCTGGAGATTATCTCCTCCCTCACTCGATTTCTTCTATTAATCGAGCTGCCGAGATAAGAGAAGCAATCAACCTCCTCAAACGTAAAGGGACCGAAGCTGACTTTCTGCAGTTGAGCAGTGCTGCTGGGAGATACTTTGAGGAGTTTAGTCTTCAGTTCGTTCACACGAAGTCCCATAGACTTTCCTGCTTCGTTCAACATTCCGAACGCCTCCCTCAACGCATGAATACTACGACCCATGATGGCCAAATCATCAGCATAAGCGAGGATATGCATATTATTGCTATTATAAGTATTCAAGTATAAAAAGTATGTTTCAAGTACATTTTGGTTTTATTAACCTTTATCGTTAGAATATTAAAAAAAAATTTAAAAACAAAACACATCTATTTAAGATTAATTTTTAGATAGTCTATATGATGATTGATAATCATGTGGTCAATGTGGTTGGTGCATACCTTAAATGTCTAGTGGATGGGGGTTCACTTTTCCCTTGGTTATACATGGTAATAATCATTCGGCTGAATTTCCATTTGTCATAGGGGCTTGCGAATCTATAATTTGGAAATATGGTATGTATTAATTTGAGGGGTTATTGAGTGGATAACTCTTATTGGGGTAATTGATGAATTGCTACTCACTTGCTGCTTAGGGGTGGGATATTTGAGATTCTTCTCTTGGTTTGCCTTATTCTTCATTCGAAAGTACTCGAGTAAACTATAAAACGAGGACCAGCCTTCTTAATCCTCCCCTCACCCAGCTGTAACTAAAAAATATAAAATATAAATAAATTAAATAAAATAAAATACAAAATGTATAAAAAATATATAAAATAAAAAATACAAATCTAAAATGAAAAATATAAATTAAAATGTAATATAATATACTTAAATAAAATATAAATAAAAAATATAAAATAAAATATAAATAAATGTGTTCATAATTAATATGAACACTTTTATTTATATTTTAATTTATTTATAACCCTGAGAAAAAACGAAAATTGACCCAGGAAAACTCAGGAAATTTTTTTCGAGGAATCGCTGGACCCTGCATTTACACTAGATGTAAAAAGAAGTGACTTTTCGAGAACTCTGCAAAACATGTGTTTTTTACCAGGAAGAGAACTGGAAAAAAAAATATCAGCGCTTAAGTCCTTCTCGGATGGAATGTGGAAGAGACGGAGAGCTCTCTAGAATGTTAACGGCTCTGAGTTATGAAAAGTTAACAACTTCATTCGCGAGGGAACTTGGCAAAAGAAAAGGCTTTGAAACGGGAAACAATATCGCAAACCTTTGAGACTCGAATTGAATTCTCGCTTGAATTCCAGGGAACCCTCGTTCCATTGATTCGGCCTTTGACAAGAAGTGAGGGACGATTGAAATTCGAAGCGGTAGTTATTGGAGCTTGGAATGTATTTTATTGGACTTGTTGCAGAACTGAGTGGTTCGCCGTGTTGATTATAGGTTGTGGAGAGGAATGCATTTGGATTTTGCACAGACGTTTTGACACTAACTGACCAGAAAAGATTCTTTCATTGGTGAAGAGATGTAGGTTCGGTTAAAGTTCCTATTCAGGCGTGGCACCCTATACTATTGTTGATGGGCGAATTGACCCAATTCGAGTGGACAACTGCACGAGTCCAATTGTTGACTCAACTTGGGCACCGGGCTGGATCGGCTCTCACGCTAATTGCCTACAAAGAAAATGCGGCTGTTTCACACTCACTTAACTGGTTGATGGTCCACCGCTAACTTATTCTAACCAACTAGTTTAAACGACCGACGCGGTTCCTCCTTTGATGATTCCGCTGGCTCCAAACTATCTGGAGTGGCTGGCTTTTTAAAATCATGTTTTCTTCGAATAGAAAGGCACAACAGTTCCCCACTTTTTTCAAGTGACATCTGCACTTTCAAGTTGTGATCTGCACAGAATTGGGTCTCGTTCTGCAGGTATGCAGAAATTCATGTCATTGTATAGATCCCATCCTGAGCTTCGGTGACTTAGGGGTCATTCCTATATCCAGACCTTTCTGTGAAAACTCTACTACACTCGCCCTAACATGTGTATTTGTGCAACCAAGATGCACTGGTACACTTGTTGAATTTAATTCATTCCTTTGCTAATTTGTATAGCGAATATATTTTTTGTAAAACATAAACCAACAGATAAACCAGTAGAAACTGCGTATAAAATCTTATAGGTCATGCGCACCAGCAATATTGAATAGCTTCCGAAGCACAGATTGATAGGTACAATATCTATATTCGTGGAAAGGACGAGATGAGTCATTCCAATACGAACTTCCGAATTGAACCTCTTCGTAGTAACAATTACGATACATGGAAGATCCAGGCACAGGCCGTTCTCAGACGAGCTGGATATTGGGACTACGTAAGCGGTAAAAAGCTACGACCAACTGAAACAGGTAATGACCACGAACAATGGATATGTGAGGACGTAGAAGCCAAATCCGAACTCATACTAATCATAGCTCCCTCCGAATTGAGAAAAATAAAAAACTGTGAATATTCCAAAGATGTGTGGGACACCCTTTCGAACATTTATGAAAGTAAAGGACCAGCCAGGAAGGCTACACTCCTAAAAACCTTAGTCTTAACCAAAATGCAAGATGGGGACAACATTCGCGATCACTTGCGAACCTTTACCGATACAGCAGATAAATTGGCAGAGATGGACATCGAAATAAACGGAGACTTACTCAACATAATTATGCTATATTCTCTACCATTAAGCTTCGAAAATTTTCGAATAGCGATAGAGACAAGAGATAATTTACCTACACCAGGGGATTTAAAAATAAAAATTTTAGAGGAAAGTCAAGCGGCGCAGAGCTGGGCAACAAACCCCATCACATATGCAAAATCAAAGCACATTGCGATCAAAGAGCATTATATTCGTGAAGTTGTTGAAAATGGAGACGTCAAACTTGAACACTTTCGTATATACCCGTCCGTCGCACAGGAACGTTCTAATGTCAAGAAAAGACGTAGGTGGTTGTCCTGCAGAAGGCTTTAGTCTCGTCGATTGCTCGTCATAAAGCTGTTGCTCTGAGCTCCAGTGATCTAGGCATCATTTCCACATCGGAAGCCAGGCCTTTCGTACATGCCAGTCTATCGCTCAGGAGTGCGATACGGACCAAGAGAAGGCGTAGGTGCATGGCCTAATGCTGAAACACTGATTCACTGGTTAAAGAATACTCCGTACATCTTGAGCCAATCTGTCCCTTTCGATCAGTAATTATTGACACTCAGGCTCTTTCGTTATTTTCGGCTCATCTAGGCTTCAGTGACTAAGGGATCATTCCTATATCGTAGTCCAGACCTTTCCTATATACCCGTCCGTCGCACAGGAACGTTCTAATGTCAAGAAAAGACGTGGGTGGTTGTCCTGCAGAAGGCTTTAGTCTCGTCGATTGCTCGTCATAAAGCTGTTGCTCTGAGCACCAGTGATCTAGGCATCATTTCCAGAAGCGTCAGGTGATAATATTCGTCAGGCAAACAGCTTGGTCAGTCTTGGAGGAATAAATATTAATGCAAATCGCAGCAAATTATTACACAAAGGTGAATTTTTCTGTGCAGATCAAGCGCCAACAAAGAACACAGCTTTGCCACCACCTACCAACCATGTTTTCGCTTCAGAATCGAGTTAATTAAGATGAAATAAAAGCTTCACACTCCATTTGAACAAAAATGAAGAAATAATTAATTAAGAAGTTTAATTACTGGTTGCTAAGGAAGCGTAACCCAATTTAAATTTCCAAATGGTGGTGAGATAATGTGGGTGAGTGGATATTTCACGTCTTTCCATGCAGGGGTTAATTAGTATCCATGGATCATCTCCCAAGTTTCTCTGCTTTGAAGGTCACGAAACAGTTCCTCGATTGTTTGCCTTAGCTGATGCTCTGATAGTGGGGGTATAGCAATACTAGACCCCGCGCTGATCCCCTCCAAACCGCTGATCGTCGCCTGTCATCCAAAACAGTCTCGAAAAATTCATTTTTTTAAACTGCTTGCTTTGCATTGCCAGGCCCGCGCTAGTTTGCATGTCATCCGCAATCAATCGTAGTTACCAACCTTAACAACTCTCTGGCGAGTTGCTCGCTAGTATCCAAGACAAAATAGGTACTTACTCCATCCTCCTATTCCATCTAACTTCCATGGTAATCATGAAACAGTCCCTTGATTTTTTTGAAAAATTCCAAAATAGGCTAATAATTACTTGCGGAGAATGGAAATATAGGAGAATCCCAACAATAATTAATTTATTCATTTTGCATATTTCTAGTAAAGCAAACAGTGTTTGCTATGTATGCCTGGAGGAGACGCCACTGATCATTTCCACATCGAAAGCCAGGCCATTCGTACATGCCAGTCTATCGCTCAGGAGTGCGATACGGACCAAGAGAAGACGTAGGTGCATGGCCTAATGCTGAACCACTAAATTCACTGGTTAAAGAATCCTCCGTACATCTTGAGCCAATCTATCCTTTACGATCAGTAATTATTCGCACTCAGCCACTTTCGTTATTCTTGGCTCAGGAACGTTCCAATGTCAAGAAAAGTCGTGGGTGGTTGTCTTACATAAGCCCTGTTGTGCCCTGTGAGATCACCACAGGCTAGTTGGCGTTGGAGATTATCTGGATTGGTGACCGCCCGTGGACAGGATCGAGTCCTGATAATTTTATGGGTTGGGCCGTTGATGAACCTCCCTCAACTGAAACAGTATTGTTCTAGGGGATCTGGAGAATCTGATTAATTAATGAGAATAATTTAATCGTTGCTGTGTTTTACCCCTAGAGAACTATACGTTTCGTTTGCATACCTATTCCTTGTTGGAGATCAACCTAGGACTAGGGATGATGAATGAAAGATACAAATTGAAGTAGGAAAGATAAATAGATATATTATCCTATAATCAATGAGGCTTGTATCTATATGTGAGGGGGGGGGGAAAGAAGTATCAATAGAGTTTACCTATTAGATCTTCGGATTTGAACCACGAGGGTAAGGGAAGTGATCTAGTATGAAAGTAATGTACTTACAGATCGGTGTCTGGAATTAGACTGGAGAGCTATTCCTGAGTCGTGATTCGATAGAGCGGAAAAATCGCTCCATCGAATCACGAATCAGGTGACAGAGTAACTGGTGCTCTGTCAAACTCCCACCCTATTTGAAAATTTGGAATTTTTTTTAAATTTTGTAAAATTTTTCATTTTTACCGTGGTGATTCTGATCCTTACATAGATATGGCAGGAAGGAAACGACTCTTACATTGCAAACCATACAGAAATTATGGTGCCTATAAGCCTCTTTTAGTTACTTCATTCTTCCTACCTATATTTGTTATTTATTTTTGGGAGTGCCGATCCTCGCGAAGTGCTTGGATCAAGGCTGCTGGACCTTGCAAGAAGTGCTTAGCCCTTTACTTCTCTTTTTTTGGGATGTGCCGATCCTCGCGAAGTGCTTGGATCAAGGCTGCCGGACCTCGCAAGAAGTGCTTAGTCCATGCTCTTTTTTTTTTTTTTTTTAATAAGAAAAGATAAATAGATATATTATCCTATAATCAATGAGGCTTGTATCTATATGTGAGGGGGGAAAGAAGTATATGAAAGTAATGTACTTACAGATCGGTGTCTGGAATTAGACTGGAGAGCTATCCCTGAGTCGTGATTCGATAGAGCGGAAGAATCGCTCCATCGAATCACGAATCAGGTGACAGAGTAACTGGTGCTCCGTCACACAACTTCAGGGGGTGAGGCAATAAGTAGCCTGAGTGAATCATCAGGACCAATTATGATTTTCTCTTTGGAAGACAGCTGATGACAGGAATGGCAGTAGGACGAAAGTTCCACCAGAAATGGTTATTTACTTTACATAGACCCTGTTTTTACGTTATCTCTCAGGGTCAGATTGCTCCTATTCAAGAGAAGACGTGCTTGGCATAATGCTGTTGCCATGGCTCCCGTAATTATGACTAGTTCCAGTGACCAAGAGATCACTCCCAAGAGTACATCAGGCGCAGACTTTCCTACGTACCCCGCCTGTCTCTCAGGAACGCTCGAGTTGAGAAAAGACGCGGGTGCATGTCATAATGCTGTTGGCCTGGATCCCGTTCCGAGCGGCAGTGACCAAGAGGAAGATACCGTCGGAACTGTGCCAAGGACGTTCCCCAACCAAGCAGACTCGTTCAGCGTTTAGGCTCTGCGCTCCCCCGTCCACCTTGATCGACAGATATTCCATGTCGCAACGAATGCATCGCGGCACCGCATCACTGATTGGCTAAAGATTGCATCAACCACCAGTTACTCTCAGGAATGAATAATCTAATTGGAGTTCATTGATATTCCCGATTGACCTCTTAGCTCCCATGTTATCTTTCTCTACTCACTATGTTATGGTTTATTGACCTCTTTGGGGCTTCTTTTGCAAGACTTTGTTTTCATTAACCCATTAGAGCCCAGCGGGATAGTAGCGGAACGGCAAACCTGGTCTCACAATCCTCCCAATTCTTGGTGTAATTTTGATTGTATTGTTTACTTTTTGGTCTTACAAGCTACCTAGATTCCCTACTATGTTAGGAGTGCATTCAGTTTGAATGAATCAGTTGCTCAGTGTGGTTTATTCAGTCGCCAAGATGAGTGACAATCTGGTCGTTGATGGGCTGCGGCACTTATTGCCATAAGTGCTTCAAATGTTTATTTTGACGGTATTTCTTTGCATAGTTTTAGATTATGGTTGTTACCCAACGAGAACAGTTCATAACTGAGTAAATATCCCGTAGTAGCTCCGTGAAAAACTGAGCTATATCATGGTGTTCCCAAATTAGCCCTCTGGGCACTTGGCGACACTTTCGTATATACATAGTCATCATAAGCATGCCGTGAATTACTCCAACAGATTTGATATTAAATATCAAATTTTGATCGATTTTGATTTGAGATGACATTCTTTCTTTCATTATTACCATCTGATGATTTTTACCATCTTATAATTTCTTACATTTCATTGTTTGTAGACCGGAGTGAACCTCCAAGACGCGATCAACCCTTTGTTGGGGAATAATGAAGCATATGAACCAAACTCACTTGAAATAAATTCGAAATACCCGCCAATTTCTGTTGAAGAATTTAAATGTTTTGTGGATATTTCAATCCTCAGAGATTTATTGCTCTAACTCAAAACCCCTTTTACTGGGAACAATTGCCGGACAAGTGCACGCTGCTTGCCGCGTTGGCATAAGAAACAAGAAATGGTGATATTTTCCTTGGGGATAGACGCATCTACCCAAAAAAGGTGGATATTGCCATAGAAGATGTGGAATATCAACTCCACTCTTACCAGCTCTTTCCATAATATGGAGAGAATAATATTAGAACATATGTTCTAATTTAACCAGTTGGCATATTTCTCGATTTTTCGATTTCATTGAAATATAAAAAACTTGAATTTTGCAAGTGTAAGAGAAAACTGTGTTCTCCTTTCATATAATTTTGAGTAGCACAAACCAGTATCAGAAAATCTCTAAAAATAGGCATTTTGAAGTGTTCTGTCATAGGGAAAAAGTTTTATAGGTACGAGTTTTCGAAAGAATAGTTCTAAAGTTTCTCAATTACAGTTCAGATGGAATTGGCCCAGACGTTTTTGATAGGCTATGTTGTCGCCCGGAAACATCCAGTGACTTCTGGAAGACCTATTTCTACATCTAGGGTCAGCGATGCAATGATAATTAGACCACCACATTTTTTTTTACAGAGGGGAAGAAAATGAAGAGATACGCAGGAATAAACTGCACTGCTTGATTATGCGCCATGTGTGCAAGATGTTCAAGCAGGGAATGTGCATTGACTATTTCGATACATTCCACTCAAAATTTTTTAGATAACATGTTAGTTGCCCAGTTTTTTAATTTATTCGACAAAATTTACGGTTTTCAACTTTTTTGACGGTTGTTTGGATTTACATACTTCAATAAACTGTTAAAAAATGATCGTTCATGACTGCTAGTGCTGAGTGCCCAGAGGGCTAATTTGGGCACACCCCTTCATACCACCTGTTCGCACGCCGAAATTTTTAATATTATTTTTCCAGTGCTTCTAGACGTAATATGAGGTATCTTACCAAGGTTCATCAGAAATTTTAGAAAAAAAACGGTCACTAATGGGTTAATGCTTTTTGGCCAATAGATAACAATTGCTGTGAATTATATGAATAGAAATACTAAGTATAAATCTTAGTCTAGCCCCTTCATAACCCGTGGGTAGTGGGCGACCCGTAACTTCAAATCCAAGTTTCATCGAATTCTTCCATCACGGAATCAGTAACAATGTCAGAACTCGAAGAAGAAGAAGAATAAACTGTTTATCATCACATTACCACGTTTTTATGAATTGTTGTGGTACCGAGTAGAGATGGGTATCGTTACAAAAGTATCGATATTTTGTATCGATACTGTATCGTATTTGAGAATCGATACTCCATGTATCGTCTGGCATTAGTATCGATATTTCAAAATATCGAGTATCGATACTTTGGGGTCATAAAATGTCAATATTACCTAATATTCTCAAGGAAAATATTTTTTATCTCTATTTATTCATTTCTTACTATCAAGAGTCCAAGCCCTATTTACACATTTACATTTATTTGTAAATATGTCTTTTAGCTGGGGGACGTGATCAAAAAATGTAATAGGTAACTAAGTTGTTTACAGTTTAGTACTCGTATTTACGAGTAAACTAGGTATTTCATTACGTTACTAATCACGCTACTCTTGTCAAAAAATGAGGAAGTAACTTTTTCTTAGCAATTAACGAAACAACAACAAAACAATTCGAAGTTATGGTTCAAGTGATTTCACTTCATAGGTACTATATCACCCACTGTTTCTTAGCTTACCTACAAGTACAATACATACAAATTTCAAGCCTAGACATCGGTCTAGCAAACAAAGCAAGAAAGTTCTGATTGTGAAAATAGAAATTTTTGGAGCGACAAATGTTGAAAATTCCGAAATATTCAAATTTGAAAGTCATAACTGGGAAATCTAGAAGTAGGTACGTTCTCACCTCCGAATTCATTGTTTTTCATAAAATTATTTTGGCTCAAAATGAGAGTCAATACTTAGTTGATTCAAGGGAGCTAGGGTCAGGTAGTAAAAGGGTTCCACCTACCCATGTGATGTCACAGTCCAGTCCTGGTCTCGTTATTGTCTCAAGACGTTTCCTAGAAATCCCAATATGGGATCAGGCTAGTTTTTAATGCGAAAAACCTTCTCTCCCCCCACCCCCACCACCAGAGCAAGTAGGTACCTGCATGAGCGAATATTCTGAGAAAAGTCTAAATAACTGGCGATTTTACAGCCCTGTAAAAAGTCTGAGATGCTCAAAGTACAACAAGCAGTGTTGTGGAAACCCTGGGATTCTGGGTAGGAACTCCAAGGAACCAGCACGTGTAGGTCTTAAGCTCCAGGTACCAAAAACCTATCTTTTCCTAGATTCGCCTAGAGGAGCAACCACTTGTGTGTGAATAACTGAATACTATACTATAAATAATAATGAATACTCTCGGCTCTCTGGACTGAATAAGAAACAAAAGTCCATTCATACAGCATGAGATAATGAGCGAATTTTCATTGAAATCTAGTATGGTTTTTTTCACAGTCAACACTGGAGATTAGAACTCTCCAAAACGGATTTCGATTACTTTTTTTTCTCAAAAACTCCATTCTAAAAATTTTGTGGCAATTGCAGTAGCTTCATTTTCCTTGAAAATTCGCCAACAAGTGAGCTTATGTCATAGAATGAATTAGGCATCTTTTGATGTAAAAACATTTGAAAATTTGGAGAATAATAATAATAATACCCACTGCAAATTTTATTGAACATATTCTCCATAATATAATTTTATCCGAGTTAAGACCCAACAGCCTCCCTACCTTCTTCATATTTTTATTTTGAGCCATTATGTTAAATTATCGGCGAGAACTGTATCGATATTTAGAAATATCGGATCCAAAGTATCGATATCCGAAAATATCAGATAGTACAGTATCGATACTAAAATATCGAGTATCGGTATAGAAGTATCGATATTTTAAAATATCGGGTATTGATACCCATTCCTAGTACCGAGCCGTTTTTGGTTTATTATTTTCAATAATGAACCTTTGGAATTGACCAAGAAAACAATTTTTCTAAATTTGTTGGTTTACGTTTCAAGGTACGTAGAATCCAAAAATCGAATAAAAATTTGGCCGTCCGTCCACCGTACGCGGCACTTTACTCAGTTACCATGGACCGATTTTGATGAAATTTGGTATATGGGCTCCATTTGGGGTCTTAAGGGCGAACTTAAGGGTTGGTTTTACGATAAATCAGAAACACGAGTGCGAATCGCAAACGAGGCCTCATCTCCGTTCAAATTTTAGCTGACCGAAATGCGATCGATGTTTTTCTTCAAGTTGGTTGGTGGTGACAATGGCAAAGCCATGTTCTTTGCAGACGAGTGATCTATATAGAAAAAATAAACCTTTGTGTAATAATTTGCTTCGTTTTTAAGTTACTATCGAACTGTGATCATGCGACTGATAATGTAACTTTTGATTACCTGTAGGTTACCTAATATTTACCTCGAGAATTTGAACGGCTGTCAGGTTTTGTACACTATTATTATTTGTACAAATTTTGTGTTGTATTTTTGAAAACTTGAGCGTTTACTTTGGGCTTCCAGAACTAATGGGTCGCCTACTACCCATTTCATAACTAATTACCTAATTGAGATAGGGCGATGCAGTTTTGTATGGACCATCTGAATATAAAGGCACTTATAAATTGAGGGGAAAAGTCAAAACATTTTTGTCTTTGTCACAATTAATGCGGACCTGAATGGGCTAGACTCTGTTCAATTGGAGGAAAGAAAGAAGAAAAACTAGTAGGGCCTCGTGGCCTACTTCTCTCAGGTTGTCCTTAAGGATGGCAACGATATATCGATATATGGAATATATCGATATAATACGTTTGATAAATCGATATATTTATATCGATATAGAGAACCGATAATATCGATCAATATCGATTTATTGATCGATATATCGCGACTTGTTTTCAACAAGTAAAAGTTAAATATTAAAATGAATAGATGAGAAGGGACGCCAGTATTTGTAAAAACATTAAGTAATTTCATTCCAAATTTTGTAGGCACCTACGTGATGGGTTGATTTCAGACTGTTGACTTCAGCTCAAACTTGATGGTTTACACTACAGTGGCGCTCAAGTCTCAATTATTTGACTTGGGCCAAAGTAATGGAGGCACGTTCAGATTAAAACTACCTAGGTAATACTTATAGAGTTGGAGCAATTTATAAATTAATGAAACATTGCTATGGCGAGGGTAGGTATCTATGATTTTTAAAGTATGTTTTAGGACCCCTGAGAGTAGTTTATCCCCAAATTTGCAAACCAAAAACCCTTTGCTACTGACCTAGTGCTCTGACAACCATGATATTTTCGCACTTTTACAACTACGTACAATAATTTCGATAATTCATACCAGTAACTTTTTAAACCAGATTAAATACCTACTTACTTCAGTCGTTTTTCCAAGTATATCTTCCGATTTGTCGAGTATACCGATGTATTTCTTCCAAAATGATATTAGTAACGTTCCAATTCACCTAACTACTTACTCCAATAAGATTTTCCAAGTAGATCTTCCGATATATTTTACTCGATTTGCTACCCCTACATACCTAGTAACGTATACCATGATACTTTTGAGAGGGTTAAATACTAACTTCAAAGAGTTTTTGACATTTTCATGTCTTTCATATGGCACATAAAAAAAAAATCGTCACGAAATTTGATGCGACGAAATTTGTCCCAAGTCGCCACAATGATGATTATGACCATCAGAAGTGAAGTTGTTAGGTACTTTACAGGTAGGTACTTTACAGTTAGGTAGGTACTTTACAGTTTGATATTACCAGATCAGCTGAGTGGAAAATTGAGCTCCCAGATCAGCTGAGCCAAAAATCGAGCTCCCAGATCAGCTGAGTCGAAAATCGAGCTCCCAGATCAGCTGAGTCGAAAATCGAGCTCCCAGATCAGCTGAGTCGAAAATCGAGCTCCCAGATCAGCTGAGTCGAAAATCGAGCTCCCAGATCAGCTGAGTCGAAATTCGAGCTCCCAGATGTCTCGGGAGGGGAGGGGGGGGGCATGAAAATGTTTCAATGTGTTGCAGACTCGTATGCAAGCGTTTTGGTTCATTTAAAAGTCATTCTTGATTTTATGTAAATATAACGCCTAACAATACTGAAGTGTTGCATTTTGAGGTACCTACTACCTACTAAATTACAAACATGACTGTCCAAAAATTACCATTAGTACACTGTAATAAATTCCCTAGAACTAGGGACAGTGCTGTGGTCTTACAATTTTAAAATAATTTTTTGGTAATGTGCATATAATCACGGACCAATTAAAAAAAAAATCATGAAAAAATTTGAACGAGAAGTGGTCAAATAAATACGCAAACCGACCTGTGTCAGGGTTTGCGCTAGTAGAGTCTGGCGCTATACGCTGGACCGTCCGCATTTTCAAGACGATTCAGCACAGCACAAAACGAACGGATTTCACGGCACAAAACGAGACATAAACATAGAAAAAGACGAGTAAACAACGAAACAAGAGATTTAGCTTCTTCTTCTTCTTCGAGTCACCTTGGAGCAAGTTGGAAACGTTAGGAAACCGTATGATGACGTCATGAGATGAACATTGTTCAATTTCAGAAAATCGTGTTTCCTGAAAAATTGCGTTTTCTAGCACTCGTGTTCCATTTTGTTGAGTTATACTGGACTTATCTCCTTGTTCTTTTTTTTTTATTTTAGGCTCCAAACTTCCCATGTAGCTGTATTAATGCATTTGGATCAGTAGGAGCCACAGAGTTCGAAAGAGAGCATAAAAATGTTGAATTGCTTATCCCGGGTAAAACTATATTGACAGGTGATTTTTATTAAATTTGCAGGCATTGCATGTGAATCCCATTTAAATTTCGTCTCCGTTGCACTAAAAAATAACAGCTTGATTTTCCTAAAACATCGATTTTTCTTTCAAATACAGAACAACAATCTTTCGATTTTGCTTCAAATTGGAACTTGGTTCCAAAATAAAAATTGCTGATGAAAATCATGGCGATCGTATCAGGGGAACTTAGAATAGAGAAAAATATTCTGAATAACTCCCTATTATTTTGGCAGACTTTTGGTTTATTATTTTCAATAATTAACCTTTGGAATTGAGCTAGAAAAATGTAACCCCTCCTAGAAAATTTGATTTGAAGATACGTGAAATCAAAAAATCGAATACAAAATTTTCCGGACGTATGCCCAGTTCCCGTGGACCGAATTTGATGAAATTTGGTATGTTTGCTCCATTTCGGGTCTAATCGTGCTCCGAAGTTTTGGTTATTGTCAGTCACTTCCAACGGGTGAAAAGAGGGGGGAAATATTTTTAAAAACACCCCAGCTCAAAAACTTTAATAATGATACACGTGATGTTTTATCATTACCTAGTTTAAAATTTTCAAGAATTTTTAGAGTCGAATGATACCACCCAGAGTCCTGTATGCCCAACTGTTTGCTGATAAGGAAAATTAATTGCCTTATTAATGAATGGTCCATGACTTAATTTTAATCAATTCTACTTATAGTGTTCAATTTTTAAAGAGGAATGCTAACCACCAAGAAAGAACAACTGTCCTTAAATGAGCAATTATTGTGTAATTTATCACACCCTAGTGTTAGTAATCCCTGTGAGCCCGAGGACCAAACCCCCTCCTCCTCCGACCTACCCCACACCCTTATAAGGGTCTGAAGAAGCAATGTTCTTCGCAGACGGGTGATCTTAATCGTAATAAACCTTATACATTATACATCTTATAATCGTTATACATTGATAAAGAAATATTGGGAAGAACTGAACATATAACACAAGTTTTCCATATAAATCTTCCGATATGTCGAGTATATCGATAAATTTCTTCCAAAATTATGTATGTACGAGTAGTACCTATAGCTTAAAATGTTTTAACTCACGTATTTACTTCAACAAGATTTTCCAAGTTAGATCTTCCGATATATCGAAATATCAATATATTTTATCGGATGTATCGTAGGTATCGATATATCATTTGATCAGTATATCGATATATTTCATTCGACATGCCATCCCTATCGACAACTTGTCCTCAAACAACAAACAACATGGAACTTTTAAATGGTTTACCTGAAAAATAAGTCAGGCTTAAATAACACAAAATTTAGCAGCTCTTCTAAACCGACGGATAAACTGCTTAATTTATTGAGGTCACCAATAGAAAGTTGATTGGCAGTCACAAGGCCAACATAATAATTAGTGGAGAGTAACGGCATCTAGTTCGAGTCGAACTACACTTAGCTGTGTAGTAAAAACACAGATGGCTCATTAGCCTTACATCCCTCATTAGTCGTCCATTTGTCATTACATAGCAAATAACTTTACCAATTAAGTACTTTCTTATGTCCCAATATTTACATCAGGTCTACCAGGCATCAATCTTGGAGGCTGAATCGACCAAGAAAAAAATTTTTTTACCCCCCCCCCCCCCCCCAAAAAAAAAAAAATTGTTGGTTTACGTTTCAAGGTACGTAGGATCCGATAATCAAATAAAACTCGGCACTTCCCAGATGCTATCTACCTACGGTAAATTATAAAAACGTGGAACATGGTTTAGCCAAATTAAGTGCAGAACCTTTAGTCGTAGGTAGGTATAATACAAAAGTTATATTATACCTAGCAACATATCTAAAATGCTCGGCGCTTCGCGCCTCGAAAACCGGAGTGTCGAAAAGGCGTGTGACCATCCCGCCTCCCCCTCCAGCTTAATGTTTTTCGGGTAGGAAACCCTATGGCTAAAACATGTTCCATGTTAAAATTTTTCGTCCGTCCGATCGAAATTTGGTATATGGGCTCCATTTGGGGTCTAGTTGTGATGCGACGTTTTTCGTTGATGTCAGTCACTTCTAAGGGTTGAAAAGAGTTGAAATTTTCAAGAGTGCCCTAGCTCAAAAACTCTTGAATTAAAGGTATATGAATCAGAAACACGAGTGTGAATCAACAAAGAGGCCATCTCCGTTGAAATTTTAGCAAACCGAAATGAGATCGCTATTCGTTTCTTCGAGTTTTCCATCTCTATTTCTTCGAATCGAGTGTGAGGAGTTTATTTCTGCCGAATAATTGATTGTGAAGGTGTGAAGTATGTGGTATGAATTATGTGGTGAAGTATGAAGTATGGTAGGTAGAAGGTACCTATGGTAGGTAAAAAATAGTGACAATGGCAAAGCTTTGATCTTTGCAGACGAGTGATCTATACAGGAAAATAATTGTTAAAAACCTTTGTGTAATAATTTGCAGTGTTTTCAATCTCCATTCCCTTCTTGGAATACTTTTCCATATTTTTTGGATAGGCCAGAAAATAAGATCGTCAACATGCATGTGAGTCTCAGATGGGTGCTGCGGTTTTCTAGAAACTTTTATAAGAATTGGATTTTTTTTAACCAAAACTAAAAAGGTTTTCGATTGATAGCAAATCGAATCGAGGAAAAAGGTTTTTTCCGAGCAGAAGAATCAGGCGGCAACTCGTAGAAGTAAATCGGATCAGAGGAAGAAAGCAGACGAAGGGAAAATAACATGAAATTGGTTGGTGAAAAGGAAAGGGAGAAAAGTGGTAACCAGAGACGAATGGAAATGGGGCTGTGGGTCATTGATTTATTGCTCTACCTGTTGAACTTTTCAATTTCTTCGGCGTCACGTTGTGCCGCTGTCTTTCCAATCAAGATCAATTCTAAGAGAATGCCTACATTTGAAGAAATTGGGGCAGAGCTCAGGGGGAGATGTTTATGCAACATCTCGTTGGCGCATGCGTACACGATGAACTTTTTCCGAGGTGATAAATCGAATTGGGGCTGTCGGCATTGACCACAAACAGACTGGCGCAGAAGTAAAGTTTCTAAAACGCTCAGGAACGAAAAATTTAGTGGAAATTTGAGATTAATCTTAACTGCCAATTAACATTCATCTCAAACAAGATTTAAAAGGGCCCCTATTTTTTGACCTGCACAAATATTTTTCTATCTTCGATGGTCATAAAGGAAAGATTGATAGCTACTTGGCAGTCAATATTTTGAGTAGGTACTTATTCTAGTTGTACCTTTTATATTCACCACTCAAAAAACTCGTTGAAAAGTTGGAGTGAATCCTTCTATCTTATGGTAAGAAAGGTATGTTGAGGGGAGGGGTGTAGTTCGTTATCCGCCCCCATTTTGTTCTCTTTTTTCAAAGCACACCCGACCACCTTTTTCATTTTTTGAGGAGTGTTCCGTAAACTAGATTTCATCTTCTTGAGCACAATCGTGACGAATTATAATTTTTGATTGGTTAATATTGGGAAATTAGGTGTTGAAAAAAGTGGGGGCGAATACCGAACTATTTCTCTAGTGAAAAAGTTCGGTATGCGCCCCCACATAGTTAATAATGAAAAACACAACATTTTTGGTTTAAATAATTCATTTATTAATATGATTATTACTTCTGACACATATTGTGGTGTTGTATTATTCTATGGTTGGGTCATACAAATTCTTGATGCAGTCCAAAAAATGCTCAAATGGATCTATGCCCATTGACTTCACACATCTCCTCCACAAAAATTCGCTACTCACCCTATCGCTTCTCGAACGTTGACCTACGGTCGGAAGTGGTTTCACCGCTACAGTCAACATCGTTTTTATTTTATTTATGAGCATCGCATCTCAACCTCTTAACTTTCGATCAAAGTTATTCTCTGCCTCACCAGTTATCTCTCCCAAGAAAACGTCCCAGGCCGAATCAATGCAATTCGGTCGTGGGGGCGGTTATCGAACTTTTTCTCTAGGGAAATAGTTCGGTATACGCCCCCCACTTTTTTCAATGTCTAGTTTCATTGCTTGGAGTATTTGAAAACATAAGTGCGGTATATTATTCATACAGTACATGAAATCTAGTTTACGGAACACTCCTCAAAAATTGAAAAAGGAGGTCGGTTGTGCTTGCAAAAGAGAGAACAAAATGGGGGCGGATAACGAACTACACCCGAGGGGAGGAATGGGGTATTTCGGTGGGTCGGAAATTCAGGTTTTTGACCTCAAATTTGGATTCAGCACCCTAGAAAACCTATATACTATAACTTTAAGCCCAATGATACTATAACATGTAGTAGAAAAATAAATTAAAGAGATCACACGTTTGAAAAAGGCGGGCCGCTATAAATGCACACACACTAGGCAAGGACTACGCCGCGCGCGTGTGTGAGTAGTATTTTGTAGTATCCAAGAGGTCTTTCAAGGGTTTCCGTGCATGGATACATTTTTCAAAGACAGTTGGCTAGCTTGGCGTCACACCATTCAAATCTTCAACTTTCCTTAGCTTCTCCGATTTTTTAAAAACATTTTCTCGACGAACAGACCCGATTACCGTTATTCCTGAGCCATACTCTTTTGAAAATAAAAAAAAATAAAAAAATTGACCGAAATACCCCATTGTGACTCGCTTTTCCTAGATTTGTGTGTGTTGGCTTACGCTACACTTTCGCTTTCATAGCATTGTCAGGACTCTTGTGGTTTTTTGTGATGTACATTTCCTTCCCATTCTTGGTCTGGTCTATAGGATGTTCTGCTAAGTCATTTTCTTCAATTTAAAGTTAGTATTAAATTGGATAGATGATTATTGTTCAGCTTTGGAGGGGCTTCCATTAAATTACCACTAAACATAGGTAAAATAGAAAAACGAGACCAATTCTCCTCTCCCCGACCTATTTACCTCATAACTACCTACCTCACTTTTGACGAGGGACGTAGGGAGAAAAGGGCCAACCCCCACTAACAAACTGGAAACGTACATTGAAAATGGGCAAATACTGGCTAGAATGTATTAACTTGAAATTTCCACCAGTGCACTTAGGCAATCAATTTTACTGTGCTGAATTCTATTTGTTTTGATATCTAACGAATGATTATTAAAACCTGAAATTACCTGGGTTCCTCCAAAGCAAATTGGCTCTTGAATTTATAGTGCTGATACATATCCCACCCTTTCATAATTGAATGGAAGCGCCTCCAAAGCTGAACAATAATCCTATTCAGTACTAACTGTATACCTTCTGCTACTGTACTGTTGTTGTATGCTGTATACTACAACTGTAGCTACTGTATAGTAGTAACAGTATCAAAGAAAACCGATTAAGCTGGCTTAGCAGAACACCCCCTAGACCAGATCAAGAATGGGAAGGAACTGTAAACACAAAAACAGTACAAGAGTCCTGGAGATGCTATAAGATCAAAAGTACACTATTCCAATAAACATAAAAGAGAGAGAGAGAGAGAGAGAGAGAGAGAGAGAGAGAGAGAGAGAAAAGTACTGCAATAAAATAAAATACATACTTCTCTAAATTAAAAACAAGCTGCCAACATTGTAGGATTTATGGCTTCAAATCCGGGGTCGCTGGGAAGAAGTCAAAACACCATCATCAATGACAATTAATTAAACCAATAATTAATCCATTCACCTCCAATTATATAATTTCCTACCAACTAATTATTTTACAATTATCAAATTTTTTATGTAATTCTACTGACATCCTTCTTGTAATTCATACTCAAGTAGATCGTAATATCATCCTGGCTATTTTAACACTGTTAACAACTAGCTTTCTCAGGTAAACGTGAAATTAAAAATCCCCTAAAGATTGAGATCGTCAACCAACATTTTTCTATAGGTCAGCGCTTCTATAAAAAATGTATAAGGTATGCGGATCTCCCTCATCAAGTAATCTGACAATTTGAGTCCCTTAAAGGCAAAAAAACATAAGTACTGACATAAAAAATAATGTATAATCTTAAACATCCAATTATTATGATCTACCCAACTATCATGTCAATTGATTGGGAATTTGGTCTTCAGAAATAAAACTCCTCTTTTGCCGAGATTTCGGTGAATTTATCACCTTCCTCATGGCTCAAAGGATGTGACAGCGTCTATCAACAAACCAGTAGTTAGAGATGCAACCATAACTGGAGGGAAATGCAATTTGGAAAAAGAATTTTTGGAATGAAATGGAATTTGCTTCCCTATATTTTTACTCAATATTGCTTCCGAGTCTACCAAGGTAGCGGAAGCTTTGTTTTCACTTTTCAAGGATGAAATAAAAAGTTCTCCAAAATCAAAATTTCCACTCGCGTTTTACGTTTCAGACCTTCCTGAACAATTTTGATTCCGTATCTGTGGATCTGTCTGTCTGTGTGTCTGTCATGAATTCGTTGTAACGTGCATAACTATACGAAGTTATTGTCCGATTTCTATGAAATTTTCAGGGATTGTGCGGGTTGGTGTGTAGACGGTCCCCTATGAAAATCATCCCCGGACTGATAGAAGCTACTGTGCATGCGCAAACGTAAATTCCTTGTAATGAAAGGGGGTTAAATTTTTTCTTGGTCGATTCCAAACGTTCAGTTCTAATTTCTACCTTAGTAGGAACGTACTCAACCTCATGATATTGGTGAATTTTTTATGATCCAGCTGTGATCGATCTCCACTCTACGTAAAGTGCTTGAAGCTGACCGTATACGCTTTTTTCAGATGCACTGTTCATTCACAAACACAAACTCATTAATCGTAGGCGAAATGACCAAGAACCGCAATGCCTGTTTATAATTATTAGGTCCGAAATAGGAGTAGTAAGTACGGCACTTAATTGAGAATGTAACTACTCTGAAATCTACACAAAACACTCAAGATGAAAGCAAAACCCTGAACACGGGCGTAAACAAGAACGGGTACTTGAATATAGTCGATTAAAACCAACAGAAATCGAATTACTCATCACCTAATTCCAACAAATATCACGAAACGCTGGGAATGAAACATGAAAATTGTACTTGAGAAAATCAGTATCTTCGGTTTACATTGAGAAGAGATTCAAAGAGAATGCATCTGCTGGAACGAAACCTGCTACCTGAATGTAGTGATAAGCGCTGATGAGCAAGTTACTATCTCTTCCTAGTGTTTAAATCAAGTTTTGCTTCCGAGTATACCAAGGTAGTGGAAGCTTTGTTTTCACTTTTCAGGGATGAAAAAAAAAGTTCTCCAAAATCAAAATTTCCACTCGCGTTTTACGTTTCAGACCTTCCTGAACAATTTTGGCTCCGTGTCTGTCTGTCTGTCTGCCATGAAATCCTTGTAACTGGGAAAACTATAAGAAGTTGTAAACCAAGTTCGATGAAATTTTTTTTAGTTGAAATGATGTTTTGAATTCCCCCTTGTTCTCACTTTACCTGCAATAGTTTCAAATTTTATTTCCTACCAGTTATGGTGGCATCTCCAACTACTGGTTTATTGATTGACGCTGATGTGATGTTCACACGGTATCACATCCTTTGAGCCCCGAGGAAGGTGGTAAATTCACCGAAAGCTCGGCAAAAGACGAGTTTTATTTCTGAAGACCACATTCCGAATCAATTTACAAATGATCTTCAACATAAAACGTGCAAAGCCGAGTCACACTTCCTTCCCTCAACCCACCTATCTCTTAAGAAGAACACTATGAATAATGGTGAAGAGAAACTATCCTCGAACAAGGTAATTTTTGTGCATTTATTAGCATATCACAGACCTGTGTATTTGTGAGGAGCGTGGGCTATGACTTTCGTACTGAAAAGCAAATCTCGTGAATATTTTATGAATAGTCCCAAACAAATTACGTCAATCCCTTATCACTCACTTAATTAATTTAATTCCCTCGTCATTGCCGATTTCCCCCAAACTAAGGTAGTTTTTGATCATCCCATAAATGACTCCCATGTTTCATTAAACTCATATTTTAAACGAAACATCAGGGATTGTACTGGTTTGATCGTATCTGTCGGGTTCATCGTGGAAGCAGTTTTAAACAAGAATTTCAGAACAGGTAGTTCCCAACATTCATCCTCGGCGGGATTCTGCTAGGCAGGCGGGCAATGTCTCTTCATTGTCTGACAGTTTTCTAAAGCCCAACTTCGTTGTGATAACACGAGACGGGACAATAGAACCTTTGGAACCACATTTCAATAGCTGCTCCTGGAGTGACTTCTGCCACCAAAAAAAAAGTAATCGAAGAATTAAATAAAAAATTCGAGATGATTAATACATTATTATAATACTTGGCCGTTAGCTGGATTAATGAACCGGTTCCCGTGAGATCACCGAAGAATGACAATCGGACGAAAATTCAACCTGAAATGGTTGTTTACTTACTTTACTTTACATTTTTACTGGTAGTACTTGTTGTCAGAATCGTAAATCACTCATAAATGTCAACAAACATCGAGTACAGTGCGCAGAATGAATACCTACGGCAAGCACAAATATTTTTTTGACATGGAAATAGTCTTTTGGCTGGGAGTAAATTTTTCACGACACTTTTTTGCTACAAAAAATGCAACGCGATACCAGTTAGTACTTATACAAAATCATAGCTCCATATGGTTAGCTAAGAAGCTAGGTTCTCTAGAATACTGAGACTTATTACGTGCAATCGGAGAGTTTTTTTTTTAGAAAAACAAATTCTGTTTATTCGTAGGAAAAGTAAATACTACGTTGTTGATCAATTGATAAAATGAAATAAAGTATCAACCTACTTCATGCTAAATCAATTGATAAATTGAAATAAAGTATCAACCTACTTCATGCTAATAAATTATTCATAATATATCTTGTGTGTATTTTATTTCATCATTTTAATTTTCAAATTACTCCTACAACAATGGACATATCCATGATCTATTGTTTTTCCCTCTATTGGAGAAAATTTTAGTTTAATTCGGTTTTCGGATTCTCCATACTTGGAAACGTAAACCTCAAAATATTTTGGATTTGGACATTCCCTCCCAAAAGTGCCTCTCCAACAAGATAACCCCCCCCCCCCCTCTTTCCGACTCACTCCGTCTCTTTCTGGCCAATTAGCGGGCAGAAAAGCGAGTCGGAATCGCAGAGTCGGACGCTTGTGAACCTATAATTATATACCTATAATAATACCTTCAGAGTGCATTCGGAAACCATCGCCTGGTGTGTGGACTGTGCAGTCTTGACTGTGTGAGTTTTGAGGCACTAGGGAGATAGAGAATTTGACGCTCTTTCCAACGGTATAATTATATTAAATATAATGCTCTCTTGTTTTTCAGTCAAAATTCAAATTTTGAATTTTGACTGAAAAACAAGAGAGTTATGGCTGTTTTAATGGCGTAAGGTCGAAAATACGAAAAACATCTTAAAAGTGATACAAGTCGGATTTTAAGGGGTTAAAGAAAGTAAAAGGACCAAAAAAGTTGTATTAGTAACTAATAGAAGACTTGATAACTAACTGTAGAATCGAACTCTGCCTGGTGGTGCACCTGTATACATAGTTATTACCTCAGTAACCTATAATGATAACGTTCCAACTTGAACCAGTTTTGGTTCTCATATTCGTATGTAGGAATGTCCCTGGCCAATCTTTCCGTTTATTCGTTCAATCCTCTGGATCGAGTCCCCTCCTATTAGCGAGCTGAATTGTAACCAAAGCCTTCCACATCAATCACTTTGCGGGAAGTAGCGACAACTTTCGTCGAGTTGATTTGTGTGACCCGATAAACGAAATGGCCATCACAACGAATACGTAGTCTTTAGCGTGATAGATTCTTTCCATCCGGGGACTCTTAGTACAGGCGTGCCTACATATAATTCAGGCTTTTAGGGATACAGACCTGAAATTACCAGCAGATACTAAGTTAGCTGATACATTGTATATTTACATTTCGTAGTTATGCCATAAGAAGCTAGGAGCTATTTTCTGGAGGGATATCCAGAAAATAGGTTAAAAGTGCTACTAAAAAAAAGTTGGAGGGTAAAAATAAACGCTGCAAGTCATTGCCCAAAGGTTTATTATTTTCAGTATAGATCACCCTTCTGTATAGATCCCTCCCTACCAACCATAGGTACCTACTACCACTAGGGCATTTTTGAAAATTTCAACCCCAACCACCAACCAAATGGAAATGAAGGGTTAAACTAGCTAAACGTCTAAGGCACTCAATACTGATTTTCTTATAAACTTCACTCTTCAGTGTTTGACAGTTTCATTTTCACCTGAGCATGTAAAAATTATGTTTTCCACCTCTGGCTGGAAATTCAAGTCCAGCATTTCCGTCCTGCATTTAATTATATTATTGTTAATTTCCATACTACTTTGATAATTTAATGTAATTAAATTGATGTAATTGGTATAATAATGTGAATTTGGCCGTCGCTCTAAAAATTGCTCGTTTTTCTGATTCTGTTTTTTTTTCAAATTATATTTTATTCTGAAGTTTTAAATTTTTTACACAAATAAAATTCAGTAAGTTTTATTCCGAAGTTTTAAATTTGATTCCGAATTATATTTTATTCCGAAGTTTTAAATTTTTTACACAAATAAAATTCAGAATATTTATAAATACAACTTTTTCAATCATTTCATAGTCTCGCAGCAACATCATAACAATATTTCTATACCCAGCATTTCCGTTTTCGATTTAAATATATTAATGAGCGTTTCGTGGGTCCAAGCAGAATGTTGACGATATGACAATTCTGACGTCCCGAGTTACGCCCATTTAGTCAACAGCGTTTCCCGTTGAAACTATCCGACCAAACGTCCTTCCAATTTATCTGACGGGCATCCCTGCTATGTAAACAAGTCGGTTTCATCCTGCTAATTATCATAACGGCTTGCGCTCCGTCCGTCACACTCACAATAAGACATTATAATCGTCCGTTTTGGATTATAATTTTCAATAATGAGCCATCGGAATCGAGCTAGAAGAAACAATTTTAACCCCCTCAAAATTTGATGGTTTACTGTTCAAGTTACCTACGTAAAATCCGAAATTCGAATGAAACCTTATTCATCCGTCCGCTCTTCTTTGTCAGTCACATCTAAGGGGTAAAAACTATTTAAAAACGCCCTAGCCCTAAATTTTTGGATATAAAAGTATAGTTTTTCCATCAATTCTAAACAATATCGAACTTCTAGAATCGAATGAGACCACCCAGAGCTCTGTAGGACCAACCGTTCGCTTCATATGAAGTACTGAAGGCAACCCTCATTATGGTGGGCAAGGGCGTGAAATTTTCTCCCTTGAACGAACTAAGGTCTGGATAAGTTTCCCATCTTGTAGGTAGTTGATCAAATAAGAATAGCGGCCATTTTCGGCCCAGTTTTCCCTGAACCAGTTTTTGGTAGAAGCTCCAGTGCTCGACATCTCAAGCTCATAATCTCAGTTTTGTACTCATATTTTCAACCATCATCATTATATTGTTACGCTGTTAGCTTCCACTTTCCCTTATCTCCTGTTTCTTATGTTACTCCGTTAGTTTTTTAAAACTGAAAAATGGTTAACGCTACCATAAAGCGGGGTGCGTATGGTACAACCTCGATTTTCAAATCGAAATTTATGTAGCGACTTGGAAAACTGCGAATATGACTGCGTCCAATTTTAGTAGTTCCTAATCTCTTCTCCATGCAAATTTTCGCGATTGGCTGATAACAGTGATAAGAAGTGGAAATTTATCGGATATTCGGTGAATAAGTGTCTTGTTGGGAATTTATTACGAGGCTTTTTCGAGTCTGACGTACATTTCATGCAAGAATTAATTCAGTATGAGTCGATCTATGTTTAAAATAGTTTATTGGTTCATTTTAAACTTCTAATGAAGAAAATAGCTGCAAAACGTGGGATACATATCTGTGATGAGTCAGGTAGAATTTTTCTAGTGAAAAAAAGAAAAAAAATCTTCGGCAACCTGAGTGATACGATTGAGGACTGTCAAATTTTATTTATATTTATTTTTTACACTTGAATTTTTCTCATTTGCCTTGAAGGATCTCAATTTGGTTGAAATGTTTCAACACGGTCTGTTTAGAACGAAAAACGCTGAAAATTATCACACAAAGGTTTATTATTGTCCTGTAGACCCCAAATGGAGCCCTTATACCAAATTTCAAGAAAATCGGTCCAGTGTTGCTAAGAAAAGTGCCGCGTACGGCGGACGCAAGGAAAATTTTTTATTCGATTTTCGGATTCTACGTACGTAACTCGAAACGTAAACTAACGAATTTTGAGGGGGGTTACAATTTTTTTCTTGGTCGATTCCAAAGGTTTATTATTGAAAATATTACACCAAAATGGGTGTTTGGTAAAATTTGTCGGAGGAATTTATTTTTCAAAAGCTGTAGAATTGATTGTGGGGTGGTTTTGATACGAATGGAATGGAAGCGTTCAGAAGTGGAAAAACGCTGCAAATCATTGCTCAAAGGTTTATTATTTTCTGTATAGATCACCCTTCTGTATAGATCACTGGTTCTCCATCAATAGCACCTACCACCATCTGTATTCTCCATTGACCCGTCCTCTCAAATTTCAGGTTCCTGCGTTCAACAGGAGAGGAAATGGCCTTGGAGCTCACTCAGCTGATCAGTGACCACTCAGGCACCTCCAGCATTCTCCATTGACCCGCCCTCTAAAATTTCAGCTTCCTGCGTTCAACAGGAGAGAAAATGGCCTTGGAGCTCACTCAGCTGATCAGTGACCACTCATGCGCCTTCAGCATTCTCCATTGACCCGCCCTCTCAAATTTCAGGTTCCTGCGTTCAACAGGAGAGGATATGGCTTTGGAGCTCACTCAGCTGATCAGTGACCACTCATGCGCCTTCAGCATTCTCCATTGACCCGCCCTCTCAAATTTCAGGTTCCTGCGTTCAACAGGAGAGGAAATGGCCTTGGAGCTAACTCAGCTGATCAGTGACCACTCAGGCGCCTTCAGCATTCTCAATTGACCCGCCCTCTCAAATTTCAGGTTCCTGCGTTCAACAGGAGAGGAAATGGCCTTGGAGCTCACTCAGCTGATCAGTGACCACTCAGGCTCCTTCAGCATTCTCAATTGACCCGCCCTCTCAAATTTCAGGTTCCTGCGTTGAACAGGAGAGGAAATGGCCTTGGAGCTCACTCAGCTGATCAGTGACCACTCAGGCGCCTTCAGTATTCTCCATTGACTTTTGATTATGGAAATTTGATTACTGGTTGGTTACGCAGAAGGCAAAACTGTATACAAATCGAAGAAATGAACAGCGATCGCATTTTAATCAGAAAAAATTTCAACGGAGATTAGACCTCTTTTGCGATTCACACTCATGATTCTGTTTTATCGAAGGAAAAGCTTCAAGTACTCGTAGGGACCGAACGGTTTGCCCTACAGAGCTCCGGGTGGTCTCAAAAATTTTTAAAAATTCAGTACTATTTAAAATTAGTGAAAAAACGATACCTTTATTTCGAGAGTTTTCGAGCTAGGGCACTCTTGAAAATTTCAACCCTTAATTTTCACCCCTTAGAAGTGACCTACATCAACCAAAAGCTTCGGCGCACAACTAGACCCCAAATGGAGCCCATATACCAAATTTCATCGAAATCGGTCCATGGTAACTAAGAAAAGTGCCGCGTACGGCGTACGGCGTACGGCGGACGGACGGAAATTTTTTTATTCGATTTTCGTATTCTACGTACCTTGAAACGTAAAACATCAAATTTTGAGGGGGGGGTTAAAATTTTTTTTTTCTTGCTCGATTCCAAAGGCTTATTATTGAAAATAATAAACCAAAAAAATTGTGTACTAATAGTCACCTCAAATTACGGGGTGAGAATTATACGAACAAAAATTTTAATAATTTCTTCAATTCTACACTTTAAAAATCCCTCTAAAGCTAGGATAAGTACGAGTACGTTTCAGAATCAGTGGGATCAAAAGAATAAAAAAAATAATGAAAATGTTGACAATTACAGAAAAACCTTAAAATCTGTAGCATAGTCCCTCCGTTTTACAGTACTCAATATATTACAAAACTTCTTTTTTTGCATCAGTTTTTACATTCTTGAGCCAGTTCCATGTCTGTCTGTCGGTGTGTTTGTCTGTCATACAGGTCTGTGTGTCCGCCAATCCTTGTCACGGGCAAAACTATACGAAGTTATTGTCCGAATTCGACGAAATTTTCGGGGATTGTGCGGGTTGGAGCGTTGATGGGGTTACCAGTGTAACACAACGACCTGGTTGACTTTTAAAAAATCTAACTAGAAGTGGTAATCCACGTATAGAAGTACGTACCATAAGGTACGATAAGTAACCGATTTAGTAGGGCTTCCAAAGGAAGTTTCCACTATTTGTAATAACCAAGCTTATTAACCGGCATCTTCGTTTAAACTCGAAAAAAGTTATTATAAAGTCAAATTCTTATAGGTCTCAGTCACGAAAACAAATTAGAAGAAATGTGCTGTCAAAGTTGACTCGCGTACAATTTATAGGATTTCTAAGGAAGTCTAATTCGGAATTTTCCAGACCAATTTTTGAAATTTCCAAACCATACTCAGAATTTTCCAATCCAGTTTCAGAACTTTCCAATTCAAATTCAGATTTTTCCAAAACGATTTCAGAATTTTCCATTTCAATTTCAGAATGTGATCAATTTTTCTGTGTGGTTCTATAATAGCATTTCCAAGTCAAATGAATCCTTTTCCAAACCAAATTCCCATCCTCCCAGTTCATAAGGGACCACCTCGTAGGGGATCATCCTCCCAATTCATAGGGGACCATCTACTTAGTGAGATTAGGTGCTTTACGGTAGTATATTGTTATGTTGTGGGGAAGGATTAAGTAATTTGATTGGGAAAAGGATTAATTTGGTTTGAAAAAGGACTAATTTGACTTGAAAATCCTATATTTGCAAAAAAAAATCAACAAATTGATGTTGAGTTTGCATAACAACCTGACATGAAGATAGATTAATGTTTTGATTTGGCGATGAAAAATAAAGGTAGGTATCAATTAAGATTGTTGTTCTGTACTCCTGCTGTAGTCATTTTCTTGGTTGTTGTGGAGAAGGAAGCAGAGGACGTCAATATACTCTTTTCAACATTTATATTTATATTTATGTATATTGACGTCCTCTGCTTCCTTCTCCACAACAACCAAGAAAATTAAGATTGTTCTAAAACTATAAATGCCTGCTGCTGGTTCACTGTGGATTACTGGAGAATTCATAGCCCTGATCTTGCGTGCTCTTGTGATCTCAACCTGCCTTGTTTTGTTCCAATCAAACATTCGTCTTTCTGTGAACCACGTAAAATTTCATGCATTACGTCGAAAATTCGATTTATTTTTCATTTACTTATCCACTACTGTACCTTTGTTTCACTTAGCTCATGTTTTTTTCCCTTTTGTTCCAGGTAAGGCGAGGATTCCAGAATTGTACCTTTTGGTTTCATAGATGAATGGGTATGATCTTATTTCTTACCCTTTGTCTTATAAACGGCTTAGGAACAAATCGATACCTTAAAGCACAAGGGAGCTATGTCCATCCACCTTCCACATTTTTTATTTTTGTAATTTCAGAAAAAGTAAAATTCAACAAAACTATTATTGAGTTTTCTTGACGATAATAGCCTGAAAATGTATTGAGGAAATTAAGGAGTTTAGTGTAATAAGCCATTATTTTAGGAATGGGGAATTTGCCTCACATTTTTTTATTTTTTTTCGAATGAGGGTTTATTTTTATGGAATAAAACCATAGTGAGCTGCTCGAAAACGCATCCAAAAAATTTAGAGAATTTAAGGAAGATGGAAATTTTAAATGTGGTGGCAATGAGTAAGAGGCAGCCATGTTTGAAACGTGACGGATATTCTACCAATCTGACTTCAAAGGAGGTTCTGTGGCGCTTACCACAGAAGCGGAACATACACGAACTTTTACCTTCCGAGTAGTGCGCACAAGAGTGCGCCACGATCTGGCAGGAAGAACCCTGACACAAAATTGACCAAAAGAAACAGTATTACTCACTTTTTTACAATACGAATCTATCTACTAGTTTATCAAGCATTATTATTCTTCATCATCTCTTATTTAGTTCCAAGATTTGAATCACATTATTTGAGTAGCCATTTCACTGGATCGTTTTGTGTGGCGTGCTAGAACTCTGTCTGTTGTCGTTGCTTTCGCGTCGTTTTTTTTTTTTTTTTTTCGTATGACGTCAACAATACTCCTCGATTTTCGCGGTGTTTTGTAACAGAGGTTCACTTGTTTAGTCATTTTCTCCTACGGTAATTTTTTTCCGTTGGTTATTCCTAGTGTTAAACGTTATTCTAGGGCCCTATAATAGGATTTGCCTTGAAATTCCAGAATCTAAAATTGAGGCAAATTCCCCATTGTGCATTGGTGATAATTTCTTTTGCGTTTTTCTCAAAACTCCGTTTTTGGACATAGCTCCTTTGTGCTTTAAGGTATCGAAATGTTCTCAAATTCGTCCTTGAATTTAATTTGAAATTGCAACACAATAGTACGCGACGGTTTATTCGTAATAATTACTGATACGCAATCATCTGCTGATAATTTTTAGCGGTCCAGTGAAGGACTCTCCGTCAGTTTTGGAAATGAATAAATTTCCGGTGCTCGCCCCAATCGTTCTAATGAAAATGGATTTTTCTTACGTTGGCATATAAATATTTCCTGAGGCTTTTAAGAAATGGATACCAGCCAGCTAACATATTAGCAGCCTACGGCCATGAATCCAGAGGTTGACTTACTGGAGCCCAGGGGTTCCCTTCTGAACATCCAAAAGTTTCGGCAATCTGCCAGAGTGTTAATTCAAGTGCCGTTGTGCCAAGCCCGGCAAAACTTCCTATTTTATTTATCTTTCTCTTTGTCTTCACTACAGCAAACAATCGTAATTATTCTAAATTACAATTCGTTATGATCTTTCGTTTATTCTTCGAAGGACGCGCGTTCAATCTTGAATTTTGGAGACAAATTAATCATAGATAGTTTGGTAATTCTTCCAAGGTGAGGAAACTCTTTGTAGGAAAAGAAAATGAATAATGCTGGGAAAATCAGCAAGTCGCTACTTGCTAGCTACGACGGAATCTACAATACGGTTCGTAGAGAATAATAGGGTGTGCGCCTGGGTAGGAAAAACTGTTTATTGTTATTTTTAATCTAAGGTAGACCTCATTCTGATCATTTTGGTACCAACCGCGACCTTCTAGCATGTGTAAATCTTTTCCCATGAATTTTTAAAGTTTCGACCGTTTATGACGTCACAGTGAACTGGGGGGTCCCGCCCAGGCGAGAGGGACGCGTGACGTCATAAACGGTCGAAACTGAAAAATCATAGAAACAGATCTACTCACGCTAGAAGGTCGCGGTTGGTGCCAAAATTCTCAGGATCTAGTCTACTTTCGATTAAAAATCTTTAAAAAAATCAAGGCGCACCCCCATTGTTAACATTTTGACTCTAATCTTCCAAAAATTCGCTTAAAAGTGAAATATGGCATATTGGGGATCTTCCACCTGGATGCACGTTTTATGGCGATTCAAGTTCGTATTTCAGGCTACATACAACTTTTTACAAACAATATCGTGCTGAAATTCGTACGAGTCTAAAACTCACTGAGGTACAGGAAGTACTGAGGTCTTGTTTGTACAGGAAGTCGTAGAATAGATTGCTACATTCACTGGGGTGCCTGTTCTCAACATGAGAGATGTCTCTCCCCTTCTGTTTCCGCCGGTTCAGCCTCGCTTGATCCGAGTTAATTGGCGAAATTACCGGTTAAGACTGGTATCACTTGCACATGGTCTCTCAGTCAACTTTGAATGTATGAGAGTCTGTTTTCTATCTATCAGAACAAGGAAATTCAACCTTATTTAAAAGCAGAGTTCTTTTACCACCTCAGTGATCTGAGGGGAATTCCAATGTCAATTAATTGTTTAATCAATTAATGGGGGGAATTCCAATGTCAATTAATTGTTTAATCAATTGGTTCATTTTTAAATTCATTGATGGATTGTTCTGCTCTTAATAGATACAATATTAAGATTTTGTAATTAATTGAGATTTCCAGGAGAATAAACAAGTTAAAAATATGATAATTGAAATTTAGTAATCCATGTATTATGTATGAATAGCATTCCTACTTTCATGATCAATTAGTTATACCCAACACGTGAAATTTCCTGGCGACACCACCTGCTGTGCCAGTCCGTCACCAAGAAACCGGTGGTGACAGACTTTTTTCATTTTACCTGCAATAGCTCTAAATCCTCATTCCCCGCCAGTTATGGTGGCATCTTTACCTACTTGGTGGTTATTGACGCTGATCTGATGTTCACTCGGTAACACATCCTTCGAGCCCCGCGACAGGTGATAAATTTACCGAAAGCTCGCCAAAGGAGGAGTTTTATTCCTGTGGACCCTATTGCCAATCTATCTGACAGAGAAGTTACGATGTATTGCTCAGCCACATTTCTGCAGAATAATCATAAAACGCCATTATTCTCTTAATGAATAATGTGATTGAGTTAACAAAAGTGTTTACGCTGAATACAATGATCATAAAAAAAAGGTAAACCACAGACTAAAATAGTGCCCAATAATCAACGATCTGTCAGAATCGTGACCACAAGTAAATTTCGTGTAACCGGCAATAATTCCGGACATTCATTCAAGAAACATTTGGTGGTGGGTAACCGAAATGTTGAGTAACTTGTACAAATAACCCTCAATTAACAACTCTATTTGGTTGAAGGAATATTCCTTCAAACCTGTTGTTGTTTGTCTAGGGAATGGTAATGACAGTCAAAGATTTGTAAATGGAGCGAATGGATCGATTACAATCACTTACGATCAATTCCACGGCAATTACGATGATTTATTCCAAATAACAAGAAAAGAAGGAGCGAAAACAACGCAGTGAGAAGTATGTCAGATGTGAGCTCATTTCCATTTAAACTGAAAAGACGAGAAAATATCGATTTCAACAGGAGAATGAGAACTGGTGTACAATCGCGGTTTTCAAGATTAGTGCTTAAAAGACGTAAGAACTAGGGATGGCAAAAAGGTATCGATTCTTCGAAAAAACAAAAGATATTTTTAGATTTTTTTTTTCTCCCCGAAGGATCGGAGAATCGATTTAAAAATTCGAGAATCAGTCTGATTCTTTTCATCAGCTGGTTGACGGTGATAAATTGTCATCATCAACAATCACTACAACCAATAACCATCACAACCACAATGGGAGAGGTTAAGAAACACCACCACCACCTGGTGGAACTTACCATGACGTCATGCAATCATCCTCATTTAAATCATTGATGGATTGATTAACAATTAATGAACCAAAATTTAAACATGAACTATTACCACATTTTGGTTTATTATTTTCAAAAATGAACCTTTGGAATCGACCAAGAAAAAAAAATTTCTTCTTGCCGCTGGAATCATCAAAATTTAACAATAATTTATTGCCGGTGAAAAGTGGGAAAAACTGTTTATTCACTGACTTCCGTTTATTCACTCAACTTAGATAACAAACATTGTAACAACGAACTTACATAATTGATAACAAACGAACACAACAGTTTCTAATAACGGGCTTTTTCTATGAAAATTCGCTCATTAACTCATGCTGCATGAATGGACTTTTTTTGTTTGGTCGTTTGAACAAAAATAATAGGCATTTTTATATTCGAACAATATTGTTTTATAAGAATGCCTTTTTTGTTGTTTTTGTTCTTCTATAAAAATTATACTATACTTCTTTTCAATGTTTCGAGTTCCAATTACAACATTTTTTCTACTATTCTACGATAATTATAATGTAGATACTATGATCAAAATTGTTGACAAGATCTATTTTTTTTAAATCGAATTTTCAAAGAAAGTTGGCTGTTTTTTCCTCCTCTTACATTACATCGATGTATCGAAACGTCCATTTTTTTCCAATGTTTTTAGACATCGATGTTTCTTGAGAGAAAAACGCTGCAAATTATTACACAATGGTTTATTATTCTTTATTTTTCTATATAGATCACTCGTCTGCAAAGCCACCAACCATCCAACATGAAGAAAAACATCGATCGCATTTCGGTCAGCTTTAATTTGAACGGAGATTAGGCCTCTTTTGCGATTCACACTCGTGTTTCTGATTTATCGTACGTCCAAACTTCAAATTCTCGTAGTGAGCGAACGGTTTGTCCTACAGAGCTCCGGGTGGTCTCAAAAAATTCTTAAAATTCTATAGAATCTTAAATTGAAGGAAAAACAATACCTTTATAACAAAATGTTTTGAGTTAGGGCGTTTTCAAAATTTCAAAATTGATTTTGGAACCCTTAGAAGTGACCTAAATCAACCAAAATCTTCGGGGCACAACTAGACCCCAAATGGAGCCTACATACCAAATTTCATCAAAATCGGTCAATGCTAAGTGGCAAAAGTGCCGCGTAAGGCGGACGGACGGCCAAATTTTTATTCGTTTTTGGATTCTACGTACCTTGAAACGTAAACCATCAAATTTTGAGGGGGTGTTGAAAAATTTTTTTATCTTGGTCGATTCCAAAGGTTCATTATTGAAAATAATAAACCAAAAATCATCGATACCCTTCCCTACGAATAACTGGTACTTAAAAAATCAACAGTTTGCGGGTGAGTAGTCTATGAGTCTGCGGGGACGAGTAGAGTACTTTTTTAGGGTTTTCTGTAAAATGCTATATTGATGCTATGTGGTATATTCGGAATCTTACTGAAATTACCTATAAGAATATCTTCCTTATAAAGTAGAACCTCGAAGTAAACTGATTGCTAAGGAATCAAAACTGAATACAACTCGAAGAAACGAACAGTGATTGCATTTCAGTAAGATAAAATTTGAACGGAGATTAGGCCTCTTTGGTGATCCGCACTCGTGATTCTGTTTTATCGAAGGGAGCGAACCCTTAAGTTCTCGTAGGGAGCGAACAGATTATCCTACAGAGCTCCGCGTGGTCTCTAAAAATTCTAAAAAAAAAACAATACCTTAATAATAATAATATGTATTTATTTCCAGTTTTCACAACAACGTATGATTGGAATTGTCAAAAATTAAAAACATACAACACAAGAAAGATAATAACCTAGAATAATAATGGAATCTAATCAGCCAAAGCTGGCGGAGATGATTGGAAAAAGTCTTTCACACTATAAAATTCTTCGTCTATATAATACTTTTTTAGTGTAGTCTTAATTTTTGCAATCGGGCAGCTGAGGGCACCGTCTCCAATGTGATTGAGGATCTTGATGATGGAGAAGCTGGCACATCGCTCAAAAAACTTCATTCGGTGACGTGGGACAATGATGAGGTCGGTCCGTCGTGTCGAATAGCCATGGTCGAACCTCATGCCTTCAAACCATGGACGAAGTTTCCGAGCAAACAGGACAGCGCGGTATACATAGGTGGCAGGGACAGTCATCAGCTTATTTCCTCGGAACTTTCCTCTACAAGACTGCCCAGGTCTCAGACCCAAAAGTACTCTCAGGGCTCGTTTCTGCATCCTGAAAACCAACTCCAGATTTGCAGCTGACCCCCAGAATAACATTGCATAAGTAGCTCTTGACATCACGAGAGAGTGGTATGCTGTCAGCAGAACGGAGCGATTCGCCATTGTTTTCAGCTTCCGCAGGCAAAAGGTGTAGCTGCTCAATTGCTTACACAATCCCGTAACATGTACATCGTAATTAAGGCGACCGTCCAAGTGTAGCCCCAGAAAGCGGGTTTTCTCCTCAACCAACACATCCAAACCGTCAAGCACAATCGTTGCTGGGTGAGATAGTCTTGACTGTGGAGCCCTGAAAAAGACACATGAGGTTTTCAACTCATTCAGGCACAAGCCATTTACCGACAGCCAATTCTTAGCCGCCCGATACAGAAGGGAACACGTTTCAATGGCTTCAGGCAGGGTGTTCTTCTTTATGATGATGTTCGTGTCGTCAGCGTATTGAACTACCAGGCAGTTGTTGTCAATCGTGGAAATGAAGTCCGGGAACCCATTGACGAACACCAAAAACAATAGATAACAAAAAACAATAAATCAATATTTTTTGATCGATGACGTTTTCAAAATGTCAACCCTTAATTTTCACCCCTTAGAAGTGACTGACATCAAACAAAAGCTTCGCGGCACAACTAGACCCCAAATGGAGCCCATATACCAAATTTCAACGTACGGACAATTTTTTATTCGATTTTCGGATTCAAAAAATTTTGAGGGGGGTTAAAAATAATAAACCAAAATTGATTTGTACCTTTTACATAGCCATGCGTTGAGATTGATATTTTATTCCTCATTGTATTATAGACATTACCGTACGAAGGTGCCGACTCACTTGGCAGGTGTTTCTGATAACATAATAATTTTGGACTACCGAGGAAAACTATGAGCAACTATTGTTGATTTGAAGCAGTTATACTAGTACCTGTCAGACACTATTTTTATTCGCTCAAAATTAACGAGTGGTTTTGTGCGGTCAAAAGTTTGAATTAATTCGAGAACTGATAGTGGGGAAAGTTTCTGCCAGGTGCCAGGAAGGCTGGCGATCTGCCACTATTCCACTTGGGACCGTGAGTGGCATAATTGCAGAAAATAAACACAGCAACGAAACATTCTGAGGCATCACCGAGAGCGCACCACTTCAGAAAAACTGCTGGCAACTACTCAATTTACTCGTGCTGTTTACATCCCTCAAAACTCAAAACAATAATCGTTTCCTCATCTCGTACCTCGCCGCAATTATAATAACTATAACGGTTGTACCTGTATGAGTTGAGTAATAGCGGAGAGTAATAATAGGGAAGGCAACTGACGAGTATTATGGGCCCTAAAAAGGTCAAGGTGACGGTAATTCTGGCGTGACAAGGTAGAGCTCCGTTAAATTTTCCATAGCATGTTGAACTAGAGAGGAATATCACCACTACCTTCTCTGCTCCATTGTATTCATTTGTAAGAAAGCATCTACTTTGTGAAAAAGATTTAAGAAACCCATTCAGAGCAGTTTTTATGACGACGAAACAGTGAAAACAAATCGACTTTGTGAGACATTAACTAATCGAATGAGAATTAACTAAAAGAATAAGAATTAACTAAAAGAATGAGAATCGAGAGAGGTCTTACGTCCACAGGGTTGTAGGAAATTGCGCAGAACAATTCGTCCCACTCTCAACAGCAATACGCGATACTCTTACCCCTGCTATACTCGGTCGAGAAGTGTCTGAAAACGAACACTCCCTGTTTGCACTACCTGTAAAAATGGGTGGGCTAGCCATTGAGGACCCTGTTCTGTCAGCGAATGAGGCGTTTACTGCCTCGAAACGGGCCACTTCAGTCCTAATAGCCACAATTGCAGATGGGGATGATTTCTCAGGGTCTGACCATGAAGAACGGGTGAAAGACGTATTGAAAACGCAAAGACTGATCCGCAAACAGACCAACATCGATCGAAGTCAACAAGCAATAGAGGCTCTTTCCCCGCAGGCCAGAAAGACAATAAAAAGAATTGTTGACGGAAATGCATCGCAATGGCTCACAGTCATACCCCTAGCCAGTGACAACCTGGACCTCTCCAGCACTCAGTTCAGGGATGCATTGTGTTTACGGTATGGGAAAGAAATAGATGGGCTCCCAACTTCATGCGATGGATGTCCCCCAAACTCAGACGGTACCAGAGTCCCCATGAATGTTAACCATGCTCTGAACTGCAAGCGCGGTGGATTCGTGAAGCAGGGTCATGACTCCGTAAGGGATGAAGTAGCAAAATTAGCAGCCCTAGCATGGAATGGTGTGATAACTGAGCCAGTTATGAGGGAGGGCAGTGAGCGAACACCCGGGCTTGTCGCCGACATAAAAGTCCAAGGGGTCTGGAGTAGGGAGAGGGCGTCTTTCTTTGACAACCGCGTTATTAACGCTGACGCCACTTCCTACTCGACCCGGGAATGGTCCGACATAGCCGAGTCAGCCGCAAGAATAAAACACCAAAAGTACGACACTGCAGCAGAGGACCTTCGCGGCACTTTTACGCCTTTGGTTTGCTCGTGTGAAGCTGTACTCCACAGAGAGTTCAGGAACTTCGAGAAGCGACTCGTCGACACACTCACTGACAAGTGGAGCAAGCCCCAGTCGTACATAGCCGGATGGGTGCGAGTGAAGATCCAACTCGCAGTCATCCGAGCTGTATCACTTCGACTTCGAGGGACGCGAAAAGAGCTGAGGTGCCACAATCCATCTAGAAGTCTGGGACTGGAAGATGGCTCACCGCTTCCTCTCCTCAGAGACTGATCTGGAAATACGGGCTTTGCCATTCCTGATCCCCTGGATGTTTCTGCCATTCCTGATCCCACGAAATTCCTGCCTGCTCTCCTCCATTCATCATGCAAAAATTATAGTAATTTATAATGAAAAAAAAAAAAAAATGAATCGAATGAGAATCTTGGAGTCTGCTCTTACTTGTTTATTAGTTTAATTCATGTTTCGGAGTACACCTACGCCTTATTCAGCCTTCATAAATTAGCCTGGGGATCCTCCTGTGGGTTGTTGCATTATTTGTGGTTCTATCCAATTTCAGTTTTAGTCGCAGTCAGAAGACACCAACTCTACTTGTTTTTGTAATTCTAATTTCTGCCCTCCTCTTTTAGGATTAATGTATACAGGGATCCATATGTTATCCACCAAACTTCGGGAGTAGTTTCTACTACTAATTTGCTACAAAAAGTGTCTCTTAGCAATTTTCCTTTAACCCCCTTAAAATCCGAGTTTTTAGGACGTCCCACAGTAAGACTTGGGCGTCCTTATGCGATCGATCTGGGGTGAAGTTGGATAACACTCAACAGAAAAAAAAAATAACCACACAGTAATCCGTTTTAGACCATTCTGAATCCAAATCCGCGAAAAAAACCATAGGTGTATGTCTGTGTGTGTGTGTGTGTGTGTGTGTGTAACAAAATCTTGTGTACTCTGCACAGGCCTTAGTTCTCAACCGATTTTCCTGGTTCTTTTTTTGTTCGTCGCGGAAAACTATCTAGTTGTGCACTACGTCGCCGGAATTTCGAATTTTGCCTTTTAAGGGGAGGAAAGGGGGGGTTAATGCTCGAAAAACGTGCGTTTTTGGGCATAATCTTGTGTACTCTGCCCAGGCCTTAGTTCTCAACCGATTTTTGTGGTTCTTTTTTTCGTCGACGCGTTAAACTATCTAGTTGTGCACTACGGCGCCGGAATTTTGAATTTTGCTTTTTAAGGGGGGGTTAATGCTTAAAAAACGTGCGTTTGCGGGCGTAATCTTGTAAACTCTGCCCAGGCCTCAATTTCCAACAGATTTGTGTGTTTCTTTTTTTGTTTGACTCGAATAACTTCCGAGTTGTACATAATTTCACGCGAGTACCAAAATTCGCAAGGGAAGAGGGCAAGTGGGGGCATAATATTCACAAAATATCCGATTTTTCAATATTTCGGTTCCTTTACTGCTTACTTATTGTACCCAAGCTTTGAAATTGAGGAAAAATTCTCATTATACCTCCGTATTTTCATGAATTATTCTCTGTATCACCATGGAACTAATAGTGGTGCCACCGTGGTGCCAGGACACCATAAACCGCATATTTCGTGTTTTTTTTTTGTGTTTCACCTTGAATACGGATGTGAACCTCGACGGACCGCCTACTAAAACTAATAGATGAAAGTTCAATGTTACGACGTATTTCTGCTTTGGTGCCAGACTGGCACCATTGTTGGCGTTGGGGAGGTGGTGGTGGGGGGGGGGGGGGGGTGTGAACTCGAATTCGCATGTTGGGTATCGTAGATCATGGATTTTAAAATGCTCTTCAGATTCGAGGCTCCCATGCCGCTAGAAATGTTTTGGTAGATAATGGTGAGGGGGGGGGGGTCACAATTTCTTGCCTAAAGTAATAAACCAAATTACATCGAATGAAACAGTTGTATCGCTTACCAACTGGTTAAACTGATCTAATGCTTATCCAATGGGACGTCCCCTGGAATGCATGCATTACTAAACAATATGTTTTTACTTTTAAGATTTTTTTCGTGTTTTCGACCTCACACCTTTAAAACGGTCGTAACTCCCTTAAATTAGACTCAAAAATTAAAAATAAGGATATCGTTGGAAAGAGCGTAAAATTTCTCAATACATGAGCCGTTGACCAGTCGAGAAAAACAAAACGCTGGAGTAGTATTTTTACATCAAACTTGAAATTTCTGTTTTTGGTGAAAATGTTGATGATTTTTCCTCATTGAAACAAGGTATTTGCCAGAGGGGCTCATAAGCTTAAAAACTGCTCCATTTCATCAGCTTTTCAACGGTCACCCAATTTTTAGTTTCACTGTAGAATTAGAGGGAGAAAATGGTGTTTCAATGCGAAAAAACGTGTATTTTTTTCAACGAAATCGACGGTTTGACGTGGGGACGTGGTGCTTGGGAGGAGGAGACCCAGGATTCCTCCCGTTCAACCGTCAATTTCGTTGAAAAAAAATGCACGTTTTATCGCATTGAAACGCCATTTTCTCCCTCTAATTCCACAGTGAAACTAAACATTGGGTGACCGTTGAAAAGCTGATGAAATGGAGAAGTTTTAAAGCTTTTGAGCCCCTCTGGCAAATACTTTGTTTCCATGGGGGGAAAAATCATCAACATTTTTGGAAAAAACAGAAATTGACAAATTTCAAAGTTTGAGGTAAAAAAACTACTCTAGCGTTCAGTTTTTCTCAATTTGTCAACGGTTCATCTATTGAGAAATTTCGCGCTCTTTCCAACGGTATCCTTATTTTTAATTTTTGAGTGCAATTTAAGGAAGTTATGACCGTTTTAAAGGTGTAAGGTCGAAAACACGAAAAAAATCTTAAAAGTCAAAAAAGTCGGACTTTAAGGGGGTTAAAAAAAATTGCTAAGAGACATTTTTTGTTGAAAGTTAGTTGTAGAATCGACTCCCAAAGTTTGGTGAATAACATATGGGACACCCTGTATAGTAGTACATCCTTATGTATTCATGTCCTGCAAAGGTCACACCAGCTGAAATCTCATGTTTAGAATAAATTGTTTTAAATAACGATTAAACATTTTTCATACTGTAAATCACATCGTGAGAAGCAAGAAGAAAAACAGTTCTCAAAATATTTTTCCTGTGTTGGTTTGTGTCAGCAAATCCTTGTAACGGGCAAAGTTGTACGAAGTTATTGTCCAATTTTGATGACATTTTCAGGGATTATAAGGGTTGGCATGTAGATGGTTCCTAATAAAATTCATTGATAGTAGCCTCTACGCATGCGCAAAGTAAAACTCTTGGAGCAGACTTTGCGGGCCAAGATAAGGAAATATGACACAAATGATTTACGGCAAGCAGTGTCGGAGCTAAAAGGAGTGGCACCCAACAACATCAGGGTGATGGCTGCAACCTTGTCATGGCGCGGTGTGTGGCGCGGGAAAAGTGCCACGGAGTTGCGCGAGTTGGGCATCTCGGTAGGCGTACTCCGTGGTATCACCACCCGTGTCCTGCTCGGCTCATATTTGAACTGGTGGTCGTTTTATAGAGGCACTTCCCTTCATCCTTCTCTCCCACCCCCACCTTCCTCATCTTCCCTTATCCCTAGGGCCGGCGTCGGGTGAGTCCTGGGCGTCCTCCCCATTATATTTGATTTATTTATTTTTTTAAAATTTATGGCGTGCCCCCTCCGTCACCAAAGACATTTTGTCTTGAGGGGAGTTAATACAAAAAAAAAAAAAAAAAAAAAATTAACAATAACTTCCAGATTTTTCATCCGAATCCGATGAAATTTTCAGGAATCGTACGGGTTGGCGTGTAGATGGTCCCCTATGGGGTTAGTGCTAGGTACTTGGAGATTGATGTTTTATCGGTACGAAGAAACTATGTGCCACACCCACTTGGAAGACTTTTTTCCTAAACCAGACCTCTTTCAATAAATTGACGAATGGCACCCATGTGTTGTCCAGAAATTACAGAAAGCGGTGAAAGAAATTACTACCTGAAAGGCTCTCGTTGGGAAGCCCTAAATTCACGCAACAATTAATTAAGTTCGTGGTAAGAGCCATCATAGATTTAGCGTGGTGTTATTTATGTAGCCGCCCCCCTGATAGTCTAGACCTATCCCAAGTAGGGATCATCATGCCAAGCACCCTGGAAGAAGAGTGGTGAGGACCCTGGGTTCTCCCTAGATACTTCTTCAATCGTCAGTCGGGTTCAGGACGAGCCAGTGAACTGACCGCAAGGGGAGTTTCGGTGGTCTAGAGCTATGTTATCGATTTATAATCCGTTTTGAACAAAGTTATTGTAGAATACAGTTGTTTCTTTATACGCGAGTGATTTACGATCCTGACAACCAACTGGAAGAAGAGGAAATACCGGAGAATGGAAAAATAGTTATCCCATCTCCATCATCAGAAGTTGGGATTCGATCTCAAGAGCTTCACAACAGACAAATGCTGCTATTTCTTCCGTCAAGTTCGACAAAAAGGTTTGAGGAAAATCATTACAATCGTGAATTATTTCATGATGAATCTTAACCCCAAAATATTGGATCGTGGGAAGAATTCGCTCGTGAACAGATGTGTTTATTGCAATGAGTTTTCGATGATGAACCCCCCCTTCCGTCTATGTTCTGTGTCGCCCATCTACCTGGAGAGCATCGCACGTACGCACGCAGTAGTTCAACAATAATCTACTTCGAGAGTAGTAAGTTGGATAAAGAGTAGTTCTCTTGTCGGGAGTAGGTACTGAGAGTAGTACAGAATGACACGCCCTCTTCAGTTTTTCGTTGTGTTGAGCAGCCAACCTAAAGAAGAATCTAGGGAGATCCCAGGGTCCTCACCACTCGCCTTCCAGGGTGCTTGGCATGAAGATCCCTACTTGGGATAGGTCTAGACTATCTGGGGGGCGGCTACATATATGTAAGCAAACAAACAGAACACGATTAAAGCATGTTTAATGAATTTTAGCCAAAGGCTCTAAGCAGTAAGCAGGGCCAGAAAGGCCGACTTTTAACCTATTTCTAACGATTTTTGTACCTAGGTAATATTATAGCAGTTACTCCTCTGGGAAGGTATTCTTCCCATGCTACATTTTTAAATTTATTCAGTTGACAACGGTTTTGGACGATTCCCTCGATCAGTCTATTCATAAAACAAGATTACTGTTCTTTCTATGCCTTTCTACATCTGAGAGGACCTGAAACCCCCCCTTATGATGATCTAGAATTGTGGAACTATTAATCTTCTGAGAGCTTCGAGCTGTCTAAGAAACCACCAAGCGTTTAATAAAATATGATATTTTTTTCGTGAGCATTCAGACCTTCAAGACAAGGTTCGGGGAACACTGGAACTGTGCAGCTCTTCTTAAGGGGTTATTGTCAATTGAAATCGCCATAGTAAGTATTTTATCAAAAGAAGACGAAAAAGTGGTGGTTTGTGGGGGGGGGGGGGTGACCTATATTTTATCACGGTTCGTCCCACAGCCACATCGAGGAGTTATCTGTCTGAGCCCTGGGAAAATACCGCTCGATAGGAGTTTTGCAGACTCCGACCTACGAGTACACTTCACTTTGTGACCATTTTATACATAACAATATTGTTTCCAGTAATTTTCTTAAAGTTACAGCATTGGAGCATGGATTTAGGAGAGAATTTTCAAACAATGATCATTTTGGTTTATTATGTTAAATAATTCATTCCAATAATGAGCCTTTGGCATCGAGCTCGGATAAAATCAAAGTGAAATCAACTAATTTCTCCCTTGATGGGAAAAACAATACTGCCGTGCTAAGCCAGAAAGTCGTATCTTGACTTCACCCAACTTTCGGGAAAACAACCTAATAGGTTTCGTGGCGAAATAACTCTTTCGCGGGATTATTTTTCCTCCTTTTACCACAAGTAAAAGGTTTTCTTGAAGGAAATTACTAGCCGAATCGATTTCTGGAGTCAAAATTAAAATTTTTGAGTGAAAATTGTCACACAAAAAAACCGATGATACGAGTTTACGTTATCGTAAACCCGAAGTTGCGACTATTCTGTTCTGAATGCGCAACCTTGAGACTTAGGAATGCTAAGAACATTTCCTGAAAATTCATCCCTGAAACTTCATAACTATTTTTAAATCAAGAAACCATTTCACCTTGATTATTTTGTCATCCTTCTTGTCTCAAAGTCAATCGTATTTCATATTTGTGTTCAGAGTGTAAGAAAAACAGCTGAATCAACAAAAATAAACGTTTATTCACATAAAGTATAATAAGTCACCACTAAATTCCGAGTTTTCAGAGGCAAAAAGTCGTATCATGCCGATTCAGAATGCAAGAAGTCGTATCGTCGAAATACTAAGGCAGAATCCCGTATCAGTGCCAAGATATCTTCTGAATCGCTCTGATACGACTAGTTTCTTAGCAGAATCAAGTTAACACGCCTTAACGCAAAAATCGGGAGGCTTGTTTGAGGCATTTCTAGTAGAGATGAGACTCTAAAACTCCGAAAATCGATAGAAATCGACCCCCAAAACTCGCAGGTACCAATAACTCAATTTGGTCAAATTTTCATGTTACGACTTTCTGGCTTAGCACGGCAGAATAGATCATAGATATTTTTAGGGAGCGGTTATTAATTGTTATGATTTGGATTCAGAATGGTCTGAAACGGATTAGTTCGTGGTTATTTATTTTTTTCAGTTGAGTTTTGACCTCCTTCCCCCCAGAATAATCGCATAAGGACGCCCAAGTCTTACAGTGGGACGTCCTAAAAACGAGAAAAAAATGTAAATGATAAAAGTCAAGTCGGATTTTGGAAAAAAATGTTATAGCAAATTAGTCGCAGAATCTCTCCTTGAAATTTTGATAATTAATTTTGTGACACCCTGTCTACTCATTTTGGAACATGTGAAAGAAATTCATAGTGGACCAGCTGCATACAACCTGCACAATATCAGAAAGTTACATCGAATTCGGACCATCACTATATTGGTTTATTATTTTCAATAATGAACCTTTGGAATCGACCAAGAAAAAAAAAAATTTTAACACCCCCTCAAAATTTGATGGTTTACGTTTCAAGGTAAGTAGAATCCAAAAATCGAATAGAAATTTGGCCGTCCGTCCGCCGTACGCGGCACTTTTGCCACTTAGCATTGACCGATTTTGATGAAATTTGGTATGTAGGCTCCACTTGGGGTCTAGTTGTGCCCCGAAGATTTTGGTTGATGTAGGTCACCTTCTAAGGGTTCCAAAATCAATTTTGAAATTTTGAAAACGCCCTAACTCAAAACATTGTGAAATAAAGGTATTGTTTTTCCTTCAATTTAAGATTCTATAGAATTTTAAGAATTTTTTGAGACCGCCCGGAGCTCTGTAGGACAAACCGTTCGCTCACTACGAGAATTTGAAGTTTGGACGTACGATAAATCAGAAACACGAGTGTGAATCGCAAAAGAGGCCTAATCTCCGTTCAAATTGAAGCTGACCGAAATGCGATCGATGTTTTTCTTCAAGTTGGATGGTTGGTGGCTTTGCAGACGAGTGATCTATATAGAAAAATAAAAAATAATAAACCATTACGTAATAATTTGCTGCGTTTTTTTCCCCGTTACAAGAATTTTCGGACACATGATTGGACGAGTGGTGCGAGCGAGTTTTGCTACTCACCTCATAAATTCATTCGTTTCGATGTTTCTATTGAGGAATGTTGTGAATGAGGATATCTAGACTGACAATCAGGTACTTTCGATTCGCTACTACCTGAAAATCCAATGAAACCACGTCGTTATTTGCGCAGGTAGAGATCGTTCACCTTGAGTTTAATTGTGACTATTCTTCGAGTGAATCGAAGAGTTACAAGGAAACGTCAAGCGGTTCACATTGGGCTCAAGCCTAGTTTCTTCTCTACTTCCCTGATCAAGCAACAATGATCGCAGCCTCCTCTATTATTCATGTTACTGCTTACGACAGAGAGAAGGAAAACACTTGCATGTAGGTGTGGCGCATAGCTTCCTCGAATCCTCAATCAACAAAACATCAGTCCTTAGCTATTCAGATCGAGAGATACCGGACAATTGGTGAGCAAATAATGATCTTACCAATACTCATGCTGGTTGAATATGATTAATCTGAGTACGAAGCAGTTGATGAAGGACCAACCTTGACCTAAACACTCTTTATCTTTGGAAATTTCATCGAACTCGGGATTTAAATTCGTATAGTTTTGACTCAAGAACTGACACGAAACTAAAATTATTCAACAAAGTCCAGAGGTATGAAATGCAAAAGCGGTTGACTTTGGGTGATTTTGATTCCGAGTGTACCTACCAAGGTAGCGGAAAGATTATTTTCACTTTTGAAGGTTATAAAGTGTCTTCAAAAATCAAAATTTCCACTCGCGTTTTCCGAGGAATATCCAGAAAATAATGTCGAAACTCCTTCTAAAAATTGTAAACGCCACAAATTATAACACAAAGGTTTATTATCTTTCTATATAGATCACTCGTCTGCAAAGAACTCGGGTTTTGCTATTGTCACCACCAACCAACCATAGATCTACCTTCCACGTACCTACGGCGATCGCAGTTTGAACGGAAATGAGGCCTCTTTTGCGATTCACACTCGTGTTTCTGATTTATCGTAAGTCCGACCCTTAAGTTCTCTTAGGGAGCGAACAGTTTGCCCCGCGTGGTCTCTAAAAATTCTAAAAATTCATTGCTATCTTTAATTGATGGAAAAACAATACCTTTTTATCAATTTTTATTGATATATTATTGACAAAATTGATTGAAAATAATAAACCAAAATGCATATTTCTATCAAATGTTTGGGGTATGTGCCATAATAAGTGCTTATTTTTCTACATGATCACCATCTAGCTCAATACACTACTTCATCCTGAGCACCAACTTTTGGTTTATTATTTTCAATAATGAACCTTTAGAATCGACCAAGAAAAAAAATTTTTAACCTCCCTCAAAACTAGTTGGTTTACGTTTTAAGTTATTTTAAACCCTCATCGTATATACTTCGCTCCACCTCTAGATTCCAATTCTGCATTGCCTCCTTCACCTCCTTTCTTCCCAAGAATCCTTTCAATTTGGTTTCGTGTATGTCTGTCAGTCGTTGTGTGTCTGCAAATCCTTGTAACGGGCAAAAATATACGAAATTACTGTCTCTGCGCACTTCGAAATCCTTAATGAGCCTAACTTCGACTGTTTCCATTCGATTCCGCTGAAATTTTTGGAGTTTCAGGTTGTGTGGATAGTTTCCTAAAATGACTCTTTACTAAAATGGATAGTTTCCTAAAATGTCATCGTCATGTGATCATCAAAGTTAGTGGAGGGTAGTGTAAGGTACTTTAAGATTGAATTTTTGGGATTATTTATATGCATCGGATCATCTATACAATCGTGTTAAGGATACGAGGTGGCTATGCCATGACCTTTTGGCAGACGGTTTTTAAAATATATTTTTTCAACACTTTTTCTGGGTAGAGTCAGAAGCAACAGCCATATTTATGATATTCTGGGTTGCAGGGGCGTCTGGTGAGAATACTCGTGAGGCAAACAGCTTGGCCAGTCACAGAAGATTAAACAATAATGAAAAACGCTGCAAATTATTACACAAAGGTTTATTATTGTTCTGGAGATAAAGCGTCAGCTTTACCCTCGTCACTACCTACCAATCATGTTTTTTCTTCAAAATGTTGTTTATTTAGATGAAATAAACCCTTCACACTCCATTTGAAGAAATAAAGAATTCCATGGTTTAGAAATTTGATTACATGTTGATTAAGAAAGCAAAACATGTACAGCCCAAAGAAACGAACATCGATCGCATTTTGGTCAGCTAAAATTTTTAAGGTGATAAGGCCTCTTTTGCGATTCACACTCGTGTTTCTCATTTATCGTAAGTTCAACCTTCAAGTTCTCATGGAGAGTTAATAGTTTATCCTCTGGGTGGGTTCATTCGATTCTAAAAATTCAATGGTACCTATCTCAAATTGGTGAAAAAACAATACCTTCATAACGAGAGTTTTCGAGAAGCCTTAAGAAGTTACAGCCCTTATATTTCACCGCTCAGAAGTGACTGACAAAACCTTCGGGGCACAAGTAGATCCCAAATGGAGCTCATACCAAATTTCATCAAAATCGGTCCATGATAATTAAGGAAAGTTCCGCGGACGGACGGATTTTGTTATATTCGATTTTCGAAATATACGTCGTAGCTACCTACCTCAAACGTAAACCAATATCAACAAGAAAAACGATATTCAAAATGTCCAAACAATGTTCAATATTATTCAATCATTTCCAAGTAGGTACCTATCAACAAGAAAAACGATTAGGTACAGTAAAATCGGGAATGGGACACCAGTCAGCGCCAGGCAGCCGCTATTTACGGTGGCGAAAAAACAAAGTTTTCTTTCCTTGAGATAATGTGGTTGGATGGATATGTTATGTCTTGCCATGCGTGGGTTAATTAGTATCCATGGCTCATCTTCCAAGTTTCTCTGCTTTCAAGGTCACGAAACAGTTCTCCGATTGTTTGCTACAGCTGATAGCTTGGTAGTGGGAAATGAAACCGCGATGACCCCACGCCACCCGCCAATCGTCTCTCACTCTAAACAGTCCCGAAAAATTCATTTTTTTTTTTTGAACTGCTTGCCTTGCATCGCTTTGCCCCGCGCTAGTTCATCTGCAATCATCTACATTACCGACCTCTCCAATTCTGTGGTGTGTTGCGGGCTAGTATCCAAGTCAAAATACGTACTTTCCTATTCCATTCTCCTATTTCATCTAATTTACTTGGTAATAATGAAAAAGTACCTAAATTATATTAAAAGTTTCCAAAATTGGCTATTAGGTATATTACTTGCAAAAAATGGGAATATAGGAGAATCTCAACAAAAATAAATTTATTCATTTTGCTTATTTTTAGTAAGGCAAACAGTGTTTGCTATGTTTGCCTGGAGGAGGCGCCACTGCTGGGTTGTCTATCTAAGGATCAGGGTTAAGGCTATCACTTTCTGATAGCCTGATTTTGCTCTTTTAAAGGGCACACAATAATTTCATCAAGATTCGCGAGCGACTCTACAACCGTGTTGCTGTTTATCGACTCTGAAACATCAAAACCATCAACATACTTGTGAAAACCAAGTCTCATATTGAGGAATTTATACGTGGTTCTGCTCAATACACAATCATTCATACATTTGTACACAACTAATCAATTCTACGTGTTCATCTTTTCTATGTGAGGAGGCTTCACTGCCCTCCCAACGTGGTAGACGTTTTTCTATTTGTACAAACCTTAGAGGGCTATTTCTCTCCGACTAAAATAGTTTATTAATGAGAAAAGGGACGAAACTGACGCTCATTGATTTTACTTGAGTGCTCCGTTTGCTCACGTGGGAGTCGCCCTACAGAGGGTTCCCATCCCACCTTCTAGAACACGTCTGGCCCCAACAAACTACCTCAGATTCTCCGAGGTTGAATTTATGTTTCATGTAGAAACACCTTTCTATTGTTTATCTATGATTCATTGAAATTCTGAAAGATGGAGTGGGCAGAAGAAGGTCTTTTATATTATTTGTGCTACAATCTGAGAGAGTGAACCTTGTAAATACGAGAACACCAAAGAAGGAGCAAAGCTGTCTACCACTGCCACCATTGCATTTCAGTCTGATCCATGGTAATGAGAAGTTCTTGACCTTTTATAAGTTGACAATCTTTTCTTGACATTCAAGCTACTACCGTGATTCAAACATTCATTGCCCTGAACTGAGGACTTTTTGGTTTATTATTTTCAATAATAAGCCTTTGGAATCGAGCAAGAAAAAAGAAAATTTTAACCCCCCCCTCAAAATTTGATGTTTTACGTTTCAAGGTACGTAGAATACGAAAATCGAATAAAAAAATTTCCGTCCGTCCGCCGTACGCGGCACTTTTCTTAGCAACACTGGACCGATTTGGTTCAAATTTGGTATATGGGCTCCATTTGGGGTCTAGTTGTGCCGCGAAGCTTTTGGTTGATATCAGTCACTTCTAAGGGGTGAAAATTAAGGGTTGAAATTTTCAAGAGTGCCCTAGCTCGAAAACTCTCGAAATAAAGGTATCGTTTTTTCACCAATTTTAAATAGTATTGAATTTTTAAAAATGTTTGAGACCACCCGGAGCTCTGTTGGACAAACCGTTCGGTCCCTACGAGTACATAAAGGTTTTCCTTCGATAAAACAGAATCATGAGTGTGAATCGCAAAAGAGGTCTAATCTCCATTCAAATTTTATCGGACTAAAATGCGATCGCTGTTCATTTCTTCGATTTGTATACAGTTTTGCCTTATGCGTAACCAGTAATCAAATTTCCATATGAAGCTTTCTATTTTTCCAATCGAGTGTGAAGCGTTTAGTTCTTTCTTATAAACTTGATTGTGAAGGTGTGAAGCCAGTATGGTGTGGTAGGTAGTACCTAGCTGGTAGGTAAAAAAAAGTTGGTAGGTAAAAAAATGTTGGTGGGTAAAAAACGCTGCAAGTCATTGCTCAAAGGCTTCTTCACTCTTCAGATCACTGATCAGCTGAGTGAGCTCCGAAGCCATTTTCAATCCTTTTTAATGGAAGTGCTCTTCCAGGTGTCTCCAGCATTCGAGAAGATCTTCTTCACTCTTCAGATCACTGATCAGCTGAGTGAGCTCCGAAGCCATTTTCAATCCTATTGAATGGAAGTGCTCTTCCAGGCGTCTCCAGCATTCTAGGAGATCTTCTTCACTCCTCAGATCACTGATCATCTGAGTGAGCTCCAAAGCCATTTTTAATCCTATTGAATGGAAGTGCTCTTCCAGGCGTCTCCAGCATTCGAGGAGATCTTCTTCACTCTTCAGATCACTGTTCAGCTGAGTGAGCTCCAAAGCCATTTTCAATCCTATTGAACGCAGGAAGCTGAAATTTGAGAGGGAGGGTCAAGGGAGAATACAGATGGTGGTAGGTGCTATTGATGGAGAACCAGTGATCTATACAGAAGGGTGATCTATACAGAAAATAATAAACCTTTGAGTAATGATTTGCAGCGTTTTTAATAATCCGAATCTACTTAGTATGTTATTCAAATGCAAGTAATTATACCAATTTGCAGCTCAATTAAACTTGAACTGATTTTGATGTCAGGTATCACTGTAGGGGAGTGACGTCACAACCCTCAACATATTTAAACCTCCCTTCAGTGATTCAATCTAGAAGCGATTCGGATTAGGGTTTTGCACTAAAATCATCGTGTTGAAAAGAAGAAACTTAGTATGTGTATGGTAGGGTTTGATCATAGATTGTTACAACTTTTATTGGAAGAGAATCGCTTAAAAGGTCTCGTGGTGAGGTTATTCCAATATTCGTCGCTTAAGGGCTGTTACCACCTCATCCACATTTTTGACAAAATGAAGTTATTACGTTTTCCGATGAATTATTCCACTTGAATTTGAATTAAATCATCAGTTTGATGGTTAACTCTAATAACTATTGGAAGAGTGTGCGCGAATATCCGAAATATTGACACCACCTAATCAATTAAAAAAAACATAAGAACAGTAAATGTGGATTAAGCAGTGTCAATAGTTTATTGACGAATCATGTGCTTTTCTTATATTTTTAACTACATAAAATACCAGGTGGAAAAAAGGCGAAAATGAGCTCTTTGTTTGGTGGAAGCCAAGCGGTGAATGCTTGAACCAGTTCTCCCGGATTCTTCCGATTCTCCTAGTAAGATTAATATCCGCCCTATCGAGAAATAGCTTGCTAAAACCTGCATTCTAGAAGCGTCTTTGTAAAAACTGCATGGAAGGTCCCATCGTTACCACAAGTAAAGGTTGTCAAGTTTTTGAAAGTTCTATAATTCGTTGGCATATTTTTGACATTTCATGTCTTTGCTATGGCACACAACCAAATTTTCGTTATGTCACGTTACGTTACGTGACGAAATATGCTCAATGATTATTATGATTCGTAGAAGTGAGGTAGGTAGGTACCTATATGATTATAGCTGAAATTTGGCTATATGATTATTATGATTTGGCTGGTAGACTCCTTAGGACGTGAACAATAAGGTGCACAGGGTTTTGATCAGCTGAGTGGCTCCTGAAGCTAACTTCTGCTGAAATTTGGCTGGTAGCCTCCAATTGGTGCTAAAAACCGTGAACAATATGGTGCACAGGGTTTTGATCAGCTGAGTGGCTCTTGAAGCTAACTTCTTTCCTATCAACCGTAGGAAACTGAAATTTGGCTGGTAGCCTCCTTAGGACGTGAACAATAAGGTGCAGAGGGTTTTGATCAACTGAGTGGCTCCTGAAGCTAACTTCTTTCCTATCAACTGTGGAAAGCTGAAATTTGGCTGGTAGCCTCCTTGGGACATGAACAATAAGGTGTACAGGGTCTTGATCAGCAGAGTGGCTCCTGAAGCTAACTTCTTCCCTATCAACCGTAGGAAGCTGAAATTTGGCTGGTAGCCTCCTTAGGACGTGAACAATAAGCTGTACAGGGTCTTGATCAGCTGAGTGGCTACTGAAGCTAACTTCTTTCCTATCAACCGTAGGAAGCTGAAAATTTTCTCGTTAGGACATGAACAACAACGCTACTGGAGTAGGTGATGTAGTCTGGCTCGAATACACAGAAGAAAATGTCCCAATGTGTTGCAGACTCGTATGCAAGCATTTATGATTCTTAGAAGTGAGGTAGTTAGGTACCTATATGATTATAGCTCCTAAACTTTTCCATTTAGGTTTGCAAACAAATCCATGTCAACCTTACATGGATACCTAGTAGTTGTATTGATACTATATTCAATCGAAGTAAAAAGTTAGGTTTATAACTAAGAGTTGCAGTTATAATTTGTAGTCATACATTATGAATTCAACTTAACGTAAATCGCGTTTTGACGACGAAGAAAGCAACGAAAAACGGTTATCTAGATTGCTAGAAGATGGAAGGGAAGAAGGAGGGAGGGGAAAGACATGAAATGTCCTAATGCGTTGCAGACTTGTATGCAAGCGTTTTTCTTTGATTTAATGTCCATCCTCCTCCCCACATCGCAAGTAATCAAACCACCCTGTTCATAATAACCTGTCTAAAACAAAATAGCAGTTCATAAAACTGGAAGTTATCAATAACAAACATAAACCAATCTCATTTTATGTATGAATTGGATAAGCCTTTCAAGTAGATGGAAGACACAATTTTATCACAAAAAATGCAACGCTGCAACCAGTAAACAAAATCATAGCTACATATCGGTAGCTATGAAGCAAGGTTCTCTAGAATACTGCAATAAATTACGTTCGATCGGAGTTTTTGACATTTTCATGTCTTTCATATGGCACATAAAAAAAAAACTCGGCGCTTTGCGCCTCGGCGGGGGGCTCCGCCCCCCTGCACCCCCCGGTTTATTTCTTTTTGTTTGTTTCGTTACCTTCATCATCCAAAATGTGATCAGCTGATTGTAATACTTCATCAACACATACTTTACAAGCCAGGAAGCCTGAGAAGCTTGGTTCCTCCCTTTCGAAGATAGTGTGAAAACCTTCCCTAATCATATAATTATGCTTCGTATTTGTAGAGCAGGTAAAAAAATTTGTGTTATGTTTGGGTACCTTCTCGATGCGGCGTTTGTGTTTTCTTTAACCCCTACTCAACGAAGAGAGAGAAGTCCCTATCCTAACTTGCAGCACTTTCGCATCGGCGGCTTATTAGCCAGACCGACGTGCGGAATGCTGGGCATTCAGGCTAGCCCGACAGCCCCGGCGTTTCATAGAAACTGACCGACGGGAGGCGGGAGATTTACCTATTGAGCCTAATACTTAGAGGAGATCCCTTGATGAAGGAGAAGGTAGAGAGCGAAATGAACAAGTCGAAAGACTGGACTAGAAGGCATACTGGAGCATCCCTGAGTGAGCTTATATACTCAGTGAGATTAGTTGAAGGAGAGAGAGGTGGAAGGGTGACGTCATGTGACGTGTTCTCCCAGTACCTCGTCCCTCCCTTGCGGGTGGTGGCTCACTCAGGGATTCTCTTGTACTTCTTTATTTAAGAACTAATTAGTAAGTTTAAATGTGGGTTATAACAATTTGGTTCCTCCTAAATCAAAATTTCTACTCATATTTTGCCGTTTAGACTAACTTAGGTGGGACTCCAAGAGGAGCCTTCATTATCGATGCCTTGGTGGTCTGTGGCTCTGGACAGACGCCACTTGCTTGCATCAATGCTGCCAAAATTCAGAAATATGAAGTTCACGTACTCTTGCCAACGTACACAAAGTCGAATAAAGGTCCCTTATTGGGGCTACCTGGCGTGGCTACCATGGCAGGTTAGCTAAGAATCAAGTATGGGCTGGCTTCCCATTGTTCATCCTGGAGTAGGATGATCTTAAAATCCGTGAGACTTGGAGCTAAACTCGAAATTCATGGGGAGGTGAAGGAGGTGATAGCATAGCCAGAAGAGGCACAATCGATTGTAGCGTTGAAATATTGAAAAAAATAAATTGCTAATGCAGCAGATCAAAATAACGGGATTCTCCAAAATCACTATCAACTCTAACAATTATTCGAAAAATGTAATTGAAACTACTTTGTTGCACCTAAATTTGCATTAGTAGTTACGATTCATTCTGATAATCTAGATCGGAACAATTTATCTACTTTCCCTGTAATATTCTCGGTGTCCAATCACTGGACAGACTCCAAAGGTGTGTCACTGGGGTAACACTTCAACTCACCACCAGGTCCAAGGCCAACTATTTGTATTTTGGCTGCCGTCCAATTCGCTCGTAGTTGATGCGCTCGGATGACTCAAAGCATCTCTTCCAGCTTGTCTGTGAAGAAACATCGTTTCTAAAATTAATACAGTTCTTTCGTTTATGATGAAAATTATTATTATTTTATTTATTATAAATTCAATTAGGCCCAAGCTCGAATTGGCGTTTTGTGATCAATGTTGTGTAGAATTTCAAGTAATTTCGGAAGTTTCATCAAAGTGGATAAATAATCAAAACCTTTTTGACTTTTTCATAAAATTCTGTTACAGCGTTTCCAATAGAGCTGGCGGTGATCTCATTCGATTCATCATGAAAACGTACTTGAGATTTGGTGCTAACTAGACAGGCTTAAATGTTTGTCTACATGAAGTGTAAAATAACTGATGTAGTGATTCAGATATTCAGCATGCTGTCAGGGGACTATAAAACAAACGGCTTCAGATGTATTTGCTGAATTACAACCTCGGTCGACAAACTCTGAACTATTCAAATAAGTGATTACATTGCTGGGGATTCCTGTTTGGTTTATTACCTACTTTCAATTCGAATCTTTAGAATCGAGCAACCAAAAAAGTGTAAAACCCCCTCAACATTTTATGGTTAACCTACGTAGTATCTAAAACGCTGTAAATTATTACACAGGGTTTCTTCTGAAAATAAAACTTAAGTGGATATTTAGGGGGTCTCAGTGAATAAACGGTTTTCCCCATTTTGGTCAATTTTGATGATTCCTGCGCCAATCTTTTAGTTTTTCAATTACCTAGGTAGAAGCACTTATGAATTTTAGAAATTTCAAATGTAGTAGGTACAACTTTTCATTTGGTATTTTATACTTTTGGAACTATACAGGGGTTGTAGAGATTATAAAAATAAGAAGAATGCCACAAGAAATATGAAAATTGGATGATTACTTCCAGAGAAAACTATTGAAGAAAACTGACCAGCTATGAGAAGGCTGGGGGATGGGGAAGTACTGGAGATGGTGGGTGGCAATGTTGCTCCTCCAGACGGAGGGGTGGGGGGGGGGCAACAGAGCGCCGGTTCGTTAGAGATTAGACTCACCCGAGACAAGGAAGGAATGGTGACCGTAGCGGGGTCCGCCTTGAGGGTAAAAAGAATTTTTCTGGGAAAAAAAAATCAATTAAAAAAAATTTAAAATGAATCTACACATTGTACTGAATTGATTGCTTGACATTGGGAAGTAGGCTAAAAATAAGTCAAGTCGGGTATCTCAATGTATCGCAGCGCCATACAAAAAAAAAAAATTATACACACAACATTATACTAATTTTTTGGTCGGCATTTTGACAGTAAAAATAACGAAAGAGGAAAAACGAGTTCGCTACACGATAACAACAAATCACACCAGAAGATTTCAAAAGCAAAGTTATTATAAAAAAGCCACTCAGAAGGTTTCTTTGAATCATGGAAGGTTTAGGTAATGCATGCATACTCAAAAACCACAGATATTAGAGAGAAACAACGACATAAACGGGCGGAAAAGCTTGAATTTCGAAATTTGTCTCTCCTGAAAAATTAATTTTTTCCTCACAAAAGTATCTTTTTCTCTGGCCCTAGTCAATGAAATTGAATGCAATTTTTTCCATGGGTGTATTGACTATCCAAACACATTTAAGTTATACAACTTTTTGAAATTAGTAGGGATCTGAAAAAATAAATTTTTTAAAGTCAACATTTCACTAGCGTTTTTTGTTGTTTGTGTAATATGGCACTAATATTTGTGTATGCAATATTTCCAAAAGTTCTCTGACTAAAATTTACATAATAACTCCTAAAACTATAACAACTCCTAAAAATTTCAAATTGATATCTTCAGGAGATTCGGAGAGAAAGGTATTTGAATATGGCCACTTTCTAGGCGTTTTTCGGTGTGAAAAAAAACAAAACAATAATTGCTCATTTAATGATGGTGGTTAGGGATGAGATTTCTTTTTGCTAAGATAGCTAATGATTATTTAAGGACACAATTTTTTTAATTTAATTAAATTTTTGTTGTTGCAGACTGAGAGCGAGGGGTCGGGGGCGGGCGGTGGTGAGGAAGGAGTCCCGCTCCGGGAGGACGACCTCAGCCCGGACGATGGAGACGTGGAAGACTGCGACTGCGGGGAGTACCACAACGAGATCCCCCCACCTCCGGACGGTGGCTACGGGTAAGTCGAAATCCACTTCAAATTTTGGTTTTTCCAAGAATTTTGGAACTCACTGGGCACACTCTAATCACTACTGTTCCAACGATGTAATTTGGTACAATTTGATAACATGTTTGTAAGAGTGTAGGTATGTTCTTCAACTCATTTCCGGCCATTGATGCATTTTTGCATCGTAATAATAATGATTTTGTTTAATATTGAAATAGTGGAAAATCTTTGTAGAAGAATTTTTTCTCGTTCATGCTGTTCCTAAACTTTTCAAAGAAAAATGCCTTCAACATTCGGGAGCTCAATGCGATTTGGGAAATTTTTTTTGAAAAGGAGGTCTTTTGACCGAAAGCATGATTATGGTTGCTTAACTTACGAAAAGTTTATACGAAAAAAAAAAGTTTATAAGAAAAGGTTACACCCTCCCTTCATTCCCGCAAAATACAGCGTAAGAAATTCCGATCAACGCAATTCTTCATGATTTTTTGTGATGATCTCAGGAAAAACACTTTTGCGCAAAAAAGTTGCGCGCAATCGTGCGCAATTGACACTAACTTCATTTTTTCAAATGGAACCCCCCTTTTTTATTACAAATTCGGATTCTACGTCAATGAAAATTTCATACCCGAATCGATTTGTTATATTGCGCGCAACCTGGCTTTTTGAACGCTCTGAGTTGAGCTGTTCCACAATTGCGCAAAAATTGGGCCTTGGAGTTTGGAGAAATGGGTTAACAAATACTGACAATTGAAAGTTCCGTGGGGCATTGCACGTTTGTTCATAAAATTATGGATATGTTCTTCAATAAACCTTCGAGGTTCCTAAGCTCTTTCAACTACTTGGGATCTTGGTTCACTTGATGTTCATGATAACCTGAAATTTGTTGTGAATAGACCGTCAGAACCTATTCAGAACTGTGCTAGCTTCAGATAAAACACACGTGTTTGTCAAACTCTTCAAATTTTTCAAAAAGAAAAAAAAAAGAAAACAGGGTTGTTGGTGTTTTTTTCCGGTGGTTGTGTTTGTAAAAACATTGAACATCTTATATGATGAAAAATGTGTTTTTAAAGATACACTTTGAAGACAAATAATATTGTATAAATCCTAAAGACTATCCTGAATGACAAAAATATCTGTCTTAGAGACTAAAAAAGGGGAAAAAATAGTGCCAGTTGTTGGGAACAATAATCGTTTCTAATTATGTTAACAAGTAAAAAGAGTGACGGTTTTCATAAAAAGAGGACCAATTTTAATAATTTAAAGGGAGAAAATCCAGAGTTCCGATTGTTGGAAACAACGGCCGAAAAAAAGAGAAAATGAAAAAAAAAGAGAGAAAAGTAATCAAATGTAAGAAAAAAAGAATCCCGGTTGTCCAAAAACGAGAGCTGACTAAATTTTTTTCAAAATAAATAAATTAGATAAAATACAATAAAAAATGTATTCGTACAATTTTTAGTATAGTATGTTAGCTTGTTGTATATGTTTTCTGAGGAATAGTCATTTCTTTCATTTCAACTCAAATGTATCATAATATTTACAAGGCCGAATGTATAAATTTTATTAGTCTAATAAAAATTACTACAAAAAAACTCGTTCAAAACCGTCCAAGATATGTAGAAATATGAAGTTAAGTTAAGGTTTGTGGAATGAGTTTCTCTACAAAATGTATGCGAAACCATCGGGGCTCATCCACAAAATTCGACTGATCCTTGCACATAATTTGTTTTGGTCAAGTTCCTGTACTTAACGTTACTAACTTTCTAGGTTTGAAAAGTGTATCTTAGTAAAAGATTCGAGCTACGAGTAGTTCGGATTATAAGAACCTTATTGGACGAAGATAGTTTAGTGATATGGGTTGTCTTGATACGAAACCAAAACTAGAGTTTATTCCAAGCTAGAGAGATTTGGGAATAAATTCCAGTGCGTAGTGTGCGTTGATCCTAGGAGGCTCGCCTGGTACACAAAAGTGTTCCGTGCATGAATTTTGCTATAATTCAAATGATAACATTTCCCAGCAAAATGTCTATTTGCTACTCAAATTAATTGTTGAAATGTCAACTACAATCATTCGAGGTCCCTCAGTACCTTGCCGGAGATCGGACTTTACTTGAAGCCCAAAAAACCTCAAATTTGTTCCACGTTTTAGAATTAAGTTTTTTTCCTCTGCTTGTAGAAAAATGTAAAATTGTGTTATAATCGTTATTTCGTCCAATTATACGGAAACCTGTACACATACCTCTCCTCAAATGACGGTTTGAGGGACGTAATCGTACTTACTTCATCACCTGTATCGAACTCGAGGGGGTTTTGTAAGTAAAATAATTGTATTCGGAATGCTCGTTTAAAGTATTAATCTCTCGATTGAACTTTTCAAAGTGTCCAAAATATCAATTTGAATTGAAGTACTTACAAGTAGTTGACAGGGCTGTAAAATTCCATTTCCAACTACAATCGATTATGAGCTAGGTACCTACCGTATCGATTATTTTGTTATCGCTTACACCAATCAAAATCTACTACAGATTCTACTCGAAAAAATAGAAGCATCTCAAAATTAAGAGGAAGGAAGGCAGATTATAAACTAGTAAATGAACATAAGCGACACAAGGAAGTGATTTGAACTCAGTAAGAGAGGCTTGTTTGTCTTCCCAGTGTATTTTCTAACAAACAAACATTGAGTAGGTATTGTTCTGCTTTACTTAAATTCCCCCACCAGTTTCCTCTCTCCTGTGTTTTGTGATTAGTGTTCTCTACATCACTAATTAGTTTCTAGCAATTTGCGTTTGCAGTGTCTGATTTCTTTTCAATTCTAACCGTCCGAATCCACTAATGAAATTTCATGATGAAAGCGCTCTCGGACAGCAATGTTATTGCTGGCAGGTACTTACTGTCGGATTAAACTCGATTGTTTACGTAAGTCAATAATGTGGTTAGTGGGTACCATTAATGGAAAACCCGTGTTCTTTGCAGAGGGGATATCTATACAGAAAATCATCGTGTAATGAATTTGTGGCGTTTTGATTTCCAAAATAGTAATGATGAATAATCGGAGTTTCACCTTCGGTACCTTAGGGAGCATAAACTCAATTGAAATTAGAATGAATTTACAATCGTGGTTGTCATTCAATCTGATTAGTTCTGTTCACATGTGTATGGATAGATACGCAAAGAATCCATTATTTCAGAATCAAACTTTACCCCCTTCTCATTCAGCCTTATAGCGAAACTGCAACTCATCAATCATTGAGCAAGTGTTATGTTATAAGAAGTATGATTTCGAACTGCAACTTCCTTTGAAAATTTTTAAAATTTGCCCTCAGTGAACTTTCTATAAAAATTATTTACAAAAAAACCCGTTAATTGTGCTCAACCTTTCCCTCCTTTTGTATACTGCATTTTCCAATTATTATTGCTTGGAAATCCTCATTATTCTCGCAGCTTGGCAGAATGGCGGTTGTCATCTCCGGTAACGAAGTCCCTAGGTAACACCTCGGGCTCGAATTTATTTCTGTATGTGAGGTAGATAGATAGATAGATAGATATGTTTATTTTCGCCATTTTGTACTCTTTTACAATAATATAAATGCCTGAAGGGATGCGATTTGCTCAGATTTCCTACTCGACATTAGGCTTGGCTCGTGTTGTAGGGTAGGATCTTTGCAAAATCGCTCCATATCGGTAAATAAATTGATGTCTACTATAAAATTACAGTAATAAGTAAATTAATAAACAATACATGATTGGTCAGAATGAAGGACGCATTTTGATAATCTCTAACATATACTTACTTACTTTAATATTCTGTAACTTTAATAATCTCTAAACTTTAATAGCCTCCTTTTTAAACTTTAATAGTCCTAAACATATATGCTGTTTAATAGTCTTTCGCATCTAAAGCCCCCTTCTGTAACTTGCTTTTGGTTTATTATTTTCAATAATAAGCCTTTGGAATCGAGCAAGAAAAAAAAAAATTTTAACCCCCCCCCCCCTCAAAATTTGATGTTATACGTTTCAAGGTACGTAGAATACGAAAATCGAATAAAAAATTTTCCGTCCGTCCGCCGTACGCCGTACGCGGCACTTTTCTTAGCAACACTGGACCGATTTGGTTCAAATTTGGTATATGGGCTCCATTTGGGGTCTAGTTGTGCCGCGAAGCTTTTGGTTGATGTAGGTCACTTCTAAGGGGTGAAAATTAAGGGTTGAAATTTTCAAGAGTGCCCTAGCTCGAAAACTCTCGAAATAAAGGTATCGTTTATTCACCAATTTTAAATAGTATTGAATTTTTAAAAATTTTTGAGACCACCCGGAGCTCTGTAGGACAAACCGTTCGGTCCCTACGAGTACTTGAAGGTTTTCCTTCGATAAAACAGAATCATGAGTGTGAATCGCAAAAGAGGTCTAATCTCCATTCAAATTTAATCGGACTAAAATGCGATCGCTGTTCATTTCTTCGATTTGTATACAGTTTTGCCTCCTGCGTAACCAGTAATCAAATTTCCATACGAAGCTTTCTATTTTTCCAATCGAGTGTGAAGCGTTTAGTTCTTTCTAATAAACTTGATTGTGAAGGTGTGAAGCAGTATGGTGTGGTAGGTAGTACCTAGCTGGTAGGTAAAAAAAAGTTGGTAGGTAAAAAAAATGTTGGTGGGTAAAAAACGCTGCAAATCATTGCTCAAAGGCTTCTTCACTCTTCAGATCACTGATCAGCTAAGTGAGCTCCGAAGCCATTTTCATTCCTATTGAATGGAAGTGCTCTTCCAGGCGTCTCCAGCAATCGAGGAGATCTCCTTCACTCTTCAGATCACTGATCAGCTGAGTGAGCTCCAGAGCCTTTTTTACTCCTATTGAATGGAAGTGCTCTTTCAGGCGTCTCCAGCAATCGAGGAGATCTCCTTCACTCTTCAGATCACTGATCAGCTAAGTGAGCTCCGAAGCCATTTTCATTCCTATTGAATGGAAGTGCTCTTCCAGGCGTCTCCAGCAATCGAGGAGATCTTCTTCACTATTCAGATCACTGATCAGCTGAGTGAGCTCCAGAGCCTTTTTTACTCCTATTGAATGGAAGTGCTCTTCCAGGCGTCTCCAGCATTCGAGGAGATCTCCTTCACTCTTCAGATTACTGATCAGCTGAGTGAGCTCCGAAGCCATTTTTACTCCTATTGAACGGAAGTGCTCTTCCAGGCGTCTCCAGCATTCGAGGAGATCTCCTTCACTCTTCAGATTACTGATCAGCTGAGTGAGCTCCGAAGCCATTTTTACTCCTATTGAATGGAAGTGCTCTTCCAGGCGTCTCCAGCATTCGAGGAGATCTCCTTCACTCTTCAGATTACTGATCAGCTGAGTGAGCTCCAGAGCCTTTTTTACTCCTATTGAATGGAAGTGCTCTTTCAGGCGTCTCCAGCATTCGAGGAGATCTCCTTCACTCTTCAGATTACTGATCAGCTGAGTGAGCTCCGAAGCCATTTTTACTCCTATTGAATGGAAGTGCTCTTCCAGGCGTCTCCAGCATTCGAGGAGATCTTCTTCACTCTTCAGATCACTGATCAGCTGAGTGAGCTCCAGAGCCTTTTTTACTCCTATTGAATGGAAGTGCTCTTCCAGGCGTCTCCAGCATTCGAGGAGATCTTCTTCACTATTCAGATCACTGATCAGCTGAGTGAGCTCCGAAGCCATTTTTACTCCTATTGAATGGAAGTGCTCTTCCAGGCGTCTCCAGCATTCGAGGAGATCTCCTTCACTCTTCAGATTACTGATCAGCTGAGTGAGCTCCGAAGCCATTTTTACTCCTATTGAACGGAAGTGCTCTTCCAGGCGTCTCCAGCATTCGAGGAGATCTCCTTCACTCTTCAGATTACTGATCAGCTGAGTGAGCTCCGAAGCCATTTTTACTCCTATTGAATGGAAGTGCTCTTCCAGGCGTCTCCAGCAATCGAGGAGATCTTCTTCACTATTCAGATCACTGATCAGCTGAGTGAGCTCCAGAGCCTTTTTTACTCCTATTGAATGGAAGTGCTCTTCCAGGCGTCTCCAGCATTCGAGGAGATCTTCTTCACTCTTCAGATCACTGATCAGCTGAGTGAGCTCCAAAACCATTTTTACTCCTATTGAATGGAAGTGCTCTTCCAGGCGTCTCCAGCAATCGAGGAGATCTCCTTCACTCTTCAGATCACTGATCAGCTAAGTGAGCTCCGAAGCCATTTTCATTCCTATTGAATGGAAGTGCTCTTCCAGGCGTCTCCAGCAATCGAGGAGATCTTCTTCACTATTCAGATCACTGATCAGCTGAGTGAGCTCCAGAGCCTTTTTTACTCCTATTGAATGGAAGTGCTCTTCCAGGCGTCTCCAGCATTCGAGGAGATCTCCTTCACTCTTCAGATTACTGATCAGCTGAGTGAGCTCCGAAGCCATTTTTACTCCTATTGAACGGAAGTGCTCTTCCAGGCGTCTCCAGCATTCAAGGAGATCTCCTTCACTCTTCAGATTACTGATCAGCTGAGTGAGCTCCGAAGCCATTTTTACTCCTATTGAATGGAACTGCTCTTCCAGGAGTCTCCAGCATTCGAGGAGATCTCCTTCACTCTTCAGATTACTGATCAGCTGAGTGAGTTCCGAAGCCATTTTTACTCCTATTGAATGGAAGTGCTCTTCCAGGCGTCTCCAGCATTCGAGGAGATCTTCTTCACTCTTCAGATCACTGATCAGCTGAGTGAGCTCCAAAACCATTTTTACTCCTATTGAATGGAAGTGCTCTTCCAGGCGTCTCCAGCAATCGAGGAGATCTCCTTCACTCTTCAGATCACTGATCAGCTAAGTGAGCTCCGAAGCCATTTTCATTCCTATTGAATGGAAGTGCTCTTCCAGGCGTCTCCAGCAATCGAGGAGATCTTCTTCACTATTCAGATCACTGATCAGCTGAGTGAGCTCCAGAGCCTTTTTTACTCCTATTGAATGGAAGTGCTCTTCCAGGCGTCTCCAGCATTCGAGGAGATCTCCTTCACTCTTCAGATTACTGATCAGCTGAGTGAGCTCCGAAGCCATTTTTACTCCTATTGAACGGAAGTGCTCTTCCAGGCGTCTCCAGCATTCGAGGAGATCTCCTTCACTCTTCAGATTACTGATCAGCTGAGTGAGCTCCGAAGCCATTTTTACTCCTATTGAACGGAAGTGCTCTTCCAGGCGTCTCCAGCATTCGAGGAGATCTCCTTCACTCTTCAGATTACTGATCAGCTGAGTGAGCTCCGAAGCCGTTTTTACTCCTATTGAATGGAAGTGCTCTTCCAGGCGTCTCCAGCATTCGAGGAGATCTTCTTCACTCTTCAGATCACTGATCAGCTGAGTGAGCTCCAAAACCATTTTTACTCCTATTGAATGGAACTGCTCTTCCATGCGTCTCCAGCATTCGAGGAGATCTCCTTCACTCTTCAGATTACTGATCAGCTGAGTGAGCTCCGAAGCCATTTTCAATCCTATTGAACGCAGGAAACTGAAATTTGAGGGGGAAGGTCAAGGGAGAATACAGATGGTGGTAGGTGCTATTGATGGAGAACCAGTGATCTATACAGAAGGGTGATCTATACAGAAAATAATAAACCTTTGAGCAATGATTTGCAGCGTTTTTGTATTTTGGTCTAGTGAACTTCTGGGGACTTTTCATGCTACAAACAATTTCTCGGTGTAACAAAATTTGTTACATTTGCATTTAATGTAGTATGAAGATCGGGCTGTGCGTTGTTAGAGTTAGTCTAGGTCTAGGGCCAATTACATTCCCTGCGGCGGCATGTCTAGTATCGTATTTCGGATCTTCAATTATGTTGGGTGTCCTAAAGAATTGCAATAGTAGATTTTTCGGATAAAGTTTTCTAATAGTAAATACCTTAGCAATATCAAATAGATCTACGGAAGGGGTCCTACGCGGTAATGACAACATCATTTTTATGGTAATTTTCTGCCGAACATGTAACTTATTTATATGGGTGGAATACGTTCCTCCCCATGCTATTATGCCATACTGCAATACAGATTGCAACATGGTATAATATGTAAGTTTTATTGTTTGCTTCGGGAGCGTGTGTCTAACATTGTAAAATATATATATATTTCCTAATCTTATCATGGATATAGTCTATATGGGGCTTCCACTTAAGCTCTTCATCCAGAACTAGCCCCAGATACTTATGCCTTGCAACTCCTTCTATCGAATCACATGAGCATATTTGATCTTCTACACAAGAGTGCAGGATGATTTTCAAGTGTTTTTCCTCAATTAGTGACTTATTTCCTCCGTAAACTATCAGTTTGGTCTTGTTAGCATTCAAAGTGAGATAACTCTTGAGAAACCATTGCTCTATATCCAGTACGTAGAATAATATTGTAGCATATTATTCTGTATCTTGTGAGCTAGATTATGACTACGTTATGTTGCAGGTGGGTCATCGTCTTCGCCTCCTTCCTCTGCAACATGATTGTTGATGGGATCGCCTACACGTTCGGCGTCTTCCTTGGCGAGTTCGTCACCTACTTCGGCGAGGGCAAAGGAAAGACGGCCTGGGTGGGCTCTCTGCTCTCGGGAATGTACCTGTCAGCAGGTAACCTCTTTGTACTAGTATAAGCATTTTAGACTTATAAGCATTAGACTTTATTCATTCATTGTTTGAGGGTTGGTTCAAGAGTTTAAAGATTTTATTCCGTCGGTACTTGGAACGGACGGAGGTTTGTCGGGCTTCCAGATGTTGTGTAGGGTAGGAATGGCAACACTATATAATAAAGTAAGTAAACAACCATTTCAGGTTGGATTTTCGTCCGACTGCCAATCCTGGCTTCGCGGACGTCATCAGCTGTTATCCAAAGGGAAGATCGAGATTTGTTCTGATGATTTCGTTCATGGCTTCCCTTTGTCTCACTGTCCTGTGTTTCGACGAGGGGGGCGATGAGCCTTAAACCCACGATCCCCGCAGAGGTCGGTCCAAAGTCCACCGCCAATCGGCGACGCCCCTACAACCTTAGCCACACCGCTGAAAATGGCACCACTGTAAAAGTTTCGACACGTCACGATCAGCTGTGAGCTGACAGAGATCAGTAACCTTGGCAGCTCCGCAGTTTGATTCAATTTCTGACTGCTGTGACTGCTGAAGGCATGCCTGCCCTTGATAGTCATAGAAGACTTCCCTCTGTTTGTAGTCCTACATTCATGTCTATTCTAGTGGTTTCTTATTAGCAAAAACAATATGGAACCCAAATCCAAATATGTTTTTTTTTTTTAAATTGGGGATTAAGTAGATAAGTGATATACTGTACACCCTAATAAGTGAAAATCCACTTTTTCTTTACTTTTATCTCTATGTTCTGAACCAACCCTAGTAGGTATACAGGGTGTCCCAGAAGTTATGGTCCACCCTTTTTATGTCCGTTGTTTTGAGGAGTAGACAAAAGTTCAAGCAATAACCCCCCTCAATTTTTTACGAGGAATTCAACTATCACACTTTCGCGCATTGCGCACCTGCGCAATCGTGCGCAACGCACACCAACTTTGTTATTTCAAATGGGAACCCCTATTTTTTAATGCAGATTCGGATTCTACGCAAAATTTCATGAATTTTAGACCCATCAATCGAGTTTTTTGGTTGCGCACAACCCGTCCAGTGAGCGCGCAAACATGCGCAACCCCTGGATTGCGCCAAAATTGAGATGGAGGTAGACCCCCAAGTGTGATACATGTTTTTTCATTAATTTTCGACAATGAATCACGTGGTGGTATCCATTTTCGGATTTTACTCAAATTTCTCGAAACGGCAGCCGAAAAATGAGTAGTTTTTAATACAGGGTGTCCGCAAATTCGCGCACAACGCACATTTGTTATTTCAAATGGAAACCACATTTTTTGTTGCAAATTCGAATTCTGCGTCAAATTTCATAAACAACTCACCCCGTGAACGAATTTTTTCATCGCCCGCAACATGCTTCAGCGCTATTTTTCAACCCCGAATCAGGGCATGATATCCGTTTTATTATTCAACTTGATTTTATGGCGACTATTGCCGGAATAATAAATTTTTCTAATCAAAACTCACCATTTATCGGTCATTTAACTCTCAATGTGGATCGAGTAATAATTTTAAAATAATTAGTAATTGAAAATGGTTACTCAAAGAAATCGCGACTTGAATCATTTGAGAGCAAGCAGGCATTAAGGGGTTTATTCCTTGATTTCTTGTTTACATTGTTTACTTTGGAATAAATGGATAGTTACCTAATACAAATGAGATACTTTGAAGCTTGTATCGACTTGTCATCCCTCCGCCAGTCAGATTCTGACGATAAAACAGGCTCAACTACCTATTTTTTAGCCGCCGTTTCGAGAAATTTGAGTAAAATCCGAAAATGGATACCACCACGTGATTCAGCGTCGAAAATTAATGAAAAAACATGTATCACACTTGGGGTCTACCTCCATCTCAATTTCGGCGCAATCCAGGGGTTGCGCATGTTTGCGCGCTCACTGGACGGGTTGTGCGCAACCAAAAAACTCTGTTGATGGGTCTAAAATTCATGAAATTTTGCGTAGAATCCGAATCTGCAATAAAAAATAGGGGTTCCCATTTGAAATAACAAAGTTGGTGTGCGTTGCGCACGATTGCGCAGGTGCGCAATGCGCAAAAGTGTGATAGTTGAATTCCTCGTAAAAAATTAAGGGGGGTTATCGCTTGAAGTTTTTGTCTACCCCTCAAAACAACGGAGATAAAAAGGGTGGACCATAACTTCTGGGACACCCGGTATAAATATACATGTCAGCTAGTCCATTAGGTGCCTTAGTGTTGGCAGTGCGTTTTAATGATGATTATCTCATGACGGATTGGGATTCTGTTGAAGTATTTGCCAATACTGGGGACATTGGGTGTGGAAAAACTCATACAAAAGTGGCGGCTACTAAAATTTTACCTTCCAGTAAATAGGTGTTATGTATGTCGAGAGACAACATGTCTAAAGCGTTCATGGAAAACGTCATGCTAAGTAATTTTTTCAGGATGGGTGTCGGCCCGACACTGTCGATTCAGTTTCTCTACCAGATCTTTGGGTCGATTCCCTACTAGGAGAACACTACTGCAGGTCGTGTAGGAGTCATTTTTGGAATATTTCCCCATTTCAGCATGATCCTGAATATCTAGTGAAATGAGAATGAGGGGAAACTGATCTAAACAATACTTGGATCACTTTCCCCACGGTTGTTTGTGACCAATTTCCTCCTAAATGGAAAAACTGGGCCAACCCGTTTAGCGTCAACAATGCATTGTGCCTGAAATACGACTATGAGTCACTAAAAGCCTATTTGTAACTATACACACAATAATAATATGCCATAAAAAACCCTTTGGCATAAATCAATTTGAACTTTCGGCAAATCCATTACGTTTCGACAACTACTGGAGTCCTTGTCCACCTTCATTCCTTCTACAATGTTCAATAAAGTGTTTTTTCTCTCATCAATAACTATAATATGCCATAATACTTTCTGCATTGCTTGGTGTTAGTGGAAGCCTTGCTGTAGCCAATGATCCACGATAATATAAATTTTATTTCTTCGAGTCTGAACCAGAGAGTAGGTATACCCAACCGTCAAGACAGACGTGTCGTGCGGGTTTGAGTAACCACGCTCGTCTTGCATCTTCATCTTCACTGGCTCGCGCAGGACAGGTTGTGTCCTGGCAAAATATCAATGTCAGTATGTATTCATGCTCGAATCTTCTAATTCGTTTTCACTGAGCAAAGTCTCATTATTATATAAATTAATTCCCAGTTTGCCAAGAGGACACTGGTTGAGATTTATGAAAGCTTTCATCTCATAAATGTTTTCCAGTAATGTCATTTTGATGCCAAAACATTGATTCTGGTGTATTTGTTTTGCAAATCCTTCCCATAAATGTGTGTTTTCTATTCTAATTTTCCAGGAATCAAAAGTTGACATGGTTTGGTCAGTATGTGTATTAGCGAGCATGCAGATCAACACAATAACAAAAATTTCCAAGGAAGATTAAAATGAAAAATCCGAATGGACATTTTCATTTTAAGAACATTTTCACCTCCCAAATGATTCGAATAAAATCACTCGCGATGAGATTGTGGAAAACCATTTTAAGAAAACGGAGTTGAGTAGAACGTCGTCTATTTCCACGAAAATAATGAGTTACAAGTTAAATCGATTTCGACGGTTATCATCAGTAACAAACAATAACTGAAAATACAGAGAGCATAGCTTGTATAGTCACAAGTGAAAGGGAGCTTGAATCTCATTGGTCGAGAAAGTGAAAGTCTTACCAAATCAGATAAGTGAAACGACCTGGGAGGATCATCAGATGCCAATCAAGGCAGACAAAGTGAAAGGGAGCTCAAACATTGGTGATGGTAACATTGTGAAGGGGGGACCAAGCTATTGTAGGAAGGAACCCATCAACGGTGAAACATGTTGAGGGACCACCTCATTCAAACATTTACCAGACCTATCACTCTTAAGAATCTCGAACTTTTCAAGCACATCCTTCCTCATTTTTGCCCGAAGGGAGGTATGTTGGATGTGCTTGAAAAGTTCGAGATTCTTAAGAGTGATAGTTCTGGTAAATTTCTGAATTAATCCATTTGCAGGGGACCCTTAATTTTTTTTTTTTTAAATTGAAATTCAATGTAAAGTTAGGTATATCCTTTTACAATCCAAGTAAATATCAACTTAATTGTCAGCTAGTGGAAAGCCCGTATTGCTGACAATGAGTCCAATCAGTCTACATAGAAACAGACTCTTTTCTTACCAGATGTATGATGAGGAAAATACAAAGTGATATTTTTTTGATTTGTTAGTTGAAACAATCATTTTAGATTATTTTAATGCCAGGAAGTTCTCATTTAAGTCCTAAATAAATATTTAGATCAACTGGATGATAATAATTAACCTATATTTCCAACTTATACGTAAATAATTATTGAGTAAATTCGTAATCATTGAGTAAATTCCGAGCCCATTGTTGAAATCCATTCGCTTACCTCCTTCTTATAACTACTTGGCGATTTTAGGTTAGAAGGCAAACTTTAATTTAACGCAGGGCCTGGAGAATGTATGAGGAAACTTTGTGAACAGTGCCTTTGTAGGCCGAGAGTTCACAACATCTCCCTTTAATCGAAATCCCGTCTCACAATTATGCGATCTTTTCTCTGCAACAATGTTAGGCTGCTTAAAGTACTACATTAATAAGGTCTTTACAAACAATGGTGTAATTGTGAACGTTTTGGCCAAATTAAATGTTTCCTCAGGACTAAACTTTCTTGAGTTATTAAGACTTACCATCAACATACATTTTGGTTCATTATTTTTGCAATGTAATTTGAACTCTTACTGAAAATTGTATTATTGACGTTTTTCTTCAGGTCCCGTCGTGAGTGCTCTAACAAATAAATTCGGCTGCAGGGCTGTCTGCATAGCTGGCAGCATCCTGGGCAGCGCTTCCTTCGTCCTCAGCACATTCTCCCCCAACGTCAACGTACTTATGCTCACTTACGGATTCATGGGAGGTAAGCAATGACGTTTTCATCTTTTTAAGCAGGTGATCATTCAAATTTCGAGCACGAAATTCCATCTCGCTTAGCCAACAATCGTGTTAGAGAAACCTCGCTTGATGATGTCGTGGATGTGACTTGTCGTGATTGTTTTGTGTTAGTAGAGAGTTTTTGGCAACCACTAACAGGCCCGTGGAACCTCTTCACAAAGCATGGAGTTCGCGGGTGACAATGAATTTGCCTCCCGACAACAGCGGGCGACGATGAAAAGGTGCCCCCAGACAGTCACCCGTTCCTAGAGGCCCCCCACGAGCCCCTCCCTTCCCCCCCCTGTCCATAGTTAACGGGCTTCCTCCTTCAACGGGTAGCATCCTCTGTTGCTCGCGCTAGTCTCCTCCTAACGGGCCCCGTGAGATTTTGGCTCCAAAAACTCTCTAGTGCTGCGTTACTGCGGCCAATTGAGGAAACCACTACGTTTGTGGAGTCCTCTAGTGGATACCAGATTTTCACTTTGATTTCTTTGGAACCTACGCAGAAGAGGATTGATCGAAAACAAGAGTGATGGAGGAGGTTGATTGGCTGGCTTCTTTATGGCACAAACCGTTATTAATTAATCTAGAAATGATAAGAAGAGAGAGGAATAGATAAGCGGAATAGATAGAGTTGAATGAGGAATGGATAAGCCTGCGTTGGTTAGAACAAACCGTTAAGTAAGTGAATTAGAAGTGAGTTCCTAAAGACGTAGAAGCTGAAGTTGAGTTGCTTGTGTTGGCTTGAGAGAAAGAAAAGATGAAAACAAAATTTGAGCTTGGAATGTGGAGAACTGACGAGCAACCCTATTTAAGGGGACGATGATTTCGGTAGTGGAGGAGTGATTCCCCTTGATTTTATAATGACGTTTAGTGAAAATAGAATGAGGAAAACAAGATGAAGCTTCCTCCATCAGCTGGGCTCGTTAACTAAAACTAAAAGGTGCACTAAAGTGTCGAAAATCGAAAACTGAATACATTGCAACCACATGCACATTGCAACCACATGCACATTGCAACCATGAATGTGATTTCCAGCAGAAAATGACATAAGCTGTTATTTTCCAAAGTGTGTTGCAAGGAAGAAAGTGCCACTGGAGCAGGTTTCCTACCTGAAGTTTATGTGTAAACATTCATTAGTGCAACCTGATAAGTAATTCAATATTTTCAGTCTGAGACCAACTAACACATATGTTAAGGAGGTCTCAGTCGGTCGCCGTTCGTTCCTCGTTCCGGGTCAGTATTTCCCTAAATTAAAGGGGCTCAAACTTCAAAAGTTCTATAAACCTATATAACTATATTTGAAATGTTCAAGGATTTTCGAAATTCATTAGTGCATGGGCGTAGGGAATTTAAAAACTAAAAGACTGCCACTGGAACCATCAAAATCGAATAATAATTGACTAGGTGGTATCTGTAGAGGAAGTGGCAAGTATTGTTAGGCACGCGGGTGGTAAAAGTAGTTTCTCATATGTCCAATAGAGTGCTCAGATTAAAATTACCTTGGAGGGATCACATCAACTTTTTACTAGTGCCAACTTTCTACATTTTTTCTGTTGGTGGGTGAAACGACTCAGGGTTTTGGTTCATTATTTTGGGTCCTTTTTGTAATAGAAAAATGGTCTTTTCGACATTATCCCATACCAGACAGAAGATATATCATCCAACTCAACAATATAATTAATTAATGTTGGAAATTATCAATGACTCTCGAAAAAAGTTGATGTGATCTCTCTAAGGTGATTTTAAACAGAGCACTCTATTGGACGTATGAGAAACTACTTTTACCACCAGCGCGCCTAGCAGTAGATGCCACCTCCTCTATGGATCCCGCCTAGTCAATAATTGCCAGCGAAATAGGGAAAACAAACTGTGAACATTTCAAACTTAGGTACAAATCTTAAAGTTTGAGCCCCTTCAATTTAAGGAAATACTGAACCGGAATGAGGATCAAACAGCGACCGACTGAGACCTCCTTAATGATTATCAAAGAAAACAGGAAATTCTAACGCTCATTCTTAAACTTTTTTTACTGTTTTATTTTTACTTTTTTACTTTACTACCAATGTAAACTTTTTGTTTATTTTTTGTCCTTTATGAAGTTTCAATTATTGGTCGTTAATAAATAATTTTAGAAACCATAATAAATGCCCACTGCTCCTTCTTCGCTGTTCACATCATTTCATAATCTTGCTGATTTGTGCAGGGATTGGTTTTGGACTGATCTACTTGCCAGCTGTTGTCTGCGTGGGTTATTACTTCGAGACGAAACGATCCCTCGCGACAGGCATCGCCGTCTGCGGATCCGGCTTTGGAACCTTCGCTTTTGCGCCACTCGCTTCCTACCTTCTATCGGAATTTGGATGGCAGGGAGCCAACCTCATACTCGCTGGGCTCATCCTCAATTGTGCTGTAAGTGCAATTTGTCTTCTCAATTGCAGAGCTAAAATCTCAGTTAGTTGAACTATATTTATATTGAAACTACGGTTATCGAATATACTAAGCTACACTACAGATCGATAGATCAAGTGAGTTGAAGCGATCATTCTACCGACAACTGTAAATCTGTGGGTGAATGGAAGTAAGAATTTAATTATTTTTTAATTCCATGCTCTGGTGAGAATAATAACCTTTTCTTTCGTTTTACTGGTGATTCCATCAAGATTAGAATAAGTAGAGAGAGCATGAAGGCTGAAAATGGTGGAGGAGGTGGCTGCATTCCCTTTCTTTCCTCACTTGAAAGAATCCCAGTATCGCAGAGGAGCTATTCTAGGAGCTATTCTCTTCTTCAATTAGACGTCAAATGCAAAATCCACGAACGGGAGAGATTTTCAGGGAGCACAAGAACGACCCCATCACTACCATAAGATTACCCAGATATCATTAAAAAGTTGTTGGGTTTAAACTACAGTTAGCCAATAACTATATCACCACCACGTTGCTGTACAGAATTTTATCGAAGGACTTCTTATATTGCTGCTGTGAACTTTTTTTTACCACCACTAGATTGATGTGTCTAGTTTTTGTAGTGTTTGAGTTAAAGAAGTATTTGTCGGTAGTTTTTTCGAGTTTGGTGTGAGTGGTGCGTATGATTTAAATTTATTGTTTTAAAGAGAGTGGGTGTACAAATTGTATAGCATATTTATTGACTATGTGGGTATATTTGGACTTAATAATTTGTATTTAACTTTAATTCGAAATTGTGTCTAAAAAAATGTTTTAATTACTTATCAAGACTCCGCCAGGGAACATAAGTTCGTAAGAACTTAAGCCTTGGTGGGCAAGGTATTGAGATAATTTGTTTTATTTTTTCATAAGACTTTGGTTTCTATCCTATTCTTTGTATCTATGTTGTATTTTGATTACCAAAATGTGACAGGCGGCTATTTGCCGCCCCGCGATCGCTAGTGTGACTCAAGAGAGCACGATCGGATGAAGGTTATCAAACTAAATTTACTTCTGACTCGAACTTGGTTAAAATGCTAATCAGAAGCGAATCTGATGAGAAAGGAGTTTTGGCCTCTGGTCTGCACAAAACCGGCTTATCAATACTTGAGGTGTTAGTTTCTGGTCTGCACAAAACCAGGGTACTGGAGATGGTGGAAGTTGAAGGATGGCTCTGATCTGCACATAACTAGTTACCGTAATAGGTAGGTGGTGAGAGGATACATGGTTTTTGGTCCAGTAGATTTAGGATACTAGAGGAAAGTAAGATGTTCCTATCGATTTGATTTTAGAGTACTTGAGATTGCTTTAGGATGAGAGAGAAGTTGCAAGTCAGATTGAGTTTTTAGAACGCGGTATTTCCAACATCGGTCCGGCGTCGTTGAGGCGCGGTGATGGACTTGGAAAAAAGTAGATAACTAACTGGAGTAGTGGCTACTTGTGCTCTACATAGGACTCTTGTCCAATTACCTACTATTAGATTGACAATGACAACCACATGGTTGTCGAAAGCTCTCCACCAATGAAAACTTCATAAATGCTTGCATACGAGTCTGCAACACATTGGGACATTTTCATGTGAGTGAAAGTAAGGTTGTTAGTTCATGTACCCAAGCATCAAAATAAGAAAACAGTTGATTGTTCTCTACGCAACACAGTGAGTCTATTTTAATTATTGGTCGCGTGAGCAAGTTTTCGTGACGATTTTTCAGTTTATGTGCCAAAGCAAAGACATGAAAATGTCAATAAACAAATAAACATTGTAAACTAGGTAAGTGTGTAGAAACACAAGTTTTTGAACGCCACCTACGTGCCCCTGGAACCTTTTCACAGAGCGCTGTATACATGGTACCAGTGACGTTGATGACACGTTTTGACAGCTACACTCTGGACTTCCGATAAATTTCACAATAAACGCGCGTTCAATTATTTTTGGTCGTCTGTGTTTTTCATTACCTAGTTTCTAGAAATTGAACACTACCAGTAACTGGCGAATAAACGTACGAACTTTCGCTAATTAGGTAAGTAATTAATTATCCTCATTAGGCGAATGGTTGATCCCAAAAACCGCTGGGTGGTCTCAAAAAATTCTTAAGAACCCTACTTTGAATTTTTTTTTTTTTTATAACGTTTTCCCCTTAGAAGAAAATAATTAACCCTTCGTGGCATAACTAAATCTCAAATGGAGCCGATAAACGAAATTTCATCAAATTTGGTCCACGGAAACTGGGCTGAGTACAAAACAAAGCTTAAAAACAAAAAATTACTTATTGAATTTTGATTTGTGAAAAATTAATTTTTTATTAAAAAAGCTTTTTGCTTCCGAGTCCAAAAAGGTAGCGGAAACTTCATTTTCACTTGACAAGGTTAAAAAAAAATGTTCTCCAAAATCAAAATTTCCACTCGCGTTTCACGTTTCAGTGCTTTCTGAACAGTTTTGGTTCCGTGTCCGTCTGCCATGAAATCCTTGTAACAGCCATAACTTCTACATTTTCCAACAATATTCAGAGATCGTGCCGGTTGATGTGTAGATGGTCCCCTATGAGGGCAGTGCAAGGTATTTAGAAATTTATGTTTTGAGATCAACTGCTATGCATCGTATCATCTATACAATCGGGTTATGGATACGAGGAAGCTATGTGCCACACCCACTTGGCAGACTTTTTTTGGAAATTTTTTGATTTTCTTGGATGGTTAATGTTTGAAAATTGGTACAAAAACAAGGATTTGGTTGTTATCAATTTTTTAGTCCTGGTTACAATAGTGTTATAATCTTGGAAGGTTACTTCACGAAACCATCTCCTAGATATGTTTCATCCGTATTGAGATAAGGAGTGGTATCGATACGACAGATGATTTGGTGGGATCTACAATACGAGAAGCTATGCGCAGAAGGCGATACAGGTGTTGGTGTGTTGGTATCTCCTCAAGTTGGGATCGCACTAGGAACTCTACAGTGAGTGCTGTAGATCCACAAAATGCTGCCCAACAACTATCACTCGATCCCATTTTACGAATAATATCAATCATTGCTCATGATCATGTTTATTGAATTGTTTGTTATACAGAAGAAGTAACTATCTTGACGAATTCATACAGGTGTTTGGAGCCCTGATGAGACCCCTCGAGTACCCGAAAGGCCCGAGCTGCAAACCCCTTCTGCAGCGCATGGCAGACGAAAAGCGATTCCAGATGGAACGCGGCTCCATTGGAGGTTCCTATTTCATCGTTCAGCTGCAAGACGGTTCGATGGAGAAACGAATGAAGATGCCCATCAACATCGACCCTGGCGTCCATTCCAGCTTCAACCTCAACGAGTTGGTTCAACCTGGAACTCCCATCACGCCTGTGCCGACGATGCCGGTGCTCCCGACCATCACCGAGGCCAAGATACCTGAACAGAACAGTTCTTCTGGCGGCTCGTCCTCTGGTGAGTGTCCGAGTCTGTCTTCTGACGATATCTTGAATTGAAATGTAGTGGTTTCTGATTCGTATATTTGACACTGAATCTGGTTAATAATGAAGTTCCCTCTGGAGATCTTGAAATGGGATCTACTCATTATATTAATTATATACTCTGAATTATATAATTATATACTCTGACTATTATATAATATATAATCTGAAAATTATATATTTCAGATATTATCTGAATGGATTTTTCTCAAACTCGGAGAATCCAATGGTTGGAGGCATTTGCCACAATCTTCCAGCTCAGTTTGGCCTTCTTGTCCCTGCCTTGCTTTCAAATGTTTCGGTTTCTCTACGCCGATTCATCATATTGAATTGAATTATGATAGTATTGTAGCTATTTGCTCTGTTTAAAAATGGGGTATTTCAGTCAATTTTTAACATTTTTTTTCAAAAGAGTATGGCTCAGGAATAACGGTAATCGGGTCTGTTCGTCGAGAAAATGTTTTTAAAAAATCGGAGAAGCTAAGGAAAGTTGAAGATTTGAATGTTGTGACGTAGCTAGCCAATCGTGACGTAGCTAGCCAATCGTGACGTAGCTAGCCAAAAAGTATCCACGCACAGAGAAGAGATGAAACCCTTGGAGGACCTCTTGGATACTACAAAATACTACTCAGTGTGTGTGCGTTAAGGGAGGCCCGCCTTTTTTTTTTCAATGTGATCTCTTTAATTAATTTTTCTACCACATGTTATAGTATCATTGGGCTTAAAGTTCAAGGGTGCTGAATCCAAATTTGAGGTCAAAAAGCTGAATTTCCGACCCACCGAAATACCCCATTGTAAAACAAAACTAGCAAGCCCCCCCCCCCCCCCCCTGCACCGCCTGGATGCTATCTACATGAACATGGAACATGTTTTAGCCAAATTTAGTGCAGAACCTTTAGTCGTAGGTTGGTATGGGTATAGAAACACTTAAGTCTATCAATAAACCGCATTAAAAAAAATACTTCGCTACCTACCTACAACAATATGTTTTCTCAATAATTCGTCGCTTAAGATGCATCATGGCACATCAAACTTTTGCCTTCTTTTCAGGAGAGCAAAAAAACCGATTTAGTCGATAAATTTTAGTTTTTTTAAATTTTTATTCATCGGTCTACCTTTATTTGCAGTCTGCTAACTTGAATTGCATTTAATAGTACAGTAAACATATGTCAACAAATCTCGTAGAATGCTGTTGTAATTTTTCCTCTCACTTGTGCTACGATGTACCACATTTTCTCTGTTGTCTCATGGTGAAACGGCAATAATGTAAAACGTAAATGTAAACGGCAGTGATGTAGTTTACTGAAAAGGGTCTTCCTCCTAACAATTTTTCATACATCGTGAATAAAACGCTGCAAATTATTACACAATGGTTTATTATTTTTCTATATAGATCACTCGTCTACAAAATCACCAACCATCCAATACGAAGAAAAAAGAAAAAGGAAAAAAAAAAATCAAAATCACCAACCATTGATCGCATTTTGGTCAGCTCTAATTTGAACGGAGATTAGGCCTCTTGTGCTATTCACACTCGTGTTTTGATTTATATATATATTTCAATATAAACCCTTAAGGCTAAATGTCACGATGTTCTAGTGTGATTCTGAAATAAGTGATGGCAGCACCATCGGGGCCAAATTTCGTTTACTCCTCAGTTGAGAACGGATCGAGATATTTTAGTTCCGCAAACGGATTTCTCTTCAAGATCACCGTAGAATTCCGGGTAATTGGTTTAGAAAGTGTGCAAAAATTTTTTGCACACAGTTCCAACAAAAATTTGTTTAAATTTTTAACATTTTCAAAAAGTGGCCTTATAGCCACTTGCAGAACCTTCATCAGAATACGAATCCGTTTGCAGAATTTTTCTAACTTGATCATAGCCATCGGATTCGCGTTTTTACGATATGGAGGGGGGCGATCATGGGCTGGGGGGGAGGGCGCCGATCAAACGCCCCGCCGCCCGCCCGACCATCACACATTCATGTTTTGCTAGTACGCACCCTTTGGTCGCTATTCTTTTTCCCGGCCACCTAATAGGTAGCCACCATCAACCTTCCCATTTCCAACTTCTCTGTCTTGAAGTTGATCGAATTGGGCGAAATTTCCATAAAAAGCAAGACACATAAACAAATAACTTATGAGACACATTCTGTGTTAATTTGATTCAGATAATGGTTTGCACTACCTACTAAATAGTTAGTTCTAAAATTTTGATAATTTCAGTTCACTGCACATGGACTAGTTAGGTATCTAGAACAACAACACAAGTAATAGATGGTTTGAGGAGCATATTCTTGGCGTTTGACGTTGATTTCCAAATTTTGTGAACAGCTAAAGATGATGAAAAAATAATTAGTAGGTAGTTAATTCACTCTGGAATAGTGTTGAAAAAGGTAAAAACACCTATTCATTATTTACCAAAAATTCAAATATCTTTGAAATAATATCAAAATAAATCTAAATAAATTTGAAACTAAAATCCCCCGTGTCTGAATTTTTTATTCCCGAATTCCCTCTTCTAAGAGTTAAATAATCAATTCTCTCTGTTTTTAAATGTCATTCTTGATTTCATGTAATTATAACGCCTAACACTAGCGAAGTGTTGAATTTTGAGGTAGTACTAGGTATACTACTAAATTACAAACATGACTGTCCCAAAATTACCGTTAGTGCACTGTAATAAATAGCCTAGAACTAGTGCTGTGGTCTTACAAGGTAACCCTACATGTTTACCTTTTCGGACTACTCGAAAAGTTCGAGAAGAGTTCAAGGTCGCACACCTTTCTCATTCGCTAGCAATCCCGGGTACATCGGGCACTGTTGACGTTCGAATACTGTAGGTAGTAGTACTAGGGTACGGCGTTGGTGATTTTACCCTTCAATATTCCGCGATTGTGCAGCGATCACTACATCGTTTTTTACTACGTCCCACAGTAAGAATTGGGCGTCCATATGCGATTAATCTGGGGTGAAGGAGAACACAATCAACGGGAAAAATCTGCGAAGTGCTACTATCAGCTCCGGGGTCTTGATTTTCGTAGGGGACTATCTACATGCCAATTTGAACAATCCTGACAAATTTCATCTAATTCTTATGAAATATGTGAAAGTTATAGCTGTTTCAAGGATTTAATGTTTGCGCATGCGCAGATGCTAATGTCAATTTGGAGTCCGTGATTTTCGTAGACCATCTACACCCCAATCTCCATAATCCCTGAAAATGTCATCGAACTCAGATGGGAAATGAAGAAGTTAAGACTGTTACAAGGAATTCACGTTTTCGCTTCCGCAGTCACTACTATTAGTCCGGGAGTGATTTTCATAGGGGACCATCTACTCGCCAACCCGCACAATTCCTGAAAATTTCATCGAAATCAGACAATAACTTCGTGTAGTTCTGCCCGATACAAGGATTTCACGACAGAATCAAAGACAGTCAGACACGAAACAAAAATTGTTCAGGAAGGTCTAAAACATAGAACGCGAGGGGAAATTTTGATTTCGGAGATATATTTTTTTCTACAATCTTGAAAAGCATACTTGAAAATATAATAATAATAACATGCTTGAAAAGCAACAATACTTCCACTACCTTGGTGGACTCGGAAGTAAGAAGTGCGTAGGCACCTTATCTATTTTTGCTCAGTACAATTTTAGTTAATCATAAATAATAATTTTGTGTTCGAGTCTACTACGGTAACGGAAGTATTGTTTTCACTTTTCAACGTTAAAAAAAATATCTCCAAAATCAAAATTCCTACTCGAGTTATATATTTTAGACCTTCCTGAACAATTTTGATTCCGTGTCTGCCTGTCTGTCATGAAATCCTTGTAACGCCCGAAAGTATACGAAATTAATGTCTAATTTCGATGAAAAATTTTGAGGTAGGTATATTATGCGGGTTGACGTCTAGACGATCCCCTATGAAAATCATCGCCCCAGTATCAATCAATAATATGTATAACATTCTACCATAATTATGATACCTAACCATTATCAGAATCAAATTAACACAGAATGTGTCTCATAAGTTATTTGTTTATGTGTCTTGCTTTTTATGGAAATTTCGCCCAATTCGATCAACCTCAAGACAGAGAAGTTGGAAATGGGAAGGTTGATGGTAGCTACCTATTAGGTGGCCGGGAAAAAGAATAGCGACCAAAGGGTGCGTACTATCAAAACATGAATGTAGGAGTGAAGGTGAAGGTCGGGCGGGCGGCGGGGCGTTTGATCGCCGCCCTCCCCCCCAGCCCATGATCGCCCCCCTCGGCCCCCTCCATATCGTAAAAACGCGAATCCGACGGCTATGATCAAGTTAGAAAAATTCTGCAAACGGATTCGTATTCTGATGAAGGTTCTGCAAGTGGCTTTAAGGCCACTTTTTGAAAATGTTCAAAATTTAAACAAATTTTTGTTGGAACTGTGTGCAAAAAATTTTTGCACACTTTCTAAACCAATTACCCGGAATTCTACGATGATCTTGAAGAGAAATCCGTTTGCGGAACTAAAATATCTCGATCCGTTCTCAACTGAGGAGTAAACGAAATTTTCTTCATTTTGGTGCTGCCACGTGGTGGCAGATTTCACAACTAAACTCGGGACATTTAGCCTTAAATTTTCGTAGGGAGCGAACGGTTTGTCCTACAGAGCTCCGCGTGGTCTCAAAAAATTCTAAAAATTCCATAGAATCTTAAATTGAAGGAAAAACAATACCTTTATATCGGAATTTTTTGAGTTAGAGCGTTTTCAAAATTTCAAAATTGATTTTGGAGCCTTTAGAAGTGACCTACATCAACCAAAAGCTTCGGGGCACAACTAGACCCCAAATGGAGCCTACATACCAAATTTCATCAAAATCGGTCAATGCTAAGTGGCAAAAGTGCCGCGGACGGCGGACGGACGGCCAAATTTTTATTCGATTTTTGGATTCTACGTACCTTGAAACGTAAACCATCAAATTTTGAGGGGGTGTTAAATTTTTTTTTTTTCTTGGTCGATTCCAAAGGTTCATTACCTATTGAAAATAATAAACCAAAATCAGTTTTTTTTTTTTGGTATTTTTTTAAATTTTCATGCAGGCGATCGTGCAGCAACGGAAGACTTAAGGCGTTTCTTCCCCCTGAAATTGGTAATGACTTTTCTATAGGAAAGCAGCTAGAAAAACATAAAACATCATGGCACATCAAACTTTCTCAGAACATAGCATCACAGCACAAGTAAATCTGAAACTTTCAACGAAGAATTAGTTGTCATTCCAGATAGCTTGGGACATGGTATTTTGTTTTTATTGAAGTTTATTTAGTGGAGAATAGATTACAAAATAATTTTTCAGAAAACACTCCCTAATCATTAACGTAGTCAAACAAAACCCAGCTCATCATCTGAGCAGTAGCCTTCCGCCATGTTGAAGATTGTAGATGTGCCAAGATGTCAGATGATTTTAATTGTGCTATGATAACTAAATCAGAAATTACAGCGTTTCAAGTGGAGCAATCAAAAACTAAGTCCACCAATCACTCAGGCGCGAAAATTTAAATAAGAAACCGTTCTAACCTCATTTTCGACAAAATGTTAGATTTTCCATGATGCATCGACGAATTGCAGCGACGAATTGTTTGTTGACGTGTAACAAAGCGCATTTTCCAGCCCTTATTAATACGGTAAAGGGCGAAAAATAGGCAACTCGAGTAGAATAAAATGTTGGATAAATCAATAGCTTTTCAATCTGGTAAACGATTTTAGTGGGTTGGATAATACAAAAGTTATATTAACGTTAGTATCATATCTAAAATGAATTAGATATTTTCGTAACACAATTTTGTGACCTTTTTGGCCAGTTAGCTCTCGGCTAAAACATGTTCCATGTTGAAATCACGCGCACTCCTCTTTGAAAGAAGACTTAGTGATCCCCGTAAGAACGAGTTAGGCGATGTGCTCTATCGGATAAGAAGTTGGCGATTCTATTCTGTAATTTACCTTGAAATTAATATTGTGTGATGAACGAAATAGAGTCGGTTGATAGAAATTCATTGTTCACTGTAGTTTAAGTGAAATTAGTTGGTGGAAAGAGTGACCTCCTAAAATAGAGCACTTCCTGATCTCAAGATAACAATTTTATAAGCTGGCTCAAGTTGGTACATTCAACCCGTGGGCTACTTGATGTGACGTCACTGCACTCTGCACTTATGAGCGACGTTTTCTAATCTTTCCTCATTTAAGATGTTAATAATGTGTACTTACTTACCATGATGCTTTTCTTGTCATATCATTGTGTTGTAATCCGACTATCCCTTCATTCCGTGTCTACCAAATCTCGTGATAACCATGCTGTACTCTACCTATCCTTTCTTATGTGTGGTAAATTCCATTCTTTTGTCAAGTAGTATCTAATTATAGAAGCTACTTGATATTCACTTTGCTCCCTCAATTCAACTACCACGTTACCAACCGCCATTACTCCATTCTCAGTTCAAGCCACCAAAAATTTCCAATCCAAAAAAAAAATTCCATTTTTTAAAAAAATCTTTGTAAGTAAACCTGTAAAAATGAAATAGGCACTATAGCGCCAATGCCTAGTACATTCTTTATTGAGGGGTGATGTTCCTTTCAACCATATTTATGCATTCGTTCGAATTCCCAAGCAGATGTGAATCCAAGTCTCAAGAAAGCTGACTTCCCGTACCTACTCCAGTAATTTATTGTTAGTTAGTTGAATTTCCATTCAATCTCCCAACCATCATTAATCATGATTAATTACTTGCCTGCCACTTAGCAATCGATCAGTTTGTGTCAATGTCGATGAATTGGGAGTTGGAAGAAAAATATGGAGTTTTAGAAATATGGATGTTTTGCTTATTAGCGAAATCGAGAATATATCTACCTGGAGTTTTACCACTTTCTCCTCCTAGAGTGCACTTGTAGAGCCATTCCTAAGGGACAGACCATGGAAGAAGTAGAAGGAAGGCTCCTCCAGCGAAAAATGGTGACGTTTCATATTTACAGAAGATCAGTTGTCTGGTCGATAATTCACAAAAGAACAGCCCATTGGTAATCCCTCATGATTGGAGTTTTGTTAATATTCACATTGAAGATCAACATACTCTTAACAAGGAATCAAAGTGAGATACTTGGGAAGGTCCCCACTTTAAGATATCTGTTTTTTCCGTGGGATGAAAAAACTTTTGAACTACTGAACTATAAATTATCGGGAGATTGTTTGGATTGGTGACCGCTCACTGATGGTATTGCTGGCCCTAATAATTTTTCGAGTTGGGCTGTTCCAGAACCGCTATCCACTCAAGGGGATGAGCCAAATAAGTAGCCATGAGTGACATCATCAGAAGCAATTGTGAACTTTCCTTTCGAAGACACCTGGTGATGTCCATGATGTCAGGAGTGGCAGTTGGCCGTAAATTCAACCAGAGATGGTTGTTTACTTCACTTACTTTACTTAAGGCGCCCATACACTATACGATTCGTCTGCAGGCCAGCGTGAGGCCTAGATCGTGGTTACCCACACATTATCAGTTAAATCTGAAGGCCATGGAAAACTGAAGGTGAGAGGCCTCAGGGCAGGCGAGGATCAGCGACAGGCATGGGACTGTCAGTCCATGATCTCAAGAGGGCTCCCCGCCACACATTATCAGTTTTTGGCCTGCCGTCCAACCGCTACTATTGACCTTGGGCCTTCTGCAGTCCACACCTCGCGGCTGGCAGTCTGCCTGCAGGCCCTGGACGTATTATAGTGTGTGTGCAAGCGAGTGTGATCAAGCCTGCAGGCGGTTGACTGATAGTGTAGGGTAGGGTTGTTGGGGTAGGGTAATAGAGGGTGTTTTTATCTCTTCGGAGCCCTTCTTATCCCTACCCAAGTCATGGTCATGCGTCCCCGTCGCACAACCCGGGCCCCCTGGGATGGACAGAGGTGGTCCCATTAGGTTTCCCTGGTGGTGGCCCCTCTTGAATTTCCAGGGGTGGCTGAATGACCCTCTGGCGATTAGGGAGGGGACCCCTGTCAATGGGTTCCCTGACCCTTCACCACTAGCGCTCCCCCGTTATGGAAAACAATATAAGACAGCCTCATAACCCCCGCCAGCCCATTGGCTCGCGGGGTATTAGGGGAGGCGCTCAGAGGCGCCCCAGGCAGGGGCGTCGGCCATCCTCTCCCTCCTCCTCTTCCTCATCATCCCTTCCCTCTTCCTCTTCCACAGCCTCTTTAGACCACCAGTGTGCCCATTGTGAGCGGGCATTCACCTCCAGGTCTGGCCTTGGTGTCCACGTCAGACGGAAGCATCCTGTTGCTGCAAATGATGAAATTAATATTGAACGAGTACAGCCTAGGTATGCTTCCGAGGATTTGCGTAGGATGGCGGCAGATGAGGTGGTGGCTGTGCGCAATGGGGTACGTAATATAAATGTTTATTTAAGCGAACGTTTTCCCACGCGCACAGTCATTGCCATCAAGAACCTCCGCCTGAAGCCCCACTATAAGCAGCTTGTCCAGGAAGCTATCCTGGCAAATAGCGGTGGGGCTTCTCCCGCATCTCCTATTGCTGGCGTGGACCAGCAGTCTGCCATTCAGTATCCCTCCCCCGGGACCTCCGGTCTTCTTGCCGATTTGAAGACCGAAGTCTTGAGGCTCGGGGGGCAGGTAGGTCGTATTGAAGGCTATGGAAGTACCTACCTGCAGGAACTGGCGAGGCGGGCTGCTGAAGGGCTGGAAAACCTGGAGGACGAGGTTGCAGCCTATCTAAGGAGAATCTTCCCGCGGGTTGGGGATGCGACCGTGACGCGGCACCAGGGGAGACCTCCTCCCAGAGTAGTGCTGCGTGGAGGTCGCAGAGCAGCTAAGCAAGCAAGACGGCGGGAGTACCACCGGGTTCAGAGTTTGTGGAGGAAGCATCCGGCACATGTAGCTGCGGAGGTACTGGAGGAGCCTGGGGAAGATCAAGTTCAGCCCCCTCTTCAGGAGTTTGTGGATTTCTGGGAGCCACTTTTGAGTGCTCCCAGCCACAACCCTGGGGAGCGAGTGGTTCCCCCAGTCTCCACCAGGGATTCCTTACGCAGCATCTTGTCTTTGCCGGTGCTACTTGACGAGGCACACAAGTGCCGTGTCAAGAACTCCACATCCGCTGGACGGGATGGTGTTTCTGCCTGTCGCTGGAATAAAGCACCAAATACGATTAAGCTGCTCATCCTCAACCTGCTCATGCTTGCGGGAAGACCCCCGAAAGCGTTAACCCGTACCCGAACCGTGTTTATCCCCAAGAAAGGGGGAAGTGGGCCTGGAGGCTATCGACCGATCTCAGTGTCCTCGGTAGTCTTCCGCCACTTCCAAAAAGTACTGGCATCTCGCCTCCAGGTGGCTGGTGTCATTGGTGACGTCCAGAGAGCGTTTCGGCCAGCAGATGGCACAGCGGAGAACCTTACAGTTCTCCAAACTGTCATCTCGCTGGCCCGTATTAAATGCCGGCAACTCCACCTCGCCGCTCTGGACGTCGCTAAGGCCTTTGACACAGTCAGTCACCTTGCCCTGACCGATTGCCTTCGTGGTGTCAGGGCCCCATCTCGATTAATCGAGTATGTGGCCTGTCTGTACCATGAAGGCGTGACGGTCCTCGAGGCAGGGGGCGAGGTATCAAGGGATATGCGGATCGGGCGTGGGGTACGCCAGGGGGATCCCCTATCCCCACTCCTCTTCAACCTGGTCGTGGATACGGCCTTGGGTAAGCTGCCCACTGAAGTAGGGTTTGATCTCGCCCCTGGGGTGCGAGTAGGAGCATTGGCTTTTGCCGATGATGTTATCCTACTCGCAGAAACCCGTGAGGGCTTGCAGATCGCCCTCAATGCATTTGCTAAGCAGCTAGCCAGGTGTGGACTCGTGGTTAACCCCGATAAGTGTGGGTCGGTCTCCTTGGTCCCGTCGGGTCGCCAGCATAAGGTGAAAGTTGTGGATGGGGGTTTTGTCATAGGACAATCCCCCATTCCATCTCGATCTGTGCTGGAGGTTTGGCGGTACCTTGGAGTCGACTTCATGGGGGTGGCCACCATTACTACCAGCCGTGTGGACCTTGGTAGAGCGCTAGCTCGCGTTACCAAGGCTCCATTGAAGCCACAGCAGAAGCTGCGCCTCCTCCGCACGTACTTACTGCCAAAGCTGACCTATGGGTTAGTATTTGGCAGGCTTACGGCGGGAAGGCTGCAAGAATTAGATCGAGAAGTCCGCTCTGCTGTGCGCTCTTGGCTGAGGTTCCCACCTGGTGTCCCAAGTGCCTATTTCCACGCACCGGTCAAATCCGGTGGGCTTGGTATTGTGTCTCTCTCGGGATGTATCCCTTCCCTGCGCCGCCAGCGCCTGCTAGCCCTTCAAGGGTCGAGCTGGGAGGTCGCCCGTGCGGCTGCTGATCTTGATTTTGTCAGGCAACACCATCTGCTCCAAAACCCAGTTCGTCTGCTGAGTTTGCTGCTGCCCTGCATGAGTCAGTAGATGGTAAAGAACTCCGGCAGTGCTCCGAAAGCCTTGTCTCATCCCAATGGGTAGATTGGGCTTCGGAGGGCATTGGGGCCCGTGACTACCGACACTATCACGCCGTCCGCATGGCAACTCTGCCAACTGCGGTACGGTGTTCGAGAGGTAGTCGCGGGACAACCCTACCCCTTTGCCGTGCCTGTCGGAGTGGAAATGAACATCTTTATCATGTAGTGCAGCAGTGTCCTCGGACTCATGGGGGCCGCATTCTACGTCATGATGCGGTCGCCAAGCAGATAGCAGGTGCTTTGTCATCTAGTGGCTGGGATGTTGAGAGGGAGAGATTGTATCACATGCCAAGTGACCAGGGTAAGAAGCCCGACATCGTTGCCGTCAAGCCCGACCAGCAAGCCCGACTTGCATTATCCTGGATGTCCAAGTTGTCAATGGCAGCTTGGACATGGAGCAGACTTGGCGGGCTAAGATAAGAAAGTATGACAGAGATGATTTACGGCAAGCGGTGTCGGAGCTAAAAGGAGTGGCACCCAACAACATCAGGGTGATGGCTGCAACTTTGTCATGGCGCGGGGTGTGGTGCGGGAAAAGTGCCACGGAGTTGCGCGAGTTGGGCATCTCAGTAGGCGTACTCCGTGGTATCACCACCCGTGTCCTGCTTGGCTCGTATTTGAACTGGTGGTCGTTTTATAGAGGCACTTCCCTTCATCCCTCTCTCCCACCCCCACCTTCCTCATCTTCCCTCATCCCTAGGGCCGGCGTCGGGTGAGTCCTGGGCGTCCTCCCCATTATTTTTGATTTATTTATTTATTTTCATTCATGGCGTGCCCCCTCCGTCATAAAAGACATTTTGTCTTTGAGGGGAGGTTAGGAAAAAAAAAAAAAAATTGCTCTGCAATTTTGGCAGGACAAATGTCTGTTGAGGCGATGATGTGTATGATGATCATATTACACATAGACACCCCTTTTGAACAGATAGGAGGAAGAACAAGTTGATGTAATTTCAGAAAAGCTTTCGATACAAAACTTACTGAAATAAGGCTAAATAGGCATAGAACTGCCGTGAAATGTGGTCAATGATGGCGGGCATTCGAGGGAAACTGGTATATCAGATTATTCGGAGCATATCAATACTTTGTGCATCGAGCACCACCAGTAACATCAATGGAGACAATATAAATAGCACCCTCTCGAGGCCAGCGATAACTCTGGTAGACAGCGGTTGTGCCCACACACTTCATAGTCCCATTTGCTTACCAGGACAGGAATCTGCGTTGAACGTATTAAATTCATTCAAATCCTCCTCACTAAAAAACTTTGTAACCTCATTATAGGAGCATCTAGGGAGAGAAATTGGTGAAACGGCCTGAGCGCTGCCTGGCAACGATTAAATGAACCTTCAGGAGCTCAAAACCTATGTTATCTCTTATCAGTCCGCTGATGTGATGACAACTCGGTAATATCATTGACTCATTTTATCGAGAATTTTAGCAGTTTTGCCTTGATGATTTTCCACATACAGCAAACATAACCAGGGGAAAGCAAAACAATGGTTTGGAAACAATGTTTGGGTGAGATTGAGTCTAACGAGTTGTAAACAAACGATGGAAGTTTGTTACGAAATTTATCAAAGTAGCTCTGTCCATAATCCGTAAACTCTCTAATATCCAATTTTCTAATTAGTTCGTTGACATCCGTGAAGCTCACTCCCACGCCATCATTTCGTTCTACAGAACCTGGCTTTAGGAATCGCCTACATCACATCGGGCAACTGATAAGAGAGATAACACATGGTTTGAGCTCCGGAAAGTTCATCTAATCGTTGCTTGGCAGCGCTCAGGCCGTTCCACCAATTTCTCTCCCTAGATACTCCTCCTCATTATATGCCAATATGTACTTCTAAGCTCGTTGTTAAAAGTACTTTCAACCTTCCTTGATTTGGAACATCACCCCGACTCATTGCTTTCCCACCACTCCTGCGATCTCCATTTTTTTTTGGCCTTTTTCATGTACTTGAAACGAAATGTTGCAGACGATTGTTACACTTCTAGGGGGCACTTCGCCCCAGCACTTCTTCTTCCATTACCCACATTGACACACTCCCATATCTCGGTGTTGGGTAAGGCTATTTCACTACGAAGAAAAAAATTGGCCAAATAGACATGAATGGCAGTTTTTTTTCGCCGTTCTGCTCGAGTGTGTTTTTGTTTGATTTTTCAGCGAAACCTCGTAGTATCATAGTAATTCCACCTTTAAATTATTCTAGTCTACTCGATACTAGGTACCCTTGCTTCTGAGTATCTAAAAACCGTGAAGATTATTCCTTATGTGTTTTCATTTCTTTTTTCCATATTCATTGTAGTTAGTAATTACAGTCACCCATTAACTTGGAGTCTTGTTTTGGTCTGACCAAACTAATAGCTATTTTCATTGTAGATAGATCAAATTTAATGCATTTTCGAGCACATTTTACCCGTGTGACCTAATTCATTACCTACTCGTAATTTCATATTTATTCAAATTTGTCTCTCATTTCATATAGCAAGTAACTTATGGTAACGTACCTGTATATCCAATGTAAACCTGTTGTACCCTCTGTAAAAATTCCATTGCTATTTTTCCTTTTCCATGTGGGATTGTCTTCAGAGTCCTTGTGTGGAGGTGAGGATTCTAACTGAAACAGAACCGATATTGCACCTAGCGCCAATATTGTCACCTATTGCACATATCGTCATTTCTTCTCACGAATGGATTACTAGTTTCTTCAAAAATCTATACCTCAAAATGTTGTATTTTTCGGCAATATTGACATTTTGTTTTCATAAAAATATCTTCTTACTTCTCTCGAGTTGCTCATTGCAATAGAGAACACTGGATTGCGCTATGAGAAACAGCTACCTTCTTTTTCTCAGGTATTTCTGTGATTGAGTCGAGACTACTCACATATTTTTGAGGGGTTTTCAACCCATTCAGTGCCACGCTCGAAACGCACACTCAACCTCTAGACCGCAATTATCAGCTAAACAAATTTAACAATGGGGGCGTTTTCTATTATTTGCTGCTAGAATTGAAAAAAGTAGCTTTTGTAATTTCTGAGGAAATTAATTCTTGAGAATTCATCAGTCCGATAGGGATGGTTCTGGTTGAGCAGAAGAATAGAATAGTTTTATTTGCCATAGCATCAAAATGCAATGACAATGGTCAATGACACATAAATCACACATAAGATGTTTCCCCAAGATGTTCACTGGGGCCCATGGAACCTCTTCACAAAGCTCGGAGTTCGCGGGTGACAATGAATTTGCCTCCTGACAACAGCAGGCGACGATGAAAGGGTTCTCCAGACAGTCACCCGTTCCTAGAGGCCCCCCAGCTGAGCCCCCCCCCCCCCGCCTGTCCATGGTTAATGGGCCTCCTCCTTCAACTGGGTAGCGTTCCCAGCATCCTTAGCATCCTCCTAATGGGGGCAGCAAAAATTCTCTAATGATGGAGTCCACCTCCCGCGTGCTGGCTGGGCGCCCCTCGACTGGCCCCAGGCTCCACCCACCATGGCGGCTTCCCAGGACCAGCAACTGGGAAGGGGAAAGAGGTCTCAAAGACATCCCCGACCAAACTGGAAACCGAGTCATGATTAAAATCGCCAATGGCCGCCCGAGACTAGCCAGACCAGCATCACCTGGCCAAATTGCTAAGGAATAACTATACAAATCACAATCATTCATTATAAATTACATTCCCACTCAATAACAAAACATTTTTAAGAAACAAAAACTATGACATTAAAATGATAATAATAGAAACAAGTATCACAGTCAAAAATTGCAAGCTAATAGCAATCAATCAAAAATTTAACTTTCATATAAATTCCTCTGCTCTTTTAGATATAAAATGGTTAATTTAAGGTGAGAACATGATTTAACAAAGTGGATATGAATGTCAGAAGGAAAAAGGTTCAATAGCTCTGTCCTGGTTTCTATTCTCTAATTTCCTTTTTTTTCGTGGTGGTGGGTTCATTTTCATGAGAAGGAACGTAATAATAAGAAATCAAAAGAATTACAGATGTGCGTGAAAACAGAAGAAACTTGGCCTTTTGGGCCCCACCTTACTGCTTAGAGCCTTTAGGTAAAATTCAAGAAACATGGAACATACTTCAGCCGAGGTTTTTGATGGAGTTAGGATGGGGAAGAATGGGTGGAGAATAACCCCCCCCCCCCACCTTTCTCCACGACACCCTCCTGCATAACGGTTTCAGCTGGTTAGTTCAAGGCTAAAGCATGTTCCATACCAAAATACACAAAGTTATCTGTTAACACTCCTGTAAATACTTCAAACATAACTGTTCCCACTGAAATTGGCGCAAAACAACAAACAAAATGGTGATATTCGTGAACAATATTGTTTTCAAGGTCAATAGAAGGGTGCTGGTTGGAAATCCTTGGGGTCCTGTGTAGCTACAGTCATTGGGGCGTCGTTGTTTGGCGGTGGACTTTGGACAGGCTTCTGTGGGGGTCGTTGGTTCAAGGCTCTTCGCCGGCAGCGTGCGTTTTTCGGCGTCTGGGGCTCTCGTCGTCCTCCTCGTGCCAACCCAGGACAGTGAGGCGATGGGAAGCCATGAGCGAAATCATCAGAACAAATTCTGCGATGCTAGGACTGGCAGTTGGACGAAAATCCAACCTGAAATGGAATGGAATGGTAGCAAATCACGCTGCCATCTGTCCATCTGGTGTGATACTGAGTTGAACCATGAGTCGGATCCTTCAGAAATCCATCATGACTTCTTACGACGCCACCAGCATTGAATGGTGGGAACCTCGATGGCACTTGGATTTACAAATACACTGACACGACAACGAGGTAATGAAGGATGACCGAACTCAGGTAGTTGAACTTTTCCAAAGACCACCTCAAGCCGTCAGTCCTGTGAGTGTATTAGAAACAGACCCAAGACCCCAAGTGCCATCGAGGATTGATCAGACTATAAAAACTAAATTACCTAACTCTTAGGAGTGATCCAGTGTTCTTCGTAAATAATTTCACCAGAAGCACCAAATCCACCTAAAATATGCATAATCCTGGTACTTTATAGTCATCTTCACGTCTTGTGCAAAGATTTCTACTTAATGTGCGGCCATCTTGATTTTAAGCCCACAAGCTCGTACGATCTGTCTTCACTTCTAGTTCAAATGGAAACACCTCTCTTCTTCCTCACAAATGTTTGTATCCATCCTCCCACCCCTAAACCTGATTTTTTATGAATGAAGTTTTTCGTGTTATTATATTTTGGTCGTTTACCTGTCATTGAATCTCAAAATTGCATGCTCTTCCGGTGTCTAACGTTGTACAGAACTTTCCTTTCTATTGTTCAATGTAATTTTTTTTCTTAGATTGAACATGTTGTGAGTTTTTCAATTTACTCACTTAGATATAGTTTCACAGAGTTTAGTTTGTTTTTCATGTGTGTATTTTATCTACTTTAAACATAAAGATGTTTATTTCATCAACGTTGTCTTTGGCGTTGTTTTGGGATTCGAATAATCCCCTGGTACAGAAACTACCATGATTAACGCTTAGAAATCTCCTCTCCCTGCCCTAAGATAGCTTGTCTCAAACCTGGAATTGAGTTTTTAATTCTTTAGCTTGTTAATTCATCATGCAACTGGAATTTACAAAATTGAATGTTATTCAGATAACATTTCCTCTATTGGTAATTTCTGAAAGAAAACGAGTACCTACTATTTTTCACCTATCTCCTGAATTTTAGACTGAGAACACTAATCAGAAAAATTGTTTCGTACCCAGCTAGGTACCTAGGTAGGGTAACTACAGGTACTGTTAGCAGATTGAATGAATGCGGCTGACCTATTTTCCGAAGGGTATACTTGCTAACATAGACGACTATCTGTTCCAAAATCTTAAGTAGCCTGGTAAGTTGGGCTGGGGAAAGGGCCGAGCCTCCGTATCTCACCCCTTTGTAATCTGGGCATAGATAGCAACTTGAGTCACAATCAGGTAGATAATTCGGTATATGAGGTAGATAATTGATAATGATAGTAGATAATTTATTGAATTTGACGACCGTTCCCATAATATCCTTATTTTTACATTTTCACGGTAAATTAACCCTCGAGCAGTCGCGTGTTTTAAAAACACATAACTGAGCGCGTGGCGGCAAACTGGCCGCACTTCGTAACTTAGTCGAATTTCAGTTGTGTAACGCGTATACGCGTATATTCTTTATTTAAATGATACGCAGGGTGCACATAAGAAACCAATTTTCAATTAAACGATAAATTTATTACTCAACAAATTCCACAAAGTCAACTAGAATAACATCAAAATTTAGAACGTTCTTCTTTCATACCTATGGTACATATTGTATGAAACAGCCAATATTTCCTGCCAATATTTGCCTCTTGATTTTCTCTCGTATTTCAGATGCATTATAAACAAAAATGACTTGTTCTTTACTAGAAAATGGTGCACATACCACAACACTTTTCACAAAAGAAAATATAATGAATGTGGCCGGTTGATGGACGACTTCAACTTAGGTACTGAACTGAGGTACCCTACGCGCTTCTTGAAGTCCGAGCCTAGCGCAGTCTAGCTTCTTGAACAGCAACTTGAAGGTACACATCGGCTATTGCGCGGTATAGTATGAATATAGAAAAACCAGCCTATTTTTTTCAAAAATGCGGCCAAATAGCCGCACACGCGACTGCTCGAGGGTTAAGGTAGTCATGGTAATTTTAGTGATAGGGTAAAAAAAAACTTGGAAAAATAAATGGTTAACAAAAGTGCTAAGAGACATTCTCAAATTAGTTGTACGGTCGATTTTTGAAGTTTGGTCTATCTCAATAGTAAACACCCTGTATTTTACGTCAAACATGAAAGCCCTGGCAGACCTAGAGCAGCCTGTAATAAATAAACCTTTTCACTTCATCAGCGGTCGGTAGTCAACAACCCTTGGTCTCATTTTTCCTGGTTTGAGTGGCAGGTAGAAGAAAAACGATGTTTTTGGGACTGTAATACTCATGGACACCTTACCAAGCCATCCGCATTCTTTCAATCTGCAAACAGTTGGTTGTTGGGGTACCAGAGCTGCCTACACTAGCCACTTTCCCTGCTAAAATTCTGTGCTTTTGACTTTTTTCTTCAAAATATCCTTCGAAATTATTTGGTTCACTGTGAGTTGGGTACTAAAAGTATTCAACTGTAGAAGAAAATTGAGTTTAATTTGAAATTTTCACGCAGGAAGCGCAGCTGAACTCAAAATGAAGAATAAGGAGAAGGACGAAAACGCTCCCAGCGCTCCTAGACCCGCGATGCCGCGGAACCAATCACAACCGGCATTCTCAACGCAAACGCAGGGTCTTCCAAAGAATGGAAGCGTACCGTTTTTCGATCGAATGCGGAAGACCAGCCAAGGGGAGCGCTACAAGCCGTCGCTTCAAGCCATCAAAGCCGCTTCTCGCCCCAACGTGAATTCGAACGGCGATTTGCGGCGTTCGATGCATCTTCGACTTTCCACAGCCTCTGGCATCGGCGGAAGCAGAAATAATAACTGCGAAGAAATGATGTGGTCGAAGGTCGATGTAAGTAACATCTTTACAACTTCTAGAATTTTGAAACCGTTCAGAACTGGAATATCGCTCCCCAAAATTTGTCATTTTTTGGTTTATTATTTTAAATAATGAACCTTTGGAATCGACCAAGAAAACATTTTTTTTAACACCCCCTCAAAATTTGTTGGTTTACGTTTCAAGGTACGTAGAATCCAAAAATCGAATAAAAACGCTGCAAATTATTACACAATGGTTTATTATTTTTATATATAGATCACTCGTCTACAAAATCACCAACCATCCAATATGAAGAAAAAAAAAAAAAAAAAAAATCAAAATCACCAACCAATTGATTGCATTTTGGTCAGCTCTAATTTGAACGGAGATTAGGCCTCTTTTGCGATTCACACTCGTATTTTGATTTATATATATATATTTCAATATAAACCCTTAAATTTTCGTAGGGAGCGAACGGTTTGTCCTACAGAGCTCCGCGTGGTCTCTAAAAATTCTATAGATTCTTAAATTGAAGGAAAAACAATACCTTTATATCAAAATTTTTTGAGTTAGGGCGTTTTCAAAATTTCAAAATTGATTTTGGAACCCTTAGAAGTGACCTACATCAACCAAAAGCTTCGGGGCACAACTAGACCCCAAATGGAGCCTACATACCAAATTTCATCAAAATCGGTCAATGCTAAGTGGGGAAAGTGCCGCGTACGGCGGACGGACGGCCAAATTTTTATTCGATTTTTGGATTCTACCTACCTTGAAACGTAAACCATCAAATTTTGAGGGGGTGTTAAAATTTTTTTTTTCTTGGTCGATTCCAAAGGTTCATTATTGAAAATAATAAACCAAAATTTGGCCGTCCGTCCGCCGTACGCGGCACTTTCCCCACTTAGCATTGACCGATTTTGATGAAATTTGGTATGTAGGCTCCATTTGGGGTCTAGTTGTGCCCTGAAGCTTTTGATTGGTGTAGGTCACTTCTAAGGGTTGAAAAATAAGGTTTGAAATGTTGAAAACGCCCTAATTCAAAACATTTCGATATAAAGGTATTGTTTTCCATCAATTTAAGATAGTATAGAATTTTTAGAATTTTTTGAGACCACGCGGAGCCCTGTAGGACAAACCGTTCGCTCCCTACGAGAATTTAAGGATTGGACGTACGATAAATCAGAAACACGAGTGTGAATCGCAAAAGAGGCCTAATCTCCGTTCAAATTTTAGCTGACCGAAATGCGATCAATGTCTTTCTTCATGTTGGATGGCTGGTGGCTTTGCAGACGAGTGATCTACGAATATGTAGAAAAATAAGAAACCATTGTCTAATAATTTGCAGCGTTTTTAAATCGTGTCACAACTACCGCACTCCCTCGAGATCTAATCGAACTAATTAATTATCACCGCCCTCTTTCGAGACTGAATCCAACTATTTATCATCCTCCATAATTCATACAGCTTTTTCTCAAAGCCATACAATTTTGCGTAAAATCTAAATTTGAAATAAAAAAAGCTGCGAATTATTTCACAAAGGTATATTATTTTCCTGTATAGATCACTCTTCTGCAAAGATCACAGCTTTGCCATTGTTGCTATTTATTTATATATTTTTTACCTACCGACTATAGGTACTACCAACATGGCACTGAAGACATACAAATGGGAATGAAGGGCAAATTAAATTTATCGTAAGTTCAACCCTTAAGTTCTCGTAGGGAGCGAAAGGTGTGTCCTACAGAGGTCCTGGTGGTCTCATTCGATTCTGAAAATTCAGTACTATCTTAAAATGGTGAAAAAACTATACCTTTATTTCGAGAGTTTTCGAGCTAGGGCACTCTTGAAATTTTCTACCCGTATTTTCTACACCTTAGAATTGACTGACATCAACCAGAAGCTTAACGGCACAACTAGACCCCAAATTGAGCCAATATACCAAATTTGAACCAAATCAGTCCAGGGTTGCTAAGAAAAATGCCGCGTACGGCGGACGGACGGAAAAATTTTTATTCGATTTTCGGATTCTACGTTCCTTAAAACGTAAAACATCAAATTTTGAGAGCGGTTAAAATTTTTGATTCTTGCTCGATTCGAATGGTTCATTATTGAAAATTATAAACCAAAAGGGGTTTATCACTTTGAAAAACGTAGGTAGTTGGTGTGCGGTGCAAACATGAAAATTAAAACAAACAAAATGTTTTTGGGACACCCTGTATATTGATTGATAGGTTCTCATTTGTATTCATTTCGTTCCAAAACAGGTAGCTATGAGGTTAATTGTTTTCGCCAACCACGGCTGTGCAATGTGCAGAAGTTACAACTCATGTTTCAAACGGAACAAGGTGCCATTCTTATCCAATATTCTTCTTTTTCAGGTTGATACTGAAAGTGTCAATTTCGCCACTAGCAAAGCTAGTATCAAAGCTAGGAAGGAACTTGTACGTCCTCTCAGCCGGAAGGACATTTTCTATTCAGGCTCCATCGTGAACTTACCAGAGTACCAATCTCAGCGCTCAATAGCAGGCTACCGCCAGAGTGTGATTTCTCTGTCGGCCTCCAGGTACACTCGTCCAGACGCTGATATCGAAGAACCTCCTCCACGTAAGTCCAAGGAGTAGAGTTTTTTGTACCTTTATTTGTTTTGTTATGGGTCTATTCGGAGAGGCAGTCCAGAACCAGTTCAACCACACCGGAACTGAAAAGGGTAGGGGATAGAGGCGAATGGACTCCTCCTGGCTCCTCCAAACCCCTCTGAACCGTTCAGGACTGCCTCTCCGAAAAGAGTCGGACTTGAGAAAAAAAACGCTGCAAATTATTACACCGAGGTTTATTATTTTACTGTATAGATCACTGGCCTGCAAAGAAAACAGCTTTGCCAATGTCACAACCTACCAACCACATTTTCGCTCAACAATCCAGTTTATTTTGAAGAAATAAACACTTCAAACTCAATTCAAAGAAAAAAAGAGTTGTTTCTTCATTAGAGAATTTGATTACTGGTTGCTAAGCACTCAAAATTGAGTACAACTAGAAAAAATGGAAATTAGGATTTATCATAAGTCCATCTCCAAGAGTAGCAAAGGGTTGGCCCTACAGAGCTGGTGGTCTCATCCGATTCTAAAAATGCAATTCCATTTTAAATTCATGAAAAAAACAATATTTATTTTTTATCGAAAGTTTTGAGCTAGGGCGTTTTGAAAATTTGAGCCCTTAATTTTCACCCCTTAGAAGTGACTGATATCAACCAAAAGCACCGCGGCACATTTCATAAAAATCGGTCAATGGTAACTAAGGAAAGTGCGGCTTACGGCAGTCGGACATAAACATTTTGGTTTATTATTTTCAATAATAAGCCTTTGGAATCGAGCAAGAAAAAAAATTTTAACCCCCCCCCTCAAAATTTGATGTTTTACGTTTCAAGGTACGTAGAATACGAAAATCGAATAAAAAAATTTCCGTCCGTCCGCCGTACGCCGTACGCGGCACTTTTCTTAGCAACACTGGACCGATTTGGTTCAAATTTGGTATATGGGCTCCATTTGGGGTCTAGTTGTGCCGCGAAGCTTTTGGTTGATGTAGGTCACATCTAAGGGGTGAAAATTAAGGGTTGAAATTTTCAAGAGTGCCCTAGCTCGAAAACTCTCGAAATAAAGGTATCGTTTTTTCACCAATTTTAAATAGTATTGAATTTTTAAAAATTTTTGAGACCACCCGGAGCTCTGTAGGACAAACCGTTCGGTCCCTACGAGTACTTGAAGGTTTTCCTTCGATAAAACAGAATCATGAGTGTGAATCGCAAAAGAGGTCAAATCTCCGTTCAAATTTTATCGGACTAAAATGCGATCGCTGTTCATTTCTTCGATTTGTATACAGTTTTGCCTTCTGCGTAACCAGTAATCAAATTTCCATATGAAGCTTTCTATTTTTCCAATCGAGTGTGAAGCGTTTAGTTCTTTCTAATAAACTTGATTGTGAGGGTGTGATGCCAGTATGGTGTGGTAGGTAGTACCTAGCTGGTAGGTAAAAAAAAGTTGGTAGGTAAAAAAATGTTGGTGGGTAAAAAACGCTGCAAATCATTGCTCAAAGGCTTCTTCACTCTTCAGATCACTGATCAGCTGAGTGATCTCCGAAGCCATTTTCAATCCTATTGAATGGAAGTGCTCTTCCAGGCGTCTCCAGCATTCGAGGAGATCTTCTTCACTCCTCAGATCACTGATCAGCTGAGTGAGCTCCAAAGCCATTTTCAATCCTAGTGCATGGAAGTGCTCTTCCAGGCGTCTCCAGCATTCGAGGAGATCTTCTTCACTCCTCAGATCACTGATCAGCTGAGTGAGCTCCAAAGCCATTTTCAATCCTATTGAATGGAAGTGCTCTTCCAGGCGTCTCCAGCATTCGAGGAGATCTTCTTCACTCCTCAGATCACTGATCAGCTGAGTGAGCTCCGAAACCATTTTCAATCCTATTGAATGGAAGTGCTCTTCCAGGCGTCTACAGCATTCGAGGAGATCCTCTTCACTCTTCAGATCACTGATCAGCTGAGTGAGGTCCAAAGCCATTTTCAATCCTATTGAATGGAAGTGCTCTTCCAGGCGTCTCCAGCATTCGAGGAGATCTTCTTCACTCCTCAGATCACTGATCAGCTGAGTGGTATGTGCTATTGATGGAGAACCAGTGATCTATACAGAAGGGTGATCTATACAGAAAATAATAAACCTTTGAGCAATGATTTGCAGCGTTTTATTCGATTTTCGAATTCTACGTACCTTCAAACGTAAACCAACAAATTTTGAGGGGGTTACAAATTTTTCTCTTGGTCGATTCCAAAGGTGCATTATTGAAAACAATAAAAGGAAACAACTCGAACAAAAAGGGACATAGGGAGGGTGAAATAATAACGATAAGAGGGTTAGAAGCTATCGATTTGAAGTAGACCACACAAGGATCGATTCTGCAACTAATTTGGAACATTTTATGTCCCTTAACTCGTTTTTACCGCCTCAAAGTACTACTTTTTTTACTTTCAGTTACTAGTTTCACCTTCATTCTCGAGTTTTTCGAAGAATCGAAGGTGAAAATAAGCCTTTGAAGAAGTCTTGTCTCTCGAGAAAACCAACTCATTTCAATGATTTCAACCTTCATTCTCGAGTATTTCGAAGAATCGAAGCGGAAAACAAGCCTTGGAAGAGGTCTTGTCTCTCGAGAAAACCAACTCATTTCAAAGATCCCTCATTCCCGACCTTCATTCTCGAGTTTTTCGAAGAATCGAAGCTGAAAATAAGCCTTTGAAGAGGTCTTGTCTCTCGAGTAAACCAACTCATTTCAATGATTTCAGCCTTCATTCTCGAGTTTTTCAGTCAATCGAAGGTGAAAATAAGCCTTGGAAGAGGTCTTGTCTCTCGAGAAAACCAACTCATTTCAAAGATTTCAACCTTCATTCTCGAGTTTTTCGAAGAATCGAAGCTGAAAATAGGCCTTTGAAGAAGTCTTGTCTCTCGAGAAAACCAACTCATTTCAATGATTTCAACCTTCATTCTCGAGTATTTCGAAGAATCGAAGCGGAAAACAAGCCTTGGAAGAGGTCTTGTCTCTCGAGAAAACCAACTCATTTCAAAGATCCCTCATTCCCGACCTTCATTCTCGAGTTTTTCGAAGAATCGAAGCTGAAAATAAGCCTTTGAAGAGGTCTTGTCTCTCGAGTAAACCAACTCATTTCAATGATTTCAGCCTTCATTCTCGAGTTTTTCAGTCAATCGAAGGTGAAAATAAGCCTTGGAAGAGGTCTTGTCTCTCGAGAAAACCAACTCATTTCAATGATTTCAACCTTCATTCTCGAGTTTTTCGAAGAATCGAAGGTGAAAACAAGCCTTTGAAGAGGTCTTGTCTCTCGAGTAAACCAACTCATTTGAATGATTTCAACCTTCATTCTCGAGTTTTTCGAACAATCGAGGGTGAAAACAAGCCTTTGAAGAAGTCTTGTCTCTCGAGTAAACCAACTCATTTCAATGATTTCAACCTTCATTCTCGAGTTTTTCGAACAATCGAAGGTGAAAATGAGCCTTTGAAGAGGTCTTGTCTCTCGAGTAAACCAACTCATTTCAATGATTTCAACCTTAATTCTCGAGTTTTTCGAACAATCGAAGGTGAAAACAAGCCTTTGAAGAAGTCTTGTCTCTCGAGTAAACCAACTCATTTCAATGATTTCAACCTTCATTCTCGAGTTTTTCGGTCAATCGAAGGTGAAAACAAGCCTTTGAAGAGGTCTTGTCTCTCGAGTAAACCAACTCATTTCAATGATTTCAACCTTCATTCTCGAGTTTTTCGGTCAATCGAAGGTGAAAACAAGCCTTTGAAGAGGTCTTGTCTCTCGAGTAAACCAACTCATTTCAATGATTTCAACCTTCATTCTCGAGTTTTTCGAACAATCGAAGGTGAAAACAAGCCTTTGAAGAGGTCTTGTCTCTCGAGAAAACCAACTCATTTCAATGATTTCAACCTTCATTCTCGAGTTTTTCGAAGAATCGAAGGTGAAAATAAGCCTTTGAAGAGGTCTTGTCTCTCGAGAAAACCAACTCATTTCAATGATTTCAACCTTCATTCTCGAGTTTTTCGAAGAATCGAAGGTGAAAATAAGCCTTTGAAGAGGTCTTGTCTCTCGAGAAAACCAACTCATTTCAATGATTTCAACCTTCATTCTCGAGTTTTTCGGTCAATCGAAGGTGAAAACAAGCCTTTGAAGAGGTCTTGTCTCTCGAGTAAACCAACTCATTTCAATGATTTCAACCTTAATTCTTGAGTTTTTCGAACAATCGAAGGTGAAAACAAGCCTTTGAAGAAGTCTTGTCTCTCGAGTAAACCAACTCATTTCAGTGATTTCAACCTTCATTCTTGAGTTTTTCGGTCAATCGAAGGTGAAAACAAGCCTTTGAAGAAGTCTTGTCTCTCGAGTAAACCAACTCATTTCAATGATTTCAACCTTCATTCTCGAGTTTTTCGAACAATCGAAGGTGAAAATGAGCCTTTGAAGAGGTCTTGTCTCTCGAGTAAACCAACTCATTTCAATGATTTCAACCTTCATTCTCGAGTTTTTCGAAGAATCGAAGGTGAAAACAAGCCTTTGAAGAGGTCTTGTCTCTCGAGAAAACCAACTCATTTCAATGATTTCAACCTTCATTCTCGAGTTTTTCGAAGAATCGAAGGTGAAAATAAGCCTTTGAAGAGGTCTTGTCTCTCGAGTAAACCAACTCATTTCAATGATTTCAACCTTCATTCTCGAGTTTTTCGGTCAATCGAGGGTGAAAACAAGCCTTTGAAGAGGTCTTGTCTCTCGAGTAAACCAACTCATTTCAATGATTTCAACCTTCATTCTCGAGTTTTTCGGTCAATCGAAGGTGAAAACAAGCCTTTGAAGAGGTCTTGTCTCTCGAGTAAACCAACTCATTTCAATGATTTCAACCTCCATTCTCGAGTTTTTCGAAGAATCGAAGGTGAAAATAAGCCTCTGAAGAGGTCTTGTCTCTCGAGAAAACCAACTCATTTCAAAGATTTCAACATTCATTCTCGAGTTTTTCGGTCAATCGAAGGTGAAAACAAGCCTTTGAAGAGGTCTTGTCTCTCGAGAAAACCAACTCATTTCAATGATTTCAACCTTCATTCTCGAGTTTTTCGGTCAATCGAAGGTGAAAACAAGCCTTTGAAGAGGTCTTGTCTCTCGAGTAAACCAACTCATTTCAATGATTTCAACCTTCATTCTCGAGTTTTTCGGTCAATCGAAGGTGAAAACAAGCCTTTGAAGAGGTCTTGTCTCTCGAGTAAACCAACTCATTTCAATGATTTCAACCTTCATTCTCGAGTTTTTCGAACAATCGAAGGTGAAAACAAGCCTTTGAAGAGGTCTTGTCTCTCGAGAAAACCAACTCATTTCAATGATTTCAACCTTCATTCTCGAGTTTTTCGAAGAATCGAAGGTGAAAATAAGCCTTTGAAGAGGTCTTGTCTCTCGAGAAAACCAACTCATTTCAATGATTTCAACCTTCATTCTCGAGTTTTTCGAAGAATCGAAGGTGAAAATAAGCCTTTGAAGAGGTCTTGTCTCTCGAGAAAACCAACTCATTTCAATGATTTCAACCTTCATTCTCGAGTTTTTCGGTCAATCGAAGGTGAAAACAAGCCTTTGAAGAGGTCTTGTCTCTCGAGTAAACCAACTCATTTCAATGATTTCAACCTTAATTCTTGAGTTTTTCGAACAATCGAAGGTGAAAACAAGCCTTTGAAGAAGTCTTGTCTCTCGAGTAAACCAACTCATTTCAGTGATTTCAACCTTCATTCTTGAGTTTTTCGGTCAATCGAAGGTGAAAACAAGCCTTTGAAGAAGTCTTGTCTCTCGAGTAAACCAACTCATTTCAATGATTTCAACCTTCATTCTCGAGTTTTTCGAACAATCGAAGGTGAAAATGAGCCTTTGAAGAGGTCTTGTCTCTCGAGTAAACCAACTCATTTCAATGATTTCAACCTTCATTCTCGAGTTTTTCGAAGAATCGAAGGTGAAAACAAGCCTTTGAAGAGGTCTTGTCTCTCGAGAAAACCAACTCATTTCAATGATTTCAACCTTCATTCTCGAGTTTTTCGAAGAATCGAAGGTGAAAATAAGCCTTTGAAGAGGTCTTGTCTCTCGAGTAAACCAACTCATTTCAATGATTTCAACCTTCATTCTCGAGTTTTTCGGTCAATCGAGGGTGAAAACAAGCCTTTGAAGAGGTCTTGTCTCTCGAGTAAACCAACTCATTTCAATGATTTCAACCTTCATTCTCGAGTTTTTCGGTCAATCGAAGGTGAAAACAAGCCTTTGAAGAGGTCTTGTCTCTCGAGTAAACCAACTCATTTCAATGATTTCAACCTCCATTCTCGAGTTTTTCGAAGAATCGAAGGTGAAAATAAGCCTCTGAAGAGGTCTTGTCTCTCGAGAAAACCAACTCATTTCAAAGATTTCAACATTCATTCTCGAGTTTTTCGGTCAATCGAAGGTGAAAACAAGCCTTTGAAGAGGTCTTGTCTCTCGAGAAAACCAACTCATTTCAATGATTTCAACCTTCATTCTCGAGTTTTTCGGTCAATCGAAGGTGAAAACAAGCCTTTGAAGAGGTCTTGTCTCTCGAGTAAACCAACTCATTTCAATGATTTCAACCTTCATTCTCGAGTTTTTCGGTCAATCGAAGGTGAAAACAAGCCTTTGAAGAGGTCTTGTCTCTCGAGTAAACCAACTCATTTCAATGATTTCAACCTTCATTCTCGAGTTTTTCGGTCAATCGAAGGTGAAAACAAGCCTTTGAAGAGGTCTTGTCTCTCGAGTAAACCAACTCATTTCAAAGATTTCAACCTTCATTCTCGAGTTTTTCGGTCAATCGAAGGTGAAAATAAGCCTCTGAAGAGGTCTTGTCTCTCGAGAAAACCAACTCATTTCAATGATTTCAACCTCCATTCTCGAGGTTTTCGGTCAATCGAAGGTGAAAACAAGCCTTTGAAGAGGTCTTGTCTCTCGAGTAAACCAACTCATTTCAATGATTTCAACCTTCATTCTCGAGTTTTTCGGTCAATCGAAGGTGAAAACAAGCCTTTGAAGAGGTCTTGTCTCTCGAGTAAACCAACTCATTTCAATGATTTCAACCTCCATTCTCGAGTTTTTCGAAGAATCGAAGGTGAAAATAAGCCTCTGAAGAGGTCTTGTCTCTCGAGAAAACCAACTCATTTCAATGATTTCAACCTTCATTCTCGAGTTTTTCGGTCAATCGAAGGTGAAAATAAGCCTCTGAAGAGGTCTTGTCTCTCGAGAAAACCAACTCATTTCAATGATTTCAACCTTCATTCTCGAGTTTTTCGGTCAATCGAAGGTGAAAACAAGCCTTTGAAGAGGTCTTGTCTCTCGAGTAAACCAACTCATTTCAAAGATTTCAACCTTCATTCTCGAGTTTTTCGGTCAATCGAAGGTGAAAATAAGCCTCTGAAGAGGTCTTGTCTCTCGAGAAAACCAACTCATTTCAATGATTTCAACCTCCATTCTCGAGGTTTTCGGTCAATCGAAGGTGAAAACAAGCCTTTGAAGAGGTCTTGTCTCTCGAGTAAACCAACTCATTTCAATGATTTCAACCTTCATTCTCGAGTTTTTCGGTCAATCGAAGGTGAAAACAAGCCTTTGAAGAGGTCTTGTCTCTCGAGTAAACCAACTCATTTCAATGATTTCAACCTCCATTCTCGAGTTTTTCGAAGAATCGAAGGTGAAAATAAGCCTCTGAAGAGGTCTTGTCTCTCGAGAAAACCAACTCATTTCAATGATTTCAACCTTCATTCTCGAGTTTTTCGAAGAATCGAAGGTGAAAATAAGCCTCTGAAGAGGTCTTGTCTCTCGAGTAAACCAACTCATTTCAATGATTTCAACCTCCATTCTCGAGTTTTGAGTCGAAGTTGAAAACAGGACTTTGTTTGTTGAACAACATAATCTGGCAACAGTGGAAATTGCAAGGGCTGAGTTGGTTTGAAGTTTTAAATAGACAAAATTTGAATCAGGGGTATTCAATTACAATAATAAATAATTTTTTCTTATATAGTTTCATAATTAATATTATCATTTTCATTTCAAAAAATCCGTCGTTTGTAGTAGTAAGAGAATGATGTATTTATAAGTTCATGGCTCTGAATCCTTCAAAATATTTAATTGGTGAATTTAATCTTGGTGTTTCTCCTTTTTCGATTGTGTGTGTTATGGTCTTGTCATTCATTTTATCTTGATCTTTATTGAATTAAGTTCGTTTTATCTCATTATGTTATTCCGGATTTTTATGCATGGTTTACAAACGGAACTTCCGCTGATTTTATTCTTGTTCATATTTCCATATAAATCAACGTTTCATTCATGCCTAAATGTTTCATGTTTTGGATCTTCAGCGGAACTGTGCCCGTGCTTGACGATGCCCGAGTCTTTCAAGAGCGCATTAGCCGCCATGTTGGATTACACTCTGCTCAAAGACCCCGTGTTCCTCCTCATCGGGATCAGCAATGTCTTCGGCATGGCTGGTCTTTACGTGCCATTTGTTTACCTAGTCGACGCTGCTGTGCAAGGGGTGAGTCGTGTATTTTGCTGACGCCATTGCTCCTCCGTCCATGATGATGACCCTCGATGTTTTGCACTCTTTCACATTTTTTTCAAGTTTTTCTGGGGTTTGAATCTACAATCATCAACAGGAGGCGGTATCCATGGGATACCAATAACCCAATTTGAACCAAAAATGGTCTTAGCTTGTTTATGCCCACTTTCACGAAACATTCGAAACGAGTTCAAACCAAGAGTGCCAAGAGATAATCGACGTTTAGCAATAAATGTCTATCACCAGAGCGATTTACGAGTTTAAACTCCATCTCGAGGGGTTCGAGTTTAAACCTTCAACGTGTACCTCACTATTAAGCCCACAGTCATCAAAGTCTTAGGACTTTGATGACAAAAAAAAAAAAAAAAAGATTCAAAATTCAAATTTAGATTTTTCAAATTTAGATTTGATTGATACTCGGCTAGAGTTCCCGACGAAATACCTTGTAAAATGGGAACAGGTTGAACAGAAGAAAGGTCGTCCTTAACTTACCCACCTTTATTAACTAATAAAAAAATTAAAGAACCGATATTGTATCTGAAGTAGGTGATTGGCAATAAAGAAATCGAAATGACTCACGACGAACTTGTATCACTGAACATCACTGATAAAGGCGAGAATCTACTGATAGCAAGTGCGGGAGTGGTTGTTGTTCAACGCTTCTATTGCCCCAAATGCGCCATAATGTCCAACTTCATTTCACTTGACATTTCAAGGTTAGCTAAGCTCGATTATCTCAATCGCCGTTTAACTTTGATTTGGGTTGGTGAAAGACGCTCGCCATCTTGCCGGGTTTATTCCTTCAGATTAACAATCAAGGCGTTTAGTTGAACGCGATGTGAACAACTTTTGGTGAAAGTGGGAGAGTCTGGATATCGACCTGGCACCCCCCACACTAGCGCTACCTTGTGTTTTTCATGATCACTAGCACTTGGCTCGTTTTGTTCTTGTCATGTTATCGGATTATCAGTTTACCAATAAAAATGTGTTCTTGTCGTCTCATCTAGGCATCACATTCTATTGGTGTAAACAAGACTTTATTCTTTACATTAGATTCCATGGCATCGTACCTCATATTCACCTAATCCTGGTGGTAGGTCCTTACCTACTTAACTTGTGGAGAATCAACATTGCGGGGTAAATAACTGGACTTTTCAAACGAGCCATGCTAACAATGCCATTTTTTTCGTCCTACCCCAAGTGAGAGTCCTGGATTTTTCCTTTTTTTCAAGATTAAAGTCGTGGCATTGAAAATGTTCTTCTGGTTACCCTGAATAAAGGGCATTTTTTAACAGAAGTAGGAAGAAAGCTCCTACTACTGAATAATTTGGCGGAATGCAAAGCTTTTTTTTCTATCTGGTTAGTTACCTACCTGCGTATTTTTGGGTCTGGCCTCATGTTTTGAGTTGCTGTTGGTACCCTACATATTTACACTAAGAAGTTAAAAGTAAAATACGTGAATCAGCGTGAATTGCAAACCATGGAGGAGAGAATCGAGAAGCACAGGCGGTACCTACCTGTAGTATTATTTTATTCAAAAATAAAACTTCACTCGCAGAGCTTTCCCAAGATATTCCGCGTAAATAGTTCGCAGAACACTGAGAACTCCAGGTATTCCGTAGGTCTCGCCACCTTATAGCTAATGATCGTGAAAAATGCAAGATTGCGCTAGTGAGGGGGGTTACCCAGGTCGATCTCCAGACTCTTTTATAGGTCTACCACAGAAACTTTGCATACTTTGGCGCATTCTTCTGGAGGACATAGAACAACATAGATCTCTTACCATCAAGCAGATTCCAGCGCATACAATAATTTTTCGTGAATTTCTCCCCTCACAAGTGACATGATTCCCCTCCTACTGCAGCTTGAAATTCGTGCATTTCCAAAATTGAAATTTCTTCATAAAATTTCTCACCGCTCCAATTTCCGTGTGAAGGTTTCACATTGGATGGTTGACTCGTTCGTGGTAGTTCGCAACTCCGCTTCCTTTGGGGCGCCACACAGACGCAAAGTTTCTGTGGCAGACCTATATTTTGTTTCAGCTGGTTTTCCTACTCGCCTACTGTTATAATGAAACGCATTTTTTCCATGACAGCTCTATTTTTCGGCTGTATAATAACCTAACCTCTAACTGATGTCTATTTTTAGGGGCTCGAGCAGGGTAAAGCATCCTTCCTCCTCTCCATCATCGGTATTACAAACACGTTCGGTCGTGTTCTCTGCGGATACATAGCTGATTTCCCCTCAGTCAATTCGCTTTTGCTCAACAATTTGAGTTTGGTGGTCTCAACTGTGGCCGTTGGTGCCATCCCTTACTGCACAACCTACGAGATGTACATTGCTGTATCCGTCGCATTTGGATTGGCAATTTGTAAGTACTTGATGAGTTGTTGTTGATGTCTTCCTTGTATGCTTCTATGTCTACGAGGGACATACAGAAAGTTAGTTTACAACATCAAAAAAAGTCTGCCAAATGGGTGTGGCTTGTTTATTTATTTAATTAGATGTAAGAAGCTCACTATAAGGCAATACAACAGTCGACATTCAGTCTTGCATTAGCCTGGATGTCCAAGTTGTCAATGGCAGCTGGACATGGAGCAGACTTGGCGGGCCAAGATAAGAAAAAATGAACAAATTTTTTGAGAGAGAAAAAACACTTTAATGAAAATTGTAGAAGGAATGAAGGTGGACAAGGACTCCAGTAGTTGTCGAAACGTAATGGATTTGCCGGAAGTTTTTTTTTTTTTTTTTTTTTTTTTTTTTTTTTTTTTTTTTTTTTTTGCGAGCGTAAATGTGTGAGGATTAGGTCTTGTGGGAGCCAAATTGCTGCTCCGTCCTCCAGTCCGAGTCCTCGGACTTGTTTCCTTGGGCCTCTTAGCCTCATGGAAACCGCTCGATGGACGGAGAAATGAGTTTTCACTCGCGTCCACATCATCACTTGAGCGTAGGATTTGGACCATTTGTTGGCAAGGCGTAGGGAGGCATTCTTGAGAAAAGCGTCATACTCTTTATGCAATGCTCCATCGCATGAAATTACGAGTGGCGTGAAAGACCCTCTCAGATCTTCGGCTATTCTGTCGTATTTTGCATGTTTGGCTTGGGCAGCATGGCGAGAGATGGTTGGCCAGTCCATGGAAGTGTAAGAGACTGCGTCAGCGTTTATACCTCGGGTATCAAAAAACGCAGGTCTCTGACGGTCCCACACACCATGAACCTTCATGTCTGCCACCAGGCCGGGGCTGCCATCAGCACTTTCACGAAGAACTGGTTCTGTGACAACACCGTTCCATGCGAGGCTTGCTATTTTGGCGCATTCGTCCCGAACCAGGTCGTTTATTTATTTATTAAACATTACGGGATTTTATTCCCAATTACATATTAATAATTTTTCAACAATTCTCAGCTAGTGAGTGAAAAACAAAATGAAAGTGATAAATAAGAAATTAAATTTTTTACAAGTAAACTAATTTAATACTGCAGGTAAAATTTATATAGCATTGACTTGATGTTATTCACACTGTCGAAAAACGAATCAATGTGGACTGGTAACTCGTTCGCTGTCCGTTGAAATCGTGTAAGAGGGCTATTCATAGCGTAGTTGGTTCCCTCAAAAGATGGTGAGAAAAAGTCTCTTGACCTAGTCGAGTGAGATGGAACCCTTATATTCACAAGGTTGAGCAAGGAGGGTGAGTCGTAAGAGCCATTTAACGATTTCACTAGGAAAACAATATCCGCTATTTTCCTCCTCTCCTTCAAAGAAGCAAGTCCAAGAGACACGTGCACAGCAACATCGCAGAACTCACATCCATCACTCCGGGCCCTTAAATGAGCGTACTTAAGGAATCTACGTTGGATCCGCTCCATCGCATCACTATGCGTTGCGTAGAAGGGATTCCAAACACAGGAGGCGAACTCCAGACGGCTTCTCACGAGGGACACATACAACACTTTAAGGCAATGAACATTGGTAAACATGCGTGTAGTTCTCATCAGAAAGCCAAGCTGCCTCGACGCTGAGGAGACAAGCTGTGAGTAATGAGCCGAGAATGAAAGCCTTGCATCGAAGATCACTCCAAGGTCACGAACTTCGGTTTTCTTTGACAATGGTGTAGTCGTGTCCCTGTTTGATCAGGCCGCCCTTCATACAATTGAGGGCGTGGTTCATATCCATATGAACCAATTATTTATGGCAAGCGTTGTCGGAGCTAAAAGGCCACTCCTTCTAAAGGATGTTTGTTGACTGGTAGTATTTAGTTTGCCCAGCTGATCTGGGAGGAGGGAGCACTGGGCGTGGAGGGTCCAGATCCAATATTCGCTGATGTGGACATGCTGCCGTTAAAATGGGTGATTGATCTTGCGATCTACTTGTATGTCATAGAACGAATTTTTCGTAGGGTCACCAATATACCTGTATAAATAAATAAAAAATTTTAAAAAAACAGTCTTGCATTATCCTGAATGTCCAAGTCGTCAATGGCAGCTTGGACATGGAGCAGACTTGGCGGGCCAAGATAAGAAAGTATGATACGAATGATTTACAGCAAGCAATGTCGGAGCTGAAAGGAGTGGCACCCAACAACATCGGGGTGATGGCTGCAACATTGTCGTGGCGTGGAGTGTGGTGGGAGAAAAGTGCCACGGAGTTGCTTGAGTTGGGCATCTCGGTAGGCGTACTCCATGGTATCACCACCCATGTCCTGCTCGTCTCATATTTGACTGGTGGTCCTTTCATAGAAGCACTTCCCTTCATCCCTCTCTCCTTCCTCATCTTCCCTCCATCCCTCTCTCCAACCCCCACCTTCCTCATCTTCCCTTCATCCCTAGGTCCGGCGTCAGGTGAGTCCTGGGCGTCCTCCCCAAGTTTCTTTAAAAAAAAAGAAGTGTTGAAAGAAAACAAACGAATAGAGTTGGCAGTAGGTAGAATAATCAAAGATAATAACAAAATAATGAAAACCTATGACCATTAACAAAATAGTCCAGTGGATGGAGGCAGCCCAAGCGGGCACCATCCGGCCGGCCCTAGATCCCACCCACCATGGCGGTTCCCCATTCCAAACACCCAATAGCAGCAATCCGGGTTGAACTACTGGAGTTCCCAGAGTGGGTGACCTCTTTTGGGTACGTATTAACATAATACAAATTTGTCTCTTTGGCCATCTATTCAACCTACGGATTTACGATATTTTGATCGAAAGAAGAAACTATTTTACACAAGATTTGATATTTTTTACTGGCGACGGTTGCCTTTTATTGGCAGAAATGACCGAATGATACGAAAATAGCTCTTTGTCATTTCTGCCAGGAGAATGCAAATAGGGTTGGAAAGGGTTGCTGGGGATACTGTAAGGGTTCTTTGAGCCCATTATATTTTTATAATCGAGAATGCTTATCTGTTATCTGAAACATTAAAATCTCAATATTGGAAAAAATGGACTTGGGCACTTCTGGCACACAACCCTCAATGCAGGGTGTCTACAAAACAGCTGTAAGGAATTCAAGGGGTCGATTCTACAATTAATTTCCAACAAAAAGTGTCTCTTAGAATTTTTTTTAAACGCCTCTTTAACCGACTTTTTTCACTTTAAAGTTTTTTTCGTGTTTTCGACCTTACACCATTAAAACGGTCATAACTCTCTTAAATGAGGAATTTCACCATGTCGGAATTTCCTATTTTTGACCCCAAAATCGGATTCAGCACCTCTAAAAACCCCCTAAGGCAAACTTTCAGCCCGAACTTCCTAATTTACGAATAAACAAAACAGTGTAGAAAATACGAATGTTTAAAAAAACCGGGAAAATGACGTAATGCTGGAATAGTTCATTTAAGGCCGCTTGAAGCGCTGAGATCGAGAAATCCATAGTCCCCAGATGCAAAATTTCATGAAACAGTAAAGTTCGAAATCGAAAAACTGAAGAAAAAAATAGAAAAAGCGAGATGGGGAAACTTAGGTTTCCTCTGTTTTTGTTTGATAACTTTTCTCTTAGAAAACACGATTTCGTCGTCCCAATGGGCAACACTGGGAGGAGCCGGCGATCCGAACAGCCCAATCAGCGAGCGTTCCCGCTGTACGTCTGTTTTCCCGGTTAGTTTTGAAATTAAAAATTTTGATTGTCTCCCAAAAATAACAGGAGACTTATTTTCCGAAATCAGCCCGATTTTCATCTATCCCACACCATTAACTATTCAGGAAAAATGCAAACAGAAATCGGTGAAATTCCTCATTACACTCAAAAATTAAAAATAAGGATACCGTTGGAAAGAGCGTCAAATTTCCTATCTCCCTGATACCAAATAACAAATTTTCAGTTGGATTACACGAGGAATAAAGCAACCTAAAAAGTGAACTTAGTAAATTTTCGAAAAATTCCCGTTTTTCAACGCCTATAAATCTCCAAATATTACCAAGTAAAGTTCTGTTGCCGGGGAGCCTAAAAACTGCGCCAGAATCTCAGCTTTCCAATGGTATAATCAAAACATATTCTAGAACCGTATTTAGGGGAGAAATTCGTGTTTGAACGCGGAAAAACGTGCATTTTTTCAATGAAATCGGCGCTCTGGCCTCCTGTTTCCGGAGGCCTCGCGGTCTACTGCGGCGCCGACCCACCCACTGCTGTCGTCCGACCCCTCAGATCGACTAGGCGGAGCGCCGATTTCGTTGAAAAAATGCACGTTTTTCCGCGTTCAAACACGAATTTCTCCCCTAAATACGGTTGTAGAATATGTTTTGATTATACCATTGGAAAGCTGAGATTCTGGCGCAGTTTTTAGGCTTCCCGGCAACAGAACTTTACCTGGTAATATTTGGAGATTTATAGGCGTTGAAAAACGGGAATTTTTCGAAAATTTACTAAGTTCACTTTTTAGGTTGCTTTATTCCTCGTGTAATTCAACTGAAAATTTCGTCACGCTAGTGGCAACACCAGCTATCTCATTTTTTGGCTGTATCGGTTTAAACGGTTTAGGACCGTTTTTAAGGTAAAATTTTGTGGGGAATCGAATGGTGAAGTTAGTTTCTTCATCAGGGCAACAGGGAGCGCGTAAATCGCAATTTACATTTGTTAGTTAACAGTGGTTATCTCAAGTTGTTCGTCAACACATGCTATCTCAGGATGGCTACATTTCCGATGGTAAGTTTTCCGAAGTGTATTATTGAGTAAGTCATGTGTATTTTATTTTATACACCTGTTAAGAAGTTGTAAGGGAAAAGTGAGTCCTATGAAAGAGATAAATAAGTTGTTATTCATCAATAATCAGGGACACGAAGTTAGGCGTTGAGATAGCTCCTGTTGCTTATTGAGATCCATTTCTGAGATAGCACCTGTTGTTCAAATCAGTTTTTTGGCTCCCCTGAAAAATTGTAAAAAATGAGATACCTGGTGTTGCCACTAGCGTGACGATTTGTTATTTGGTATCAGGGAGATAGGAAATTTGATGCTCTTTCCAACGGTATCCTTATTTTTATTTTTGAGTGTAATTTAAGAGAGTTATGACCGTTTTAATGGTGTAAGGTCGAAAACACGAAAAAAAAACAAAAGTGAAAAAAGTCGGTTAAAGAGGCGTTTAAAAAAATTCTAAGAGACACTTTTTGTTGGAAATTAGTTGTAGAATCGACCCCTTGAATTCCTTATAGCTGTTTTGTAGACACCCTGTATAGTAAATTTACTTTCTAGATGACCCTCGTACCTTGTAAAATTTGATTTTGCATTGTGATACCCCTATCCAATCACAAATTTGTATCGAATATTCCCTTTTTGCAGCTGCGTACATTTCTCTCACGTCGATCATCCTCGTCGACCTGTTGGGCCTCGACAAGCTGACCAACGCCTTTGGCCTGCTCATCCTCTTCCGCGGTGCAGCCGCCATCGTCGGCTCTCCGCTGGCCGGAATCGTCTACGACGCCACGAAAACCTACAAAATCCCCTTCCTCATGGCGTCCTTCCTCTTCCTCCTGTCGACCATCACCTCCTTCGCCGCCCCGCTCATGAAGAGCTGCGTCAAGACTGAGCCCGAACCCGTCATGATGGACGCTCTCACGCCCATCGAAGAAGACGAAGAGGACGAAGACGACCTGTCCAACGATGGAGACATCCCGGAAATCGTCGAAACCGCCCCATCGCCCGCGTCGCCCCCTAATTCCAACTCGATTGAAATCAAGCAAATCGAGTCTGTGCTGTAAGTTTTCCTCGCCAAAGCGAATATTCAAATCAGTGGACATTGAATATGCAATTTTTTCGGCTATTTTTGATTCTGTAACTACCTACAGCGATGTAGTTAACATTGAACGAAAACCCGATCTATTACCAACTAGATTCGGTGTACAATTCGTATTAGATGAACCCGTGTACCATCCCAAAAACTTGATAGTTGTAAAAGTGGTTCTGCATGTTGGCTATCACGATGAAGCGTCTGTCGTCGAGTAGACTTGATTTTGCGCAGAAATGAGAAATAAGCCAAGGCAGGAGCTAGTTTAGTATTAGATCAGCGTGAAATGACATCTAGTCTGCTGCATGGACGGCCCATGTTTACCTGATCCATCTCTGGTGTATGAATTCATAACCTGTTCCACATGAAGTGATTCGTCGATTTGTCTCAACCGTGTACCCTCATGAAAACTGGTACTCGGACTTAGCTACCAAACATCTCACGAATTGGGTACCTGATTACCTTTGTTTTTTAATAAACACACTCTTTTTTAAGTGATAAACGTACACAATTTCTCGTTGGCACTTGGAAATTACTGTTTAGGTTAGTCAGACATCTACCAAGATGGTTTTTACAATAATTATTGTTAATTTGTTCATTGAGACCAACCAAAGTATGTGTTTTAAAGTAATTCCTAAATTACCTTCGTACTTACCAGGCTTATTGAACAGGGATATACTCCTACAAGCACGTACTCGTCTGAAAAATTCAATTTCAAAAGCGCCTTATTGAATTTAACGCCTCCCTTTCTCGTGGGAGCACCCAAAATGGCGTAGAAATATATTTATTGTCACTTAGGTAGTAAATACCAATTTAATGTACTATTTTTAGCAATTGAAGCTCCAAGTGTATCTCTACTTGTACAACTGATTCCCTCGTACTTTGTGTCGGCATTAATCGCTAGCAGTGTGGCAATTGTGGCTGGAATGTCCCTTTCTAGGCTACCCTTTGAGTGGTCAGTGATGCCAATGTCACGACACCAAATGTCTAGTGAATCGCCTTGTACCTTTATTACTCAGTAGTGATTCAATCATGGAATTTCGCCCACACTCGATCCCTACAGGTGAGGCACAAAGATGGAAGCCATTGCCAGCCACAATCTCTTGAATGTCGCACTATAATATGAATCTTGGTCTAACCTAATCAACTCTTCATATAATGGAGAACCTGCACGATTCAGGGATACCTGACAAAAAATATGTTTTTCAGAAAAATTATCATTCCTGTAGTTTCAGGTCTGTGACATGAATGCTTGTTATTGTCAGCTTTTGAGTGGATGCTAGGAGGCACAATAGTTTTGGAAGCACAGAGCTTTTCGAAAGCAAGCCATTGTAAGGAGAAATCACCTTTTTGAGTGCTCGAGGCAGTAGAACGAATGAACGAATCTTATCTCCTTACTGTCCCGTTTGGCGTGCAGCCTTCTTTCAAACTTTGGGAACTGCTCCTTGCTCGAACAGCTCGTCTTATGAAAATAGGTTACATTTTAGTTTGTTTCTGAACTCCTCGGGCTCGTTTCACACTTGTACAGTTTCATTCAGCACTTTTATATTCAATTTGCTTTCAAACCTCCCAGATGTCTGGTTCCATTAGGTTTGCTTTTGCCACCTTGGAAAACCTCCCAGATATCTGGTTCCATCACGTATGCTTATGCCACCGTGGAAAACCTCCCAGATGTCTGGTTCCATTAGGTTTGCTTTTGCCACCTTGGAAAACCTCCCAGATGTCTGGTTCCATTAGGTTTGCTTTTGATACCGTGGAAAACCTCCCAGATGTCTGGTTCCATTAGGTTTGCTTTTGCCACCTTGGAAAACCTCCCAGATATCTGGTTCCATCACGTATGCTTATGCCACAGTGGAAAACCTCCCAGATATCTGGTTCCATCACGTATGCTTATGCCACCGTGGAAAACCTCCCAGATGTCTGGTTCCATTAGGTTTGCTTTTGCCACCTTGGAAAACCTCCCAGATGTCTGGTTCCATTAGGTTTGCTTTTGCCACCTTGGAAAACCTCCCAGATATCTGGTTCCATCACGTATGCTTATGCCACTGTGGAAAACCTCCCAGATGTCTGGTTCCATCACGTATGCTTATGCCACTGTGGAAAACCTCCCAGATGTCTGGTTCCATTAGGTTTGCTTTTGCCACCTTGGAAAACCTCCCAGATATCTGGTTCCATCACGTATACTTATGCCACCTTGGAAAACCTCCCAGATATCTGGTTCCATCACGTATACTTATGCCACCTTGGAAAACCTCCCAGATATCTGGTTCCATCACGTATACTTATGCCACCTTGGAAAACCTCCCAGATATCTGGTTCTATCACGTATACTTATGCCACCTTGGAAAACCTCCCAGATATCTGGTTCTATCACGTATACTTATGCCACCTTGGAAAACCTCCCAGATATCTGGTTCCATCACGTATACTTATGCCACCTTGGAAAACCTCCCAGATATCTGGTTCCATCACGTATACTTATGCCACCTTGGAAAACCTCCCAGATATCTGGTTCCATCACGTATACTTATGCCACCTTGGAAAACCTCCCAGATATCTGGTTCTATCACGTATACTTATGCCACCTTGGAAAACCTCCCAGATATCTGGTTCTATCACGTATACTTATGCCACCTAGGAAAACCTCCCAGATATCTGGTTCCATCACGTTTACTTATGCCACCTTGGAAAACCTCCCAGATATCTGGTTCCATCACGTATACTTATGCCACCTTGGAAAACCTCCCAGATATCTGGTTCCATCACGTATACTTATGCCACCTTGGAAAACCTCCCAGATATCTGGTTCCATCACGTATACTTATGCCACCTTGGAAAACCTCCCAGATATCTGGTTCTATCACGTATACTTATGCCACCTTGGAAAACCTCCCAGATATCTGGTTCTATCACGTATACTTATGCCACCTTGGAAAACCTCCCAGATATCTGGTACCATCACGTATACTTATGCCACCTTGGAAAACCTCCCAGATATCTGGTTCCATCACGTATACTTATGCCACCTTGGAAAACCTCCCAGATATCTGGTTCCATCACGTATACTTATGCCACCTTGGAAAACCTCCCAGATATCTGGTTCCATCACGTTACTTATGCCACCTTGGAAAACCTCCCAGATATCTGGTTCCATCACGTATACTTATGCCACCTTGGAAAACCTCCCAGATATCTGGTTCCATCACGTATACTTATGCCACCTTGGAAAACCTCCCAGATATCTGGTTCTATCACGTATACTTATGCCACCTTGGAAAACCTCCCAGATATCTGGTTCCATCACGTATACTTATGCCACCTTGGAAAACCTCCCAGATATCTGGTTCTATCACGTATACTTATGCCACCTTGGAAAACCTCCCAGATATCTGGTTCTATCACGTATACTTATGCCACCTTGGAAAACCTCCCAGATATCTGGTTCTATCACGTATACTTATGCCACCTAGGAAAACCTCCCAGATATCTGGTTCCATCACGTTTACTTATGCCACCTTGGAAAACCTCCCAGATATCTGGTTCCATCACGTATACTTATGCCACCTTGGAAAACCTCCCAGATATCTGGTTCCATCACGTATACTTATGCCACCTTGGAAAACCTCCCAGATATCTGGTTCCATCACGTATACTTATGCCACCTTGGAAAACCTCCCAGATATCTGGTTCCATCACGTATACTTATGCCACCTTGGAAAACCTCCCAGATATCTGGTTCTATCACGTATACTTATGCCACCTTGGAAAACCTCCCAGATATCTGGTTCTATCACGTATACTTATGCCACCTTGGAAAACCTCCCAGATATCTGGTTCCATCACGTATACTTATGCCACCTTGGAAAACCTCCCAGATATCTGGTTCCATCACGTATACTTATGCCACCTTGGAAAACCTCCCAGATATCTGGTTCCATCACGTATACTTATGCCACCTTGGAAAACCTCCCAGATATCTGGTTCTATCACGTATACTTATGCCACCTTGGAAAACCTCCCAGATATCTGGTTCTATCACGTATACTTATGCCACCTTGGAAAACCTCCCAGATATCTGGTTCCATCACGTATACTTATGCCACCTTGGAAAACCTCCCAGATATCTGGTTCCATCATGTATACTTATGCCACCTTGGAAAACCTCCCAGATATCTGGTTCCATCACGCATACTTATGCCACCTTGGAAAACCTCCCAGATGCCTGGTTCCATCACGTATACTTATGCCACCTTGGAAAACCTCCCAGATATCTGGTTCCATCACGTATACTTATGCCACCTTGGAAAATCTCGAAGATTTCTGGTTCCATTAGGTTTGCTTTTGCCACCTTGGAAAACCTCGAAGATTTCTGGTTCCATCAGGTTTACTTTTGCCACCTTAGAACACCTCGAAGTTGTTCAGTTCCATCAGGTTTGCTTTTGCTACCGTGGAAAACCTCGCAGATGTCTGGTTCCATCAGGTTTGCTATTGGTTTCCATCCCAACCTCACCAGTTTGCCAGTAACCATCGTCATGGAAAGAGCGCTGTACTGGCGCATGAAGTGTAGGAAGGGAAACAATAGGAAAACCATTGGGTCTGTCTTATTGTCATCAAACCCCAGGAATTCGAGTAGTTTCGAGGGCTTTTCCGGGAGTTTGAAGGGAAAATGGAGAGAAAGAGAGTTTGGTCATTTTGAACTTGACGATTCTTCTCAAAAATTCAATAAAATTATTTACAACCTAGTTTTTTGAAATTTAATGGGCATAGAAGTAGGGAAAGCACTACTAACCGTCAAATAACATTTTAACTAATATCATTCGATCCACTGATGAAAAATGAACAGGGCTTAAAAAAACAGCTGAATGCGGGGGGGGAAAAAGGCGAGCAGGAAAACAATTTTGCGCAGAATGTACTGCACGCTTCTGAGTAATCAATCGGCTGTGGAAACGGCTTTATGCACTTTCTGCATTATGGAACACCCTCACTTCTATTCTTCACACTACTGATTATGGACATTACAGTTTGGAGAATCACTTCTGAGGGGTTCAGAACTGGACACGCCCATCTTTGCCTTCCTGAAGGAGTCCAGACGCCTCTATCCCCTCCCCTTTTCAATTCTTGGTCGGTTCCGATCTGGTTCTCTGAACAAACGTTACGCACCCTCGTGAATCCAGCTTCAAGCTTGTGTTGTTTTCATACCATTCTGCTTGTATCCTCCTACTCCTACTTTCGATGGTGTAGAAATAATTAATTAATTCATCATTCTGTTACTGGTTAAAATATCCTTTTATAAAATTGAAGCATTTCATTTTCCCTATTTACAATATTTTTTACGTCCCTTTTAATTTTCTCTACGCTGACAACTTAACGATGAGGTTATTTTAACACCCCCCCACCCCTCTCTACCACAATCATATTGAATTGTTGAAGGTTAGATCAAGAATCTTGTCATAAATGAGTCGACACGCTGTAACTGTAGGGAAAACCATGTATCGATGTGATAACTGTAGCGTATTTACAGATTCTGCCTCAATTCTGGCGCTATTATAGTTGACAATTCAAATTGTGCTACGACTGTACGCGTGGCGCTCCTGACGAGAGATTTTGTATCAGTTTCCCAGTTAAACCCAAACTGTCAATGTCGATTAATGTAGGTCGAATAGTTTTCTTCAGGCATGAAATCTATTTAAGCACTTAAGCGTAGGTTCATCCAATCCGCTAATGTCAATGTTCATAGACTTAGTTTTACTGAGTAGATCCAACGCGCACGTTTCGTTAGTTTCCTCTCAAGACTGTAAATCCTCCTGAATATTATACTTGAACTGGCATAAGCTTACATTTGTAGTAGTTTTGTCAAGGAACCTGCGTGTTCACTGATCAAAGTACTTGGCGGGAAATTCGGATTTGGACTTTAACCGCTTACGTCCTCCTCTATCCTTAGTGTTGTTATTGAATGATCTCTCGCCATGTTGTGGTACCTCGAATTTCAAAAGATATCATGTATTTACAGACAGGGTTTTGAATTTGTTGTTGAATTAGCGTAGTTTTTGGAGGTGACTGTCAGACTCAACTTAACTCGATTGATAGTTCAGCGGCTTCACAGTAACTGATTCTCCCCTCCAGCTAGATGACGCCAATTCTTGGACACTTCTTGATTTCTAACATCCATAGCTGTTTAACCCTTAATTTGGCAAAGGAGCTTTGATGGATCAATTTCGAATATTTGAAAACAAATCTTGCGAAATTACCTTAATTTCTTGTTCTTTTGGGAGGAAACGTCTCGAATGAGCTCGTTACGATCATTTAAATTCGGATATTCGGAGAAAAATCTCGCGAAATTACCTAAAAATTCTTGTTAATTTGGGAGAGAATGGTTTTTTTTAACCTAATTTCTAGAATTTATCGTAATATCGAGTTTAATGAAGGTTGTGGTTGAATGCAATACGAGCATCAGTATCTTGGCATCCTAAAAGCAACATCCATATGATGTCCCGGTCTATCGATATTTTGGCTATCGATATCTGTGAAACTGGTGGTTGGAGATGTGAAATATTGAAGCTATTGGCTGACCTGCATTTTCCTTGCCAAGTTGAGGGTTATCTAACGATAATTTAAGGAGCCGCGGGATTAAGGGGCTCAAGAAGCAGCCAAAACGTTTTGTTTGAAACTAACGTTTGTTCATCGAGGAGTCTTCAAAACCACGGAAGTAAAGAGAAATGAAATGAGAAAGATGAAGAAGAAGTCTTATTCTTCACGTTCCTCCTCAGTGCCACAATGAATGCCGAAAATTGTTTCAATGTTACGACACACATTTTAACTGGCAAAAGTACTTGAGGGGAGAATTGCGGCCAATCAAATGCCCCAATGCGTCAACGGCGCTTTAGTTTTGGGTGGAGATTTTGTCATTGGGCGATCTCCCGTTCTGGCTCGATCTGTGTTGGAGGTTTGGCGGTACCTTGGAGTCCACTTTATGGGGGTGGCCACTGTCACAGCAAGCCGTGTGGACCTTGGTGGAGCACTAGTTCGCGTTACCAAGACTCCATTGTAGCCACAGCAGAAGCTGCGCCTTCTCTGCTAAAGCCGTTTACATATGGTTTAGTCTTTGGTGGGCTTACAGCAGGGAGGATGCAAGAATGAGATCGAGAAGTACGCTCTGCTGTGCGCTCTTGGATGAAATTCCCACCTGGTTTTCCAAGTGCCTACAACTACGCACCAGTCAAATCTAGTGTGCTTGGTATTGTGTCTCGGTGACTATCCCTTCTCTGCTCCTCCAGCTCCTGCTAGTATGACCCTTCCAGGGTCAGGCATCTGCTGCCATTTGCTCCAAACCCAGTTCGTTTGCTGCTGCGCTGTATTAGTCAGTAGATGGTAGAGAAATCCGACAGTAGGATGGGCTCTGGAAGGCATTGGGACATGCAACTACTGGAGCTGCCATGCTGTCAGCGTAGCATCACTGCCAACTGCTGTACAGTGTTCGAGGGGTAGTCATGGGACAACAGATACCCTTCACTGTGAAAATGAGAATCTGTTTCTTGTGGTGCAGCAATGTCCTTATGGGGTTGCAATCTACGGCATGATGCAGTCGCCAGCAGATGGCAGGTGCATTTTCATCTAGTGGCTTGGATGTTGGAAGGGAGAGTGGCAGGTTAAGAAACCCGAAATTGTTGCCATCTAGCCTCACCAGTCTTGCATTACCCTGAATGTCTAAGTTGTCAATGGCGGCTTGAACATGGAGCAGACTTGGTGGGCCAGGATAAGAAAGTATGATAGAGATGATTTACGGCAAGTTGTGTCGGAGCTAAAAGGAGTGGCACTTAACAACATCAGGGTGGTGTGGGAAAAGTGCCACAGAGTTGCGCAAGTTGGGCATCTCGGTAGGTGTACTCCGTGGTATCACAGGTGTGACCTGCTCGGCTCATATTTGACTGGTGGTCCTTCTATAGAGGCACTTCCCTTCCACCTTCTCTCCCACCCCCACCTTCCTCATCATCCCTCATCCCTAGGGCCGGCATCGAGTGAGTCCTGGGCGTCCTCCCCATTATATTTGATTTATTTATTTATTTTTATTTATGGCGTTGTACCCAACAACATCAGGGTGATGGCTGCCCCAGTTTCATGGCGTGGAGTGTGGTGGGAGAAAAGTGCCACAGAGTTACCCGAGTTGGGCATATCGGTAGGCGTTCTTGGTGGTATCACCACCTGTGTCCTGCTAGGCTCATACCTCTTCTTATAGAGGCACTTCCCTTCCACCCTCTCTCCCACCCCCAACCTCCTCATCTTCCCCTCATCCTCAGGGAAGGCGTCGGGTGAGTCCTTGGCGTCCTCCCCATTATATTCGATTTATTTATTTATTTTTATTTATGGCGTGCCCCCTCCGTCATGGTAGAGATAATTTACGACAAGCAGTGTCGGAGCTGAAAGGAGTGGCACCCAACAACATCAGGGTGATGGCTGCCCCAGTTTCATGGCGTGGTGGGAGAAAAGTGCCACAGAGTTACACGAGTTGGTCATCTCGGTAGGCGTACTCGGTGGTATCATCACCTGTGTCCTGCTCGGCTCATACCTCTTCTTATTGAGGCACTTCCCTTCCACCCTCTCTCCCACCTCCAACATCCTCAGGGAAGGCGTCTGGTGAGTCCTGGGCGTCTTCCCCATTTAAACGTTTTCATTTTTTAAGAATTTATGGCGTGCCCCCTCCGTCGAATCAAAAATCTTCAGTCTCTGAAGGGAGATCGATAAATAAATAAATAGATCCACTTTAAGACCCACCACGTCGAGGCTTGTGAGGACAGTAAACCAGTTTGAACGTGCTCAAAAACTATCTGGAGAAGTTCTCGCACTCCTTCCCAATAGTAATTGATCTTTTTTCTCGATTTTTCCCCTCGCTCAAAGCACCGCGCGGCATTTTCATTCTCCGTAACGTCCATGACAATTTCCCGCCAACATGAACCTTGATTTTCGATAGCCTATGGACTGCTTTCAGTGCAGTATTCGTTCTTTAAGTCAAATTTTACCTTATAGAATAAGTTGAAATCTGCTGTGATAAAAATAAGAAAAATAATAGTAGTATTTTCATCAAAGAGCAAAAAATAGCAGAGCTTTGAATTTTTGAGTTGATGTACAAAAATGAGTAATTTCGGTTCTCATAAACAAACTAATATATTATTTGCGGTTTTATATATTTATTGATGATAAATATTGTTAGGTGTATTAGGAAAAAAAACCAACCAATGAGTGTAAATAATAGTTTTTAAATGAAAATTCATTAAGGTATTTTTAATGGTTTTGGAAAAGCGAAAGAATGATTATTTTTGGCTAGGGACGAAAATATTTTTGTGAGTCGTCAGTTTTCACGAGTTGACGAATGTGAGATTTGACTAGAAAATCGTGTACGTTGATGAATGGAAGTACTTACTAGGAAATTGTCGAATAATCCAGCCAAGAAACCAAATGAATATATTACTACCAGCAATAAAAACATTAAGATTTTTAAGTTTAGAAGCGATCAGTCGAGTCCCCGCCGGTCGGACGAGCAGCGCCGGAGAGGGACGCTGAACGTCTTGTTTTGTCTCCTCGGAGACTTTCTAGTTCTATTTTTCTATAGATTCGTGTGTATAATTCTGCGTTACTGTTAATGGTCGATCGTAGGGGGTTTGTAGCCTCCCCTATGTTGTGTTATTTTTATTGCCATGTTATAGCGACGAAGAAAAACAAAAATGCTAAGAAGTCCTATTTTTACAAAGTGTATAAGATTTGAGATAAGTTTGAATGTATGATAAATTGATCGAGCAAAGTGCTAACATAACTTTACATGTCACATTTTTCGCTTGTCATGAGCTGAAAATAACGAAACCTAAACTTTGTAAATATTGATAGTAGTAAGAAACGAAATAAAATGTACAGCTGAATTTTTACGTGATTTTCTTTCCTGGAGTTCCAACTTGAAAAAAAAAACTTCAAATTATTACACAATGGTTGATTACTTTTCTGTGTAGATGTGAGTGGTCTCATTCGATTCTAAAAGCATCGATATCTGAGAGTTTAGGGTGCCTTCATAACAAAATTTGGTTGTCAGAAGGCTCAGTTGAGAATCCCAAGCAGAAATCGCTGCAAATTATTACGCAAAGGTTTATTATTTTTCTATATAGATCACTCGCCTGCAAAGAACACAGCTGTGACTTTCCCACTACCTACCAACCATATTATTTTACCTTCTCAATCAAGTTTATTTTGTTGATAAGCGCTTCACACTCAATTTGATAGAGAGTTGAGGTTGCCTTCATGAGTAAATTTGATTACTGGTAGCTAAGGACGCAAAACTGAGTACAACTCGAAGAAACGACCAACTATCGCATTTTGGTCAGCTGAAATTTGAACGGAGATTAGTCCTCTTATGCGATTCACACTCGTATTTTTGATTTATCGTAAGTCCGACCCTTAAGGGGCTCTCAGTCGGCCGTCGTTCGTTCCTCGGTGCGAGTCAGTATTTCCCTAAATTGCAAGGGCTCAAACTTCAAAAATTGTTCCTAAATTTGGAATGTTCAAGGATTTTCGAAATAGGGTGTGCGCCTGGGTAGGAAAAACTGTTCATTGTTATTTTTAATCTAAGGTATACCTCATTCTGAGAATTTTGGTACCAACCCCGACCTTCTAGCATGTGTAAATGATTTTTTAAAATTTTCCTATGAATTTTTAAAGTTTCGACCGTTTATGACGTCACAGTGGGCTGGGGGGTCCCGCCCAGGCGAGAGGGGCGCGTGACGTCATAAACGGTCGAAACTTTGAAAAATCATAGAAATAGATCTACTCACGCTAGAAGGTCGCGGTTGGTGCCAAAATTCTCAAAATGTAGTCTACTTTCGATTAAAAATCTAAAAAAAATCATGGCGCACCCCCATTCATTGGTGCGTGGGTGTAAGAAATTGAAAAACTAAAAGATTGCCGCTAGAATCGTGAAAATTGAACAATAATTGCCGGAAAAATATGGGAAAAACCAAACTGAACAAACGGGTTTTTCCATATTTCTCTGGCAATTGAGGAGCTTGATTTCAAAAGGTATTACTTAGGTATATCCATTTTGGTCAAACGGGAGAAAAACCATAGCAACCCGAAAAACGTGCTATAAACCATTGATGTTATTTTCATAGATTTCTAAATTATAATAAATATTATTGGAAAAAAGGTAAATTAGTTCAAAGTTAAACACTAATTGGACCATGATGTCACTAGTGTCACCGAAAACATCTCAAGAATTCCACAGCCAAAGTGTCACCAAATTAACTAGATTTAAATTGCAATTAAATTTCTTTTTTGAAATTAAAACACAATTTATTTTCAACAGATTAGAAGAAAAAAAACAGGATCAATTTAAAAAAAATAATGGATAGATCTCAATTTTTTTAACCATGTTTTGTAAGTTATTAAGTCAAAAAATTGAAAAAGTATTTTACCGATTTCTTTGGAAATTTTTGTCATAAACTCTACTTTGAAACTTCCAGTGACCCACAAATAATTCTGCTGTCCATTAAATTTAAAATTGCAATTTATTTTTGGTTACTCCAGTGACACCTTGGGACAGCTGTTGAATTCCTGAGATGTTTTCGACGAAACTAGTGATACCATGGTGCAATTAGGGTTAAAATAATTTTGAAAGGGGTTTGAAATATCAGATTTATGGATATAGTGCTTTTTGAAACAAAACGTGGCGTTTAGTACTTTTTGAAATCAAACAAAGTTTGACACCTCGGGACAGCTGTTGAATTCCTGAGATGTTTTCGACGAAACTAATGACACCATGGTCCAATTAGGGTTAAAATAATTTTGAAAGGGGTTTGAAATATCAGATTTATGGATATAGTGCTTTTTGAAACAAAACGTGGCGTTTAGTACTTTTTGAAATCAAAGTTTGACACCTCGGGACAGCTGTTGAATTCCTGAGATGTTTTCGACGAAACTAATGACACCATGGTCCAATTAGGGTTAAAATAATTTTGAAAGGGGTTTGAAATATCAGATTTATGGATATAGGGCTTTTTGAAACAAAACGTGGCGTTTAGTACTTTTTGAAATCAAACAAAGTTTGACTCCTCGGGACAGCTGTTGAGTTCCTGAGATGTTTTCGACGAAACTAGTGATACCATGGTCCAATTAGGGTTAAAATAATTTTGAAAGGGGTTTGAAATATCAGATTTATGGATATAGTGCTTTTTGAAACAAAACGTGGCGTTTAGTACTTTTTGAAATCAAACAAAGTTTGACTCCTCGGGACAGCTGTTGAGTTCCTGAGATGTTTTCGACGAAACTAATGACACCATGGTCCAATTAGGGTTAAAATAATTTTGAAAGGGGTTTGAAATATCAGATTTATGGATATAGTGCTTTTTGAAACAAAACGTGGCGTTTAGTACTTTTTGAAATCAAACAAAGTTTGACACCTCGGGACAGCTGTTGAATTCCTGAGATGTTTTCGACGAAACTAATGACACCATGGTCCAATTAGGGTTAAAATAATTTTGAAAGGGGTTTGAAATATCAGATTTATGGATATAGTGCTTTTTGAAACAAAACGTGGCGTTTAGTACTTTTTGAAATCAAACAAAGTTTGACACCTCGGGACAGCTGTTGAATTCCTGAGATGTTTTCGACGAAACTAATGACACCATGGTCCAATTAGGGTTAAAATAATTTTGAAAGGGGTTTGAAATATCAGATTTATGGATATAGTGCTTTTTGAAACAAAACGTGGCGTTTAGTACTTTTTGAAATCAAACAAAGTTTGACACCTCGGGACAGCTGTTGAATTCCTGAGATGTTTTCGACGAAACTAATGACACCATGGTCCAATTAGGGTTAAAATAATTTTGAAAGGGGTTTGAAATATCAGATTTATGGATATAGTGCTTTTTGAAACAAAACGTGGCGTTTAGTACTTTTTGAAATCAAACAAAGTTTGACACCTCGGGACAGCTGTTGAATTCCTGAGATGTTTTCGACGAAACTAATGACACCATGGTCCAATTAGGGTTAAAATAATTTTGAAAGGGGTTTGAAATATCAGATTTATGGATATAGTGCTTTTTGAAACAAAACGTGGCGTTTAGTACTTTTTGAAATCAAACAAAGTTTGACACCTCGGGACAGCTGTTGAATTCCTGAGATGTTTTCGACGAAACTAATGACACCATGGTCCAATTAGGGTTAAAATAATTTTGAAAGGGGTTTGAAATATCAGATTTATGGATATAGTGCTTTTTGAAACAAAACGTGGCGTTTAGTACTTTTTGAAATCAAACAAAGTTTGACACCTCGGGACAGCTGTTGAATTCCTGAGATGTTTTCGACGAAACTAATGACACCATGGTCCAATTAGGGTTAAAATAATTTTGAAAGGGGTTTGAAATATCAGATTTATGGATATAGTGCTTTTTGAAACAAAACGTGGCGTTTAGTACTTTTTGAAATCAAACAAAGTTTGACACCTCGGGACAGCTGTTGAATTCCTGAGATGTTTTCGACGAAACTAATGACACCATGGTCCAATTAGGGTTAAAATAATTTTGAAAGGGGTTTGAAATATCAGATTTATGGATATAGTGCTTTTTGAAACAAAACGTGGCGTTTAGTACTTTTTGAAATCAAACAAAGTTTGACACCTCGGGACAGCTGTTGAATTCCTGAGATGTTTTCGACGAAACTAATGACACCATGGTCCAATTAGGGTTAAAATAATTTTGAAAGGGGTTTGAAATATCAGATTTATGGATATAGTGCTTTTTGAAACAAAACGTGGCGTTTAGTACTTTTTGAAATCAAACAAAGTTTGACACCTCGGGACAGCTGTTGAATTCCTGAGATGTTTTCGACGAAACTAATGACACCATGGTCCAATTAGGGTTAAAATAATTTTGAAAGGGGTTTGAAATATCAGATTTATGGATATAGTGCTTTTTGAAACAAAACGTGGCGTTTAGTACTTTTTGAAATCAAACAAAGTTTGACACCTCGGGACAGCTGTTGAATTCCTGAGATGTTTTCGACGAAACTAATGACACCATGGTCCAATTAGGGTTAAAATAATTTTGAAAGGGGTTTGAAATATCAGATTTATGGATATAGTGCTTTTTGAAACAAAACGTGGCGTTTAGTACTTTTTGAAATCAAACAAAGTTTGACACCTCGGGACAGCTGTTGAATTCCTGAGATGTTTTCGACGAAACTAATGACACCATGGTCCAATTAGGGTTAAAATAATTTTGAAAGGGGTTTGAAATATCAGATTTATGGATATAGTGCTTTTTGAAACAAAACGTGGCGTTTAGTACTTTTTGAAATCAAACAAAGTTTGACTGCTCGGGACAGCTGTTGAATTCCTGAGATGTTTTCGACGAAACTAATGACACCATGGTCCAATTAGGGTTAAAATAATTTTGAAAGGGGTTTGAAATATCAGATTTATGGATATAGTGCTTTTTGAAACAAAACGTGGCGTTTAGTACTTTTTGAAATCAAACAAAGTTTGACACCTCGGGACAGCTGTTGAGTTCCTGAGATGTTTTCGACGAAACTAATGACACCATGGTCCAATTAGGGTTAAAATAATTTTGAAAGGGGTTTGAAATATCAGATTTATGGATATAGTGCTTTTTGAAACAAAACGTGGCGTTTAGTACTTTTTGAAATCAAACAAAGTTTGACACCTCGGGACAGCTGTTGAGTTCCTGAGATGTTTTCAACGAAACTAATGACACCATGGTCCAATTAGGGTTAAAATAATTTTGAAAGGGGTTTGAAATATCAGATTTATGGATATAGTGCTTTTTGAAACAAAACGTGGCGTTTAGTACTTTTTGAAATCAAACAAAGTTTGACACCTCGGGACAGCTGTTGAGTTCCTGAGATGTTTTCAACGAAACTAATGACACCATGGTCCAATTAGGGTTAAAATAATTTTGAAAGGGGTTTGAAATATCAGATTTATGGATATAGTGCTTTTTGAAACAAAACGTGGCGTTTAGTACTTTTTGAAATCAAACAAAGTTTGACACCTCGGGACAGCTGTTGAGTTCCTGAGATGTTTTCGACGAAACTAATGACACCATGGTCCAATTAGGGTTAAAATAATTTTGAAAGGGGTTTGAAATATCAGATTTATGGATATAGTGCTTTTTGAAACAAAACGTGGCGTTTAGTACTTTTTGAAATCAAACAAAGTTTGACACCTCGGGACAGCTGTTGAGTTCCTGAGATGTTTTCGACGAAACTAATGACACCATGGTCCAATTAGGGTTAAAATAATTTTGAAAGGGGTTTGAAATATCAGATTTATGGATATAGTGCTTTTTGAAACAAAACGTGGCGTTTAGTACTTTTTGAAATCAAACAAAGTTTGACTCCTCGGGACAGCTGTTGAGTTCCTGAGATGTTTTCAACGAAACTAATGACACCATGGTCCAATTAGGGTTAAAATAATTTTGAAAGGGGTTTGAAATATCAGATTTATGGATATAGTGCTTTTTGAAACAAAACGTGGCGTTTAGTACTTTTTGAAATCAAACAAAGTTTGACACCTCGGGACAGCTGTTGAGTTCCTGAGATGTTTTCGACGAAACTAATGACACCATGGTCCAATTAGGGTTAAAATAATTTTGAAAGGGGTTTGAAATATCAGATTTATGGATATAGTGCTTTTTGAAACAAAACGTGGCGTTTAGTACTTTTTGAAATCAAACAAAGTTTGACACCTCGGGACAGCTGTTGAGTTCCTGAGATGTTTTCAACGAAACTAATGACACCATGGTCCAATTAGGGTTAAAATAATTTTGAAAGGGGTTTGAAATATCAGATTTATGGATATAGTGCTTTTTGAAACAAAACGTGGCGTTTAGTACTTTTTGAAATCAAACAAAGTTTGACACCTCGGGACAGCTGTTGAGTTCCTGAGATGTTTTCAACGAAACTAATGACACCATGGTCCAATTAGGGTTAAAATAATTTTGAAAGGGGTTTGAAATATCAGATTTATGGATATAGTGCTTTTTGAAACAAAACGTGGCGTTTAGTACTTTTTGAAATCAAACAAAGTTTGACACCTCGGGACAGCTGTTGAGTTCCTGAGATGTTTTCGACGAAACTAATGACACCATGGTCCAATTAGGGTTAAAATAATTTTGAAAGGGGTTTGAAATATCAGATTTATGGATATAGTGCTTTTTGAAACAAAACGTGGCGTTTAGTACTTTTTGAAATCAAACAAAGTTTGACACCTCGGGACAGCTGTTGAATTCCTGAGATGTTTTCGACGAAACTAATGACACCATGGTCCAATGAGGGTTAAAATAATTTTGAAAGGGGTTTGAAATATCAGATTTATGGATATAGTGCTTTTTGAAACAAAACGTGGCGTTTAGTACTTTTTGAAATCAAACAAAGTTTGACACCTCGGGACAGCTGTTGAGTTCCTGAGATGTTTTCGACGAAACTAATGACACCATGGTCCAATTAGGGTTAAAATAATTTTGAAAGGGGTTTGAAATATCAGATTTATGGATATAGTGCTTTTTGAAACAAAACGTGGCGTTTAGTACTTTTTGAAATCAAACAAAGTTTGACACCTCGGGACAGCTGTTGAATTCCTGAGATGTTTTCGACGAAACTAATGACACCATGGTCCAATTAGGGTTAAAATAATTTTGAAAGGGGTTTGAAATATCAGATTTATGGATATAGTGCTTTTTGAAACAAAACGTGGCGTTTAGTACTTTTTGAAATCAAAGTTTGACACCTCGGGACAGCTGTTGAATTCCTGAGATGTTTTCGACGAAACTAATGACACCATGGTCCAATTAGGGTTAAAATAATTTTGAAAGGGGTTTGAAATATCAGATTTATGGATATAGTGCTTTTTGAAACAAAACGTGGCGTTTAGTACTTTTTGAAATCAAACAAAGTTTGACACCTCGGGACAGCTGTTGAGTTCCTGAGATGTTTTCGACGAAACTAGTGATACCATGGTCCAATTAGGGTTAAAATAATTTTGAAAGGGGTTTGAAATATCAGATTTATGGATATAGTGCTTTTTGAAACAAAACGTGGCGTTTAGTACTTTTTGAAATCAAACAAAGTTTGACTCCTCGGGACAGCTGTTGAGTTCCTGAGATGTTTTCGACGAAACTAGTGATACTGTTTAGCCCTGAACGATTTTTAGCGAAAAATTGGACCGGCTATTGTCCGAATAGTTTACAAAACCCCGGACTCGGAACTGAACAGAACGAACACACTTTTATCAAACTGGTGTAAAGGATCTTGTATTAAAACTTGTTTACAAGAACGTAACACTTTACTTGAACTTCACAAGTAAGAATGAATGATTTGGAGCCTTCCAAATTGATCGAATTTAATGGTTTTTGGGAGAACAATAAGACGGTACTTTTTCATAGAAAAACGGAAAAAGCGGAATGAAAAAGATGGCGACAGACACAGGACGGGAAAAATGCCATCTCAAGAAAATTATAATTTTCTCACCAAGAACGATCTCACTCAAAAGAGAGTGACAAAAAACGCGTTCCGATCAAGAATAAATTTAAATAATTATCTACGATAAGAACTTAATGTCGGATCAAAAGATTAATTTATTTAATCAAAGAACAGGACAACGATCCTAGCGCTCAAGCGAGCAGCGGAGCTGAGAGAAGTTTGTAGCGGGAAGTTCAAACTGAACGCGGCGGTTAATTCAAACCTTCGGCTGAGGCCGAACACACTCCCCCCCGGAATGACTTCATTCTTCTTTAGGTAACGGACATAGCTTCACGACAGGGCGCCGCAAGGAACCTGTGGACGTGCGCACATCAGCCACGCGCTGAACGCCATCTTCCCCAGGACAGAGCTGAACTATTCTGCCCATGAGCCATTGGAGGGGAGGAATATTGTCCTCCATGATGAGTACGACGTCTCCAATCTGAGCAGGTTTGGAAGGAGTGTCCCATTTGGCTCTGGCTTGAAGATCAAGAAGGTATTCCTTTCGCCATTTACGCCAAAAACTCTTGACCAATTGATTAACAAAGTTCCATTTAGGGACAAGGCGAGGACTGACGTCAGTGATCGAGGATTCTGGAAGTGCAGTAAGCGGACGCTGAACGAGGAAATGACCAGGGGTGATCACTTCAATGTCATCAGGCGACCCAGACTGGTGCACAAGTGGTCGGCTGTTGAGTATAGCCTCAACTTTCACAATGACCGTGGAGAACGCTTGAAGGGTGGGTGTGTGGTCTCGAAAATGAACTCGAAGCAGACGCTTTGCAGACTTCACTGCAGACTCCCATAGGCCTCCAAAATGTGGAGCTCTTGGTGGAATGAACCTCCATTCTACTCCTCTCATTGCCAGGCGAGCAGCAAGCTCATCAGCGACTCCATCTTCCATTGCAACTCTGAGCTTACGTAGCAAATTGGCTGCTCCCACAAAATTCTTACCATTGTCGGACCATATGGATGATGGCACACCCCGTCGGCCCATAAATCTTTCTAGGCACTGTAGAAAGGCATCCGTGGTCAGATCCATTACCACTTCGAGGTGAACGGCTTTTGTAGCGAAACAAACAAATATGGCAAGATATACCTCAATGGCGCGAGCACCGCGTAATCCAGCAACTGAAACTTTGAACGGACCTCCAAAGTCAAGACCAACTTGCTCGAACGGGTAAGCAATTTCAACTCTGTCTTTAGGGAGTTGTCCCATGGGAGGTTGGAATGGTTTGGGTTTGATCGAAAAGCAGCGGTTGCAGCCAGCAAGGGTTTGTGTGACGACGTTGCGACCATTGACAATCCAATATTGGCTACGCAAATGAGCAAGAGTGGCACGGGGCCCCACATGCATACAGCTCTCATGGGCATGTCTTATTAACATCCTGGTAAGAACATCATTTTGAGGAACGAGAGCAGGGTGTTTAGTCTCATATCGGAGAGTGCTATTTTGCAAGCGACCTCCAACCCGTATAACTCCATCAGATGATTGGAACACTGCTAGCTGCTTCATGAGCTTAGTGAATGGTCGGCGTTTATTCAAAGCGTCCTTAATCTCAGTAAACTGTCGGTGTTGAGATCGACGAACAAGGACTAGATCAGCAGAACGTAATTCTTCAGACTTGAGACTACCGGAGAAATGACGTGGAGATCGAGAATTTCTTATGAATCGAAGAATCCATGCAGTGACTCTACGTAACCTTGAGTAGGAACTGTAGCGTTCCTCAAGTGACAGATCGGCACTGACAATAGTGCTATTGTGAACTTGAGACTTGCGAATTTCATCACTCACTAGCGGAGAACTGATATCAGGGCGAACGCGTCGAATGGGCCATTCAGAACGAGGCATCTTAAGCCACATGGGGCCTTGCCACCAAATCGGGTCTACAACCAACTGCTTAGGAAGAGCTCCTCGTGATGCAACATCAGCAGGATTATCCTTTGTGTTCACATAATACCAATTCTGTGGTGGTAATTCTTTGATCGTTTTGGAGACTCTGTTGCCCACAAAGACCTTCCACAAGGGGGCTGGATCAGCTGTCAACCAGGATAGAACAATGGTACTATCCGAGCACGCAACCATACGTTCAATGGGTATGTGAGCGAATTGGGGGCGAATTTTTTTGAACGTTTTAGCTAGTAATTCTGAAGCTAGGAGCTCCATTCTTGGAATGGACTCAGTCTTCATAGGAGCGATTCTTGCTCTTGATATAATGAGCCGAACGATGTATTGCTCCTCAACTAGGCTGACATGATACAAAACAGCTGCATAAGCCTTCTCAGAGGCATCAGCGAACCCCACAAGCCACTGATCAGAAACTGAAAACTCCAAGTGCCTGGGCAGCGCAATCTCTGAAAGAGAGCTCATAGACTCAGCCAGATGTGACCATTCCTGTGCAAGATATGAAGGAAGTGGATCATCCCACTCGAACTTTGCTTGACAAACCTGCCGTTGAATACCACGAGCGTGAACAGAAACAGGCATTACCCAGCCCAATGGGTCATAGATTCGCCCCACCTGACTTGCCAGCTCCCGCTTGGTCTTAACTATCAAGGTAGAGGGAACCTTAAAGAAGAACGAGTCAAGTTGGGGATTCCAAGCAATCCCCAACATTTTCAGTGGTTTTTGATCGTCAGAACCCAGATCGACACTTTGAGCCAGAGACAGACAGTGCTCTTTAGGGATACCTCTCAGGACATCAGAACAATTAGAGGCCCACTTTCTCAGCTCTAGGTTAGCTGTTGCTAATAGATCAATGAGCTGATTTCTAACCTCAATAGCTTCCCTACGGTGTTGTCCTCCGCCATGGACATCATCAACATAAGTATGATCATTTAAAAGTACCGAGGCTCTGGGAAACTTTTGAGCGCCTTGTTGTGCCAAGTGCTTAATGACCTTGTTGGCTAAGAATGGAGCGCAAGTAGTACCATAAGTAACAGTCTGAAGAGCGAAGTCTCGTATTGGTTCGTGTGGAGAATTGCGCCAAACAATTCTGAGCATGTTGTGATCTGGAGCTGGATGCCTAATCTGTCTGAACATCTGCCTTATATCTGCAATGAACACGTACTTAAATGCTCGAAATCGAGTAATCATGTCAGCTATGTCAGGCTGGAGCTTTGGACCTGGATGCAAGATCTCATTGAGCGAACGACCATTGGAACTGCGCTGCGAGGCATTAAATACCACTCTAATTTTCTCTGGAGGATCTTCTGATCTATGAACAGCATGATGGGGGATGTAGTAATTCGGCTCGTTTTCTACAGGTGGAAGAACTGGACGCATGTGATCTAGCATCAGATATTCATTCATGAAATCAATGTAGGCCTTTGCAAGAACAGGATTTTTTGACAGCTTGCTCTCCAGTCGATAGAGCTGCCTCATGGCAATGTGTCGTGAGTGACCCAAGGAACGGCGATCTTCCGAGAACAAAAGAGGAACAGTATAGCGACCATTGGGGTCACGATGGACTTGATCGTTGAACATGCTGTCAGCTTCAATTTCTGCAGGCGTCCAGGGCAAGACCTCTTCAACTGATTCGATTTCAAATAGCTTCCTAAGAAGTTCTTCAGTACTATGATCAGACGAATGAATGGTATTGACTGTGGAAATTGGAACTTCAGGAGTGCTGATTTTGTCAGATACAAGGTGAACTTGTGTGGGTCGCTGCATGGAGTAACTGGTGAACGATTTTAAGAGAATGAACAGCTTATGAGTTGGCGCATCCAGAACTTGAGGGGGAACGACTGAAAAGAGATTACGAATGACAGGCTGAACGGGAACTGGTGCTTCTTTCTTCAAATGCCTGCTATGTCGACGTTCATAGTCTGAACGAGGAGGCTTAGGAGGGTTAACGATAGGGACATTCATAATTGAATTCCTTGGAACAGAATGTATGGTCTCGAGTACTTGCAGTATTTCATTCAAGACTGAGCGTCGATATGCGGATCCAAAGAGGGGTTTGAACTGATTGTTTGTGGCAGGTGGAGAACTCATGGCACTGCTGGTAATATTGAATCTTCCGATACAAGTGAGCGGACAATTGGAATGAAAGTGACGTATATGAACTGTTTCCTTAAATGTGACTCGAGCAGGGTTGTTCACAGCGGCTCTTCCAAGAACAAGCCATCCCAATTCAGACTCTAGAAGCCACGGCGAGTTGCCCACAGGTTGAATAATTTTTCCATGAACGAGCTGCATGTATAAATCTACACCTATGATCAGATCAACTGACCGACGTTGATGGAATGCCACATCCGCAAGTTGACCTCGACATTTCTCAATATGAGGCCAACGATCGACACCTAGCGAGACTGAAGGCAATTTATCAATAAGGTGATCCATTACGTGAACGGTGAAAGGCAGAACTCGTCCTGTTCTAGTGTGCAGAAAGGCTGTAGCAGCGTGGTTGGTGGATTGTGAATTATTACCTACTCCAACTATTGAGGAGCCAACAGGAGCCAGATGCAACAGTGCTTCCTTAGCTGTGGCTGACGAGATCACATTGACCTCGGATCCAGAGTCAAGGAGAGCGCGAACATGAGTAATCTGACGGCCATCAGGTGATATACGAACGAGGGCAGTGGGCAACAGACCAGTAGAGCAGGAGAACTTCAAACAGGAACGTCCGAATGATCTGTGTTGTCCATTCTGGAGAACAGTACCAGGGCGGTAAGTAGCTCGCTTACTATGGGTGACATGCATTGGTTTCAACTCCAAGGAACATTGATCAGTCGCAGTCTTAGGTCTCGTAGACATGATACGTGGGCAACCTCCTACATTTGATCCAACATTAAGCCCTATCACCGACCTAGAATGATCCCAAGAATTACACATCCTAACAGAAGAGGTATGAGTGCTTTGGTGACTCGCTACCTCCGCGTACAATGAGAGCTCTTCTGAACGACAGCACTTACTGGTGACTGATCTAAAACCTAGAGATGGAATGAACTTAGCAGAAGTTATACCCTTACGTGCTAAATTAAAACTAGGGGCCGTAGAGCTTGAACGGCTAGATCGTAAAGCTAACATCCTACCTGTGGGATCGGAATTATAATGAATTTGATCGTACTTGGTGAGATTTTTCCTACTGCTGTGGACACCCTCACTGAAAGATGTCCTTAGTCTTTTACCTGAACGAGTGAAATTATTAGTGTGAGGGTAATCCACAGCTAGACACCTTCAATCTGAGAAGGATTTCTCCTCAGACTCCCGCCTAATTTGCCGCGAACGCGAAGGGGAACCTCCAAGATCGCGGGAAGAACGTCTCTCAGGATCGCGGATGAGTTTCCCATTTTTGCCTAACGGAAAATCCCCCAAACTACACGTGGAACGAGACACCCAACCACACAGTGAGGGTGCTGAAGGGCTGCGTCCTATTTTCTCCACCACACTGGAGAACCTATGATCGGCACGCAAGTCTAAGTTGTCGTGGAGGCTAGACGACTGGGGACACTTGCGATGTTTGGTTAGAACAAGGGCCCCTGAACTAGACTCTGTCGGGGACGGGGAGCGCGACACGTTTACCGGATCAGATTGGGCTCTTTCATCCCCTGAACCTAACTTAGATACTTCATATTTTTGAATATGTACTTGGCGAGACTGATCAGAATGGAGAAGCTGGTGATGACGTAGACCGCAGAAACAGGAACGAGGGGACTTGCAATCCTTGGTATTGTGCTTGTAGGATAGGCAGTTACGGCACAACTTGGAGTGATCGACAAACGCGCGCCGTGATTCAACAGATTGTGCCTTGAATGCACCACAATGATATAGGTAATGGTGATCATTGCAGTAATGACAGGACAGCTCGAGCAAGTTTGAAGATCGAGGAGCAGAAGAATCCAGGATGGCGCGAGAAACATTCGGGTCTTGGCGAGTACTTAAGACTTGAGTGTGTCTTGGTTTGGACACTTTCTGGGAAGTGGATCGGACATTAGATGAACGAGAGTCAATAGGTAGCATCTGCGCTATTCGAAGCTCCTTCTTGATGAACGTGAACAGATCGTTGGAAGTGGGGATAAGATTAACATCTTCCATCTCGTCTCGGTTGAACTTATCTCTCAATTCCGAGGACAGTTTGGGAAATAGTACTTCAAAGCGAAGGTACCCAGCAGGATCGTTAGTGGGCAAATTTTGCATCGCCCGATCCCAATTCTCTGCCGCGAAAAGGAACTTTTCAAGATCAATTGCCTGTGAGCTAACAATAGCCGGTATGTGATGGCGATTTGAGAACGTGCGTCTAGCGACGCGATACCTTCCAGTGTTTTCTGCACAAAGGGTGTCGTAGCACCGCTGATAGTCTTTACTTGAGGCGCCTGCTATGACCGAGCGAGCATCACCAACCAGCTTGGACGCAAGAGACTGAAATTTTATCTCATCTGGGAGCATAGGAACGAGGTGAACAGCGGCGTCAAATAATTTTTGGAAGGTAGGGAATTCAGTGACGTCGCCCTCATATTCAGGAACTGTGGATAACAGTATATTCATCAGCTTAACTGCATCCAGAACGGACTTGGGAGATTGGGATACAGGTGGAGCGGTAATATCACCTAAGAACGTAGATTGATCGTTATTAGGTATGATTTTGAGTAAATTGGTGCTCATCTGAACGATAGGAACGGTGAGGAGAGTGGAAATTGAGTCGTCCATGTCACTCTCATCAATTTTGGACAATAGAGCAGTTCCAGATTCAACAACCTCCTTCACTTTCAGGATCATTTCTGCGTTAAATGATTCAACTTCCAAAAGGGAACAGGCCCGAATCGACCATGTTCTGACAGAACGATAGAGCTTTTTATCTTCAGCAGACAAAAGAAGAATAACATCTTTGGACAATGAAATTGTGTTTTGAAGTGCAACGGCCATACTGATCGAATCAAGGAACAATAACTCCACGGTGAAAGGTGAATCAAATCGAACGAATACCCTGAACAAAACTAGGATCAAATAAGTTGGAACCCAAGGAGAAATTGGTTGACTTAACTGAGCAAACGAACGAATGATACGGTACGAACGGAGTACTCACCAAGTTATGCAAGGTTATAGTTAGCATGCACATACAATAGTAGGCAAATGAAATGGTTTTCCAACACCTAAAACCGCCGTTTTTAGGCAGGTGTTGGAGAAAAAAGTGATCGACCGCACTGATCACATTAAACTGTCTTCACAAACGTAAAAGAATACTGGAATTTCTCAGCTATTCTTTTAAACTCCCGGGTTTCGGCACCAAATGTTTAGCCCTGAACGATTTTTAGCGAAAAATTGGACCGGCTATTGTCCGAATAGTTTACAAAACCCCGGACTCGGAACTGAACAGAACGAACACACTTTTATCAAACTGGTGTAAAGGATCTTGTATTAAAACTTGTTTACAAGAACGTAACACTTTACTTGAACTTCACAAGTAAGAATGAATGATTTGGAGCCTTCCAAATTGATCGAATTTAATGGTTTTTGGGAGAACAATAAGACGGTACTTTTTCATAGAAAAACGGAAAAAGCGGAATGAAAAAGATGGCGACAGACACAGGACGGGAAAAATGCCATCTCAAGAAAATTATAATTTTCTCACCAAGAACGATCTCACTCAAAAGAGAGTGACAAAAAACGCGTTCCGATCAAGAATAAATTTAAATAATTATCTACGATAAGAACTTAATGTCGGATCAAAAGATTAATTTATTTAATCAAAGAACAGGACAACGATCCTAGCGCTCAAGCGAGCAGCGGAGCTGAGAGAAGTTTGTAGCGGGAAGTTCAAACTGAACGCGGCGGTTAATTCAAACCTTCGGCTGAGGCCGAACAGATACCATGGTCCAATTAGGGTTAAAATAATTTTGAAAGGGGTTTGAAATATCAGATTTATGGATATAGTGCTTTTTGAAACAAAACGTGGCGTTTAGTACTTTTTGAAATCAAACAAAGTTTGACTCCTCGGGACAGCTGTTGAGTTCCTGAGATGTTTTCGACGAAACTAATGACACCATGGTCCAATTAGGGTTAAAATAATTTTGAAAGGGGTTTGAAATATCAGATTTATGGATATAGTGCTTTTTGAAACAAAACGTGGCGTTTAGTACTTTTTGAAATCAAACAAAGTTTGACACCTCGGGACAGCTGTTGAATTCCTGAGATGTTTTCGACGAAACTAATGACACCATGGTCCAATTAGGGTTAAAATAATTTTGAAAGGGGTTTGAAATATCAGATTTATGGATATAGTGCTTTTTGAAACAAAACATGGCGTTTAGTACTTTTTGAAATCAAACAAAGTTTGACACCTCGGGACAGCTGTTGAATTCCTGAGATGTTTTCGACGAAACTAATGACACCATGGTCCAATTAGGGTTAAAATAATTTTGAAAGGGGTTTGAAATATCAGATTTATGGATATAGTGCTTTTTGAAACAAAACGTGGCGTTTAGTACTTTTTGAAATCAAACAAAGTTTGACACCTCGGGACAGCTGTTGAGTTCCTGAGATGTTTTCAACGAAACTAATGACACCATGGTCCAATTAGGGTTAAAATAATTTTGAAAGGGGTTTGAAATATCAGATTTATGGATATAGTGCTTTTTGAAACAAAACGTGGCGTTTAGTACTTTTTGAAATCAAACAAAGTTTGACACCTCGGGACAGCTGTTGAGTTCCTGAGATGTTTTCAACGAAACTAATGACACCATGGTCCAATTAGGGTTAAAATAATTTTGAAAGGGGTTTGAAATATCAGATTTATGGATATAGTGCTTTTTGAAACAAAACGTGGCGTTTAGTACTTTTTGAAATCAAACAAAGTTTGACACCTCGGGACAGCTGTTGAGTTCCTGAGATGTTTTCGACGAAACTAATGACACCATGGTCCAATTAGGGTTAAAATAATTTTGAAAGGGGTTTGAAATATCAGATTTATGGATATAGTGCTTTTTGAAACAAAACGTGGCGTTTAGTACTTTTTGAAATCAAACAAAGTTTGACTCCTCGGGACAGCTGTTGAGTTCCTGAGATGTTTTCGACGAAACTAGTGATACCATGGTCCAATTAGGGTTAAAATAATTTTGAAAGGGGTTTGAAATATCAGATTTATGGATATAGTGCTTTTTGAAACAAAACGTGGCGTTTAGTACTTTTTGAAATCAAACAAAGTTTGACTCCTCGGGACAGCTGTTGAGTTCCTGAGATGTTTTCGACGAAACTAATGACACCATGGTCCAATTAGGGTTAAAATAATTTTGAAAGGGGTTTGAAATATCAGATTTATGGATATAGTGCTTTTTGAAACAAAACGTGGCGTTTAGTACTTTTTGGAATCAAACAAAGTTTGACACCTCGGGACAGCTGTTGAATTCCTGAGATGTTTTCGACGAAACTAATGACACCATGGTCCAATTAGGGTTAAAATAATTTTGAAAGGGGTTTGAAATATCAGATTTATGGATATAGTGCTTTTTGAAACAAAACGTGGCGTTTAGTACTTTTTGAAATCAAACAAAGTTTGACACCTCGGGACAGCTGTTGAATTCCTGAGATGTTTTCGACGAAACTAATGACACCATGGTCCAATTAGGGTTAAAATAATTTTGAAAGGGGTTTGAAATATCAGATTTATGGATATAGTGCTTTTTGAAACAAAACGTGGCGTTTAGTACTTTTTGAAATCAAACAAAGTTTGACACCTCGGGACAGCTGTTGAATTCCTGAGATGTTTTCGACGAAACTAATGACACCATGGTCCAATTAGGGTTAAAATAATTTTGAAAGGGGTTTGAAATATCAGATTTATGGATATAGTGCTTTTTGAAACAAAACGTGGCGTTTAGTACTTTTTGAAATCAAACAAAGTTTGACACCTCGGGACAGCTGTTGAGTTCCTGAGATGTTTTCAACAAAACTAATGACACCATGGTCCAATTAGGGTTAAAATAATTTTGAAAGGGGTTTGAAATATCAGATTTATGGATATAGTGCTTTTTGAAACAAAACGTGGCGTTTAGTACTTTTTGAAATCAAACAAAGTTTGACACCTCGGGACAGCTGTTGAGTTCCTGAGATGTTTTCGACGAAACTAATGACACCATGGTCCAATTAGGGTTAAAATAATTTTGAACGGGGTTTGAAATATCAGATTTATGGATATAGTGCTTTTTGAAACAAAACGTGGCGTTTAGTACTTTTTGAAATCAAACAAAGTTTGACACCTCGGGACAGCTGTTGAGTTCCTGAGATGTTTTCGACGAAACTAAGGACACCATGGTCCAATTAGGGTTAAAATAATTTTGAACGGGGTTTGAAATATCAGATTTATGGATATAGTGCTTTTTGAAACAAAACGTGGCGTTTAGTACTTTTTGAAATCAAACAAAGTTTGACACCTCGGGACAGCTGTTGAGTTCCTGAGATGTTTTCGACGAAACTAAGGACACCATGGTCCAATTAGGGTTAAAATAATTTTGAACGGGGTTTGAAATATCAGATTTATGGATATAGTGTTTTTTGAAACAAAACGTGGCGTTTAGTACTTTTTGAAATCAAACAAAGTTTGACTCCTCGGGACAGCTGTTGAGTTCCTGAGATGTTTTCGACGAAACTAAGGACACCATGGTCCAATTAGGGTTAAAATAATTTTGAACGGGGTTTGAAATATCAGATTTATGGATATAGTGCTTTTTGAAACAAAACGTGGCGTTTAGTACTTTTTGAAATCAAACAAAGTTTGACACCTCGGGACAGCTGTTGAGTTCCTGAGATGTTTTCGACGAAACTAATGACACCATGGTCCAATTAGGGCTAAAATAATTTTGAACGGGGTTTGAAATATCAGATTTATGGATATAGTGCTTTTTGAAACAAAACGTGGCGTTTAGTACTTTTTGAAATCAAACAAAGTTTGACACCTCGGGACAGCTGTTGAGTTCCTGAGATGTTTTCGACGAAACTAATGACACCATGGTCCAATTAGGGTTAAAATAATTTTGAAAGGGGTTTGAAATATCAGATTTATGGATATAGTGCTTTTTGAAACAAAATGTGACGTTTAATACTTTTTGAAATCAAACAAAGTTTGACACCTCGGGACAGCTGTTGAGTTCCTGAGATGTTTTCGACGAAACTAATGACACCATGGTCCAATTAGGGTTAAAATAATTTTGAACGGGGTTTGAAATATCAGATTCATGGATATAGTGCTTTTTGAAACAAAACGTGGCGTTTAGTACTTTTTGAAATCAAACAAAGTTTGACACCTCGTGACAGCTGTTGAGTTCCTGAGATGTTTTCGACGAAACTAATGACACCATGGTCCAATTAGGGTTAAAATAATTTTGAAAGGGGTTTGAAATATCAGATTTATGGATATAGTGCTTTTTGAAACAAAATGTGACGTTTAATACTTTTTGAAATCAAACAAAGTTTGACACCTCGGGACAGCTGTTGAGTTCCTGAGATGTTTTCGACGAAACTAATGACACCATGGTCCAATTAGGGTTAAAATAATTTTGAACGGGGTTTGAAATATCAGATTCATGGATATAGTGCTTTTTGAAACAAAACGTGGCGTTTAGTACTTTTTGAAATCAAACAAAGTTTGACACCTCGTGACAGCTGTTGAGTTCCTGAGATGTTTTCGACGAAACTAATGACACCATGGTCCAATTAGGGTTAAAATAATTTTGAAAGGGGTTTGAAATATCAGATTTATGGATATAGTGCTTTTTGAAACAAAATGTGACGTTTAATACTTTTTGAAATCAAACAAAGTTTGACACCTCGTGACAGCTGTTGAGTTCCTGAGATGTTTTCGACGAAACTAATGACACCATGGTCCAATTAGGGTTAAAATAATTTTGAACGGGGTTTGAAATATCAGATTTATGGATATAGTGCTTTTTGAAACAAAACGTGGCGTTTAGTACTTTTTGAAATCAAACAAAGTTTGACTCCTCGGGACAGCTGTTGAGTTCCTGAGATGTTTTCGACGAAACTAAGGACACCATGGTCCAATTAGGGTTAAAATAATTTTGAACGGGGTTTGAAATATCAGATTTATGGATATAGTGCTTTTTGAAACAAAACGTGGCGTTTAGTACTTTTTGAAATCAAACAAAGTTTGACACCTCGGGACAGCTGTTGAGTTCCTGAGATGTTTTCGACGAAACTAATGACACCATGGTCCAATTAGGGTTAAAATAATTTTGAACGGGGTTTGAAATATCAGATTTATGGATATAGTGCTTTTTGAAACAAAACGTGGCGTTTAGTACTTTTTGAAATCAAACAAAGTTTGACACCTCGGGACAGCTGTTGAGTTCCTGAGATGTTTTCGACGAAACTAATGACACCATGGTCCAATTAGGGTTAAAATAATTTTGAAAGGGGTTTGAAATATCAGATTTATGGATATAGTGCTTTTTGAAACAAAATGTGACGTTTAATACTTTTTGAAATCAAACAAAGTTTGACACCTCGGGACAGCTGTTGAGTTCCTGAGATGTTTTCGACGAAACTAATGACACCATGGTCCAATTAGGGTTAAAATAATTTTGAACGGGGTTTGAAATATCAGATTCATGGATATAGTGCTTTTTGAAACAAAACGTGGCGTTTAGTACTTTTTGAAATCAAACAAAGTTTGACACCTCGTGACAGCTGTTGAGTTCCTGAGATGTTTTCGACGAAACTAATGACACCATGGTCCAATTAGGGTTAAAATAATTTTGAAAGGGGTTTGAAATATCAGATTTATGGATATAGTGCTTTTTGAAACAAAATGTGACGTTTAATACTTTTTGAAATCAAACAAAGTTTGACACCTCGGGACAGCTGTTGAGTTCCTGAGATGTTTTCGACGAAACTAATGACACCATGGTCCAATTAGGGTTAAAATAATTTTGAACGGGGTTTGAAATATCAGATTCATGGATATAGTGCTTTTTGAAACAAAACGTGGCGTTTAGTACTTTTTGAAATCAAACAAAGTTTGACACCTCGTGACAGCTGTTGAGTTCCTGAGATGTTTTCGACGAAACTAATGACACCATGGTCCAATTAGGGTTAAAATAATTTTGAAAGGGGTTTGAAATATCAGATTTATGGATATAGTGCTTTTTGAAACAAAATGTGACGTTTAATACTTTTTGAAATCAAACAAAGTTTGACACCTCGTGACAGCTGTTGAGTTCCTGAGATGTTTTCGACGAAACAAATGACACCATGGTCCAATTAGGGTTAAAATAATTTTGAACGGGATTTGAAATATCAGATTTATGGATATAGTGCTTTTTGAAACAAAACAGAAAAGAGACCGCCATTGTGCTGGATATAGTACCTTTTGAAATGAAACGGAATATTCACCCTCGTTTATCAAGGGAATAGATGATTATCTTTTGCTCCAAAACGATCGTATTTGTGTGAAGAACTACCCCCCTAAATCCCGGAGAAAGTGTTAACTCAATTACGACAAAAATAGTCATTAGTACCTTTTGGAGTCAAACTCCTCAATTGTCATTCGATTTTGATGATTCTAGCGGCAATCTCCTAGTTTTTCAATTTCCTACACCCACGCACTAATGAATTTCGAAAATATTTGAACATTTCAAATTTTGGTACAACTTTTTAAGTTCGAGCCCCTGCAATTTAGGGAAATACTGAACCGCAACGAGGAACGAAAGGCACCGACTGAGACCCCCTCAGGAAGGATTGTGTATTTCTTGGTCGATTCCAATGGTTCATTATTGAAAATGATAAACCAAAAGAAGTCTGCCAAGAGGGTGTGGCGCAAAGCTTCCTCGTATCCGTAACCCGATTGCATAGATGATACGACGCATTGAAGCTAATCTCAAAACATCAATCTCCATCCTCACAAGGACCATCTAAAAGTCAACGAGCACAATTCCTGAACATTTCATCTAATCTGGACGAAAAATGTGAATGTTATGGCTGTTTCAAGCATGTCATGACAGACAGACACGAAACCAAAATTGTTCAGAAAAACGAGTGGGAATTTCATTTTTGAAGAATTTTTTTTTTCAACCTTGCAAAGTGAAAACAAAGTTTCCGCTACCTTGGGAGACTAGGATGCAAAAGTCTGGCGAACGGATGTGGCACATAGCTTCCTTGTAGCCATAACACTGATTCGATGATCCGATGCGCAGTAGCTAATTAAATCTTCAAACCTACCACTACTCTACACATTTTATAACCACATAACGGTGAAATTTATAGGGAACCATCCGGCGTCTCAATTTCAATCCTTGAAAAGCGCATCGAAATAGACTGGATACAGTAACCGTTATGCTTATTGAGAATTTACGCGCAATCCGCCATGCCGATGATTCGATCTAGATAAAATTGATAAAGCACCTGAAAATTAAGAAAAGTTGAGAAGATTTCGCGTTATCGCATGTGCAGAGGCAACTATCAATCCGGGGGCGATGATTTTCTTTGGGGACCATCTACACTTCAACCAACACAATCTATGTAAAAATCATCAGAATCGGACAGTAACGTCTTGTACCTATGTCCGTTAGAAGGACAGAAATATGACGGACACGAAACCAGTTCAGGACGGTCAAAAATGCTATTGGAAGTTGTGATTTTTTAATGTATTCTCAAGAAGGAAAAACAATGCTTCTGCCACCTTAGCATACTACCCTTCAAAATTTGCTGAGGCTGCAGAGTTTTGAGGGACTAACATTTGGGGGGGGGGGGGGGTTGTTGTTTTGGAGGGGTTCAAACATTCCGTAGATACGCGGTAGCTATGTTGATTTCCTTAGCTACCATATATTTTTTAAATAGAATTTGATGTACAGGGTGTAACACGAGTTGTGTTCGAGACCTTTCTTCTACGTGTTCTACAACTAATTTCCGACCAAAAGTGCCTCATGACATTTTTTGGTATACTCAAAATGCCTTTGGTTCACTTCGAAATTTTTTTCTTGTTTTTGATCTTCGCTCAATAAATCTAACATAACTCCCTCAATTCAAGAGTTAGCTCAAATCTAAAAACGCTGCAAATTATTACACAAAGGTTCGTAATTTTTCTACATAGATCGCTCGTCTGCAATGAACACGGCATTGTTACCACCAACCAACATGAAGAAAAACATCGATCGCATTTCGATCAGCTAAAATTTGAACGGAGATTAGGCCTCTTTTGCGATTCACACACGTGTTTCTGATTTATTGTGAGTCCAAACCTTAAATTCGCGTAGGGAGCCAACGGTTTGTCCTGCAGATTTCCTGTAGCGAATTCTAGTTTTATTTTCACCTGCCACAATACAAATTGTCTGGCCAGGACAACAGTTGGAGAAGGGAGGGTCCAAGATTTGAAAATCAAAGCAGAGGTTGGTAGCAATATTATATTTTTAGAGAAACAATCATTTCCAGATTAAAAAAAAAAAGAATAAAGAATCAGAAAATTCCTAAACAAGTGTTGTAATACCTTGGTACTTATTATTACGGATGGCCACCCTTAAAGATACCAAACAAAAAAATTAAATTGGTTCTCTTCAATCTGCTAATTTTTAGATCCAGGTCTTTCATACAAATGGTCCTGAACTAGGCGCCTCCAATAAGGTGAACACTTCGGGAGGCTGAGGGCAAAAAGGAAACGAAAAGTCATTACTCATCAGTCTGTTACAAGGATTTTACGTTTCCGCATGCCCAGAGGCTATGTCAATTTTGATGCCTTGATTTTCATAGGGGACCATTTACAACTTAATCCGCATAATTCCTGAAAATTTCATCGAAATCGGATGAGAATTGTAGAAGTTATGGCTGTGGCAAGGATTTCATGACAGACAGACACGGAACCAAAATTGTTCAGAAAGGTCTAAAACGTAAAACGCGAGTGGAAATTTCGATTTTGGAGAATTTTTTTTTCAACCTTGAAAAGTGAAAACAAAGCTTCCACTACCTTGGTAGACTCGGAAGCAATAAATAAGTTTTTTAAAAAAGTTTTTTTTTTCAAATAAAATTGTGGAAAATGTCTTCATTTAATAAGCTTTCAAGGCAGGTCAACTTTGCGATTATCCCTTTTCTTCGATGAAAAATTCAAGCTCAATTTTTAAGGGAGGCGATTTTTAGTTGTTTGTCGTCAGATTCAGGTCTGCGTCAGTGCCACTACGAGAATTACTCACCCAATTAGCTTCTGAGTTCAAATAGGCGTGTTCTCAGTGGTCAACTGAAAATTACTTACGACCACAACAGACCCCCACTTAAACGGCGATTTGTCATGTGAGGCTTCCATCCATCCCTGCATTATATTACACGAGCCATCGAGCAGATACCCGCGGAGCGGAAAGATTGCGGGGATCAATACCAGCTATCGCGATGCACATTATAATGGCCGGCTAAGTGCCCCCCAGCGGACCATAATAGGACGGGGGTCCATAATAGGGCGCGGTAGCCGATAATGTCACATCCTCGCCTATTCAAACTGGTGGAAAACGTTGGGTCGAGAGGAAAATTTCCTGGGATGAATCAAACTCTTCGAATTGAAGTGGCTGGAAGAAAAGACGAGTTTGGGATATTCGTGTAAGGTAGGAGAAGGCTTGAGTCAATACCTCAGTCAGTAGGTACCATGTGGTACGCTGTGCCAGTTTTGAAAAACCCATTCATTTAGATAGATATATAATTTTTATTGCTCCGTAGATAAATACATCCATAGCAATATTACATCATTATTTAGCCAGTATATTTAAAAAAAAATTGAAATAAAATAAAATGAAGTTGGACCTTCTTATTGTTGTGAGACACATTGCAACAATCAACATAATTTTTGTTTATATTTTGCTTTCATCTACTTCTATGGGTCTATAATCATTATTATTAATACATTATGAGTCTAGTATCATTGACCGGATTTCACTGGCTTCACTTAAGTAAAAAACGCTGCAAATTATTACACAACGGTTTATTATTTTTATATAGATCACTCGTCTACAAAATCACCAACCATCCAATATGAAGAGAAAAAAAAAAAAAAAAAAATCACCAACCATCGCATTTTGGTCAGCTCTAATTTGAACGGAGATTAGGCCTCTTTTGCGATTCACACTCGTGTTTTGATTTATATATATATATATTTCAATATAAACCCTTAAATTTTCGTAGGGAGCGAACGGTTTGTCCTACAGAGCTCCGCGTGGTCTCAAAAAATTCTAAAAATTCTATAGAATCTTAAATTGAAGGAAAAACAACACCTTTATATCGAAATTTTTTGAGTTAGGGCGTTTTCAAAATTTCAAAATTGATTTTGGAACCCTTAGGAGTGACCTACAGCAACCAAAAGCTTCGGGGCACAACTAGACCCCAAATGGAGCCTACATACCAAATTTCATCAAAATCGGTCAATGCTAAGTGGCAAAAGTGCCGCGTACGGCGTACGGCGGACGGACGGCCAAATTTTTATTCGATTTTTGGATTCTACGTACCTTGAAACGTAAACCATCAAATTTTGAGGGGGTGTTAAAATTTTTTTTTTCTTGGTCGATTCCAAAGGTTCATTATTGAAAATAATAAACCAAAAAAACCACCTGTTGCCTACGTTTCGATCCCATGTTGACAATAAACGTTTGTATTGTTCAGTGAGTGATAGAGGCAATTCGAGCACTGGGAGAAGAAACTTCGCCCTGGGGATGGACGTCATAGGGCACTGAAAAAGTGGGCAATACAGCTTGTGAAGCACTAAATTTTGTCAATATTGGTAGAAATTTAGCTGGGAAAATTGTGAAAAGCTCTACCACTGCTAAAATTCTGCAACCAACGGTGGAAATCGCAGAGTTTGTTATACCTGAAATTGACGAGGATGGTTTGTGTAAAATAATCAATCATATGAAGGGTAGATCGGCTCCAGGTGTCGATGGAATCCAGTTGTCCATGATTAAAAAGTATATTAATGTACTAAAAAAAACCGTTGCTTTATGTTTTTAATTTGAGTATTGGTTCATCTGTATTTCCTGAATGTTTCTAAATTGCTAAAGTTTGTCCGTTGTACAAGGGTGGTGATAAGTTGGATCCGGGAAATTATCGTCCGATATCCATGTTGAGTTGTGTGGGAAAATTTTTAGAGAAATGGGTTAAATTGCATTTAACTATTTACCTTGAGTCAAATGGCTTAATTTGTAAAGAACAATTTGGTTTTAGATCCGGTAGAGAGGTTGATCAGGCTATTTTTGAGTTAATGGGTGACCTGTACAAGCTTAGGGACGAAAAACTGAAGGGTATGTTGCTTTTTTGTGATCTATCAAAATGTTTTGATATGATTGATAGAGCCACATTAATGGACCGTATGGAAAAGACTGGTATAAGGGGAGGTGCACTAAGTTGGATTTCAAGTTACCTCTCGAATAGAACGCAGGTGGTCTCTATTGGTGAATTTGTGAGTGGACCCCGGAGAATAGATTATGGGGTAATACAGGGAGGGACACTGAGTGCGACTTTGTTTCTGATCTACATAAATGCACTACCCCGAAATGTGCGGAGCGTCAGAACTTACTAATTTGCCGATGATAACACTGTTCTGGTTACTGATGAAACATGGGATGGCGTTTTTTCTAAAGCGCAACATGCGAATAAAGTCACTCGCGATGAGATTGTGGAAAACCATTTTAATAAAAACGGAGTTGAGTTCGGACGTACGTGCGTTCCCGTGTAGACGTGTCGTATTGAGCTCTGTGTTTTATCGCTTTCCTGTTGTGGTTATTGGCGGAAGTTACGGAAAATTTTTGGTTCGAGAGTTGCGTTGTGACTCGATGGTGCCCTGATCGGTTTATTGAGCGTCAATGTTTCGAATCGCGCTTTGCTGAGGCAAGAATTCATTCGTGGAATCAGGGATTGAGCATTTGGAAGTCCTCTTGTCACACAGGTGCTCGGACGGGTGGGAGACACTATCAAGGTCAGTCAGCTGTTGGGCTTCTTATCTCCTCCCTCTCTCTGCCGTCCTTCCCGTCTCCGTCGATCGTGGAATTGTGACTGACAAATCACCTAATCAGTTGGCCCAGGAAGAGCTGCGATTGCGTTCGTGTTCTACTTTAGGCCAAGTCTGCTACGTATTTCGGAAGTACGCGCGGATTAATGCCGCAAACATTAGACAAATATTTGCAGCGCGGGAATAAGAACAATAATACTCCACCCAGAAATAATAATACACCTAAACGCCCTAGAAGTTCACCTGAAGAAGGTTCCGGGCGAGAAAAAAGGGCTAATAAAATGGGAAACGGCAATGATGATGCCTTGTTGGTTAAATTCAGTACCCTTTTGGATACAAAAATGTCAAACCTGGCCACAAAAGACGATATAACAGTTATTCGTACAGAGATTCAGAGTCTCCGAGAGGAAAACAATCTGCTTCGCAAGGAAGTTGCTGAGTTAAAAACTGCTGCTGAGCATAGAGATCGTCGCGTGGAATTTTTGGAGATGAACGCTAGAAGGAATAATCTCGTTTTGAGGGGCCTAACTGTACGCCAGGGAGACAATCTACAGGATGTGGTTCAGAAATTCTTCACAGAAGTTCTCAAGATTGACCAAGAAATAGAGATTGATTCTGCTTGGCTCATTGCGGGCTCGCAAGGTGTAGGTGTGCGCGGTGCTATGGTAATAGTTACTCTCCAGCACAATCGGGACAAATGGTTAATAATCGGCAAGACTCACTGTCTGAGAGGAACTGATTACAACGTTTCTCAGGACTTTCCCCCTACCATGCGTACTAGAATTTCAAAACTGCTGCGCATTCGAGCAGAGCTGCGCAAAAAATCCCCGGGAGCTGTATGCAGGCTGAGGTCGGACAAGCTCATGGTAGGACAGGAGGCTTTCGTATGGGATGACAAATCAGGACTTAAGGCTTCAAGGAGTAAAGCACCAGTAAGCTGTATTGGGGCTGTAAACTTGTCTCCACTCATATCCAGTCTTTTGGGGGAGAATGGAGCGGTGGGCCCAGTCCATGACGCGGAAAAGTCTGCCGGAGTACTGATCGTGTGCCTGCTGCTGATGATACATTGCGTGGACCGGAAGCTAATCTGTGCTGTTTAGTTTACAATATTGCTGGATTTAATAATAAAAGAATAGTTTTGAGTTTCTTAGCTTTGTAAAATCATTTCATGTTTTTGTACTCATTGAAACACATGTAACGGAAGAAAATAAGTCATTATTTGATAAATATTTTACTGATTATGAGTTGAAATTTATTGGAGCGCAAAAGAAGAGTATTTTTGGTAGGGCGAGCGGTGGAATTCTTATCGGAGTAAAGAGGGGTTTTGGGAATTATTTTTCTTATGTTCAAATTGATGATGTTTTTTTAGTAAAGATAATAAGTGGAGGAGTTACTACCCATCTTGTGCCGACGTATTTAAATTGCAATAATTGGCTGGAGGATTTCAACCTACTCAGAAATTTCTTGATGGAGCATGCAGAGCTGAATTATATAGTTGCGGGTGATTTCAACGTACGCATTGCATCAGAACAAGATTTGACTGACGCTATGGGCATCAGCTTGGGCAGTTTTCGGCCGAAGCGTGTTTCGAGAGACGCATGTTTGAATTCCAGAGGGGGAAGCTTGCTTGATCTCTGTGAGGACTTGGGTCTGGTAATTCTCAATGGGCGCTCAGTGGGAGATGTCGATGGCCATTTCACCTTTGTGTCGGGACAGGGGGCTTCTGTTTGTGACTTGGTATGTGCTTCATTGGATTCGTTGCCTCTTCTGACGGATTTCAATGTTATAGAAAAGAATTTTTCCGATCATATGCCAGTAACCTTTTCGGTTGTTCGTGATGGATTTGAGTCCCTGTTGCCTCTTCTTCCTCGTCTAAGATGGAAGCCAAGACTGGTGGGTGAGTACAAGGAGCACCTGAAGAAGGAAGTTCCACGTCTGTTGCGGCTTGGGGGAGGTGGAGAGGAGCTTGCTGGCGCAATTGTGCAATCAATTCGTGGTTGGTCAATTCCAGATAATAATACCTCGACGCCCGGGCGGAAGCCTTGGTTTGACTGGGAGTGTGAGCGAGCGAGAGTTAGGTCGATGAGCCTGCTGCGTCTCTACAGGAGCACAGGATCGGATGAAGTCAGACTTAAGTATAGCAGAGCCAACAGTGACTACAAGAAACTAACAGAGTCCAAAGAGCGTGATTTTTTCATTGATATTTCCACTGAGTTCAAAGAGGCCGATAACAGCAAGAAATTCTGGAAACTGGTTAATATTTTCAAGAGAACGAGTCGGGGTTCTGTGCCGTCGGTGCCAGCTGAGGAATGGGTTGCCCACTTTAGCAATTTACTGAACGTGCAGGAGTCAAGTGACCTAATGCTTTTTGTGGAACCGAATCTATCCTCTCCTTTACTTGACGAACCATTTTCAATGAATGAGTTGGACGGGGCCATAGGTGCAGCCAAGGACAATAAGGCTCCAGGATGCGACGGTGTCCCCTTTGAGTTTTTCAAATATACTGGTGTTGAATTTCGTGAGGTGATTCTGCGGCTCTTTAATGGGATACTGAGTTCAGGCAGTGTACCTGGTTCGTTCAGGGAATCAGTTATTTTTCCACTCCTCAAGAAAGGGAATCCATCAGTTGCAGCGAATTTTCGTGGCTTATCCTTCATCAATTGTTTAGCCAAACTTCTGACAGGCATGCTGGCAAGACGTCTGACAGTTTTCGTCGAAGATCATTCTATCCTCACTGAGAGTCAGTCTGGATTCCGAAAGGGGTACTCGACTGTGGATTCGATATTTGCTCTATGTGGTTTGGTGGAGCTCTCCTTGAGCCGCCCTAGAGGAAAAGCTTATGCTTTCTTTGTAGATCTAAGGGCTGCGTTTGATCGAGTTAATAGGAATTTCTTGTTCTGCAAGCTCTTCAGCTTAGGTCTGACTCCAAAATTTATAGCAGTGCTCCGCAGTTACTATGCTGATTCTACTTCTTCAGTTTGGACGACTGAGGGCAGGACCCAGTCTTTTCCGGTCGGAAGTGGAGTGAAACAGGGATGTCCCCTCAGTCCTTTACTATTTTCGCTGTTTGTCAATGACCTGGTGGACGAGTTGACATATGGGATATCGGCTGGAGGTACTGTGGTCAAAGTCCTGCTCTACGCGGATGACATGGTGATTTTGGCGAAGGACCCTGTGGAGCTGCAAGCTAATATTGATGCATTAAGGGCTTATTGCATGCGTTGGGATCTTGATGTCAATATGGAAAAATCAGGCATCATGATTTTTCAGAAGGGTGGGAGACGTAGATTGTCGGAGAGGTGGACGTTTGGTGATGAGGACGTGGGAATTGTGAACAAGTACCAATATCTGGGTGTTACATTGACTCCGAGACTTACGTTTTCAAGACACCTCAAGCTGAGGGCTGGGTCGGCGAAGATGGCCATGAATTATGTCTGGAAAAGTGCATTTGTTAATCCAAGAATCCGACTGACAGCAAAGATGCACATTTTTAAATCGATCGTCAGGGCCATTCTGTGCTATGCAGCCCAGGTTTGGGGGTTTAGAGAGTACACTAGTGTTGATGCTGTACAACTGCTACTTATGAAGAGGATTTTTGGCCTCCCATCGCATGCGCCAAATTATAGTTGGAGCCAACTTCCGTATTTACTCTGGAATTACACCTGAAATATATCTTGAGAGTTGCAAAGATGTCATGTACTTGGCTGCCTAGGATCGTGGCACTGGAAGTTATAAGGGCAGGGGTGTTTTGGGCTGACATGTGGAGGGAGCTGACAGCGAGATATGGACTCACCGACAACCTCTCGACGTTGGATGCTTCACTTCTCAGGACCGACATTGAATTGATACTCGCGGGCTACAGGGATGAGAAGAATGCATGTCTCAGAGGAAGGGTGGAGTCGTCCAACTCATATACTCTGTATCGGGAATTGGACCCTGCGGTGAAATGCGCAAGCTTGCTCAGGGATTCGGGGCATCCCATGAATACACTGAGATGGATGTTCAGGTTGCGCTCAGAGACCCTTCATCTGAATGCGAAACCATATCGCGAAACCCATCTACCCTCGGAGAGATGTTCAATGTGCAGTCTGGGGGAGCTGGAAACGACATTCCACTTCCTGTGCAGGTGTCGGGTGTTGGAGTCGTTCAGATGTTGTGCGCTTGGCAAGTCAAGTTTGTCGCGCGATGAGGCGATTGAACTCCTCAATGACCCGCAGGCCTGGAGTAGACTGGCACATTATTGCAATTTGGTTTGGCCATACCGCAGATTGCTCGTGGGGGAATTTAATTATTAATTATTAGATTTTCTTTTTTTTTTCAAAAATAATCCAGTATTAATTGGAAAGTTTACTTTGATTTTAATTATTTTTTATATTTATTTTCTTCTCTTCCGTCCGATCTTCCGGCAGGCGGTTCGAAAAGAACCATGCTGTATTGTTTATTTTGCCATTCTAATTATTATTTCCGAGATATGTCAATTCTTTAATAAACCATTTTCTTCTTCTTCTTCTTCTTCTTCCATAGCAATATTACATCATTATTTAGCCAGTATATTTTTTAAAAAATTGAAATAAAATAAAATGAAGTTGGACCTTCTTATTGTTGTGAGACACATTGCAACAATCAACATAATTTTTGTTTATATTTTGCTTTCATCTACTTCTATGGGTCTATAATCATTATTATTAATATATTATGAGTCTAGTATCATTGACTGGATTTCACTGGCTTCACTTAAGTAAAAAAAAAAAAAACCTGTTGCCTACGTTTCGATCCCATGTTGACAATAAACGTTTGTATTGTTCAGTGAGTGATAGAGGCAATTCGAGCACTGGGAGAAGAAACTTGGCCCTGGGGATGGACGTCATAGGGCACTGAAAAAGTGGGCAATACAGCTTGTGAAGCACTAAATGACTATTTTGTCAATATTGGTAGAAATTTAGCTGGGAAAATTGTGAAAAGCTCTACCACTGCTAAAATTCTGCAACCAACAGTGGAAATCGCAGAGTTTGTTATACCTGAAATTGACGAGGATGGTTTGTGTAAAATAATCAATCATATGAAGGGTAGATCGGCTCCAGGTGTCGATGGAATCCAGTTGTCCATGATTAAAAAGTATATTAATGTACTAAAAAAAACCGTTGCTTTATGTTTTTAATTTGAGTATTGGTTCATCTGTATTTCCTGAATGTTTCTAAATTGCTAAAGTTTGTCCGTTGTACAAGGGTGGTGATAAGTTGGATCCGGGAAATTATCGTCCGATATCCATGTTGAGTTGTGTGGGAAAATTTTTAGAGAAATGGGTTAAATTGCATTTAACTATTTACCTTGAGTCAAATGGCTTAATTTGTAAAGAACAATTTGGTTTTAGATCCGGTAGAGAGGTTGATCAGGCTATTTTTGAGTTAATGGGTGACCTGTACAAGCTTAGGGACGAAAAACTGAAGGGTATGTTGCTTTTTTGTGATCTATCAAAATGTTTTGATATGATTGATAGAGCCACATTAATGGACCGTATGGAAAAGACTGGTATAAGGGGAGGTGCACTAAGTTGGATTTCAAGTTACCTCTCGAATAGAACGCAGGTGGTCTCTATTGGTGAATTTGTGAGTGGACCCCGGAGAATAGATTATGGGGTAATACAGGGAGGGACACTGAGTGCGACTTTGTTTCTGATCTACATAAATGCACTACCCCGAAATGTGCGGAGCGTCAGAACTTACTAATTTGCCGATGATAACACTGTTCTGGTTACTGATGAAACATGGGATGGCGTTTTTTCTAAAGCGCAACATGCGAATAAAGTCACTCGCGATGAGATTGTGGAAAACCATTTTAATAAAAACGGAGTTGAGTAGAACGTTGTCTATTTCCACGAAAATAATGAGTTACAAGTTAAATCGATTTCGACGGTTAGGTCATCATCAGTAACAAACAATAACTGAAGGTACATCACAGAGAGCATAGCTTATATAGACACAAGTGAAAGGGAGCTTGAATCCCATTGGTTGAGAAAGTGAAAGTCATACCCAATCAGATAAGTGAAAGGAAAATCCTATTGGCTAAGAGAAGTGAAGGGACCTGGGAGGATCATCAAATGCCAATCAACGCAGACAAAGTGAAAGGGGGCTCAAACATTGGTGAGGGTAACATTGTGAAGGGGAGACCAAGCTATTGTAGGAAGGAACCCATCAACGGTGAAACATGTTGAGGGACCACCTCATTCAGACATTTACCAGACCTATCACTCTTATGAATCTCGAACTTTTCAAGCACATCCAACATACCTCCCTTCGGGCAAAAATGAGGAAATTCTATATACTGTCCGTTTGTTAGATCAAAACTAAAGTTATGATTGGATTCTCCCAGGTGATTCGCAAAAGCAGAATCACCCTTGCTATCCCTGAAATCCTTCTCATGCTCTTTTATTCTTTCCCTAAATTTCCTACCAGTTTGACCACAATACTCAAGCCCACAAGAACATTTCAGCTTATAAACCCCACTTTTATCTTGAACGCTAATTTTATCTTTAACAGAACCCAACGAAGCTTTAAGATTATTTTTATTCTTAAACCCTTTTTTGAAACCTCTAGATGATAACATTTTGCCAATTTTGTCAGAAATCTTTCCATAATAAGGTATATTTATCCACTTTTTCTCTTCTAATACAACTTCTCTAACCAAATTAGAAACCCCGTCTCTACACTTTTTCCTAAGAACCTTATTCCATATGGAATCAATGAGACATCCCCTATATCCATTGCTTGCGGCTATACTCTTGATAATAGTTTTTTCTTTAGATACATTTTGATCACTCATTGGAATTGACAAAGCTCTATTGATCGTACGTAATACTGTTCAAAATTCATACGATTTGGTTTCTAAAATTAGTGACATTCAAGCGCCTCCGAATGCCAAACTTGCTTCCTTTGATGTGGTTAGTCTATTTACCAATATCGATGTAGCTAGCTGCAAAGATGTGGTTAATGGGCTTATCCATGGGTCAGATCTCGATGTTTTTGAAAAGGATGAACTGTGTAGTCTAATGTCTGTTTGTATGGATCAGAACTATTTTCTATTTGAAGGTAAATATTATACTCAGCCAGGGGTAGCCATGGGTTCACAACTGTCTCCTTTGCTTGCGGATATTTATATGGATCATCTTGAAAAACGAATCTTTGAAAAGTGTAAATCAAACAACCTTTTATATTGGTATAGGTACGTTGATGATATAATAATTCTATGGACAGGAACTGAAAGGCAAGAAAATTATTTTCATGAAAAAATCAATACACTAGATCCTTTTGTTAAGTTCACTCTTGAACTAGGTGGAAATAATCTTAATTTTCTTGATCTGTCCATCTCGTTGATTAACAGAAAACATGATTTCTCCATTTATAGAAAAGATACCTACAGTGATATCACTATTCATAGTACATCAAATCATCCCTTAGTTCATAAACATGCTGCTTTCCATAGTATGATCAATAGAGCTTTGTCAATTCCAATGAGTGATCAAAATGTATCTAAAGAACAAACTATTATCAATATCCGCAAGCAAAGGAGACAGCGGTGAACCCATGGCTACCCCTGGCTGAGTATAATATTTACCTTCAAATAGAAAATAGTTCTGATCCATACAAACAGACATTAGACTACACAGTTCATCCTTTTCAAAAACATCGAGATCTGACCCATGGATAAGCCCATTAACCACATCTTTGCAGCTAGCTACATCGATATTGGTAAACAGACTAACCACATCAAAGGAAGCAAGTTTGGCATTCGGAGGCGCTTGAATGTCACTAATTTTAGAAACCAAATCGTATGAATTTTGAACAGTATTACGTATGATCAATAGAGCTTTGTCAATTCCAATGAGTGATCAAAATGTATCTAAAGAAAAAACTATTATCAAGAGTATAGCCGCAAGCAATGGATATGGGGGATGTCTCATTGATTCCATATGGAATAAGGTTCTTAGGAAAAAGTGTAGAGACGGGGTTTCTAATTTGGTTAGAGAAGTTGTATTAGAAGAGAAAAAGTGGATAAGTATACCTTATTATGGAAAGATTTCTGACAAAATTGGCAAAATGTTATCATCTAGAGGTTTCAAAGTAGGGTTTAAGAATAAAAATAATCTTAAAGCTTCGTTGGGTTCTGTTAAAGATAAAATTAGCGTTCAAGATAAAAGTGGGGTTTATAAGCTGAAATGTTCTTGTGGGCTTGAGTATTGTGGTAAAACTGGTCGGAAATTTAGGGAAAGAATAAAAGAGCATGAGAAGGATTTCAGGGATAGCAAGGGTGATTCTGCTTTTGCAAATCACCTAAGAGAATCCAATCATAACTTTAGTTTTGATCTAACAAACGGACAGTATATAGAATTTCCTCATTTTTGCCCGAAGGGAGGTATGTTGGATGTGCTTGAAAAGTTCGAGATTCTTAAGAGTGATAGGTCTGGTAAATGTCTGAATGAGGTGGTCCCTCAACATGTTTCACCGTTGATGGGTTCCTTCCTACAATAGCTTGGTCTCCCCTTCACAATGTTAACCTCACCAATGTTTGAGCTCCCTTTCACTTTGTCTGCCTTGATTGGCATTTGATGATCCTCCCAGGTCTCTTCACTTCTCTGAGCCAATAGGATTCTCCTTTCACTTATCTGATTGGGTATGACTTTCACTTTCTCGACCAATGGGATTCAAGCTCCCTTTCACTTGTGTCTATATAAGCTATGCTCTCTGTGATGTACCTTCAGTTATTGTTTGTTACTGATGATGACCTAACCGTCGAAATCGATTTAACTTGTAACTCATTATTTTCGTGGAAATAGACAACGTTCTACTCAACTCCGTTTTTATTAGCGCAACATGCTTTGGACGCCCTGGGAGTTTGGTTTTCGCAGAGTATTTTAACGTTAAATACTAAAAAAACAAAATATATGCGAATAGGGAGTGTGGGCGGTAGTATGGGTTTGGAATCTTTGAAACTTATATCTCATATCTGCGATAACTCTGAGCCCGCAAATTGTTTATGTACTCCTTTAGATAGGGTGGTAAGTTATCGTTACCTAGGCATTATTGTGGAAGAGGTTTTGACCTGGAAAATGCATATTGAAGCCATAAGCAAAAAATTGAGACGAGTTATTATGTTTTATACCATGCTGAAAGGGTTTTTAAGCGAGACAAACTACGTTTATTATACATGGCCTTGGTGCAGTCTACTATTCAGTATGGTATCGTTTCGTGGGGGGGAACTTACCCAACTCACTTGGAGAAATTAAATGTGATACAAAGAAGTATTATTAAGACGATAATGAGGAAGGAACGTCGGTACTCTAGTCTTAACTTATTGAATGAGTTTAAAGTTTTCACCCCGAGACAGTTATTTTTGAAATCCCTTCTACTAGTATACCACAGAAACCCTACCATAGTTAAACAAAGCCAACATCATGATTATCAGTCCAGATTTGTATTGATGGGAAATGTTGTTGCACCGAGGCCTGCTCTTATGCTCACAACAAGAAGTCCAAACTATATAATTTATATGGTCCTTAGAGTTGTAGATTCTCCCCTAAAATTCCCACTATTATGTACGCGTGTGGCACATAAAAAGAAAATATATGAATGGTTAGTGAGGCTGGGTATGGAGGGGGCGGAGAATATAGTTAGGAACATTTATGTTTAGGATGGTATAATTCCAGATGGTAATTTGTGTCGACGCAATGTTTATTATTGATGTATGTAATGTTGAGTTTCAAATTAGTTGATGTAAGTAAAGTATGATTTATGTATAGATGCAGTTGATCTTTGTAAAGTCAAGTTCGAAATTGTTTGGCGCTACTCTTGTAGGGCGATACAGGCTCTCAGCCTTCTGCCCTGCAATAAACTTGTAACAATTATCCATGTAAAACAATTGTGTGTGGTTTATGCAACTGTAAATAAATAAATAAAATAAATAAACTGTACGACAAAGTGGAGTGCTGTGTCTTCCACATCCCAGTTGCAGATGGGGCATGAGGATGGCAAAAATTGGATCTTGATCCCCGCAACTAGCATCATAGCTCCGTGCTTACCAAGCACACGTAATTGGGCCAGCGGGCGGAGAATAAACATTCGCTACCATTTATTTAGTCACCCACAAGCAGAGTTGGGCAAAAATTAACTTCAGCTAACAGCTACAGCTAAATTAGCTACGATTTAGGTGGAGACAGCAACTAAATATTTAACCATAAGCTGTTAAGGAACAGCTAAAATTTCTAGCTAAATTAGCTATTATTTGAAAAGTGTAGCTGACACCTTTAGCTGCAGTGATTTAGCTGTCGTGAGCAGCTAGTAGCTATAGCTTAAGCTTACGGAACAAATTGATTTTCCCACAAACCAAAAACTAACAAAATGCCTTGTCCTGTTCAGGAAAACAAGGTAAGAAAAGACAAGTATGAAATTGAGATCAACGCTGTGATAAAAGTTACTACGAGTATAAACTTTGATCAAGATTGTGAATAATTCAGGTACGTAGGTACAGGTTCACCTGAGAAGTACGTCCTTTCTTCATCTTTGTGAGAGTACAAATTCAAATTTCCTCGTAAAATAAATGTTGGTAGGTGTGTCTACCGTACGATAACGGAGAGCTCATCGAAAGTCCTTTCTTCAACTCGAATTCGTTCACTTTTCGTTTTCCCACCTTCTGCTTCAACAATAATCTTAATATTGGAACAAAACAAAGAATAACCGTAAAACGGGGAAGGGATCAAAAGACTGTTGAGCGTGCAAAACTAGCGATTTTCGCATCTCTCCCGTGTGTATTTCTTCTGCGTGTTTCTCTCCTGTTAGACTGGGAGCTGTTCTTAACAGATACTTTAACCAATGGTTAATCAAAATTTGATTAACTTAATTAAATTTGGACATTTAATGTCCTCCTCGGTGAGAAGGAAAATGGATCTCTGTCCTTAAAAACCCCTAATTTGAAAATGGCCGTCTGAAATGTTTACTAATTTATTCGATGATTTTTCATAAATTCATGCAACTTACTAATTACTTATTGGTTTATTATTTTCAATAATGAACCTTTGGAATCGACCAAGAAAAAAAAAATTTTAACACCCCCTCAAAATTTGATGGTTTACGTTTCAAGGTACGTAGAATCCAAAAATCGAATAAAATTTTGGCCGTCCGTCCGCCGTCCGCCGTACGCCGTCCGCCGTCCGCCGTACGCCGTACGCGGCACTTTTGCCACTTAGCATTGACCGATTTTGATGAAATTTGGTATGTAGGCTCCATTTGGGGTCTAGTTGTGCCCCGAAGCTTTTGGTTGATGTAGGTCACTTCTAAGGGTTCCAAAATCAATTTTGAAATTTTGAAAACGCCCTAACTCAAAAAATTTCGATATAAAGGTATTGTTTTTCCTTCAATTTGAGATTCTATAGAATTTTTAGAATTTTTTGAGACCACGCGGAGCTCTGTAGGACAAACCGTTCGCTCCCTACGAAAATTTAAGGGTTTATATTGAAATATATATATATATAAATCAAAACACGAGTGTGAATCGCAAAAGAGGCCTAATCTCCGTTCAAATTAGAGCTGACCGAAATGCGATCGATGGTTGGTAATTTTCATTTTTTTTAAAATTTTTTATTTTCATTTATTTTTATTTTTTTTATTTTTTATTTATTTATTTATTTATTTTTCTTCATATTGTATGGTTGGTGATTTTGTAGATGAGTGATCTATATAGAAGAATAATAAACCATTGTGTAATAATTTGCAGCGTTTTTATATCTCATCTCGATCAGGGGAAATAGTTCAAATTTATCGAGTTTCAGCTGTTACTTTTGAATCTCTTCTGAATGGTTCCCTCCCTTAAGACTAGGAACCGAGGTCAAAACGGTAACCAATTCTTTCCTATATTTGTGCTAAGAATGAAATAACAATAAAATTCAAAGTTTTTACGTAAAAAACTTTATTTTGGTGTTTTTTGAATGTAGACAAAAGTTTTTGTCATGAATTTCAGAATAGGTGAAGGAAAAATTTCGCCAACTCAACGTCAGTTGTATGCGCTACACACATGAAATCCTTTGAAACAATAAGGTTATAACAATACGGTACGTAGATAATAATTATAACTTATTCCTATTACTAGCGGTACTAACCCCATACATTAAATCAGGTTATAGTTGAATCAAGCATTAAAAACGCTGCAAATTACTACACAAAGGTTTATGATTTTTCTATATAGATTACTCTTCTGCAAAAAACACGGCTTTGCCATTGTCACCATCTACCTACCATTGATACTAACTACCTTCCACATACCTACTTCACAATCAAGTTTGTTTGAAAGAAATAAACCACACTCAGTTCGAAGAAACAGGGAGTGGAGGTTCCCCCAATTATTAGGAAATTTAATTACTGGTTGGTAAGGACGCAAAACTGAGTACAACTCGAAGAAACAAACAAAGATCGAATTTTGGTCAGCAAAAATTAGACCTCTTTTGCGAATCACCGAAGTCCCACCTTTAAGTTCTCGTAGGGAGCGAACGGTATGTCCTACAGAGCTCTGGGTGGTCTCTAAAAATTATAAAAATGCAATACTATTTCAAATTGGTGAAAACACAATACCATGATTTCAAAAGTTTTCGAGCTAGTGCACTCTTCAATATTTCAACCCTTAATTTTCACCCCTTAGAAGTGACTGACATAAACACACAACTAGACCCCAAATGGACCCCATATACCAAATGTCATCGATATCGGTCCATGGTGACTAAGGAAAGTGCTGCGTACGGCGGACGGACGGAAAATTATTTATTCGATTTTCGGATTCTGCGTACCTACCTTGAAACGTGAACTATTAAATTTTGAGGGTGGGAGGTTAAAACATTTTTTTCTTGGTCGAGTCCAAAGGTTCATATTGAAAATAACAAACCAAAATTACTGTACGTTTCTGATTTGTTTAATTTTATTTTAAACGATTTTTTAAACGAATTTTATTTAACATCTTCAACGTTATTAACGGTTCTGTAAATAAAGTAATAAAGGAGTTTCATTAATGTATAGAGTTTCCGTTTTGGGACAGTTTTTTGAACATTGCAGTTGCTAACTCTTTGTTTGCTTGAATATTTTTGGCTGAGATCTGCTCCACCAGCCGCCACAAGTTCTTACGAACTTATTTGGTTGGTGGGCAGAAGGAAATTCGCTTATTTTTCGTAGGTATGCCATTCTAGATGTAAATACCTTCTTTCTGTCAATAAACTCATATTCTATTCCATTATATTCTAAGTATTGGTAACAATAATAATACTTTCATAATCTACTATCTACCCACCTCCCGCCCACGTCCTACCTGAAGCCTCATGCCGGAACGATGATTTCGTTAAACAAATTCAGGTTTTTCTGCATTCAAATACACATTTCTCCTCTAAATTTGATTGTAAATGTTCGATTGCTGACGTTTCTACTGAAAACCTCCTTCCTCTCTCTTAAACAAATTTCAACTTCTTGGCGCCACCAGTTGTAAATTTAGCTCATCAAGCTGATCAGAGAGGAGCTCAGTTTGATATTCAAGATCAGCAGTCTTTTGGTTTATAATTTTCAATAGTGAACCTTTGGAATCGACCAAGAAAATGATTTTTTAACCCACCCTCCCCCCTTAAAATTTGTTGGTTTACTTTTCGAGGTCCGGAGAATCCAAAAATCGAATAAAAATTTGGCCGTCCGTCCACCGTACGCGGCACTTTTGTCACTTAGCATTGACCGATTTTGATGAAATTTGGTATGTAGGCTCTATTTGGGGTCCAGTTGTGCCCCGATGATTTTGGTTGATGTAAGTCACTCCTAAGGGTAGAAAAATGAATTTTGAAAACGCCCTAACTCAACAAATTTTGGTATAAAGGTATTGTTTTTCCATCAATTTAAGTTAGTATAGAATTTTTTGAGACTACTCGGAGCCCTGTAGGACAAACCGTTCGCTCACTACGAGAATTTAAGGGTTGGACGTACGATAAATCAGAAACACGAGTGTGAATCGCAAGAGGCCGAATCTCCGTTCAAATGTTAGCTGACCAAAATGCGATCGAAGTTTTTCTGAAGTTGGTTGGTGGTAACAATGGCAAAGCCGTGTTCTTTGCAGGCGAGTGATCTATGTAGAAAAGTTCACGTTTTGAATTGTTCACGCGGCACTTTCCTCTGTTATCATTGTCCGATTTTGATGAAATGTGGGTGTAGTTGGGCCCCGAAGGTTTTCGTTGATGTAGGTCACTTCTATGGGTTGAGAAATAAGGGTGGAAATTTTGAAAACGTCATAACTCAGAAAAATTGGATAGAAAGGTATTGTTTTTTTTAATCAATTTAAGACTGTATTGAATTTTTGGAATTTTTAGAGACCACACGGAGCCCTGTAGGACAAACCGTTCGCTCCCTACGAAACTTTGAGGGTTGGACTAACGATAAATCAGAAACGCGAGTGTGAATCGCAAAAGAGGCCTATTCTCTGTTCAAATTTTAGCTGACCAAAATGCGATCGATGTTTTTCATCATGTTGGTTGGAGGTAACAATGGCAAAGCCGAGTTCTTTGCAGACGAGTGATCTATACAGAAAAATAATAAACCTTTATGTAATAATTTTCAGCGTTTTAGATAGTTTTAGAATGTAGAAGGTACTTTTGTATCTCTCCATCGGAGCCGTTCATCATCAAGGGATCTTAAGACGCTCTTATGTGACGGACATCTTCAAACCAAATAACTTCGGTAGAAACACAATCTGTGTTAAAACCATGTTGCATCATTTGTGGCCCCTACGTGCTTCGGATGGTCAGTCCTTGGTGATGAACGGCGGTATTTACCAGCAGACAGACAGGCAGCCGTGCGTTATCACCTTAAATCATGCTCGGTGATTATGAGGATAGAGGGCAGCCTTTCGAGGGAAAGGGTTTAAGTTGGGTATCTAAGCAAAATGAAGAAAATTCTCGTCGCGGGGAAATAAACCGGAAGAAAATCGGGTTGTTGGGGGTCCACGCTCGGTTGACCAACGATCGGAATCGAATGAGGAAAGCGGAGCGAGGAGGGTTAAATTTCCCAGGAAAAACACCGTCGTCCTCATAATTCCAAAGGAAATACCGATGAGCTCAGCTGCTGGAAACTCCCAACTTGGAATCCAAGAGAGGAAGGAGAGGGAAATGGCCGGTTCATTTGTACGATGAACGATATCTCGAACCATTAGGTAGAGAATCGGAAAATGAAGGAAAATTCGTTTAGGGTTCCGCGGTCCGGTCCTGATCAAACGACTTCCCCTCACCACGATAAGGAATGACCATTAAAAAGATCAAACCCGCACGATTGTAATGTAACGTTTTGAAATGGTGATATCTTGAAGATATTTCGTTTTATGAACATGTGTTTAGTATGGAAGTACTGTTTAGGATACAGTAATTATCCAGCACTAATTAATGTGAATGATCAAAATGAAAAGAGAAAAAGAGTTGAAGACTCGAAGGACCACCCCTGAAGGGGAAAGAACTTAGCTAGGTTAGGTACCTACCTAAGGTGAAATATGCTGTGTGGTGATCAGGTGATAAAGAAGAAAAAACGGAGTTTGAATTGATGAAACATCAACAAGAATGTGAGTTTATTGAAAGGTTGAAAAGCAGGTTTTGTAATGGTTTTAAATTGAAAAGTTCTATTGTTTCCCTAAATGGAAACAAAAAGAAAAAAATAAAGAAAGAAAGAAAGATAAGAAAGAAAAAGGGCTTAGCTGTGGGGTGATCAGTCCCAGATGAAGTTTTCCAGAAGTAGGTAGGCAGTACAGGCAGCTTCCAGGAAGAAAGAAGGTTGAAGAAAAGTACTGGTGGTCCAGCTACTCCAAGTCCAAAATAGGTAGGATTGGAGCACTACTGCCCTGCTTCAGAGTTTTTGTGGTCCAGTTCTTCTCATTTATCACAAAAACACTACTTATTTTGAAGAATTGCACACCAAAATTTAGATGTTCTTGGAAAACGGTTGGAGATAGCAGGTTGGCAAGGGAACAATAGAAAAAGTGTCTTGAAAGATGGCTGCCAGCAGAAATCCAGGAGCTGGGCAGGGTTGTTCTGAAGGCTGATGTTGCATAGTTGAATTTTTGGCGTAGTCCATGAATTACTGTGGTGTTACAATACATAAAAATAATTTTAAAGTTTAAATATGGTGATAAGGCTGATAACGGTGATGTAGAATTATGAAGAATGTAAAAATGTGAGCTGTTTAATGACAGATGGTTTTTGGAAAGGAAAATGGAAGTTAATAATGTTGATGGTGGTTTTTGGAAGGAGAAAATGAGCAGCTATTGGTTGTGCATGAGGTAAGTTCAAACAACTTGCATGTGGCTTATTCAATAGGAAGGGCGAATGCCACTAATTTGAGGGTAGCTTCTAATTTAGGGCATCGAGAGAAAAGAGAGGACAATCAGGACAGCCTCGTGAAAAGTGGTCGGGAGGAGTCCAGGTGTAGAAAACTCTCGTCAATATTCTTCTTATATCAATATCTTTTGTACAATAACCTCTTTCTTATGAATTAATTCAACTTGACACTTCACCTGTTTTAAATTTTCTCCATACAGGGTGTCTCACGAGTTGTCCCCACCCCCCTCTAAGCAATTCTTTTTTTTTTTTTTCAATTTTCATGGTTTTTGCAAGGATTTCAAATATGACCACGTATTGCGCAACCATGCGCAATCGACACCAACTTTGTTATTGCAAATGAGAACCCCTATTGGTTTATTATTTTCAATAATAAGCCTTTGGAATCGAGCAAGAAAAAAAAAATTTTAACCCCCCCTCAAAATTTGATGTTTTACGTTTCAAGGTACGTAGAATACGAAAATCGAATAAAAAAATTTCCGTCCGTCCGCCGTCCGCCGTCCGCCGTACGCGGCACTTTTCTTAGCAACACTGGACCGATTTGGTTCAAATTTGGTATATGGGCTCCATTTGGGGTCTAGTTGTGCCGCGAAGCTTTTGGTTGATGTAGGTCACTTCTAAGGGGTGAAAATTAAGGGTTGAAATTTTCAAGAGTGCCCTAGCTCGAAAACTCTCGAAATAAAGGTATCGTTTTTTCACCAATTTTAAATAGTACAGAATTTTTAAAAATTTTTGAGACCACCCGGAGCTCTGTAGGACAAACCGTTCGGTCCCTACGAGTATTTGAAGGTTTTCCTTCGATAAAACAGAATCATGAGTGTGAATCGCAAAAGAGGTCTAATCGCCGTTCAAATTTTATCTGACTAAAATGCGATCGCTGTTCATTTCTTCGATTTGTATACAGTTTTGCCTTCTGCGTAACCAGTAATCAAATTTCCATATCAAGCTTTCTATTTTTCGAATCGAGTGTGAAGCGTTTAGTTCTTTCTAATAAACTTGATTGTGAAGGTGTGAAGCCATTATAGTGTGGTAGGTAGTACCTACCAATAGGTAGGTGTGGTAGGTAAAAAAAAATTGGTAGGTAAAACAATGTTTGTAGGTAAAAAACGCTGCAAATCATTGCTCACTGATCAGCTGAGTGAGCTCCGAAGCCATTATCAATGCTATTGAATGGAAGTGCTCTTCCAGGCGTCTCCAGCATTCGAGGATATCTTCTTCACTCCTCACATCACTGATCAGCTGAGTGAGCTCCAAAGCCATTTTCAATCCTATTGAATGGAGGTGCTCTTCCAGGCGTCTCCAGCATTCGAGGAGATCTTCTTCACTCCTCACATCACTGATCAGCTGAGTGAGCTCGAAAGCCATTTTCAATCCTATTGAATGGAAGTGCTCTTCCAGGCGTCTCCAGCATTCGAGGAGATCTTCTTCACTCTGCAAGACCACTGATCAGCTGAGTGAGCTCCAAAGCCATTTTCAATCCTATTGAACGCAGGAGCTGAAATTTGAGAGGGAAGGTCAAGGGAGAATACAGATGGTGGTAGGTGCTATTGATGGGGAACCAGTGATCTATACAGAAGGATGATCTATACAGAAAATAATAAACCTTTGAGCAATGATTTGCAGCGTTTTTTTAATTGCAGATGTGGATTCTACGCAAAATTTCAATATTTGTAGACTCCTCAACCGATTTTGGTTTATTATTTTCAATAATGAACCTTTGGAATCGACCAAGAAAAAAAATTTTAACACCCCCTCAAAAGTTTACGTTTCAAGGTACGTAGAATCCAAAACTCGAATAAAAATTTGGCCGTCCGTCCGCCGTCCGCCGTACGCGGCACTTTTGCCACTTAGCATTGACCTATTTTGATGAAATTTGGTATGTAGGTTCCATTTGGGGTCTAGTTGTGCCCCGAAGCTTTTGGTTGAAGTAGGTCACTTCTAAGGGTTCCAAAATCAATTTTGAAATTTTGAAAACGCCCTAACTCAAAAAATTTTGATATAAAGGTATTGTTTTTCCTTCCATTTAAGATTCTATAGAATTTTTAGAATTTTTTGAGACCACGCGGAGCTCTGTAGGACAAACCGTTCGCTTCCTACAAAAATTTAAGGGTTTATATTGAAATATATATATGAGAGAGAGAGGGAGAAAGAGAGAGAGATAGAGAGAGAGAGAGAGAGAGAGAGAGAGAGAGAGAGAGAGAGAGAGAGAGAGAGAGAGAGAGAGAGATAGAGAGAGAGAGAGGAGAGAGAGAGAGAGAGAAGAGAAGAGAGAGAGAGAGAGAGAGAGAGAGAGAGAGAGAGAGAGAGAGAGGAGAGAGAGAGAGAGAGAGAGAGAGGAGAGAGAGGAGAGAGGAGAGAGAGAGAGAGAGAGAGATATAGATAGATATAGAGATAGATATAGATATATATATATATATATATATATATATATATATATAGATATATATATATATATATATATATATATATATATATATATATATATATATATATATATATATAAATCAAAACACGAGTGTGAATCGCAAAAGAGGCCTAATCTCCGTTCAAATTAGAGCTGACCGAAATGCGATCGATGATTGGTGATTTTGATTTTTTTTTTTTTTCCTTTATATTGGATGGTTGGTGATTTTGTAGACGAGTGATCTTTATAGAAAAATAATAAACCTATGTGTAATAATTTGCAGCATTTTTTGGTTGTGCACCATCGAGTGAGCGCGCAAACACGCGCAACCCCTGGATTCATTCATTTTCGACGATGAATCACGTGGTCGTATCCATTTACGGATTTAACTGGAATTTTTCGATACAGCGGCCGAAAATTAGGTGGTTTTTAATAGAAAATTGCTCTTTTTCCATCCTTATGAGTTACGAAGCAATTTTAATTAGTTCGGGTGGCTAACTCTACCTCTAAATTTTAGGGTATGATTCAGCGTCGAAAATTAATGAAAACGCTGCAAATCATTGCCCAAAGGTTTATTATTTTCTGTATAGATCACCCTTCTGTATAGATCACTGGTTCTCCATCAATAGCACCTACCACCATCTGTATTCTCCCTTGACCTTCCCTCTCAAAATTCAGCTTCCTGCGTTCAATAGGATTGAAAATGACTCCGGAGCTCACTCAGCTGATCAGTGCTCTTCAAGGCGTCTCCAGCATTCGAGAATCCAAATTTGGTTGGTGACATCCCAAAGCTTCCTTCTATTATTTAAAAAAAAGTCTGCTGGAAAAAAAATTCAAAATTGGGTCATTAGTCAAAGGTTTAAAAACAAACTTCAAGATTTTTTTGAGTGTTGAAAAGTTTAAAAATCAAAATTGAAATTGGTTTATTTCTTTAATAAACTTGACAAATTACAATGAGAGTCTTGAGAGGCAGGAATGTAAACTATTACTTGGAGTGGTTTTATTTGTTCAAACGAAGGGAGTGAAAGGCAATAAAATGAAATTAACTTTGAGGAGTAGGTACTAATTTTGCTTCCGAGTCTACCAAGGTAGCGGAAGCTTTGTTTTCACTTTTCAAGGTTGAGAAAAAAAGTTCTCCAAAGTCTAAATTTCCACTCGTGTTTTACTTTTCAGACCTTCCTGAACAATTTTGGTTCCGTGTCTGTCTGTCTTTGTGTCTGTTATGAAATCCTTGCCACAGCTATAACTTCTACATTTTCCACCCGATTTCGATGAAATTTTCGGGGATTATGCGGTTTGGCGTGTAGATGGTCCCTATGAAAATAATCACCCCCGGACTGATAGAAGTCGCTGATATGCTACATGCATCGGATTATCCATGCAATCGGGTTACGGATACAAGGAAGCTATGTGCCACACCCACTTGTCAGAGGTTTATTTATTAATTTTCTCAAATTTTATTTTACAGTGTCAGGGATTTTAGTTTAGTTTTTTTTAGGGATTTTTAATTTTAGATTGTTCCAAAACGGATTTAAGTGAAAACATTTTTCGAAAAAGTCCAATCTAATAATTTTGAGGCCATCGCAATATCATTATTTTTTTTGAAAAATTCGCACTAACTTTCAACGCAGAACAACTGAAAAAACATTATTCACACAAATAGGTGTAACTCCGCTTGAATCGTTGATGAGGGCTAAAATTTCGCTTTCAGGACCTCAGGGAAATAACTGGTGAACTTGGTCTCGAAGTTGGCAGGGAAAGTGTTTGCCGAGCAGCCTCGTCACTTTGGGGCGAACAGGGGTGATGCAGGCGCTGAGGTGTGGGAGCCCATCCGATGGATTGCTAGAGCGATTACAAGCTCACTGGCTCGAGATAAACTTTGTCCCACCTGCCTCACACACATCACACACCTGCCCCTTGTCCAGAGCTGTCTCTAAAATGCGAACTCCTTCTCCATTATTTACCTTCCGAGTCTAACCGAGTTAGCGATAGCTTCTTCTAAATATTGGGGAGGTAAAAAGTCTGTCTAGTTGGTTGGGCAACATAGCTTCCACACATCGTCACATTGAACATGTAGAATAATTGGTGTAGAAATGCTTATTAATGACCAGAATTACGGATAGATTCCCCAGTATTATAGATATTATAATATACTAGCTGAAAAGCGTGCTAAAAGCAGGCAAAAACGAATCGTAGATACGTGAAACACAACATTTTTGGTAAAGCAAATGGTGTTAATTGTGAAGCAATTTGCCCTGTTTAGGGACAATAATTTTCCCCTACAAAAAATCCTGCCCTTGGTTTATCTTTTCAATAACGAACCTTTGGAATCGACCAAGAAAAAAAGTCCATTCATGCAGCATGAATTAATGAGCGAATTTTCAAAGAAATCATTCAGTTTAAGGTGTGGTTAAGAAAAGGACCAATGGTGTTGCAACTTGTTTGTAGAAAGTTTTTTTTTCGATTCTTGGTTTATATATATGTATACATGTTTTTTTTACATACTTTTACACCAATAATCGACTCCTGGAAGACGTGAAATCACTGGGCTGAAAGCTGAATCTGGGAGCCCGAGAAGCGTTCTGATTGTGGAAGCTCCAGGACGTAGTTAAAGAAGAGTGCGACAGATCGCGTTCATGATCGTATAATCCCAACCTCGTCACAATAAGCCACCTTTTGTTTATCACACATTTTTCTCCTTCATGCATTACCGCATCTAAGTAATTAATTTGATAACATTTAGTTATATTCGCGATATGTACGAAAAAATCGTGCAATTTTCAATAATACACTGGGTTTTAAACGTTTCTATCGGTGGCAGTTGTCGATAAAATATTTGAACGAGGACTTTTTTTTTTTTTTTTTTTTTTTTTCCCGACATGATTTTCGCATGAAAATTGGCTACTCCATTTCTGGGTACAACAAATATACGCGCGTATTCATTATATATATATATATAGCTACAAACTTTTCTTAATTTTGGACAATTTTCATTTTTGAAAAATGCATTCATATCAGAAATTTTGTGCTGAATCCGAATATACCATATATTACCATCATTTTCAATGTAAAAACCACAAAAAACTGGAAAAACCCATTTTTTTGGAGTTTTTTTGAATTTTGGACCACTTTGGATTGTCCAAAATTGCTGGTTAACGAACTTGACCTATGGTTTGTTGTTACAAACATTTTGGCAAAAACTAAAAAAAATTTTTTAAACAATTACTCAAGTTATCGTCCGGAATGACACATATATATATACATATGATTTTTGGAAAAACTTCAGGGATTGTTTCAGAATGTTCCAAAACGGATTTCAGTGTGAAAATTTTTCGAAAAAGTCGATTCTAAAAATTTTGAGGCCATTGCAATAGCTTCATTTTCTTTGAAAATTCGCTAATAATACGCTGCAAAATATTGCTGGGTATGCTTTGAAGACGTTAGGAGTCCATATTCATGTTCTACTCGTCTCTACGAACTCATAGAGTACCCACACGGCTACTCCATTTCTGGGTACAACAAATATACGCGCGTATTCATTATATATATATAGCTACAAACTTTTCTTAATTTTGGACAATTTTCATTTTTGAAAAATGCATTCATATCAGAAATTTTGTGCTGAATCCGAATATACCATATATTACCATCATTTTCAATGTAAAAACCACAAAAAACTGGAAAAACCCATTTTTTTGGAGTTTTTTTGAATTTTGGACCACTTTGGATTGTCCAAAATTGCTGGTTAACGAACTTGACCTATGGTTTGTTGTTACAAACATTTTGGCAAAAACTAAAAAAAATTTTTTAAACAATTACTCAAGTTATCGTCCGGAATGACACATATATATATACATATGATTTTTGGAAAAACTTCAGGGATTGTTTCAGAATGTTCCAAAACGGATTTCAGTGTGAAAATTTTTCGAAAAAGTCGATTCTAAAAATTTTGAGGCCATTGCAATAGCTTCATTTTCTTTGAAAATTCGCTAATAATACGCTGCAAAATATTGCTGGGTATGCTTTGAAGACGTTAGGAGTCCATATTCATGTTCTACTCGTCTCTACGAACTCATAGAGTACCCACACGGCTACTCCATTTCTGGGTACAACGAATATACGCGCGTATTCATTATATATATATATAGCTACAAACTTTTCTTAATTTTGGACAATTTTCATTTTTGAAAAATGCATTCATATCAGAAATTTTGTGCTAAATCCGAATATACCATATATTACCATCATTTTCAATGTAAAAACCACAAAAAACTGGAAAAACCCATTTTTTTGGAGTTTTTTTGAATTTTGGACCACTTTGGATTGTCCAAAATTGCTGGTTAACGAACTTGACCTATGGTTTGTTGTTACAAACATTTTGGCAAAAACTAAAAAAAATTTTTTAAACAATTACTCAAGTTATCGTCCGGAATGACACATATATATATACATATGATTTTTGGAAAAACTTCAGGGATTGTTTCAGAATGTTCCAAAACGGATTTCAGTGTGAAAATTTTTCGAAAAAGTCGATTCTAAAAATTTTGAGGCCATTGCAATAGCTTCATTTTCTTTGAAAATTCGCTAATAATACGCTGCAAAATATTGCTGGGTATGCTTTGAAGACGTTAGGAGTCCATATTCATGTTCTACTCGTCTCTACGAACTCATAGAGTACCCACACGGCTACTCCATTTCTGGGTACAACGAATATACGCGCGTATTCATTATATATATATATATAGCTACAAACTTTTCTTAATTTTGGACAATTTTCATTTTTGAAAAATGCATTCATATCAGAAATTTTGTGCTGAATCCGAATATACCATATATTACCATCATTTTCAATGTAAAAACCACAAAAAACTGGAAAAACCCATTTTTTTGGAGTTTTTTTGAATTTTGGACCACTTTGGATTGTCCAAAATTGCTGGTTAACGAACTTGACCTATGGTTTGTTGTTACAAACATTTTGGCAAAAACTAAAAAAAATTTTTTAAACAATTACTCAAGTTATTGTCCGGAATGACACATATATATATATACATATGATTTTTGGAAAAACTTCAGGGATTGTTTCAGAATGTTCCAAAACGGATTTCAGTGTGAAAATTTTTCGAAAAAGTCGATTCTAAAAATTTTGAGGCCATTGCAATAGCTTCATTTTCTTTGAAAATTCGCTAATAATACGCTGCAAAATATTGCTGGGTATGCTTTGAAGACGTTAGGAGTCCATATTCATGTTCTACTCGTCTCTACGAACTCATAGAGTACCCACACGGCTACTCCATTTCTGGGTACAACAAATATACGCGCGTATTCATTATATATATATATAGCTACAAACTTTTCTTAATTTTGGACAATTTTCATTTTTGAAAAATGCATTCATATCAGAAATTTTGTGCTGAATCCGAATATACCATATATTACCATCATTTTCAATGTAAAAACCACAAAAAACGGGAAAACCCCATTTTTTTGGAGTTTTTTTGAATTTTGGACCACTTTGGATTGTCCAAAATTGCTGGTTAACGAACTTGACCTATGGTTTGTTGTTACAAACATTTTGGCAAAAACTAAAAAAAATTTTTTAAACAATTACTCAAGTTATCGTCCGGAATGACACATATATATATACATATGATTTTTGGAAAAACTTCAGGGATTGTTTCAGAATGTTCCAAAACGGATTTCAGTGTGAAAATTTTTCGAAAAAGTCGATTCTAAAAATTTTGAGGCCATTGCAATAGCTTCATTTTCTTTGAAAATTCGCTAATAATACGCTGCAAAATATTGCTGGGTATGCTTTGAAGACGTTAGGAGTCCATATTCATGTTCTACTCGTCTCTACGAACTCATAGAGTACCCACACGGCTACTCCATTTCTGGGTACAACAAATATACGCGCGTATTCATTATATATATATATAGCTACAAACTTTTCTTAATTTTGGACAATTTTCATTTTTGAAAAATGCATTCATATCAGAAATTTTGTGCTGAATCCGAATATACCATATATTACCATCATTTTCAATGTAAAAACCACAAAAAACTGGAAAACCCCATTTTTTTGGAGTTTTTTTGAATTTTGGACCACTTTGGATTGTCCAAAATTGCTGGTTAACGAACTTGACCTATGGTTTGTTGTTACAAACATTTTGGCAAAAACTAAAAAAAATTTTTTAAACAATTACTCAAGTTATCGTCCGGAATGACACATATATATATACATATGATTTTTGGAAAAACTTCAGGGATTGTTTCAGAATGTTCCAAAACGGATTTCAGTGTGAAAATTTTTCGAAAAAGTCGATTCTAAAAATTTTGAGGCCATTGCAATAGCTTCATTTTCTTTGAAAATTCGCTAAAACGTAACCCCCCCCCCCCCCTCAAAATTTATTTGTTTACTTTTCAAGGTAAGTACATAGAATCCATGAATTGAATAAAAATTTTTGCCGTCCGGCACTTTCCTTTGTTCCCAGGGACCGATGTAGATGAAATTTTGTATATGGGCTTTATTTGGGGTCTAGTGGTACCCCGAAGCTTTTGGTAGATGTAGGCCACTTCTAAGGGTAGAAATTTTGAAAACGCCCTAGCTCAAAAACTTTTTATTAAGTTGATTGTTTTTTTTATCAATTTAAAAGAGTATTGAATTTTATAATACTCACAAAATATACGAGTTTTCAATATTTCGGTTCCTTCATAGCTTACTAATTGTACCCAAGCTTTGAAATTAAGGGCAAATTCTCAATATATCTCTGGACTTCAATAAAAACGGAGTTGAGTAGAACGTTGTCTATTTCCACGAAAATAATGAGTTACAAGTTAAACCGATTTCGACGGTTAGGTCATCATCAGTAACAAACAATAACTAATAACAATAACTCATTATTTTCGTGGAAATAGACAACGTTCTACACAACTCCGTTTTTATTAAAATGGTTTTCCACAATCTCATCGCGAGTGATTTTATTCGTTCTCTGTATTTTCATGAATTATTCTTAGATATTCTATGGAACTAATTAGCGGTACCTCCGTGGCACCTCCACCCACATTCTATCATATTTTCATTGAAAATTGGCTCATAAATACGGCCATGAAAAGATGTAAGAGAAAGCCGTAATATTTATTGCCTATTTTTTTAATTTATTAAAATCTTCTGAGGAGTCCAAAATTGACGGAGGACTAAATTTTATCGCTAAATGGACCCAAAATTTGGAATCTACGCCATGAAAAGATGTAAGAGAAAGCCGTAATATTTATTGCCTATTTTTTCATTTATTAAAATCTTCTGAGGAGTCCCAAACTGACGGAGGACTCAATTTTATCGCTAAATGGACCCACAATTTGGAATCTACGCCCCCAAAAACCAAGCGGTACGAACCCTTGTTGAAAACAAACAGTTTTTTGAATTTTGTCCAGCTAGATTTGAATTGTGGTCCACTGTGCAGTCTTATGCCCCGCGATCACAATAATTGTAAAACAATTATTGTTTTACAAACTTAGGCGCTTCACGAAATCGAGTTCTCACCTCAATGAGAGCTGAAATAATACTGACATAACGATGGCATCATATGATAACCTCGTATCTCAATTTTTGGCCAAAATGGTTATTTTTGGATTCTCTGAATGAAAACCTCGTATCCCACCCACCTGTAATTCAATTTTTAGCGGGAATTGCATTTTCTGCTCTCTAACGCCCTAAATGATAACCTCGGTTTTGATCAAGAGGGCTGAGTGTCACTGATAACCATGGTTTCTTATCGCTAAAAATTGGATTACAGGTGGGTGAGATACGAGGTTATCATGTGATGCCATCGATAATATGAATAATAATATTATTACTATTCAACAGTTATGAAATCACATAATATTGGGGAAAGTTCGTAACAAGAATGATTTGAAGGTTTGTTCCAAGCGAGCTGAACTCTTGAACCAGTTCGGCGCAGTGGCCACGCGCAGGGATGGGGGCAGGTGAAATGTGTTCCAAGCGGTCGAGTTCATGTACCCAACTTTTACTTTCTACTCGGACTGAACTCTGAACCGTGTTCCAAGTTTCATGAATGGGTTCATGAAATTTCTACACCGAGTTCACGAAAATTCCGAATTATCTGAGAAGGAGGTGCAGCTTTGGGTTCGGGTGCAGAAATAAACATCCATTTTGGTTTATTATTTTCAATAATAAGCCTTTGGAATCGAGCAAGAAAAAAATTTTTAACCCCCCCCCCCCTCAAAATTTGATGTTTTACGTTTCAAGGTACGTAGAATACGAAAATCGAATAAAAAAATTTCCGTCCGTCCGCCGTACGCCGTACGCGGCACTTTTCTTAGCAACACTGGACCGATTTGGTTCAAATTTGATATATGGGCTCCATTTGGGGTCTAGTATCCGCGAAGCTTTTGGTTGATGTAGGTCACTTCTAAGGGGTGAAAATTAAGGGTTGAAATTTTCAAGAGTGCCCTAGCTCGAAAACTCTCGAAATAAAGGTATCGTTTTTTCACCAATTTTAAATAGTATTGAATTTAAAAAATTTTTGAGACCACCCGGAGCTCTGTAGGACAAACCGTTCGGTCCCTACGAGTACTTGAAGGTTTTCCTTCGATAAAACAGAATCATGAGTGTGAATTGCAAAAGAGGTCTAATCTCCATTCAAATTTTATCGGGCTAAAATGCGATCGCTGTTCATTTCTTCGATTTGTATACAGTTTTGCCTTCTGCGTAACCAGTAATCAAATTTCCATATGAAGCTTTCTATTTTTCGAATCGAGTGTGAGGCGTTTAGTTCTTTCTAATAAACTTGATTGTGAAGGTGTGAAGCCAGTATGGTGTGGTAGGTAGTACCTAGCTGGTAGGTAAAAAAAAGTTGGTAGGTAAAAAAATGTTGGTGGGTAAAAAACGCTGCAAATCATTGCTCAAAGGCTTCTTCACTCTTCAGATCACTGATCAGCTGAGTGAGCTCCGAAGCCATTTTCAATCCTATTGAATGGAAGTGCTCTTCCAGGCGTCTCCAGCATTCGAGGAGATCTTCTTCACTCTTCAGATCACTGATCAGCTGAGTGAGCTCCAAAGCCATTTTCAATCCTATTGAACGCAGGAAGCTGAAATTTGAGAGGGAAGGTCAAGGGAGAATACAGATGGTGGTAGGTGCTATTGATGGAGAACCAGTGATCTATACAGAAGGGTGATCTATACAGAACATAATAAACCTTTGAGCAATGATTTGCAGCGTTTTATTTTTGGCGCTGTTGTGGTCGACGACCGGATTTGTAATAAAAATGAAGATTATTTGAAAACAGTACTATTATACGACCATGTCCAATTTATAGAGCATTTTAGGCAGGGGCGTTGGGTGACCTCTGAAAGTGGTGGGGCACCAAACCAGAAAATACATGAACTTGACCCTAGGATCACACATACCTACATACTTTTGCGTCAAACAGAGGACCCAGTGGGGAAACATCACATCTCAACTTCATTCCAGTTAATGATGAAACAAAAAAAATCATTTCTGGGACTCGAAAAGATAAAAATGTTAATTTGTTACTAAAACATTAAATATTCAATTTTTTTAAAACGAAAAGCACATAATTTCTTAATCATAAAGACGAGATCATGAAAAAAAGTGTCTTAACAAATTCTACATATTAGTCGAAATGTCTATAAGGCTTTTCTGAGGGTTGTTTTGATGACTTTTAATTATCTTTTGCAAGGCCTACGTAGCATTTATATATGAAAAGTTGTGGAACTGAAGAGCACCAGGCTGCCTATTGTATTTCCCCATACCGAAATGTTGAACAGAAACGAAAAAATACGATAAGTAGGTAGGTAGGTAAGTCTAATCAGTGGTCAACTCCATCAGATCGTATTACAACAAACACCAAGACGACTTGAAATGCAGGGAAAATGGAATGGAAAACCGAAAATGATAAGAGTTTCTGGTCAGGAACGTAAACTGTCATTGTTTCAAGACACTTTAGGGAACACAGTAGGTAAAGAGCTCCAGAGAGACTAGTCATTTCGGAGAAAAACCCCTGAAGATAACAACTTCAGCAATATTTTAAAACTTCGTTTCAACTTACAATAGTTTTAACTTACTTTCATACCTATGTGATGAAATCTCTGTGTAGCAAACGCCATCCACAACAATGATAACACTCCAAAAATCATAATTTTGCTGTCAATCAGCAAAATTGTATCATGTCAAGATGTAACCACCCTCCTGTTTATCAGATAAACTTTATCTCTTGTCGGTTGTTTCCAGTACTGTTCTATGTTATGTACTGTGTAAACACACTAAACACCTAATCGTGCAGTCTGGGCAACATACTGTGAAAATCTGTAAAAGTAGGGAGTATCCATTCAATTTTTAACCCATCTATAACTGATATCAGAAGTACCTACTCCATGCGTTTACATCCTATGATGAGTCCATTGTTATACAATGAACTTTCATGGCAACCTGAACAGAGTATCCATCCATCTAGTTGAATCAAAACAAGTCATCATCAGAAAGAATAAAAAATCGATTGTCTTCCAGGGCAGGGGCCGAGAAAGGGAGGGGATAAACTAAAATAACACTACTGCGCATGTGCAGAAGGAGAAAAACTAAAAATAAACAACACGTTGGCATGACGACGCCGGGGTCTAGTAGGGTCTAGCCCCAGATCTTGGGAATTCGGGAGTGGAGAATCGATTGTTTGATACAAATCGATTGTTGGATACCTATCGATTCCATCTTACATCTTCTTCTCTCTCGTAGCAGGCCATGGAGACAGCCTTGGGCATGGACCTAGTAGGAGGCATGGAACTCGTAGCTCCATGGCCTCGGGTTTTACCATGGAAATTTGACATAATAACTGCATGTCAGTGTAGAATTATTTTTTACTTGTAAAAGCTCCATGCTTCCATGGATCATGAGTGAGTTTTGAGGAAAAAACTTTCTGCTAGGGATTTTTTTCTACTTTGTGGAGAACACTTTTTGAAGGGAGTTTTTCCAACTTTGGGGTAAAAAATCTAGGTTACAGTGAGAGAAATTTTGCCGGGGCTAGACCCAAAGTGGCCTTATGGACGCCACGCCCCTGATTTTAGGGTATCTAAAAAGATCGCCCAGAAAATCGCGGAGGGTTCAACCTTCGAAGTTCTACCACTCTGATACCGGGCCGTTTGCTTCCAATTGAGCAAGTAGGTACGTACATTTTAGCGAATTATTTAAGGTATTTTTATTCATCAAGCGAATAATTTAGACAATTATTTAGAAGAGATTTGCCTGGGTTTAAATTTAAAAAATGCCCGAAAACACTCCTAAAACTCGCTAGCCCATACGGTCCAAAACAACCCGTCTACTCGTAAATTTGCCAAGCAATGATCCAAAAAATCGAAGATAGGTATGTACCATAATATGGAGTGTCATTTTCCAGGTATTTAACCACGCTGGGTCGAATGTGAGCGGTCTCACATCACCAGCACTAGTAAAGAGTTCGTGGCCAGGATTTGGTTTCAAAGAAGGAAACCTGGCAATTATTCGAAATTTCTCCCTTGATGGGAAAAACAATAGATCATGGATATGTCTAGGCAGTATTTTGTTCTCCGTTAAGGGAGAAATCTGATGAAGGTTACCGACTTAATACTTGAAATGAACGTAGGAAGTAGTGGGCAGGAAGAGAAAAAAAACTTTTGTTCCACTTTTCGTGTTCCAAGCGATGAGTACACGAACTGAGAAATTTCTGCACCCGCTCTACACCTTCCCCCACTCCTCAATGAACTCACAAGAACCCGAACCTGCACTCGCACCTGCACTGCACCTGAAATCGCCTCGCATGGAACAAACCTTAAAAGTACCAAGCATCAGCTGTCCAGTTGTGACTGTTAGGAAAATAAACCAAACGGCTGTCATGGTATTCTTTATTTCTTTCTAAACACAGTGAAATTTTTTTATCTGTCTCCCTACAATGTTTTCCTTAATATTTCAATACAACAGAGCGTCCTATTTGTACGAACAGCAATGGAATAGCTCTACTTTTAAATCCTATAAAAAAACGAAAAATGAAAGTGAGAAGAAACATTTTGCAAACTCACAGCTGCGTGAACAGATTCTGTTTACCTCTTTTTGGTCCAAGGAAAATTAATCATACAAAAATATTGCGATATACCTTGACTTGACTGCTTTATGATATAAGGTTCGTTGATTCAAAGCAATTTTTCTTATTGATGCATTTAATCAATTGCTCATTTCATTTATATATTTTTTTAAAACATATTTTACTCTCCAAGTGGAACACAAATGAAACCTGTGCACCACATCAATTTTCAAAAATCTATTTACAAAGCAATTTTTTATAAGGATTACACCATTTTAATAATATATTGTATTTTTTTTTTATGAAAGTAGAACCCTGTATTTCAATAATTGATATAAAATATAGTAGAAAAACAGTTAAATAAAACCTCTAGGACAGAATAACTTCTTATTATCATTATTTAATATATAGATATATTTTTGGTGATTTTTTGTTTTCACAACTACACATATGTTTTTGACTCACTCTATAAAATTGTTCTTAATGTACAAGTAAATGACAACGGTATTTATAAATTCCAACGGGGACGTTTAATAAGAAAAAAATTTATTTACAACGTTGCGAAACGAAAGGGAGGTGAGACTTGAGGAAGCATTCGCCTCATCACAGCCTTGAAAAGGGTTATTTCACAAGTTTACAAGAGAGGGGGAATAAAAAATTACGGTTATTGACTAAGATTCTAAGGTTTTAAGACACGAAGGATAGATTATCTACAACTCTGGTCGACAACTGGGGGAAAAAGGGAAGGGAAATGAGGAGGGGAATCGGGGAGTATTTTCTTTTATTACTAATTTACAATGAAACTCCTTATCTCGCTGGCGTCTTTTCAACGTATGTACAAAGTCCCATCAAAGATAAGTGTTCAATTACCACGTTAGACCCGAACAACTAGTTAAAATGGCACAAATGAAGGAAAAAATCGAAAAAAAATGTCTTTACATCACTAACCGTAACAACGTAGAATTTTCAAAATTTTGACCTGGCGCTCCATCGGCTCTCATAGAGCACCAGGTCGACCAAAAAACCCAACAAAGTGGCGATCGCACCACGAGAGATTCAGGTAAAAAAGTATGTACAGTAAAATAGTCGAGGATTTAGTTTTATACATTATCACAAAAATACTTAGATAACTGCTAAGGTATCATGATGGCAAATAATTTTTATACATCGAAACGTACTAATAATTACACTTATATGTACACTCCGTCCACGATGTTAATTACATGAAGTTTATTTGGCTTCTAATTACTGTACATTCCCAACTACTTCGTTACAGTAACTACGAGAAATCCTATTTAACCTTGAAATAGGATTCGAACAACCGAAACCTCGTCTACATGGAGAAAGAAACCGAACTATCAATAAATGTACAGTCCATGCAGACGTGTTCTTTATATTTTGATTTAACGATATAAATTCAGTGTTGAGGTGACGAAAATTAATTACTACCTATCAAAATTACGGAACGTGCGATTTCCCCCCAAAAATTGTAAGAAAAGTCGTAGTCGAGACTTGTGCGAAGTAGCTGCGGGTACATGAGAGACGATGGGTAGGAAGTACTAAAGTACGAGTATTTACACAATTTTTCCACGGCAAGGTGGTTTTTATGGTAGGTACCAGTGAGAAAGCTTTGGCACGGTTGAAAATTTTTGAACAGTTTTTTTTCTGGTTGAAATGTCAATTTTTTGACATTGAAAATAACAGTAGTAGTGAGTGCCTAATGTCTCGAAGCCTAACTATGAGATTAGGTCATTTTAAACCTGAATTGGCTGATTGACGGATCTCACTTTCTAGAAAGACTGGAAGGAAGTTTCAAGAATTGAATAGAGCAAATAGATAGCAACATCTATCATGATATTTATAATTGAATGGAGTGAATGATGCAATTAAAAATAATGAGTAGGTACTCATGGAGAGAAAAATATTGAGACTCCTCTGCTAACAAAATTCTCTTTATTGGAGACCAGTTTAGGGTGATAACCCCATCATCAGTCCAGAGACTATGCAGGGTGTCACCCTTTCGGGCGTACCACCGAGCAGGGTTCGATTCTACTACTAATTTGCAACAAAAAATGTCTCCTAGCAATTTTGTTTTAGAGGCTTCGTTTTCGACTTATTTCACATTTAAGATTTTTTTCGTGTTTCGACCTTACATCACTAAAATGGCTATAACTCCCTTAATTGATAGAGTAAAATGAAATTTGATTATATCATTGGAAAGAGCGTCAAATTTCCTATCTCCCTGATGGGGTTGTAGAAAATTTCAAATGAAACGAACGGGTGTAGAAAAAGTCAAAAGTAAAAAATTGGTAGTTTCCAAAATTTTCACTTTTTTAAAAGTTTGTTTCTCGAAACGTCGTGAACGGAAATTTCCACGCAGTAAGCCTAAAAGTTGCATGTGAATCCCAGCTTTCTAACGGTATAGTCTTTTTTTTAAACCACTTATTCAGTTAGAAAATGACGTTTTTAGGGCAGAAAACGCTCATTTTCGGGTGTAAATCGGCGTTTTTCACCAGGAATGCTTTCCAACTTAATAAATCATTTGACATGAAATTTGACGTAGTTTTTGACGCTGAATCGAATCTTAACACTTTCCGATCTCCTCGACAAACAAATAGTACTTTTCAAGCCATTTCCTTTGGACGAAGGGCTCAATCTCGTTGTTCGTTTTATCCAAAATTGTCATTAAGGGAGGTCTGGGTTATTAATGACTCGACTTTCAGAAATGGAACGCCTATAATTTATCAGTTGTTTCTAATTAAGCCTGCGAGGATTACACTATTTCACTCTATTTGCTCCCTGAAATGTCACACTACTTATCCATTCACATAAATTGCTCAACATTCCAACCAAATGTAAATAAGTACTAACAATTTTTTTTAGTATTTTTAGTATTTTTTAGTATTTATTTAGTATTTTTTCATATTTAATATGGAAAAAATTTGAAATGAAAAGAAAAAACTTTGATTTTGAAATACTGATTATTGAGAAAAAAACGTGATCTGCGATAGTTAAGATTTGAGAAAAATTTCTCTTTTGTTTTCAAATATTACATCTCAATGTTAAAACGTAATAAAAACTTTGCAAATCTTTTTATTTTTATGCAGAGGTCACTGCTTTTCCAATGGTTAATACAGTCGTTGAAATAATCAGTGAAATTCGACATGAACAAAATATTTTAACTCGTTATTTGTCATAAATATAATCGTGAACAAAGAGAAAATATTTTATTGCATCTCTGCCCTGATATTTATTTACCATTATTTCGCCACCAAATACTTCTATTGTTCACTGTGTTTACTGATTTATTACTGGAAGGAATTTAAAAGGAGAAAAATTTAAGAAAAAGTTAACAAGAAAGTTGAGAAAATTGTTACAATTGAAAGAAATGTGGGAGAAAGGAGCTTTACTCTATTGTTTAAAAGAATACTAAATCCAAAAAGTCACTAAATTTTGTAATTAAACACCCCCTTATTCTTATTTACTTCGATATTTGTTTGGCAGAAGTGAACTGAAACTAATTTTCGGTGAAACTGCAACAAGCTGTAAGTCAATTTTTGACCGAAATGAGTTAGGCATCATTCTTTGTAGACATTTTTGTGCCGGATCGACTGAAAGAGTCAGTTTCTCGAGAAAAAAAGACTTCTAGGACTCCTAGGAGTCGTTTTTTCGAGAAACTGACTTCTTCAGTCGATCCGGAACGAAAACTTCTATAAAGAATGATTACTAACTCACTCATTTCGGCCAAAAATTGACTTATAGCTTGTTGCTGTTTCACCGACGAAATGCAGTATTTTATTCTGTTCACTGATTAATTTCAGGAAATTCGAAAAAAGAGGATATTTAAGAAAGAGGATAGATATTTTTCTCTGTTTGCTCGTTTTTCTTGAAAATTCCATCCAATTTTTCTGAAATGAACAAAAATCCATCCTGGTCGGCTGGAGCGCCGTCACCTCATCCTACCACAGAGCTAAGAACAGGTATAGTCCCGCCACAATGAAAGATCTCTTCCGAAATTGCTACAATAGCACCAGGCTCGAGGCAGAGTCTGTAACTAATCCAGGTGAAAGTAGGGAAACACTGTGAAGGTAATTACGTTGTGCAAATTATTACTTTAGGGTTGAACCAGAGATTTTGGACGATTGAAGTTTTGAGTGTTGGAAAGACGGAAACTCCTGTGGAATTCATAAGGTGCACACAATTCCTTCAGGTTTGGAAATATAGATGTGGAATCCATGTAGTGTAAGGACGAGAGATTTTGGAATGTTGGAAACTCGCTATGGTGCACATAATATTGTGCACATTTTTCAGAGATTCTGAACAATGGAAGTTTGGGTAGTAGGAAACAAAAAAATTCGCAGTCGAATCTATGTAGTACACATTGTTGCTTCAGGTTTGGACGAGTGATTTTTGGATAGTTGAAAATATAGGTATGTGGAATCCATAAAGTCCACACTTTCCCTTTGGGAAAGGACGAGAGATTATGTAATGCTGGTAACACGCTAAGATGCACATAATATTGTGCACATTTTCATGGATTCTGGGCAATGGAAGTTTGGATAGTTGGAAACAAGGAAATTTGCGGTCAAATCTATGTTGTGCACATTGTTCCTTCATGTTTGGACAAGAGATTTTTGGATAGTTGGAAATATAGATGTAGAATCCATGAAGTGGTAGGACAAGAGATTTTGGATAGCTGGAAACTCGCTATGGTGCACATGTTTCAGAGATTCTGGACAATTGAAGCTTGGATAGTTGGAAACAAGGAAATTCACAGTCGCATCTATGTTGTGCACATACTTCCTTCAGGTTTGGACAAGAGATTCCACACCCAAGCCACAAATTTGAAGAAAGGGACAACGTTTGTGTTTGTAGGGAACAAAGTACATACAGTTTGGGGAAAAGAGGGCGACAAATCTTGCATTCAACGTTTTTTGTCACATTGCTTAGAGGTCTAGTCGAGAATCCTTTAACCGGGGCGGGACTATAGCACCTAGATTTATCTACTCCTAGATTCAGATTCTACATCTACAAGAAGAGTCAGATTCCTAGATTCCCTGCTTTCTACTGATGGACGGAAGATTGTGCCCCGCGCGCTCCGCCCTCGGATCACGTCCCGATGTTCATCAATTTCTTGAAGGCCTTCCTGAACTCGGGGTTGAAGATGGTGTAGATGACGGGGTTCACGAAGCTGTTCATGTAGCCCAGCCACGTGGTGAGGATGAAGGCGGCCACTCCGGGCTGGCAGTCCGCGCCCAGCTTGGAGCAGAGGGCGTCCAGGATGTTGCACGTGAAGAACGGAACCCAGCAGAACAGGAAAACACCTGCAAACCCACGTGGAAAAATTAATGTATGTGATGGAAATGGGATAACCAAGAATGGACCAAGCAACATATAATATTCTACATACCTACTACAAAACCTACAAAATTAAATTTTGAATCGTTGATTTATATTGAAATACTCTATGTAGGAACCTATTTCTGGGATATTAGAAGGTACTAAAGCGTCTGGTAGATTTGGTCAGGGTTGATGTGAGTCTGCGTTCCCTAGGAGCGGAACCTTTTCATCAAGTGTTCCCCATTTGTAGTATCTGCCCGCCTTGATAAATAGGAGGAAGGTGAAGAGAATAGTGAATTACAAAAAAGTGAACTGTCTTTCCCGGATAGAGTCCTGCCCACACCACTCTACTTCTAGTAACTTAGAAGGTTGACCCAAAACTGACCAATTTGAACAGCAAGAGAATCTGAGCAAAATTTGAAAAGGTGTTGTTTGATAGTTAAATGTCTCGCAAGAGCTTCCTCCAGACTGAGTCCCTAGGGCTTGAGCCTTCGGCTTTTTAACAGGGGCTACTCCTTCTCCCTCTTGTATGGAGCGGAGGTATGGGCAGACGCATTGAATGTGGCATATCTCCGACAGAGATTAATAGCTGTGCAGCGAAGAGGAGCCCTACGAATCGCCTGTGCCTACCGAACAGTGTCAGAACCCGCTATCTTTGTCCTCACGAGGGTCATACCCATTCAGCTGATGGCTTCAGAGAGGAAAAGAATCTTTGACAGAAGGGATGAAGGAGACAGGGCCCACATAGCCAAGGAAGCAAGGGAGCGCACAATGGCAAATTGGCAAGATATATGGACGGGAGAACATGGAGGAAGGTGGACTGCACGGTTGGTGCCAAACATTCAGACGTGGATGGAAAGAAAACATGGAGAAGTGAACTTCTTCCTTACGCAGTTCTTTACGGGACATGGACTGTTTTATGCCTATCTGCATGAAATGGGAAAGGTATCTGCCCCAACATGTTCACATTGCCAGAACAAAGAAGATGATGATGTGCTCCACACCTTCTTCAAATGCACCAAATAGGCACCTGTAAGAAATCAGCTGATGGCAGACCTGGAGATAGCTCCCCAGAGTTCAACACCAGAGGCTGTTGTCAGCAGGATGCTGGAAGGTGAAAGGAGCTGGACTGCTGTGGCAGAATACACGGAGAGCATCCTGACAAGGAAGATGCTCTTAGAACGAGAAAGACAGAGAAGGAAGCATCTGGTCCGCCCCCTCACCCAGAACTGATTAAACGCCCCAGGACTCAGCCCGAAGTAATACGCTAAACGGTTCCGGGCTGAGCTCCAACATAGGAGGAAAATGGAGGTGTTTTTTTTAGTGGGTTTGAATCCCACATAACCTGGAGGACGCGGACCATTCCAGGTATCTTACGAGATCCAACTCCACCTATGGATCTTAAAGATTTTCTCACCTGCCTGCCGGAAAAAAAACCTCCTTCTCACTGTCCTTCCCAACAAAGGGAATGACTGGGCGAGGGTTGCTAACCTCGGTTGAGAGGAATTCCCGTCTTGGTGTGCTGGTCTTGTTTGAGGTTTATTGACACAATTCTACATAATATTCTAGATTGTTGTTCATACAAACACACGTTCTCATTTCGAATCATCTCGAAAATCACTGTGTGGGCTCCGGACACGCCATGTTAATTAAGGAGACGATTCGTGGAGGGAAATCATCAAAAAATCACATCACTTATTTGAGTAGTTGGGAATTTTGATTTTACTGCTATGCCAGCTCCGCTCAGTATGAGATGTTGAGTGTATCGACCCACGATATAAAGAATATTGTGAACTATCAGGACTGGGGCCATTCAGAAATGCACTCCGTTATTGCCTAGCTTCCGGAAAATAAGTTTCCTGATGATGGGAGTATATTTTCTGGAAGCTAGGCAATTACGACGTATATTTCTGGATGATCCCAGACTCGATAGTTTTCAATTTCACTCAGTACCTGTCTCAGACGGGTAAGACAGCCCATTGCGTTGAGGAACAATGTCTATAGGAAGTTGTAGGTTGCGCTAAAACTGACCAATTTGAACTTGAAAGTATTTAGAATGAATTTGGCAAGGTTTCTTGAGTGCTTAGTAAGAAAGCAAGAGGTTCATTTCATAAGAGTACTACGTTCAAGACTTTGTGAAGGAAGCAGAATAGGAAGGCAGAGTCTCAACTCTAGGAGTTCCCCACTCCTGTGCTTTGGGGAATAATTCTCAAGGGTTGGGGATTCTCCAGGAGAGTAATCTGGCTTAAGGAAGGTCCATCACTTGGTATTTTTGGTTATTATCTTAAAATTATAATATTATATTATAAATGTAATATAAATATTATATAGATACTATAGTTTATCTAGATACTATATAAGTTGTGTAGTATAAACTATAGTTTATATAGATATTTATAGACATAGTTTATAAATATTATATAGATACTATAGTTTCTCTAGATATACTTTATATTGATACTATAGTAAGTTGAGTAGTACAAATTATAGTTTATATAGATATTATATCGATACCATGGTTTATTTAGATATTCATAGTTTATATAGATATAGTATATAATTCGGGGTGTTGAACGACCAGTCTTGTCTTGGATTATTTATTTTAATTACAACGTTTCGACTCCAGGAACTGGGTCCTAACCATGTAGATATATTGTTGTTGTCGTCTTGGTTCTCCTGGTTATAAGTTGAACATAACACTTTGGTATAATATCCTTTTTTTGCTGCTATATTTACTTTCTATCTTATGGCCAAGTTTATCGGATTACCACCAGTTCATTTTAATTTCTATTGTAAGGATACTTAAATTGGTTCAATTGCAGAGATCAGATAATTTCTTATTGTGGGGACAGTTCTTATATAAGGCTAAGTTATTGATTTTTCTGGTGGAGTTAACAATGTGACTAGGAATAAGGTTGAATTGTTTACAATTTTTCAGGAATGAGTTGTCACATTGAAGAATGCATGCCTTCTTCTTCAGTTCAATCCATTCTTCCACAAGTTTCTTGACGTTGTAGCTATAGTTCTCTTCTATCTCTTTCAGCAGGGACATCTTGGTCTTCCTTTGGAGTATATTTTGGTGTATTGATGACAAGTAGAATGATAATAATTCGGGGTGTTGAATGACCAGTCTTGTCTTGGATTATTTATTTTAATTACAACGTTTCGACTCCAGGAACTGGGTCCTAATCATGTAGATATATTGTTGTTGTCGTCTTGGTTCTCCTGGTTATAAGTTGTTGAACATAAAACTTTGGTATAGTATCCTAGGATACTATACCAAAGTGTATACAACAACAATATATCTACATGATTAGGACCCAGTTCCTGGAGTCGAAACGTTGTAATTAAAATAAATAATCCAAGACAAGACTGGTCATTCAACACCCCGAATTATTATCATTCTACTTGTCATCAATACACCAAGATATAGTTTATATATATCATAATAGATACTATAGTTTATATAGATATTATAGTTTATACAGATATTATAGTTTATTTCGGTGTGGAGATGATAAGTAGATTCGCCATAGCCTTAGACAGCCTTAACATCTTCATTTTACATGCGAATTCGATTACATTTTCAGGGATTAAGTGGATTGGAGTGTGGATGGTCCCCAATGAAAATAATCGCTCCTGGGTAGATAGTAGCCGCCGTGCGTACAAACGTAAACATCTTATAACAGCCATAACTCCTACATTTTCGACCCGATTTTGTTGAAATTTCAGGGATTTTGTGGTTTGGCTTGCAGATGGTCCCCCCATGCGGGTAGTGAAAGGTACTTAGAGATTAATGTTTTGAGATTCGCTATAATGCAGATCATCCATACAATCGGGTTAAGGTACGAGGGAGCTATGTGCACACCCACTTGGCAGACCTTATGTAGAATCGCCGTGTATATACTTCAAGTATTGTTACCCCTCAACTGCGTCTCTGATCTACTCTTGTCTATGATATCTCAATTATGATGAGTGGATGAATTATGACGGGTCGTAATTACTTATAAAATACTCGGGATTTTCGGGAATAAATCAATGGTGGCGGGAGCGTCGACTCCATAATATGAAAATCCCGTTGATTTACGTCCTCGTGCTTTTTCAACTCCTGTCGCCATCCGTCATCCGATTAGGGGAAACCTCCCACGACGGCGAGAAGTAGACTATTTTCTAAGGAGGTCCTAAAGAGGGGGGTGGAGGGTCCTCTCGGTATACGACGAGGTTGATAGATTCCGGGGTAATGAGGACCCCGAATGGAGCCATCAGCTCCCGCTTTCGCCTCTACAAATTAATATCTCCTCCTCCTCCTCTTCGCCATACCAGCAACAGCAGAAGGAAGGAGGAAGAAGGGAAGAAGAGGAAGGAGGCAGGCTCTGAATACAAAGTGACAATAGACTGACAAATGTGCGGCTTTATCGCCTTAACTGCTTCCGCTCCTCTCACCCGCTTTCAGAGACCGCCATGAATGTTCTTAAATTTATTGTTTTCTGAAATATAGATCCACAAGGGAGCGAAACTGAAGCTAATAGCAGCCCTGATTTCTGAACTATAGTGCTCTCGGTCGAAGGTCTCAGTTTGCAATCACAATAATATTGTGATTCAGTTTTAAATATTATCTAAAACTGAGTCGCATAATCAAAAATTTTTTTGAATAATTAATTTCCAATAAACAAAATGATCACAGCACTTATCGATAGGGTTGAATACAACAGAAATCACGTTGATACTACTTAAAGTTAGACTAAACACACCTTACACAGGTGGAAAATTATTCCCGCGGTAGGGGAAGAGTCAGTCCCGCCTGCAGAAATCGATATGACTGATAACAGAATTGAAGCAGACTGCGCTATACGTTAAAAAAAGAGAAAGAAAGAGAAATTTAAAAATAAAACGCTGCAAATTATTACACAAAGGTTTATAATTTTTTTATACAGGGGGTAAGCCTAACTGGTCTGCCATACGGTACCAGTCGATTCTACAACTAATTTGCAACAAAAAATGTCCCCTAGCAATTTATTTTTAAACCCTTCGTTTTTTAGTTATTTCAACATTAAACTTTTTTTTCGTGATTTTGACCTTATGTGATTAAATCGGTCATAACTCCGTCAATTAGCTGTGTAAATTACAATTTGAGGATACTGTTGGAAAGAGCATTAAATTTCCTATCGGATAGATTCCTCAACTTTTTTTTTAGTCAAGGTTTGAGACATCCTCTAAAAAGAGAATTTTACGTAATTTTGGAAACCTCGCATTTTTTCAATCGCAAATTGAACTACGAGGGTCAACATTTTTTCAAGATGCAAGAACAGTGAAAACTGCACCAGAATCTCAGATTTCCAATGGTATAATCAAAACATATTTTACAACCGAATTTAGGGGAGAATTTTGTGTTTGAAAGCGGAAAAACGTGCATTTGTACAACAAAATCGGCGCTCCGCCTAGTCTATCTGAGGGGTCGGACGAAGAGAGTGGGTGGGTGGGCGCCGCAGTAGACCGCGAGGCCTCCTGAAACAGGAGGCCAAAGCGCTGATTTCGTTGAAAAAATGCACGTTTTTCCGCGTTCAAACACGAATTTCTCGCCTAAATTCGGTTGTAGAATATGTTTTGATTATACCATTGGAAAGCTGAGATTCTGGCGCAGTTTTCACTGTTCTTGCATCTTGAAAAAGTATGGGTTCTCGTAGTTCAATTTGAGATTGAAAAATGCGAGGTTTCCAAAATTACGTAAAATTCTATTTTTAGAGGACGTTTTCATGTCTCAAACCTTGACTCAAAAAAACGTTAAGGCATCTATCCGATAGGAAATTTAATGCTCTTTCCAACGGTATCCTCAAATTGTAATTTACACAGCTAATTAACGGAGTTATGACCAATTTAATCACATAAGGTCATAATCACGAAAAAAAAGTTTAAAGTTAAAATAACTTGAAAACGAAGGGTTTAAAACAAAATTGCTAAGGGACATTTTTTGTTGCAAATCAGTTGTAGAATCGACTGGTACCGTAGGGCAGACCAGTTAGGCTTACACCCTGTATAGATCACTCGTCTGCAAAGAACACGGCTTTGCCATTGTTACCACCAACTAACATCAAGAAAAACATCGATCGCATTTCGGTCAGCTAAAATTTGAACGGTGATAAGGCCTCTTTAGCGATTTACACTCGTGCTTATGATTTATCGTAAGTCCAGTTCTCGTAGGGAACGAACGGTTTGTCCTACAGGGCTTCGCGTGGTCTCTAAAAATTCAATACCATCTTAAATTGATGGAAAAACAATACCTTTAAACAACATTTTCTGAGTAAGGGAAACATAACTATGTCACCGTCAATAACATCCATCATGTCCATCAAGTCATTGACATAATTATAACAAAAACAGCAGCGGCCCCAAAACAGTTCCTTGTGGTACACTCAATCCACCCAAAAGAGCCTGATCACTCAGAACCCCATTTAAACTTACAACTTGTAAATTCTCCTGCCTACTAAGTTCCAAAATCCAGAAATTGCGAAAATCTGCATTGTTTCTGCCGACCAGGCACTGTATTATAGTAGTGGTAAAATTACTTCAAAATCCGGCATCTTGAAGTCCTCTGCAGTCCACAACAGATGGAGAGTCGTCGACGAGATGGAAATACTGACAATCTATGAAATAGGGATGGGCGATACCTAGTCGATAGATCAGCACTATCGATAGAATCGATTAAAAACTATCAATACTATCGATAGTAGCTTCCCCTATTCCGTACGTTCATGTCCGATGGAGAATTTAATGTTATTGAATTGAATTATCTATTGCTTGCAAATTTATAAGATTACACAAAGATTTCAAACGAGAAACGAATTTATTTAAAACGTATAAAAAGAATTTCCAGTTTAGCGCTGCTCCTAGGGCCACATATTGCCTGTAAGCCTGACGAGAGAAAGGGAGAGAGTTAGAAGGTAAGAGGTGAAGTCGATACCACGAATTTTGTTTCTTTGCACGAGTGGTGAATATATAATTTCTCGAAATGAGGTGATCACAACATACAGCAGGTAATAAATTCTGAAACGAGCCTCAACTTCGAGAATACCAGTTCAAAGAACCCCTCAGTGAATTGAGGAGTTCTCCCAAATGGAATTCCCGGAGGTGAGGCTGCTCCGCTCGTCTCAGTATTTGATATTACAGCCCTCCAAAAGCTGAGATTTTCAAATACAAAAAAAAGAGTAAATATCTATCGATGGTGGATGACTATCAATATTTCGATAGTAACTATCGACTATCGCCCATCCCTAGTTCTTGGAAAATGTGCAACAGAAAATATTAGCACTAATAATATTAGAATTAATAGACTTGTAAAATTCACTAATATTATTAGCTTATTGTGCAATAGGAATTTAATAATAATTCATGAATTTTCAAAAGCTCTTCAAATTCGATGCTTCCATGCCGCTAGAAACATTATGGTGAAGGGGGAGTGGGGGGAGGGATAGATCACTATTTCTTGCATGAAATACTAAATAAATTACATCGAGTGAAACAGTTTTATCGCTTACCAACTGGTTAAACTGATCTACCGCTTATCCAATGGGACGTCTTTTAGATAATTTTTCACCCAAATAGCAAAAGGATCTCCTACCATCTCAAAAACAACACAATCAAAAGCTTTCCTCAAATCAAGAAATATAGCTTATGGTTTATTCCCTCTATCAAGCTCAGAGACAACTGTTCCAGTTAAAGTTGCAATCCCATCTTGAGTACTCAAACCTGATCGAAAACCAAACTGCTTATTACTTAGTAAATTTTTCTCTGCTATAATTTTAACTAGATACTGTTTTGCCGCATTTTCTATCATTGTAGCAAAATTGGATATCTATATGCCCAATGTACCTGCACCGTATTGGAAGGAAAGATGACGCAGTATGTGAATGTGGTGGATGTGGCGATTTGGAACATAATATGTTATAACGGTTTGGAACATAATATTATTTGGTTTGGAACATAATATTATTATTATGATATGTCCTTTGTACAGCATCACACGTGAAGTAATGTTGCGAAACATACAAGAATTAGTAGAAAACCCCTTCAACTACGAGTATCTATTACTGAAGAAGAACATCAATGCTTGGAGCGAAATAATTAAATTCATAAATAACACCAATATCAAAATTTAAGACTACGAGTATTATACATATAACGAAATAAGTTTAACTATATTTAATGGAAACAAATATGTTTAAATATAAGAAAATCAGTTGTACTATTATTATCTGACGTTTTGGAACACAAATATGTATATATTATGATTAATTTGGAACGTAAAATATAACCTAGTATAAGAAGATATTGTAATTATTATGGCTGAATGTAAATAAATACTATGCCAATTAAAATTTTAAAAAAAATTTAAAATATTAAAAGAAATAAGCCCATAATTATCTATATCTTGAGGATCACCAGACTTGTGAAGAGGTGTTACTATTGCAATTTTATAAATTTCCGGGAAAACCTTGATTCGATGCTTTTATCCGGGGTGAAACTATTCCCGGTAAAACTAAAGCCCGTTAGACCATGAGGCAATTTCTCCAATGAAAATGTGGCGTTTGCAGATGAAGACATGGAAACTCATGTCTCACTCGTCTGGTTTACCTCTGTCATCTTCATAAGCAAATCAGAGTGAATCAATATTCGCCATCATTTCTCGTTAAACGGCACGACGTAATTCCTCGGGTTGTGTACAAGATGTGTGTTCATCCGGGCAAAGTGAGCGGAATGCTGGAGAAGGGCACGAGGGCAAATATTTGTTTGGCCCTTCTAAGGGCCTGTTTTAATAACCGTCGGACCGCCGAGCTCGTTAGGCTCCCCCTTTGTCTCCTTCCCGCTTCTCTTTTACCACTTTTTTTCGTGTGTTTTTTTACTCAAAATAAAATAAGGCCCGAGGAGGGAAAAAAATCGTTTTCTACTTACTTTTCCATTAGGTAACTAAAGGGGAGATTTACGATGATCCAATTCAACCCGGTGGAAGCACACAATGTTCAACACCCTGAAAACGTCTATTTGGTTTTGTCGACCACTAGAAGATCAGCCTTCTTGTTCATAGTCGAGATTTGGCTCGGGCTTGAAGAATTAAAAAACACTGTGTTCTCCATTTGTTATTTCCTTTAGAGATCCTGGCACTAATAGATCGCGGGCAAAAAACAAAAATATCTAACTCTCAAAATCTACTATTTCATGGTTCAAGGTAGGTAGGTTCAGGCTATGCTGGTTAGTGGTTTTGGGGAGGCTTTCACAAAGGCACCAGACACTAGAGGCACCTGTTCGAGAGCTTACGAACTGAATTCCCAAGATTGGAAGTTCCCTTGCTGAAGTTACATCTATTTTCCTCAAGCTAACGTAATTTTCGCCCCGCCAAGATTTACATAGCAATATAATTTTACATCGCGTGTGTAAGGCTTTTTTTGCTTCAATTGAAGTGGGTAGGTCGAGGGTGGATATATTTCTCGGCGATATCCTTATAAGCGTTGTGTTTATTAGTTGAGTGAACTTTCGCTAACATTTACCATCTACAGAACTTTGTAGTATTATTTATTAGTAACCTTTTTTATATTTTTAAGTGTAAGACTGAAAATATTCATCAAAGTCGAATGGTGCCATAGATACGAGGATAGAGTTGTACATTCTTTTAAAGGGCATGAAATTTGTGCTTACTTCCCTAGCCCTCATAGGGAGAACATTATGAAATTTACAGCACCACCACCCTATCGAATTTCGGGCTACATTAAGCCTGCATGAGGGTAAAGCAAGCAGGTCAATACGGCGTGTATGGTATGTATATGGGCTGTATGGTGGGGTATATGGTATGTGTATGGGCTTTGAAAATTCGTGGGGGTGCTTGGCAACATACAGTAGACATTCTAGGATATATTGGGCCGGTAATGTTAATATTCCTAGTTCCGAGAAGAATGGTTTACAATTGCTACGATAATGAGCCCGTGTAACAGCACGTACAGCTCTACGCTGAGAGGCGAAAACCACAGATGCCGACGTCAAATGGCCCCCAACACAAAAGACAATACTTCATGCGACTGTGAAAAACTGCGTGGTAAGCACAAATTACCGCATCTTTGCCCATTCATCAAAGCCCACTCCTCTTTGATTGAAAACGCTCTAGCTCAATAACTTTCGACATCAAGGGTATTGTTTTTTCATCAATTTAAGATAGTACCTATAGAATTTTTTGAGACCACGCGGAGCCCTCTGGAACAAACCGTTCGCTCCATAAGAAAACTTGAAGACTGGGCTTACGATAAATCGGCAACACGAGTGTGAATCGCAAAAGAGGTCTGATCTTCATTGAAATTCTAGCTGACAAAACACCCCTAAGTTCGTATCTTCGAGTTGCGTTCAGTTATGCGTCCTTAGCAACCAGTAATCAAATTTCCTATTGATTTCAACTCTTCATATTCTTCGAATCGAGTGTGAAGCGTTTATTTCTTCCAAATAAGCTTCATTGTGAAGTAGGTGTAGTAGATGGGTATTACCTATGGTTGGTACTTAAGTAGTGTCGATGGCAAAGCCGTGTTCTTTGCAGACGAGTGATCTATATAGAAAAATAATAAACCTTTTCACTTTCACAAAAGACTCTCACCAAAGCAACAGACACTAGTGGCACATGTTGGGAGAGCTTACGAACCCAAGATCCCGAAGTATGAAATTCCTTCACAGTGGAAATGTGATCTGGTGTTTCTTACATTTCTATTTTTTCCATGGAGGATGAGGTTTTTCATGTTATGTCCTCTCACAATTGAAATAAAAGAACAAATATACTTTGAATCAACTTGACTGGCATATCTGTTATTTAGATCCCGTCTGTAGTCACGCAGCGAATTGTAGCTTGAAGTTTCTGTTAGACTTGTCTTACGGATAGACTTATTGAAAATTGGGCAGCAACTCTACCCCTTAAGTCGGAAAGCTTTCGATATGAGCTAGTTTCTTCATCATCTCTACTATAGTTTAGAATGTAGTGTAAATGAATATATTTTTCTATCTTTTGTTCGGCACCAATTGCAGCCAAAAACCGACGTAACCGATTTTTACCCAATTTGAAACGTTCAAACACGTTCATTATCATTTTGAAATATGCTCAAGATTTCGATATTAAAATTCCATATTAAAAACGGAAAATTGTGACGGTTCAAAAATGGCTAAAAATTGGTTAAAAAAGTTTCTTGGAGATTTGCTCATAACGTTTTTCTTCGTTTTATGGCAACAAAACACCAAAAATTTCCTCTCGTTGCTCTCCGCCACCTTTTAGTGCGCTCGCAGGAAGCAATAACGCAAATCTGAATAATGCAGGATCTCAAACGTATTTTAATGTGGAAGATTTAATGCCCTCCGTTCTGAATCCTTCCATCAAAAATGTATCTTCCGGCCATCCATCTCTCCTTCGTCGACTGAAAAAAAACCCCTTCGAATCCGGATGGGACCAATAAATTGAAGCAGCTGATTTCAGATGAGAGGGACGGGAAGGTGGAAGAGAGGGAAGGCAAAATGAGAGTTCTCATGAAACGATCTTATAAAAAGGGAAGAAATATATAAATATTTATACGTCGGAGTGACGGTTTCATAAAGTCTCGAGAAAAGAGAGCTCCGTGGAGGTGCTTTGAATATCAAGAATCTGAAAAAACTGCGACCCGGTAAATCACATCTGCCGATCGGGGACGAGCGTGATGCACATTCTAAATTAGACGGAATCGACCATTTGCGAGATACTTCGGGATCTCCCAGTCAGAGAGGGAATCGTATTTTCTTGAAGAACACAATGCATCGACTGGTACGAGGAGTGAGGCCGTTTATTCACTCTCTTGGTAGACATAAAGTGCTCTTAAAAATACTTCCTATGTGAATATTAATGAAGGAAAAATACCCCATAGACTTATCCATGTCACGAGGTATCCATCTCCATGTAGAGTAGATAGTTTGTTTCTTCTACTCAAAGGACTCACAGAATATCGACTTTATAATATAAAGTCATATTATGATGCACTTTCAGCCAAAAAAACGCCGCAAATTATTTCATAAAGGTTTATTATTTTCTTGTATAGATCACTCGCCTGCATCATTTCCACAATTTTACCTTCATAATCAATTATTTATAAGGACTAAACGCTTCACACTCAATGCGAAGAAATAGGGAGTTCCGAGTGCCTTCATCGGGAAATTTGAATACTGGTTGCTAAGGACGAAAAACTGGACACAACATGAAGATACGAACAGCGATCGCTAAAATGTCAATGGAGGTTAGGTCTCTTTTGCAATTCACAAGAAGCCTATTTAAGACTGCTGATTCTGGTGGACAAAAAGCTGAAATTTCACAGGAAGCCTATTTAAGACTGCTGATTCTGGTGGACAAGAAGATGAAATTTCACAGGAAGCCTATTTAAGACTACTGATTCTGGTGGACAAGAAACTGAAATTTCACAGGAAGCCTATTTAAGACAGCTGATTCTGGTGGACAAGAAGCTGAAATTTCACAGGAAGCCTATTTAAGACTGCTGATTCTGGTGGACAAGATGCTGAAATTTCAAAGGAAGCCTATTTAAGACTGCTGATTCTGGTGGACAAGATGCTGAAATTTCATAGGAAGCCTATTTAAGGCTGCTGATTCTGGTTGACAAGATGCTGAAATTTCATAGGAAGCCTATTTAAGGCTGCTGATTCTGGTGGACAAGAAGCTGAAATTTCACAGGAAGCCTATTTAAGACTGCTGATTCTGGTGGACAGGAAGCAGAAATTTCACAGGAAGCCTATTTAAGACTGCTGATTCTGGTGAACAAGAAGCTGAAATTTCACAGGAAGCCTATTAAGACTGCTGATTCTGGTGGAACAAAAAGCTGAAATTTCACAGGAAGCCTATTCAAGACTGCTGATTCTGGTGGACAAGAAGCTGAAATTTCACAGGAAGCCTATTAAGACTACTGATTCTGGTGAACAAGAAGCTGAAATTTCACAGGAAGCCTATTATATTAAGACTGCTGATTCTGGTGAACAAGAAGCTGAAATTTCACAGGAAGCCTATTTAAGACTGCTGATTCTGGTGGACAAGAAGCTGAAATTTCACAGGAAGCCTATTTAAGACTGTTGATTCTGGTGGACAAGAAGCTGAAATTTCACAGGAAGCCTATTAAGACTGCTGATTCTGGTGGAAAAGAAGCTGAAATTTCACAGGAAGCCTATTTAAGACTGCTAATTCTGGTGGACAAGAAGCGAAATTTTACAGGAAGCCTATTTAAGACTGCTGATTCTGGTGGACAAGATGCTGAAATTTCAAAGGAAGCCTATTTAAGACTGCTGATTCTGGTGGACAAGAAGCTGAAATTTCACAGGAAGCCTATTTAAGACTGCTGATTCTGGTGGACAAGAAGCGAAATTTCACAGGAAGCCTATTTAAGACTGCTGAATCTGAATAAAAAACTGAGGTCCTCTCTCATCAGCTGAGTGAGCTAAATTTGCTCTTAGTGTCAGATGGCCAGAAACTGACCCAAAAAACTACCACTCTCTCCTCGTGAATCATTTATGACCCGCTACTTCCCTCAGGGTGAAGCTGTATTGGGTAGGTTTGGATCTTCATTTCGCATTGATTCCAGTTTTTTTTTCTATCCCACATTTAAAACCGTTAGCCATTTTATTTGTCGGTTCATTAATCATGAAAATGGTTCGCGCAGCTGCTCGCTTCCTCTGTCTTCTCTTTTTTTTCGAGGGAAATTTCCAGTTCCCGTCTTTTTCGCTTTATTCGCGCCATCCGAGCGCTCGGATTTGATTTATATATGCTCGCCAGAGCGCGGAAGGGCGTATCTCGCTCTCGTAACCGCCCAAGGCTACAAAACTGAGGGCTTTCCATTTTTTTCATATTTTTCCCCCGCAGAACAAATGATCGTTTGATTTACCGAGGATATATCGCCATTGACGATCGCGCTTGAGTGATCCTGATTGTAATAGGGATCGCTCAAAGCGTTTTCATTGAGCGCAGTTTGATTCTATTTTCGTTATTTATATCGCTTCACATAATTGAAAACGCCTGCCATGTTGAATAGACTTGAATGGCCTCACTATTGAATAAACCACCGATGAATTTCCCAATACTAAATTAGAGTTTCACGATCATATTGCTAGTTTTTTAGAGTTAAGGAACAGCAACATGATTATAAAGTCGTTCACGATTATGTTGACAATTTTGCTTCCGAGTCTACCAAGGTAGTAGAATCTTTGTTTTCACTTTACAAGATCGAGAAAAAAAATGTCTCCTAAATCAGAATTTCTACTCACATTTGACGTTTCAGACCTTCCTGAACTATTTTGCTTCCGTGTCTATCTGATAAGAAATTCATAACTTCTACATTCCCCATCTGATTTCCATGAAATTTACAGGAACTATGCGAGTTGGGGTGGAGATGGTCCCCTAAGAAAATCATGGCCTCCAAATTGAAGGGTCACGGGGAAAAAGGATCAAACTCCATTTTTTGGCCGAATTGAGATAGGCACGCCATCGTGTAGCTTGGGAGGAGTAAAACCGAAGGGTTGTTTCACTTTGTGGAAGACTTTTTAAAGCTAAAACAAATACGGGGCTCCGGGGAAAAAGGATCAGATTCCGTGCGCCCGCAGGGAAGAAACATCAGTGTCTGATTTAAAGACCCCTTCCCTCGCCTTTGCATGAGTTGTACGGCATCACACCAAAGATTCATCAAGCACAAAAGCTCCTACTTCTGAAGATACCAGACAGTTTTCACAATCCCTTCTACCTCGAAGAAGATGACTTCAGTGCCAAAAGCAGCTGTAACATTGGGGAACCTTCACAACGGCCCCATACCCATCAAAACCAGCAAAATCAAAGGATAAACAAACACTTGTGTCAGTTTCTCGTCAACCCCGGTGTCAACATTTTCTGAGTCACTGTCCAACAGGTTGGGGAATGTAGGAGATGATGACGCCATTTCATATTGCGAAGATCCTTTAGATGAATGATTTATTTATTGATTTTCTTGCCTTTTTGCAATTAATGTTTTGTACAAAACTATACCTAATTTGGAAAATTAAGCCACGTTTTGCCCAACATTTTTCTGGAGGTGACGGTAAGGTACCTACTAACCCTAGTAAACTTACTGAAGTGAATTACGAAATTTGAATAAACAATAGGTAACATGGTGATATAATTTTAGGTATTATGGTGACCGAAACGCGGATATTTGTGGGGAAAAAAAAATCAAAGAAAAAAAATCCTTACCTTGTTTGAAATTTCTAATTATTTCTGGAAATTATCTTCGACCTACTTAATTTTCTTTCTTGTCACTTGAACATAATTAAATTCCCGGTCAGGTGACCCAAACAGTTCATCTTTTTAATGCATAGCGTCTGTCTGGGACGACTTCAAACTTAGTTTTTCGATTTTCTCGGAATTAGAAAAAGAGGAGTCTGATCCCGTGACCCTTCATATCGCTTCACATAGTTGAAAACGCCTGCCATGTTGAATAGCCTCACTATTGAATACACCACCGATGAATTTCCCAATACTAAACTAGATTTTCACGATCATATTGCTTGTTTTTTAAAGTTAACGAACAGCAACATGATTATAAAGTCGTTCACGATTATGTTGACGATTTTGCTTCCGAGTCTACCAAGGTAGTAGAACCTTTGTTTTCACTTTACAAGATCGAAAAAAAAACGCTGCAAATTATTACACAATGGTTTATTATTTTTCTATATAGATCACTCGTCTACAAAATCACCAACCATCCAATATGAAGAAAAAGAAAAAAAAACAAATAAAAAAAAAATCAAAATCACCAACCATCGATCGCATTTCGGTCAGCTCTAATTTGAACGGAGATTAGGCCTCTTTTGCGATTCACACTCGTGTTTTGATTTATACAGGGTGGTCCTTAATGAACGTACCACCCTTTAAATTTCGTTGTTTGTGGGGAAATCAAAAAACTTGTCGAAGTAACTCCCCTTATTTTTTTGTAAAAAATTCAGAAAAAATACTTTTGCGCAAAAAAATTGCGCGCAATTGTGCGCAATTGACACTAACTTTGTTTTTTCAAATGCGAACCCCCATTTTTTATTGCAGATTTAGATTCTACGTCAAATTTCATGAACATTTTACTTCGACAACTTTTTTTTTCCGCTGCGCGAAACGGGCGCCAGGAGCGTTCAAAGTTGCTAAAGTCATCAAAATTGCGCAAAACATGGATTATGGTAAACCCCAAGTGTGGCACATGACTTTACATTGTTTTTCAGCGCTGATTCACGTGGTGCTGTCAGTTTTTAGATTTAGCTCAGTTTTTTCGATTTCATAAGCTTAATCTACGTCTTTTGGTGAAATATTACAGTTTTTCCGAAGTATCAACTTTGCCAGTAGATTTATTTTCCCTCACCCTTTCGCACCCCGGGCTTGGGACCGGCTAAGGCGGGCTTAAAAATAAATAACGTGGTGTTTTTTTATTGGACTTGATGAACCCGAAATAACAGCCAGAAACATGGTCGTTTTTTTAAAGAAAAAAGTGGCTTGGTTCCTGCACCCAGAAGGATACTCTGAGAAATCATGAATGTTATGGTACCAAAAGCGTTTGAATACGATTGAATCAAAATAGGTAAACAACTCGGATTTCTCGATTCTCGGACTGCTTATCTGCTGCACTTTGTGACGAGACGTTACTAACCGCTCACGTTACAACTTCAACTCCAAGTTGATCTGTACCCTTAGCCGGTCCCAAGCCCGGGGTGCGAAAGGGTGAGGGAAAATAAATCTACTGGCAAAGTTGATACTTCGGAAAAACTGTAATATTTCACCAAAAGACGTAGATTAAGCTTATGAAATCGAAAAAACTGAGCTAAATCTAAAAACTGACAGCACCACGTGAATCAGCGCTGAAAAACAATGTAAAGTCATGTGCCACACTTGGGGTTTACCATAATCCATGTTTTGCGCAATTTTGATGACTTTAGCAACTTTGAACGCTCCTGGCGCCCGTTTCGCGCAGCGGAAAAAAAAAGTTGTCGAAGTAAAATGTTCATGGAATTTGACGAAGAATCTAAATCTGCAATAAAAAATGGGGGTTCGCATTTGAAAAAACAAAGTTAGTGTCAATTGCGCACAATTGCGCGCAATTTTTTTGCGCAAAAGTATTTTTCCTGAATTCTTTACAAAAAAATAAGGGGAGTTACTTCGACAAGTTTTTTGATTTCCCCACAAACAACGAAATTTAAAGGGTGGTACGTTCATTAAGGACCACCCTGTATACATATATATATTTCAATATAAACCCTTAACTTTTCGTAGGGAGCGAACGGTTTGTCCTACAGAGGTCCGCGTGGTCTCAAAAAATTCTAAAAATTCTATAGAATCTTAAATTGAAGGAAAAGCAATACCTTTATATCAAAATTGTTTGAGTTAGGGCGTTTTGAAAATTTCAAAATTGATTTTGGAACCCTTAGAAGTGACCTACATCAACCAAAAGCTTCGGGGCACAACTAGACCCCAAATGGAGCCTACATACCAAATTTCATCAAAATCGGTCAATGCTAAGTAGCAATAGTGCTGCGTACGGCGGACGGACGGCCAAATTTTGGTTTATTATTTTCAATAATGAACCTTTGGAATCGACCAAGAAAAAAATTTTTCAACACCCCTCAAAATTTGATGGTTTACGTTTCAAGGTACGAAGAATCCAAAAATCGAATGAAAATATGGCCGTCCGTCCGCCGTACGCGGCACTTTTGCCACTTAGCATTGACCGGTTTTGATGAAATTTGGTATGTAGGCTCCATTTGGGGTCTAGTTGTGCCCCGAAGCTTTTGGTTGATGTAAGTCACTTCTAAGGGTTCCAAAATCATTTTTGAAATTTTGAAAACGCCCTGACTCAAAAAATTTTGATATAAAGGTATTGCTTTTCCTTCAATTTAAGATTCTATAGAATTTTTTGAATTTTTTGAGACCACGCCGAGCTCTGTAGGACAAACCGTTCGCTCCCTACGAAAATTTAAGGGTTTATATTGAAATATGTATATATAAATCAAAACACGAGTGTGAATCGCGAAAGAGGCCTAATCTCCGTTCAAATTAGAGCTGACCGAAATGCGATCAATGGTTGGTGATTTTTTTTTTTTTTTTTCCACATTGGATGTTTGGTGATTTTGTAGACGAGTGATCTATATAGAAAAATAATAAACCATTGTGTAATAATTTGCAGCGTTTTTATTCGATTTTTGGATTCTACGTACCTTGAAACGTAAACCATCAAATTTTGAGGGGGTGTTAAAATTTTTTTTTTTCTTGGTCGATTCTAAAGGTTTATTATTGAAAATAATAAACCAAAATAGGGGTTCCCATTTGAAAAAAAAAATTTAGTGGCAATTGCCCGCAATTTATTTGCGCAAAAGTTTTTCTCCTGAATTTTTTACAAAAAAATATGAAAAATGGCGTTGGGCCAATTTTTTTACGCAATTAATTACGGAAATGCCGGAGGGTGGACCATAACTTCTGGGACACCCTGTATAATTTCATTAATATTTAAATTATTTCATTTTATTATAATTCATTTTACCTGCATTCTATCTAATGTATTTTAGGCAGAAGGCGATTATGTTTCGCCGAAACATGTACCACTGACGTAAAATACAAAACTAAACAAGAGTCTCCAACTCTTTATCAAAAACTTTGTTGAATTATGAAAGAGCATAAAATCTGGGAAACAAGCATGAAAAAATCAAATCGATATCCCATTTTTTCCAGAAGAGGGAACGTCACAAAGGTGGCTGCCAATCCCCCATTCTCCCCTACCTTGAAACGTGAACCAACAAATTTTGAGGTCGATTGTAAAGGTTCATTATTGAAAAACAATAAATCAAAATCGAGTTTCTGGGGGATATTTCTGTCTTTTTTGAACGCCCATTAATTAACAGCATAATAACCATTACGCGAGTTGAGTTAAATTTAGTTTGTAAACAGTAACAATTAGCGCGTTACGAGTCCAATTAGCGCGTCAGACATTCCGAGGCTTACGGGCCTTTGTAGGCTGAGGCTGGCGCCCCCGTCTGTCTAAACACCCCGCGAAATCCTGTTCTATTACGGGGAAAACCGTGTAGAGGGCTCCCCCCCCCCCCCAGTGACGTCGAACGCAAACGAAACACGTTTGCCGGGAGGATCTCCGCTTCCCAAAAGGACCGCAAAAGGTAATCCGGGTGCTCCGGGAATTACCCCGCTAAACACCGCACCGCTCATACCGCTAAACATTACACCGATTCCCGTGTTATGTCGGTACTACGGAGAAATTCGAGCGATAATTTGAACAGCATTACAACTGCTATCAGTAACGGAACAGCACTGCCAACACACTCCTTCAAAATTTCCCAGTCAAGGACGCTCAAATTACCCCATTTCCATGATCAAAACCCGCCAAATTACCCACTCCAAAATTTTGGATTTAATGCTTGGAGTCACTGAATAACCTCAGGTAAGTCCTAAAATAGGTATTTATTAAAAACTAGCTGAAAAGCCTACTAAAAGTAGGCAAAAACGATTCCTCCGACTCACTCCTCCACCACTCCCTCCGACTCCTCCCGCCCCCAACTCCGACCGTCTCTGATTCCGCCCACTCTTAACCCCTCCGTGCATACGTACGTACGTACGGTTGGCGTTTTATATTATTAGATAAAGGCGCAGGAGAAAAACGCTGCAAATTATTAAACGAAGGTTTATTATTTTTTTATATATATAGCATTTCCAAGCCAAATGAAACCTTCTCCAAGTCAAATGAAACTTTTTCCAAACATAGCGTATTTCTGTAAAGTAAACAATCGTAGATGAATAATATATTACAAAATTTCAGAAATTCAGTCTTGGAGGTTCAATCAGTCAATGTTCAGTAGCTGTTCAGCTGTTTAAAATGTTCATTTTTGAACGTGGCGGTCTGCTTGAACATTGTAGTCTCTGGACTGATGATGGGGTTATGACCCGAAGCCGGTCTCCAATAAAGAGAATTTTATTACCTGAGGAGTCTCAAAATTTGTCTTTCATGAGTACTCATTGTTTTTAATTGTATCATTTCACTCCATTCAATTATAAATATAGCATTTCCAAGCCAAATGAAACCTTTTCCAAGTCAAATGAAACCTTTTCCAAACCAAATGAAACTTTATGGATTGGTGACTCCCCTTAATTACCTATCGGTTTCTCCGTGAGGGCGTGGCGAGTAGGTAGGTACCCACTCACATTCAACAGTCAGAAATTTCTCAAACTTACTTGTTTCCTATTCTACTAAGGTGAGATCTACTTCGAAAATCCTATGTCTAAAATTCATTGAATAATATATGCGATTATCGCATCAATCTGAAATTTGCAGAGCATCTACCTATCTAGGTACCTCATTTCACTCATTTTCTCAATAGGTTTTATTTGACTTGGAGAAGGTTTTATTTGGCTTGGAAATGCTATAGACCACTCGTCTGCAAAGAACGCGGCTTTGCTATTGTAACCTCCAACCAACCATAGTTATCTCATAGCTGCTTCACAATCAAGTTTATTTGGAAGAAATAAACGCTTCACACTCAGTTCGAAGAAACAGGGATTACTAGGAATTATTATTATACCCTATTTATTAGGAAATTCGAATACTGGTTGCTAAGGACTAGAGGTGTGTAAGACAAGGTCATTTGGCGGATTCGAATCCCAAACGGTCACTCATTACAGAGACCAGGTCTTTTGAATCCGTTCACCCGTTCACTCACAAGACAAACTACCAACCGGTCAGAAGTCCCAAAAACAAGCGAGTCTGTAAACCGAACGAGTCGAAACGTTGAGTTCCAGGTCGTGACTCGAAAAAACGCTGAATCGAAAAACCGAACGAGTCGGAATAGGTTGAGTAGGTGAGGAGGCGATTTGAATGAATCGAATGAGCTAAAAGACGAAAACAAAATTTGTTTCATTTAATGAAAGGTCGATTCGAATCGTATGAATCAGTCTTCGAGTGTGTTTTGTCTTTTTAATCCTCAGTCCATTCTTCACTTGGATGATGGAAGGTTTTGCTTACAAAACCACTTCCATCTACTTCTTTCTGTTGATACTTCCTTGTCATTTTCACACATTAATGATCCATGTACAAACATGAATGTATATAAATATACATTATACATCCATATTGCGGGCAATTAATTTATTTTGTTGGCCTTCTGCCATTGTTCTCGGAATTTAACCGGAAAACTCGATTGGTGGGTTGATGAAAGAATGACCGTGTTCATTTTGACAACCCGTTCAGTTCTGACAAGGTCATTTTGAAGATAAGGTATTTTCAATACGTTCACTCATGACCAGCACACCTTTACTAGGGACGCAGAACTGAGTACAACTCGAAGAAGCGAACAACCATCCCATTTTGGTCAGCTAAAATTTGAACGGTTTCTGATTTATTGGAAGTCTGACCCTTAAGTTCTCATAGAGAGAGAACGGTTGGTCCTACAGAGCTCTGGGTGGTCTCAAAAAAATTCGATACTACTGATATTGATGAAAAAAACAATACCTTTATATCGACATTTTTGAGCTAGGACGTTTTCAAAATTTCAACCCTTATTTTTCAAACCTTAGAAGTGACTGACATCAACCAAAAGCTTAGGGGCACAACTAGACCCCAAATGGGGCCCATAAATTTCATCAAAATCCGTCCATGGGTGCATGGGAACGGGAAAATTTTTTATTAGATTTTTGCATTCTACGCACCTTGAAACGTAAACCAACAAATTTTGAGGGGGAATGAACTTTTTTTCTTTGGTAATATAAAACCAAAAGAGAGAAAAAAGTTAAGTGGGTGTGACACATAGCCTCCTCGTTTGTGGATTTTACGTTTGCGCATGCGCAAAGGCTACCTTCAATCTGTGGTGGGGGGGGGGATGATTTCCGTCGAGTCCATGTCATGAAATTGGATGGATGGTGAAGGAAGAAAGGATGTTACAAGGAAATTCACGTTTGCGCATACGCAGTGGCTACTATCAGTCTGGAGGCAATGATTCTCATAAGGTACCATCTGAACCATCCTGGAAAATTTCATCAAATTCGGATGAAAAATGTCGGTGATATAAATGTTGCAAGGATTCTACGGTTGCGCACGCGCAGAGGCTATTGTCGATTCGTGGGCTAATTTTCATAGGGGACCATCTACACTCCAATCCGCACAGTCCCTGAAAAGTTCATCGAAATCGAATGAGAAATGTAGAAGTTATGGCTGTGGCAAGGATTTCTTGACAGACTGACTCCAAACCAAAATTGTTCAGAAAGGTCTGAAACGTAAAACGCGAGTGGAAATTTTGATTTTGGGATTTTTTTTTCAACCTTAAAAAGTGAAAACAAACCTTTCGCTACTTCGGTAGACTTGTAAGCAAAACCGAATAAAAATTTGGCCGTCCGTACGCCGTACCCCGGCACTTTCTTTAGCAACACTGGACCGATTTGGTTCAAATTTGGTATGTGGACTCCATTTGGGGTCTAGTTGTTTGGTTGATAAGCTTTTGGTTGATGTCAGTCACTTCTAGGGGTTGAAAAATTAAGGCTGAAATTTTCAAAACGCCCTAGCTGGAAAACTCTCCATATAAATGTATCGTTTTTTCATCAATTCAAAATAGTTTAGGATTTTTGGAATCGAATGAGACCAACCGGAGCTCTATAGGACCAACCGTTCGCCCCTTATGAGGACTTAAGGGTTGGACTTACGATAAATCAGAAACACGAGTGTGAATCGCAAAAGATGTCCGTTCAAGTTATATCAGACCAAAATGCGATCAGTGTTCGATTCTTTCCAGAGCTCTGTATTTTCAATGGTATGTCACGAAATTATAGTAGCAAACCTCGGATTCGGATTCAGCACCCCTAAAAACAAAAGGAATCGAAGAAATCAGAAACCCCCACAACTTTCCTATGAAAAACACATTTTGACTGGACTAACAGAATTTCTTGTAGATTTATGAAACTCAACCGCAGATAGTTACAACGTAATGGACCAACATAACCCTGTCCCGGCGGAATAAATGTGGAGCAGAAAGGTGGTTTTAGGTTTACCTCAGATGGCGCCACAATCGGGAAGTTTTTAATTAAACTGGTTCCCTGTTAAGAGACAGACACCACTGTAGGTGACTTTCTTCTTTCACTGTACTTTATGCTACAAAATTTATAGGTACACTAAATAACTACACGTGTACCTAGAGAGTTTCGCCTTTAAACACGCTGTACTCACGGACTCGGATAATTTTAAACATTCAAACCGGACGGTTATTACGTTGGGCCGTTTCAAAGGAAGAACGTTCATCCTTTTAGAGTGGATGCCGACGTCTGTGGTAGTTAAATCCCCTTTCAGAAAGGTCGCGGTTTCTCCTGCTTCCAACATTTTACGCAGAGCTAAAATGTAAGAAAACAAGCAGCGTTGGGAGAAAATTATTTAGAAAGCTTAACATGTAGGAAACGGGGTTTTCACCACTCAGCAGACTTTTCAACTTTTTGTGAAGCGCGAGTTAGAATGTGTTGTTTGTAAGGAGTGCGGAAACGTGACAACCGCATTTTTGGGCTTCTGTTTTTGAACGGCGGATTTATTCATGAAGAAGGGTTCATTTTGTGTTTAGATGTTTACGAGCGTGTTTTCAGTCTAACTAGAATGAATATTACTCGGACGGCATTAGGCTGGAAGGAAACAACTACAAAAACCTAGTTTTGAGTAATCAGGCATCATATTTATTTCAAGTTTGCCAATAAGGTGATAATTTCATTGGAATTTCCTTCTTTTCTTCTAAGACTTAATGTTAGGGCAAATCAAGAACGATCTGCAGTTGATCTTGTATTCTTCTGTTTGTGTTTGTTATTCTTGACTTTGCTACCTTTCTTATCGTCGTCGTCGTCCTTGAGGGACAGAAATAGTCGCCAATCGAATCCAAGCCTGCGCAATTCGCTATTCTGATTCCCCAATCTCCAGAGAATCAGTCCGTCTTCAATCGTCTCGTCTCGTCGTTGTCAGTCAAGCGCCACGATTTTTCTATACCTCTTCGAAGGTCTCTGAATCCTCCCAAAGCCATTCCAACTCACTGGAAAATCTGTCCCTGTATCCTGGTCTTCTGTTCCTGGAGAGCTGTCACCATCTTCACTACGCTTCATACAATTGGATCTGTCTGTAAGTACGAACTATTTTTTTTTTTTTTTTTTTTTTTTATAACTCCCCTCGAAGACAAAATGTCTTTTTTGACGGAGGGGGCACGCCATAAAGAAAGTAAACAAATAAATAAATAAAATAATGGGGAGGACGCCCAGGACTCACCCGACGCCGGCCCTAGGGATGAGGGAAGATGAGGAAGGTGGGGGTGGGAGAGAGGGATGAAGGGAAGTGCCTCTATAGAACGACCACCAGTTCAAATATGAGCCGAGCAGGACACGGGTGGTGATACCACGGAGTACGCCTACTGAGATGCCCAACTCACGCAACTCCGTGGCACTTTTCCCGCACCACACCCCGCGCCATGATAAGGTTGCAGCCATCACCCTGATGTTGTTGGGTGCCACTCCTTTTAGCTCCGACACCGCTTGCCGTAAATCATTTCTATCATACTTTCTTATCTTAGCCCGCCAAGTCTGCTCCATGTCCAAGCTGCCATTGACAACTTGGACATCCAGGATAATGCAAGACTGGTCGGGCTTGACGGCAACGATGTCGGGCTTCTTACCCTGGTCACTTGGCATGTGATACAATCTTTCCCTCTCAACATCCCAGCCGCTAGATGACAAAGCACCTGCTATCTGCTTGGCGACCGCATCATGACGTAAAATGCGGCCCCCATGAGTCCCAGGACATTGCTGCACTACATGATACAGATGTTCATTTCCACTCCGACAGGCGCGGCAAAGGGGTAGAGTTGTCCCACGACTACCCCTCGAACACCGTACCGCAGTTGGCAGAGTTGCCATGCGGACGGCGTGGAAGTGTCGGTAGTCGCGGGCCCCAATGCCCTCCGAAGCCCAATCTACCCACTGGGAAGAGATTAGGCTTTCGGAGCACTGTCGGAGTTCTTTACCATCTACTGACTCATGCAGCGCAGCAGCGAACTCAGCAGACGAACTGGGTTTTGGAGCAGATGGTGTTGCTCGGTCGCACCATGCTAACTGCTGCCTGACAAAATCAAGATCAGCAGCCGCACGGGCGACCTCCCAGCTCGACCCTTGAAGGGCTAGCAGGCGCTGGCGGCGCAGGGAAGGGATACATGCCGAGAGAGACACAATGCCAAGCCCACCGGATTTGACCGGTGCGTGAACATAGGCACTTGGGACACCAGGTGGGAACCTCAGCCAAGAGCGCACAGCAGAGCGAACTTGTCGATCTAACTCTTGCAGCCTCCCCGCCGTAAGCCTGCCAAAGACTAACCCATAGGTCAGCTTTGGCAGTAAGTACGTGCGGAGGAGGCGCAGCTTCTGCTGTGGCTTCAATGGAGCCTTGGTAACGCGAGCTAGCGCTCTACCAAGGTCCACACGGCTGGCACTAATGGTGGCCACCCCCATGAAGTCGACTCCAAGGTACCGCCAAACCTCCAACACGGATCGAGATGGGATGGGGGATTGTCCTATCACAAAACCCCCATCCACAACTTTCACCTTATGTTGGCGACCCGACGGGACCAAGGAGACCGACCCACACTTATCGGGGTTAACCACAAGTCCACACCTGGCTAGCTGCCTAGCAAATGCATTGAGGGCGATCTGCAAGCCCTCACGGGTTTCTGCAAGTAGGATAACGTCATCGGCAAAAGCCAATGCTCCTACTCGCACCCCAGGGGCGAGATCAAACCCTACTTCTGTCGGCAGCTTACCCAAGGCCGTGTCCACGACCAGGTTGAAGAGGAGTGGTGATAGGGGATCCCCCTGGCGTACCCCACGCCCAATCCGTACATCCCCTGACACCTCACCTCCTGCCTCCAGGACCGTCACGCCTTCCTGGTACAGAGAGGCCACATACTCGATTAACCGAGATGGGGCCCCGACACCACGAAGGCAATCGGTCAGGGCAAGGTGACTGACTGTATCAAAGGCCTTAGCGACGTCCAGAGCAGCCAGATGGAGTTGGCGGCGCTTCATACGGGCCAGCGAGATGACAGTTTGGAGAACTGTAAGGTTCTCCGCCGTGCCATCTGCCGGCCGAAACGCTCTCTGGACGTCACCAATGATACCAGCCACCTGGAGGCGAGATGCCAGTACTTTCTGGAAGTGGCGGAAGACCACCGAGGACACAGAGATCGGTCGATAGCCTCCAGGCCCACTTCCCCCTTTCTTTGGGATGAACACCGTTCGGGCTCGGGTTAACGCTTTCGGGGGTCTTCCCGCAAGGAGGAGTAGGTTGAGGACGAGCAGCTTAATCGTCTTAGGTGCTTTATTCCAGCGACGGGCGGAAATACCATCAGGTCCAGCGGAAGTGGAGTTCTTGACACGGCACTTATGTGCCTCGTCAGACAGCACCGGCGCACACATGATGCTGCGCAAGGAATCCCTGGTAGAGACTGGGGGAACCACACGCTCTCCAGGGTCGTGACTGGGAGCACTCAGAAGTGGCTCCCAGAAATCCACAAACTCCCGGAGAGGGGGTTGAACTTGATTTTCCCCAGGCTCTTCCAGTACCTCCGCAGCCACACGCGCCGGATGCTTCCTCCACAAACTCTGAACCCGGTGGTACTCCCGCCGTCTTGCTTGTTTCGCTGCTCTGCGACCTCCACGCAACACCACTCCAGGAGGTGGTCCCCCCTGGTGCTGCGTCACGGTCGCGTCCCCAACCCGCGGGAAGATTCTCCCTAAATAGGCTGCCACCTCATTTTCCAGGTTATCCAGCCCTTCAGCAGCCCGCCTCGCCAGATCCTGCAGGTAGGTGCTTTCATAGCCTTCAATACGACCTACCTGCCCCCCGAGCCTCAAGACTTCAGTCTTCAGATCGGCAAGAAGACCGGAGGTCCCGGGGGAGGGATACTGAATGGCAGGCTGCTGCTCCACGTCAGCAATAGGAGATGCGGGAGAAGCCCCACTGCTATTTGCCAGGATTGCTTCCTGGACAAGCTGCTTATAGTGGGGCTTCAGGCGGATGTTCTTGATGGCAATGACTGTGCGCATGGGAAAATGTTCGCTTAAATAGACATTGATATTGCGTACCCCATCGCGCACAGCCACCACCTCATCTGCCGCCATCCTGCGCAATTCCTCGGAAGCATACCTGTGCTGTACTCGTTCAATATCAATAGCAGCATTAGCAGCAACAGGATGCTTCCGTCTGACGTGGAGACCAAGGCCGGACCTGGTAGTGAAAGCCCGCTCACAATGGGCACACTGGTGGTTCAAAGAGGCAGTGGAAGAGGAAGAGGGTAGGGATGAAGAGGAAGAGGAGGAAGGTGAGGATGGCCGACGCCCCTGCCTGGGGCGCCTCTGAGCGCCTCCCCTAGAACCCCGCGTGCCAATGGGCAGGCGGGGGTTATGAGGCTCGTCGTCTTCTTCGTTCATAACGGGGGGGCGCTTGTAATGAAGGGTCAGGGAACCCGTTAACAGGGGTCCCCTCCCTAGTCGCCAGAGGGTCATTCAGCCACCCCTGGAATTTCAAGAGGGGTTCACCAGGGAAACCTAATGGGACCACCTCTGTCCATCCCAGGGGGCCCGGGTTGCGCGACGGGGACGCATGACTAGGGTAGGGATAAGAAGGGCTCCAAGGAGATAAAAACACCCTCTATTACCCTACCCCAACAACCCGTAATACCAGATTGCAACTCCACGAGTCCTCCACTTACAGTGTCCTGATGGAAGTGAATTTTCTTTTGTTCAGCTTCCACTGCATCGCTCTCGCTGCTATCACCACTCTCATCGTTTCGTCCCCGAGGTTTTCTGATGGGTGTCCATTTCCGAAGTAATTGGAGTATCTTCAAGACTACCAAACGATACGAGTCCCCCCTCAGAGCGCCATTGCGTTGACCGTGAGAGACATCGTCCTGGTCAGTCAACCTATTTCGATTTTGTATAATATTGTAACTGACAGTAATAGAAGTAGGAGGAGCTCCTTTAGGAACAACCTGTTTGGCTATTTTAACTAGCCTTTCCTTTTGTGGTTTTACCACGTTTTTCCAATAGGTAGGTACCTACTTAGCATCAAATAGGTAGGGTACAATTACCGAGAAACATTTCATTTTATATCGAATTTTACTCTGGATATAATTGAACATTATCACCCTATTAAATTGATTGACTTTGAAAGTTTGTTTCTATTATTGAACCTTTTCTCTGTTCAAACACTCATTTCCTACTTTGAAAAAATGCAATATCTGTAGTAGGACGCCTAAAATTCAAATTATATGTGGTCGGTTCCTTTCTGAGATTTTGGAAAACGCTGTAAGCGAATCTGATTGATGAACCAACTCAGTTCCAATCTGAGGAATTCTAAACGACTAATCACATTCTACCTTCTGTTTTTTGGAATCAGTCTTCATCAGTCTTCTAGTTGAAAGAGATACCTTACATGAACTTACCCTCACAAATCCTCCAAAATATGTTTATAGGTTTTTATGTAATCTAATGTCTTCAAGTTTTCAAACCCTCCATTTCCATTTGGTTGGTCGTTGGGGTTGCAATTTTCAAAAATGCCCTAGTAGGTAGTAGGTACCTATGGTCGGTGGGTAAAAAATAGACAGATAGTGACAAAAACAAAGTTGTGATCTTTGTAGAAGAGTGATCTATACAGGAAAATAATAAACCGTTTTTTACCTACCAACTTTTTTGACATGGATATGTCTTAGTTCTGGGGGTCATTCCAAAATTTTCGACACAAAACAATGTAACGTTTTTTTTCTGCTGCTGTTGAACGCAGGAAGCTGAAATTTGAGAGGCAGGGTCAATCGATACATACTTGACAAAGTTGATGATCACTGATCAGCTGAGTGAGCTCATCATTTAAATTGCCATCACAAGACATATCCATGTACAGATGTATCTGCATGCAGTGTAGATACTTTTATTTTTAAATTTTTTACCTACCAACTAAGAACTAAACTCTTCACACTCGATTCGAAAAAAAGGAAGCTTCAAATGGAAATTAGATTACTGGTTGCTAAGAAGGCAAAACTGAATACAACTCGAAGAAACGAACAGCGATCGCGTTTCGGTTAGCTAAAACGCTGCAAATCATTGCTCAAAGGTTTATTATTTTCTAAATAGATCACCCTTCTGTATAGATCCCTCCCTACCAACCGTAGGTACCTACTATCTCCTAGGGCATTTTTGAAAATTTCAACCCCTACCACTAACCAAATGGAAATGAAGGGTTGAAATGTTCAAAAATGCACTAGTACGTAGTAGGCACTTATGGTTGGTAGGGAGGGATCTATACAGAAAATAATGAACCTTTGAGCAACGATTTGCACCCCCCCCCCCACTCAAAATTTGTTGGTTTACGTTTCAAGTTACGTAGAATCCAAAAATCGAATACACAATTTCCCGTCCTTTCGCCGCACACGGCACTTTCCTTAGTTAAGGGGTGAAAATTAAGGGTTGAAATTTTCAATAATGCCCTGGGTCGAAATAAAGGTATACTTTTTTCACCAATTTTAAATAGTATTGAATTTTTCGAATTTTTTTGAGACCACCCAGAGCTCTGTAGGACAAACCGTTCGCTTCCTAGGAGAACTTAAGGTTCGGAATTACGATAAATGCAATCACTGTAGATACGTGGTAGGTAAGTGGTGACAGTGACAAAGCCGAGTTCTTTGCAGACGAGTGATCTATATAGAAAAGTAATAAAACCTTGTGGAATAATTTGCAGCGTTTTTTTACACTCCCACAATTTAAAATTTTTTTTGTCGAGAGTCAGCTAAATCTACTTGAAAAATTTTCACCTATTTTGGTTAATTTGAATGAGAACCGCATGGACAATATGGTTCGGTTCGTGCTTTCACCTCACTTTTGATTGCGATTGAGCTCTGATGATGGAAATATATTGGCAATAAAGATTGGCAATAACGGCGTTTATTTTTGGATGACCCCAGTCCCGATAGTTGACATAGTTTCAGATAAAGACATAGAAAACTTCTTGTAGAGCTAAATAATAACAAAAATGCAGTAAATTCTGCAATACTTAAGAGGGTACAAAGGTGTTTTTATTCATTATCTTTTCATTTCGCTAGGATCTACGATATTTGCAAGTTTGCGCCCCGTCGGTAAATAACCTTTGGAGCTGGAGAGCCGGCGCTCAAATGGGAAATAGCGGTATTTGTATTCCATCAGGAAAAGTATTCTCAGAAGGACGGCAACGAGAGGGGAATGACTGATGCTTTGGCGGCTCCCGAGGGTAATCAAGAACCTGGTAGATGCCGATCTCCCCTTTCTGTGTTCCACTCCCTACGCCAAGAGCATAATTTACATACATAATAGAATTCGTAATACATTATTTGTACCCCGTACGAAACGGTTACCACCTTCGACATCGGAACCTCGATACCCAACTTTCAATGATGAACCTCTGGTGTCGAACAAGAAATACACATTTTCAACCATCCCCTTAAAATTTGTTGTTTTACTATGGGGTAGTTGCATGATATTTTAAAAATATTTTTCTATGTACATAGAATGTATAATATAGTAGATGTATAATATAATAGATAATATAGTAGATGTATAGTTAATAATATTATAGTTGATTATTATAATAATTATGATTATGATCATAACAATTATGACAATTATGATTATTATAATAATAAAATATTTTTCTATGTACATAGAATGTATAATATAGGTAGTATATGTATAATATAATAGATAATATAGTAGAGGTATAGTTAATAATATTATAGTTGATTATTATAATAATTATGATTATGATCATAACAATTATGACAATTATGATTATTATAATAATAAAATATTTTTCTATGTACATAGAATGTATAATATAGGTAGTATATGTATAATATAATAGATAATATAGTAGAGGTATAGTTAATAATATTATAGTTGATTATTATAATAATTATGATTATGATCATAACAATTATGACAATTATAACAATTATGACAATTATGATTATTATAATAATCAAATATTTTTCTATGTACATAGAATGTATAATATAGGTAGTAGATGTATAATATAATAGATAATATAGTAGATGTATAGTTAATAATATTATAGTTGATTATTATAATAATTATGAGTGGGCGTCGGTGGTCTAGTGGACAGTGTACCCGACTGCGGTGATAAGATGAGAACCGTCTAGCGGGGACGCGCGTTCGAGTCTGGTCGTCGCAGAAAGTTTTCTGTCTATTAGACGATCGGCTCTCTCGTTCCAACCCAGGGCGGTGATGTTTGGGAAGCCATGAGCGAAATCATCAGAACAAATTCTGATCTCCCCTTAGGGAGACAGCTGATGACGTCCGCGACGCCAAGAGTGGCAGTCGGACGAAAATTCAACCTGAAATGGTTGCTTACTTTACTTTACTTACTTTTTTACTATAATAATTATGATTATTGTAATAATAAAAATATTTTTCTATGTACATAAAATGTATAATATAGTAGATGTATTATACAGGGTGTCTACCATTTGGATGGACCAAACTTCAAGGATCGATTTTACAACTAATTTGCAACAAAAAAATGTCTCGTAGCAATTTTTTCTCAACCCACTCAAAATTCTTTTTTTTCCACTTTAAAGTTTTTATTCGTATTTTCGACCTTGCAGCACTAAAATGGTCATAACTCCCTTATTTCTCATGCTACTTCGAATCTAAGGACACCGTTGGACGGAGCGTTAAATTTTCTATCCATTTAGTGGGAAACCCAGTTTTTTAAAGCCATTTGTAAAAGCAAAAAAATAAATCAAAGTCAACATTTATAATTTTTTTCGAAAATCGACATTTTTCTGGCTAACGATTCTCCCGTAAAAAACGCTGCAAATCATTGCTCAAAGGTTTATTATTTTTCTGTATAGATCACCCTTCTGTATAGATCACTGGTTCTCCATCAATAGCACCAAACACCATCTGTATTCTCCCTTGACCTTCCCTCTCGAATTTCAGCTTCCTGCGTTCACTAGGATTGAAAATGGCTTCGGAGCTCACTCAGCTGATCAGTGATCTGAGGAGTGAAGAAGATCTCCTCGAATGCTGGAGACGCCTGGAAGAGCACTTCCATTCAATAGGATTGAAAATGGCTGCGGAGCTCACTCAGCTGATCAGTGATCTGAAGAGTGAAGAAGATCTCCTCGAATGCTGGAGACACCTGGAAGTGCACTTCCATTCAATAGGATTGAAAATGGCTTCGGAGCTCACTCAGCTGATCAGTGATCTGAGGAGTGAAGAAGATCTCCTCGAATGCTAGAGACGCCTGGAAGAGCACTTCCATTCAATAGGATTGAAAATGGCTGTGGAGCTCACTCAGCTGAACAGTGATCTGAGTAGTGAAGAAGATCTCCTCGAATGCTGGAGACGCCTGGAAGAGCACTTCCATTCAATAGGATTGAAAATGGCTTCGGAGCTCACTCAGCTGATCAGTGATCTGAAGAGTGAAGAAGCCTTTGAGCAATGATTTGCAGCGTTTTTTACCCACCAAAATTTTTTTTACCTACCAACTTTTTTTTACCTACCAGCTAGGTACTACCTACCACACCATACTGGCTTCACACCTTCACAATCAAGTTTATTAGAAAGAACTAAACGCTCCACACTCGATTGGAAAAATAGAAAGCTTCATACGGAAATTTGATTACTGGTTACGCAGAAGGCAAAACTGTATACAAATCGAAGAAATGAACAGCGATCGCATTTTAGTCCGATAAAATTTGAATGGAGATTAGACCTCTTTTGCGATTCACACTCATGATTCTGTTTTATCGAAGGAAAACCTTCAAGTACTCGTAGGGACCGAACGGTTTGTCCTACAGAGCTCCGGGTGGTCTCAAAAATTTTTAAAAATTCAATACTATTTAAAATTGGTGAAAAAACGATACCTTTATTTCGAGAGTTTTCGAGCTAGGGCACTCTTGAAAATTTCAACCCTTAATTTTCACCCCTTAGAAGTGACCTACATCAACCAAAAACTTCGCGGCACAACTAGACCCCAAATGGAGCCCATATACCAAATTTGAACCAAATCGGTCCAGTGTTGCTAAGAAAAGTGCCGCGTACGGCGTACGGCGTACGGCGGACGGACGGAAATTTTTTTATTCGATTTTCGTGTTCTACGTACCTTGAAACGTAGGTAAAACATCAAATTTTGAGGGGGGGTTAAAATTTTTTTTTTCTTGCTCGATTCCAAAGGCTTATTATTGAAAATAATAAACCAAAATACCGCTATCGTGGTGCACTCAACGGTAAAAACTACCCCAAGATCTCTCATTTCCAACGGTATGTCCGTTTCAAGGTTTAAGAGGAAAGTTTCTTTGAAAAAATTGAGTGTTATGCGAAAAAACGTGCTTCTTTAGGCATATTCCGCTAGAGAGTCGACCTAGTATTATTGCCTTCACTTTTCAAGGATTGCAATAAAAAGTCCACCAAATTACATTAAATGTAATTTAATGTAAATTACATGTAGAAATTTTCTACTCGTATTTTACGTTTTGGACCTTCCTGAACAATTTTGGTACCGTGTCTGTCCATCTGACAGTCGGTCTGTCTGTCTGAAAGCAAAAGGAAGCTACTGCCCGATTTCGATTAAATTTTCGGCGATGTTCTCCATAAAAATCAAAGTCAAAGCATTAAATTTTCAAAATCAAATTCAAAAATTTAATTTTTTTTAGAAATTACTTAATTTATTTTTAATTAAATTTTTATTTTAGAGTGGCCCCGCCATAGCGCTACTTATTACGGGCAAACAATAAAACAATTTTGAGAGGGGGTTAACTTCTTTTTTCTTGCTCGATTCCAAAGGCTTGTTATTGAAAATAATAAACCAAAAAATGGCATTTTCTTTTTTAAAAAAAAATCGGAGAACATGGCCGAAAATTACATCAAAATCAGTTTTGTATTGCTTTTGCCATCTACAAGGACTTTCAGACAGACAGACCGACTGTCAGATGGACAGACACGGTACCAAAATTGTTCAGGAAGGTCCAAAACGTAAAATACGAGGAGAAATGTAATTTGGTGGACTTGTTATTGCAATCCTTGAAAAGTGAAGGCAATAATACTTGGTCGGCTCTCTAGCGGAATATGCCTAAAGAAGTACGTTTTTTCGCATAAAACTCAATTTTTCCAAAGAAACTTTCCTCTTAAACCTTGAAACTGACATACCGTTGGAAAGGTGAGATCTTGGGGTAGTTTTTCCCGGTGAGTGCACCATAACAGCGGTATTTTTTACGAGGGAATCGTTAGCCTGAAAAAATTTCGATTTTTGAAAAAAATTATAAATGTTGACTTTGATTTATTTTTTGCTTTTACAAATGGCTTTAAGAAACTGGGTTTCCCACTAAATGGATAGGAAATTTAACGCTTTGTCCAACGGTGTACTCAGATTTGAAGTAGCATGAGAAATAAGGGAGTTAAGACCATTTTAGTGCTGCAAGGTCGAACATACGAATAAAAACTTTAAAGTGGAAAAAAAGAATTTTGAGTGGGTTAAGAAAAAATTGCTAAGAGAGATTTTTTGTTGCAAATTAGTTGTAGAATCGTTCCTTGAAGTTTGGTCCATCCAAATGGTAGACACCCTGTATAATAGAATGTATTATATTATATATACGTTATGGTGGGTTCCTCCTCCCGAAGCTGACCTTCCTCTTTGTCGGAAGACATGGTATTTGCAAAGGAACAACACTTCCGAATTGTAAACTAATTTTATTACCTAACGAAACTGTACTGTTTCAGAAACGGAACTCGAGTTAGCAATATTCCCCCTCGGACAGCATTTACTACAAATTTGATATAAAAAATGATCACATGACACCTCAAAGGTTCACACTCAAGCGAGCTACAACAATAACTGTTCGAACACAACTAGAGGAGGGCTTAACAGGTGCCCCCTCTCTTTTATCAATAGTTTCAAAACCTGTCACGAGGGGATTTTTGAGCAGCTAGTGACGACACTACTGTGTTTCTCGAGTTTAAAACAATAACGATTGTTTAAAATACAATGTCAGTAAATCTGATGATATTGCAAGTAAAATGGTAAACGTTCAATCGGGTTCAATCCGGGTTTGAGTCTTCGTTTTCATCAATCCATCACATATAGAATATATAATATGTACAGTTGCATGATATTTTAAAAATATTTTTCTATGTATTGAATCTCTATTGAAGTACTTATCTGTAAGTAATTAAACTCCCAGAAACGCTTCCTAATAAATTAGAGCCTTTAAAAAAACGGTATTTTCGGAATCAAGCGGGAAAACCTACATCTACGCTCATAAATAACTAACTGACACTTAAAAACGACGCAGGTTGTTAGAGATGGGCGGTATTCAAAATAACCACAGTTAAACATAATAACAGTTAAAAATAACTTATTACCGGGTTTCGTTAATTCTACTTGGAACCTATTACCAAAATAATCCTGTTACTAAATAACGTTTCAGGGAAGGCTCCAAAATGTGTGGAGCCAGAACAATAGCTTGGGTTTATTAATCGAAAAAGATTGAAAATACACGTAAATATGTCGGGAATAACTTGATAGAAACCCCAACTTAGGTAGGAAACGAAAACTAGAGATCAACGGAATGATACTTCGGATTGAGGTAACAATATAACATGATAAACAAACGAACGTAGGTCGGGAACGAAAAGTAGAAATCATAGAAACGATACCTTGGAATGGTATGTCGGAATGAGCTTCTGAGAAGGTCACTGAGATGACCTACTACCCACCCATAACGCAAATGTAACCGTTTTGCCCATCTCTACAGGTTGGTAACTAAGGTGCAAATAAACAGAAAATGAATAATGTTTAGAGAAAATCTGACTACATAAATTATATTGACTGAGTACTTATCGAAGTGACTATCCTACAGAAATGCCGAATAACTAACAATGAACAACTGAATAAATAGCGAGAAATAAGAAGGAAAAAAATCAAGAAAAAATACCCTACTAGGAACCTACAAGAGTACCCACTGAATTTCTCTGAAGAATTCGACAGCCAAGAACTAAGAGAAGTCGCCAGCTTTCTGTTTCATCCCTCAAAATCTCCTTTCTTCCACTTCTTTAAGCTAGATTGTAGAACACACTAAAGAAATGTAATTTCTTTAGGATCCAGTCAAGGTGAGTAGAGAAGAGGAGGTGAGCTCACGCTCGACAGCTGGGAAGTGGCGTGACGTCACCGGAGTCTCTGTTCGCCATACCACTTTTCCCGCTTTAGACATTTTGTAAGTAGGTACTTCAACCAGCAAGTTGTGATGGAATTATGGGAAAATTCACGTGAATTGTTATCCCGGGCATTTTTAGTACCTAATAGGTACATGGACCGCTTTTGACGGAAATTTAAACCTTTGTGCTATGGAACTAAATCGATTTCATTCCTTGCCTGTAGGTGAATTTCCCGACACGAACTTTTAGAATACAAGCCAATGAAAATAGAGATTTGAAACAATTATCATTTCTCGATAAAATTCAAATTGTTCACTCAAATTTAGCATTTAAGAGTTATTTTATCCATTTTATGGTGAATTTCTTGTGTTCTACAATAAGTACTATAGAATCATTCATAAACTTTGTTCAAATTATTCAATTAAAAAAAATTGTACTTATTTTATTCTAGAAATTTTTGCATGAAATGTTTCAGTTTCTGTGAAACTTCAACTTTAGTGTGGTTCGAAAAGATGCACTTTTTTGTACAATTTTTAATTTTGCCCCTCAAAATTTGATGGTTTACGTTTCAAGGTACGTAGAATCCAAAAATCGAATAAAAATTTGGCCGTCCGTCCGCCGTTCGCGGCACTTTCCCCACTTAGCATTGACCGATTTTGATGAAATTTGGTATGTAGGCTCCATTTGGGGTCTAGTTGTGCCCCGAAGATTTTGGTCGATGTAGGTCACTTCTAAGGGTTCAAAAGTGAATTTTGAAATTTTGAAAACGCCCTAACTCAAAAATGATGATATAAAGGTATTGTTTTTCCTTCAATTTAAGATTCTATAGACTTTTTTGAGACCACGCGGAGCTTTGTAGGACAAACCGTTCGCTCCCTACGAGAATTTAAGGGTTGGACGTACGATAAATCAGAAACACGAGTGTGAATCGCAAAAGAGGCCTAATCTCCGTTCAAATTTCAGTTGACCGAAATGCGATCGATTTTTTCTTCATGTTGGATGGTTGGTGGCTTTGCAGACGAGTGATCTATATAGAAAAATTATAAACCATTGTGTAATAATTTGCAGCGTTTTTACAAACTGTGTACTAATGTGCAAATATACCTATGTTTTCCGTCATTGCTCAGAGTTCTTGTATTGACTGCTCCCCGCATTTCCTCATTACAAATACCTCATTTCAATGATCGAGCACAAGATCATCATTGCGGAGCGTTTCATCAAGGAATTCCGATGTTTGCTCACCCATATCGTGTTTTCTTTACCATCTACACCCTGAAGGTTCTCCTCATTGCTGTCTTTAGCCTTTAATCCGCTTATCTTACATCCCCTTCTTAATACGCCTCAGGGGCAGAACGTCCTTCTTTATCCGAGAGTTTCCAACCACTTTCCCCACCATAAATATGTAACCGCAGGGTTGAACCAGGCACAAGGTGAAAGTAAGTTTGCGGTGGTTACGCCAAGGGTTGGAGGAAGTTGTGAAAAGGAGCTTATACCTTCAACCCTTGACTTCGCTACCCCCCATATGAATTTATATAGCTCATCCTATTTCTCCTCTCTCCCTCCATTCCAAAGTAATATTGAGATAATGTGAATAGGTTTCTCATCGCCATAAAAATACTCTCCCGTCAATTTCCTTTACATAAATTTTCACTCGTGGAGAAATATCGGGTCTCTCCGTAATCCGATCTCCCTCGCATTTTCTTCCGACTGCTTCGCTTATTTTATATCCTCCATTTCATGTTAAATTGATGATTCCGGGTAAAACAAGATGATGCATATATCAGGACGTGAAATTATATTCTTTTTTCTTACTAGATTCCAAAGGTTCATTGTTGAAAATAATTATAATAAACTAGGTACACGCGTCACAAGCTATCTACCGGGATGTCTACGGGAACCCGACCGTCGTGTCGCAGGCTGTCTTCCGCTCTTAACTTCCCAAAAAATCGAAAAAAATGTCTCTTCTAAATTGCACCAAATCCAGACTAGTTCGACTATTTCACAAAGCAAAAGCTATTGCAATTCCCCGACATGTATGTGAAAAATTTATTCGTCTTCCGCAGGGAATACAATGTTTGGTACCCCTTCTTTGAACATCGCAAGTATATACCGGACTGAAGATAGCAATATTCCTTGGCAATATTCAGAAAAAAATCAGTAAAGTCAATGATACTCAACCGAATTGAACAAAATTTTAGCAACATACTCCCCCGAGTTATGCGCACCAGATAGGAGTGGAAAGATGTGTAGCAAAGGAGGGGACAATTCTAAAATTCAATATTTTAACGTTAAACAATCGGTAAAATCGTAGGGTGGAGTGGGGCAATTGCGACCCAAAATTACAACAGTTCAACTTCGATCCTCTGTAACTTTCCTTTGAAAACGCTATTTTCACTTTATTTTTATTTAATGAGTAGCTTATTTTACGTAGATTACGATACACTCTTCAAATTGTACAAAAGATTTACTTCTCATGGTTCAAACTGTGTTTTTTAAAATTCCGAACAACTTTCTCATTTGCTCCACTAATCGGGGCAAATGCGGAAACGGCCTGCGAATCCCATAAAAACATTTAGTTGCATTAATGGGGTAAATGCAAACAAAGCCCATTTCAATACGAACAGAACGCTATATTTAATTTTTTTCTCCTCCACTTTTTTATGACCAAAATGAACTTTCCTGCGCCAACTGGTTTGCACTTTATCTTTCAAATGACTCTTTCTTGAGTGAATAATTTTCCCTTGAGGCCTGATTTCGAAAGTGGGAGAGGAAAATGAAGAAATTCAACGTGTAGGAAACAAAATGTCTATTTTTAAAGGTTTCATCTCCAATTTTTATCCTAGAACAGACAGGTAACTCAGTCTAATAGTTGTTATAGGGTGCTTATTTTGTACTTCCGCATTTACCCCATACTTCAATTTTGCTGGGGCAAATGCAACCCATGTTACCATTTCTACAAATGATCGTGATATAAACGATTTCATAATGAAAACTGTTAAACTGACTCATGTAAAGAAGTTTCAAGATAGAACAGACGTTACTGCCCTACTACACCTCATGGAAAACTTATTTTTTGGCAAAAATCCGCCACTCGTCTGAAGAGCTAATCACTAGTGAGTCAGGATAACGTTAGGAATAAGCAGCTGACTGGCGAGAGCCCGCCTTTTCCGACAGGTAAGGGTTACCAACATAACTGGGTACACATTGAGAAGGTTTCTGAGGCAAGGCGCTCAAATGGCGCCATTTTTAAAACCATTTCCGCATTTGCCCCATTTCCACATTTACCCCACTCCACCCTAATTACACTTCCAAAATGTAGCAAATTTGAAGGTTGTGTTCCCCTGAGTTATGCGCACCATATCCAAAAGAAAACACTAGACAAAGGGGGTGAATTCCCCTCCTATCAATATTCATTAAAAAATCGGCAAAATCGTTATTAGACTTTCAAAAAGCACCAAATTTGGGGGTTGTGTTTTCCTGAGTTCAAGTAAACAGCTTTGATGAGATCGGTGGCAGATAGCCTGCGACACGGTCGGAAGTGGGGTAGATAGCCTGTGACGCGTGCACCAAAAACTAAATTTAACGGTTTCACCATTGCCAAGTTATAATAATATCGTTTATATTTTTTATCAATTAAAACGCAGAACCAATTGCCAGGCAAAGTAGGACTCAAGTTCATTGACTTGGGGAGAATCTCAGGTAGGGGTAGTGGAAACCCTATATTTTTAAGCCTACTACTCCATTCTTCCCCTTACTGCTCTAGGTTACCTATTGGTTCTCAAGCTAATTAAAAAACGCTCTTTTTATTCTTTATGCCCTTGGCCTGTACGTCAGATTCGTCTCGACAAAAAAGCACAGTTTATTCAAAATTCACAATCCCATAAATCGGCCCTTCTAGTCTAAGTTGGCTGTCCCCAACCAAGATGATTTTGTACATTACTCGATTCCACAACTGCTGTACCGACGGTTTTGAGGTTCGCCTTGCACTTGAACTTTCTACGTAGTTTTGCACAACTACGGTTTCCTCCATTTTGGCCCAATTACTAGGTTCTATCCGGGGATGAGTCACCGCTTTTAAAGAGGCGCTAATTGCATCTTCCACTTTTTTGGGGATGGATCGCCTGTTGTCCCATACCCTACATCATTTAACGACGAATCGAATGAGTCCACCTCGAAGATTGACTCATTCTATAAGTTCTATAAGATTTCTATTGCATCATTTTTACATCCTTACCGAGTACGATAGCGAGGGTTTTGGTGGCTTTCCTCTCCTTCTTGGCGCTGCTCTTTTCTCGTTTCTTCTTCGAAGCTTTGTTCACTTTGTAAATTGTGAACCTGAAAATGAGTAGATACGATTACAATACAATCTTACTAACAGGTAGATGAAGTTTATGATCATTTTTAAAACGAAGCAACTCTTTCCGAGGTTTGATGTACTTATAGGTGAACTAAGAGTAGATAAGATTACAACCATTATTGTCTCTACTATGTTGTATATATAATGATTAGTTACTTATCGTATTAATATTGATTTGTCCAATTTACTTACTTCGAGGTATTCAGGCTGCCGTATGGAAATGAAAATTTTGTTGAACCAAAAATATTTCTTTTTAGCAAAAGAGAGTTGAGACAAAAGGCAATTTCTCAGACTAGCAGTAACCTTAAAGTACCTATCCTATGATTCGGTTTAAAGAGGTAGATTTCTGACCTCTCCGATTAAGAATATCGTTCTTGTGCGATGGAAAAGCTAATTGTTCTCTAGGTTTTTTTTATTGAGAGTAACGAGATTGGGGGAACCTCAAGTGAAAGGTGTGTATTTGAGCGACGACTTTGGGGGAAAGTCCAACGGCGAGTTTGGGGGAACGGGACCATATTATATCAGTAATATATCAGTAATCAGAGAAATTCAGACGGAATCAGATTTGAAAGCAACTAGTATGAGAAAAGGTAGGTACATACAAATATTTCAAAAAATCTCAAAATCTACAACAAAAATTAAAAAAATAAAAAACTTCTAACCTTTTTAACAACAATTTTTTATCAACTTTATTAATTTCAGGAGTTCAAAATAATCCAGAAACGCAATATGTGACATGCTAGAAGCACTGGATGAGCTTTGGGAAGTATGAAAAGGATAAAAACGTTTTAGATTATCTGGCCGGAGTTAGCATGCGTTACGAAGTCAGTGACAATAAGGATATTATTTGTAGTGAAGATGAACAGTAAGGTACTACCTAAATGACTACTAAATTACTCTGATATACCTACTTGACGATGAGTAATCTACAATAATTATATACGATGTGACTGTGTAACCCCAAAGTCGTCTTGTTTTTGGAACAACAGTTCTTTTCTACGTTCCCCCAAAGTGGTCACATTCTCGCCGGAGCCTTCCCCAAAGTCGTTGCGTTTTTCCCCCAAAGTAGTTGTGTTTTTAGTCCAATTCCCCCAAAGTAGGACCTCCTGTTTTATTTTGGTTTCAATGTTATATTAAATTAATGACACTCTTCAAAACGTCTAGCCTGGTTATCACTGCATAAAATCAGGTTTATTCACCCAGATCGTATCAGTTTGCTTTTCTTAGCGAAGAAAAGCAAACTTATCCTGTGTCGAACGTTCCCTTGGGGTCAGGACATATTGCATGAGATTTCGAATAACGCCCTACTCTATTTCCCACAGCAATATTTAACATTTATGTACCTTGAATGGGTATTCCCACAACTACACGCTGAGCAACGTGTACTAACAACAGTTTTGACATTTTCATGTCTTTGCTTTGGCACATAAACTGAAAAATCGTCACGAAAACTAAGCTAGTCTTGCTCACGCGACCAATAAATAAATAAAATAGACTCACTGAGTTGCGTAGAGAACAATCAACTGTTTTCTTATTTTGATGCTTGGGTACATAAACTAACAACCTTACTTCACTAATAAAAACGGAGTTGAGTAGAACGTTGTCTATTTCCACGAAAATAATGAGTTACAAGTTAAATCGATTTCGACGGTTAGGTCATCATCAGTAACAAACAATAACTTATTGTTTTATTGTTGTTATTGTTTGTTACTGATGATGACCTAACCGTCGAAATCGAATTAACTTGTAACTCATTATTTTCGTGGAAATAGACAACGTTCTACTTAACTCCGTTTTTATTAAAATGGTTTTCCACAATCTCATCGCGAGTGATTTTATTCTTACTTCACTACCTTATTGTGTAGTGGTTGACATGAAAATGTCCCAACGTGTTGCAGACTCGTATGCAAGCATTTGAATTGATTGTTCAAAGTTGCCCTTGCAATTGTTGTTGTCCCTATCGCCAGTAGTTCAAATGTTCGATCGACAACTGCCACCCATAGAAACGTTTCAAACCCAGTGTATTATTGATTTCCAAATAATTTGGGTTATCACTGCATGTGTCCAAAGTTTCTTATCTTTCCAACTTGAAATACACAGGTAAAATTAGAACCATATAATTTTCAACGTTTATAGGCGCGTTGTCTCAGTTCAACCATTGCTAGTTTCTTCAATTTTGAAAAATCCGAATTTGAGCACTATTTTGAATTACTAAGGACTTTTTTCTGAAGCAAGATTGTTTTGATGCGATTGAGGTTTACAAAAATGAATTGGTACTTGATTTGGAGCCGGAAGTTCTCCATAGACGTTTTTCATGGTATCTCTACTTGATTTTTCAAGTGAATTAACTAGATCAGCTCATTACATGCTCTCGTTAAATATTTTTATAAATAAAAATATCATTGAAAAAAAGATTTTCTGAAATTAAAGGTGTAATTTATGGTTGAAGACGAATTCGCTTTTCCCCCGTTAGGTACATCTTTGATTTTTCACGTAACAATTTTTTCAGAATTAAAAAAAAAGGACCAAAAATGAATAATTTTCATACCTACATGGTAGTGGAGTCTGTAACAAGGTTGGTACACTGATTTTAAAAAAAGTAAAAGCAGGAAAAGAGGTCAAATTTACGAATGATAATGTTTCGATGATGTTTTCATACCTACCAAGTCTCACAAGTTTCTGCTAACTGTTCATCTCAAGAAATTGGAAACGAAACCGGGAGAAAGAAACAGTGCGTGTGGCACATAGTTTTCTCGAATCCAAAACATGATTGTACAGATGATCCGACGGATGTAGACAATAGATAATCTAAAAACTTCGATCTCCATGTAGCTACGACTACTTTCAAAATTCAATGATCATGTGACGGTTACATTTGTAGGGAGCCATCCAGAGCCTCAACCACAAAACCTTTGAAAATCCCATCGAAATCGAAAAAAGCGGAGGAAGTTTTGATTTTTAAGGATTTCACGTTGGCTGCCAATGATCCGATCATGATGGATCTCATAGAAGAAACTCTCAAACAATCCCTGAAGTTTTCATCGAGTTAGGACGTACTTAAAATGTAATAGCTATGGCAGTTACAAGTGTTTTTCATTTGCACGTGCGCAGAGGCTATTATCAATCCGGGAGTAATGATTTTCATAGGGGACCATTCACACGTTATGAGGGTATCATTCGGTCGATGTTCCTTCCTCTCTCCGGGTTAGTCCAATCTCTCACGAACCGGCGCTCAAAGTTTCAAAGTTGAACCTAAATTTGAAATTTTCAATTCACTAGGTAGATAGGTAGGTACACTAATAAATTTCAAAAATCCTTGAAAATTTAAATTCATGTACAATTTTGAAACTTTGAAGCGCCGGTTCATTGAGATTTTAAACTAACATGGAACGAGGAAGACTGAGACCCCCTTAACCCGCAAAATCCCCGAATATGTCATGAAAAACGGACAATAACTTTTTATAGTTTTCTGCGGACTGACAGACAGACATGAAACTACAATGGGGTATTTCGGTGGGTCGGAAATTCAGGTTTTTGACCTCAAATTTGGATTCAGCACCCTTGAAAACCTATATACTCCGACTTTTAGCCCAATGATACTATAACATGTGGTAGAAAAATTAATTAAAGAGATCACACGTTTGAAAAAGGCGGGCCGCTATAAATGCACACACACAAGGCAAGGACTACGCCGCGGACTACGCCGCGCGCCTGTGTGAGTGGTGTTTTGTAGTATCCAAGAGGCCCTCCAAGGGTTTCTGTGCATGGATACTTTCTTCAAAGACAGTTGGCTAGCTACGTCACGATTGGCTAGCTACGTCACACCATTCAAATCTTCAACTTTCCTTAGCTTCTCTGATTTTTTAAAAACATTTTCTCGACGAACAGACCCGATTACCGTTATTCCTGAGCCATACTCTTTTGAAAAATAAAATAAAAAAAATTGACCGAAATACCCCATTGTTCAGGAAGGCCTAAAACGTAAAACGCGAGTGGAAATTTTGTGGACAGTCTATATATGCGAAAACATTTACGCCGAGAACTATAATTTTTGAGATGTAATATAAATTTACCTAAAAAACAATGTTACTGAACCTCAAATAAGCTCGGAAAAATATTAGTTTAAATTTTGCACCCATAGGGAGGGCGTAACCCCCCATGCCAGATCTGGCACAGTCGTCACTCAGAGTAGTTTTTTGAGAAAATCCCAGAAACAAAATTTTTATCAAACAATATTTTAACAAGAATAATAGAGTATAGTACGCACACATATTAGACGCGCATTGTTGAGGCCAAAGTCTATGAGCAACATAATAGTGGCCACTACCACTTTTCCCCTCTAATACCAGTTTTATATCTATTGATGTCCTGGTCTATGCGATCAGCCCCTCCCATGTTACTATGGTACTGATGGATAAGGTGTGGTTGAGGGACAGAAATGATTTTATTTCCTGCTTTTGAGAACCTCTTAGGCATACTTTAGGCTCATGTCCACATTTCGTGGAAGCTATAGCCACCACACTATTCATCATCCAACCAGTTGCAAATCACAACCCAACTACAAAATGTGATCGAATATTTTGTGGCTTGAGCCTCGCTTCTCTTTTTCCTTCCACGTCTACCAAGGTAGCGGAAGCTTTGTTTTCACTTTTCAAGGTTGAAAAAAAAAAGATGTTCTCCAAAATCAAAATTTCCACTCGCGTTTTACGTTTCAGACTTTCTTGGACAATTTTGGTTCCGCGTCTGTCTGTCTGTGTGTCTGTCATGAAATCCTTGCCACAACCATAATTTCTACAATTCTCATCCGATTTCGATGAAACTTTCAGGGATTGTGCGGGTTGGCGTGTAGATGGTCCCCTATAAACATGATTATCCCAAGACTGATAGCAGCCGCCGCTGCGCATGTGCAAACGTGTATTTTCTTTTTACGGATATAAGTTCTACTTTTCCATCTCATTTCGATGAAATTTCCAGGAATTATGCTAATTGGGGTGGAGATGGTCCCCTATGAAAATCATGACCCCCAAATTGAGAGCATTTTGGGCGTATGCGCAAACGTGAAATCGTTGTAATAGCCATAACTCCTACATTCTCCAGCTCTCAAAAAAAGTTCCGAATTCTTGACACTAGGTATGTGACGACTGTGCCAGATCTGGCACACCTGAGTTTCCAAGGACACCAGATCTTACCAAAAGAAGTCGAAAATGAAAAAATTGTTTTAATTCCTTCGAATGACCATAAATAACAAGAATTCATGGAAAGCTAGAGAAAAATGTTAGTATACACTAATAGAGTGCTTACAGCAGCGCAGAGTCGGGTTATTCTCGGCGGTAGAATCTTGATTAAATTCAAACTTCACTCACGCCTAGACAAAGACTCAAAAGCGAATGAAATTCGGAGGGGATTTGCATGAGGGCCTGCTGAAGTGGGAGGCACAGAGTAGAATTGTTCATGAGCAAGCAGGAATGAACAGGAAATCGTGAACTTCACCCCTTGCGTCGTGCCAGATCTGGCACAGTCGGCGGAAATGGGTTAAAACAATGCTTCCGCGACCTTCGTAGGCTCGGTCGCGAAATCATTGCTTTTCCGAAAAAAAATTGAGGTCATTGATGTAGATAGAGACCATTTTCTTCAAAAATTCGATAATACCAATCAACCCTTATTACAAGCCAATTAAAAAAACAGTAATTATTTTTAATTTCAGTACCCTCAAAACCCCCAGATTTTACAGCACCCTCAAAACCCATACATGAAGGTCACCCATTTCCTAAAGACCTGTGTTGTGTAACAAATGGAATAAATTAGACCTCTACAAATTTTTAATGTTATGAAGAAAACGATCTTGAATTGAACTGACCCCACTACTTCACTTCCAAAGGAAAATACCTAGTAGATTTTTACAATCCTCAGCAAAATAATTAAGAAAAATGTAAGCTAACCTGGAAGCTGCCGATGCTTTCCGCTCCTTCTTGCTTCCCGATCCTTCGTCTTCGCTTGTTGATCGGAGAGGGTTCCGCGAACGGGCGGAGCCCCTGTCACCCGCAGTTCCGTTCCTCTTGACCCCCTGGAAATCAAACGATGACATTTCATTAATATTTTTCAAATTTTACTAAAGTGTGGGTCATTCTCAGTCAAAAGACAGATTTGGGCGCTCCAAAATGGCAGTTGGATGATTATTAAATTCGTATTATTAAACTCATTTCATTCCTACACTACTTCTATTGGTCCATGAAGTGGAATTACACTGTTCTGGTAGGTAAGTGAAATTTTTTACACATTTAACATAAGTTAGATGGTAGGGGGTACATGTAGTAGGTAGGTTTCGGCATTTTTCATAACTGAATTGTATTCTTCTCAGGTAAGCAAGTCTTGTCACCAGGTCACATACTGCGTAAAAGCTTAGAATATGTAAGCTAGAAAGGGTGTGGAGCATTAGGGGTCAATGGAAGCTGGTGTGACATCCAGATCCAGTTATTAGAATGTATATAGTTTCCACAATATTCTTGACTCACATTCTTAACAATAAGTTATGCACTTGTCGGTGGTTTTCTATTTTGTTTGCTTTTAGTGATATTCTTGTTGAGTTCTCTAATTAACCCGGGGGTATCCAACAGTTTATATTCAGGATTTTTGAAGCAAATTTGGGAAGGCTAGCCACATGTTCAGGGTTTAAATGAATACTGAGGTTCAGCCGCATTTTTCCTCCCCTCACCATACAACTCTCTAACGAAGAAAGGCATTATGAATATTTTATATTTTATTTTTTTGGTTTATTATTTTCAATAATAAGCCTTTGGAATCAAGCAAGAAAAAAAAATTTTAACCCCCCCTCAAAATTTGATGTTTTACGTTTCAAGGTACGTAGAATACGAAAATCGAATAAAAAATTTCCGTCCGTCCGCCGTACGCCGTACGCGGCACTTTTCTTAGTTACCATGGACCGATTTCGATGAAATTTGGTATACGGGCTCCATTTGGGGTCTAGTTGTGCCGCGAAGCTTTTGGTTGATGTAGGTCACTTCTAAGGGGTGAAAATTAAGGGTTGAAATTTTCAAGAGTGCCCTAGCTCGAAAACTCTCGAAATAAAGGTATCGTTTTTTCACTAATTTTAAATAGTACTGAATTTTTAAAAATTTTTGAGACCACCCGGAGCTCTGTAGGGCAAACCGTTCGGTCCCTACGAGTACTTGAAGGTTTTCCTTCGATAAAACAGAATCATGAGTGTGAATCGCAAAAGAGGTCTAATCTCCGTTGAAATTTTTTCTGACTGAAATGCGATCGCTGTTCATTTCTTCGATTTGTATACAGTTTTGCCTTCTGCGTAACCAGTAATCAAATTTCCATAATCAAAAGTCAGTGGAGAATACTGAAGGCGCCTGAGTGGTCACTGATCAGCTGAGTGAGCTCCAAGGCCATTTCCTCTCCGTTGAACGCAGGAACCTGAAATTTGAGAGGCAGGGTCAAAGGAGAATGCTGAAGGCGCCCGAGTGGTCACTGATCAGCTGAGTGAGCTCCAAGGCAATTTCCTCTCCTGTTTAACGCAGGAACCTGAAATTTGAGAGGGCGGGTCAATTGAGAATGCTGAAGGCGCCTGAGTGGTCACTGATCAGTTGAGTGAGCTCCAAGGCCATTTCCTCTCCTGTTGAACGCAGGAACCTGAAATTTGAGAGGCAGGGTCAAAGGAGAATGCTGAAGGCGCCTGAGTGGTCACTGATCAGCTGAGTGAGCTCCAAGGCCATTTCCTCTCCTGTTGAACGCAGGAACCTGAAATTTGAGAGGGCGGGTCAATGGAGAATGCTGAAGGCGCATGAGTGGTCACTGATCAGCTGAGTGAGCTCCAAGGCCATTTTCTCTCCTGTTGAACGCAGGTAGCTGAAATTTGAGAGGGAAGGTCAAGGGAGAATACAGATGGTGGTAGGTGCTATTGATGGAGAACCAGTGATCTATACAGAAGGGTGATCTATACAGAAAATAATAAACCTTTGAGCAATGATTTGCAGCGTTTTTCCAATGTCCATTACATGGACATGGACATGGACGATGTGTTGGTCCATGTCCATGTCATGGACACCAGGCATGACATAAGAGACTTTTCCACGATGTCCTTCGATTGCATTTTAGCTCTAATCCTAATCCAAAAAACGCTGAAAATTATTATACAATTGTTCATTATTTATTATTTTTCTACATAGATCACTCGTCTGCAAAGCCACCAACCATCCAACATGAAGAAAAACATCAATCTCATTTCGGTCAGCTTTAATTTGAACGGAGATTAGGCCTCTTTTGCGATTCACACTCGTGTTTCTGATTAATCGTACGTCCAAACTTTAAATTCTCGTAGTGAGCGAACGGTTTGTCCTACAGAGCTCCGGGTGGTCTCAAAAAATTCTAAAAATTCTATAGAATCTTAAATTGAAGGAAAAACAATACCTTTATATCAAAATTTTTTATGTTAGGGCGTTTTCAAAATTTCAAAATTGATTTTGGAACCCTTAGAAGTGACCTACATCACCCAAAATCTTCGGGCACAACTAGACCCCAAATGGAGCCTACATACCAAATTTCATCAAAATCGGTTAATGCTAAGTGGCAAAAGTGCCGCGTACGGCGTACGGCCAAATTTTTATTCAATTTTTGGATTCTACGTACCTTGAAACGTAAACCATCAAATTTTGAGGGGGTGTTAAAAAATTTTTCTTCTTGGTCGATTCCAAAGGTTCATTATTGAAAATAATAAACCAAAACCTCAACCTCTTCTCTCCTCTGTCCTTATCTAATCTAATCTAATCCTAATACATAAAACCCGAACTGTATGTCGCCCCAACGTGGGAGACCAGGGTTCGATTCCAGGCCGTGACATCAAAAACAATTTTTAATTTTAATAAATTACGTTTATATATAATTTTGTTGTTGACATTTTATGTCACGGTATTAAGGATTTCTTTTTACATATATACGCTTTTAGCAGGCTTTTCAGTTATTGCTAATAATTCTAGGTTCACCAGGCACAATAATCGGTTATTGTTGTATAAGACCAGATGGTGTTTTTTTTAGAACCAAAAAAATACAAGCTGGGGTGCAGCAAGGCAGCGTACTGGGCCCACTACTGTACCTGCTTTACACTTCTGACTTACAGAAACTGAAGGTAATACCCTCGCTACGTTTGCGGATGATACTGCAATTATGGCGACTGGGGAAACAAACAGTGAATCAGTTACCAAGCTAAATTTTTGTATCTCCCGCATTCATGATTGGACAGTGAGATGGAGAGTTAGAGTGAATGAGACAAAGTCAGTGCATGTTGATTTCACGAATAAAGGATCAACTATGTGCCAGCCTTTCTCGATAACAAGGTGATACCGTATGCCAATGAAGCGAAATATCTTGGAATGAAGTTGGATGCCAAACTAAGGTGGAAGTTCCACGTCAAGAAAAAGCTGACCTTTTGATTAAATTAAGGAAAATGTACTGGCTGACGGGCCGACGGTCAAAATTGTCTGTCCACAATAAGCTCATACTGCCCAGGACAACCAGGTCACCCTACTCTGGATTCCAGGACATGAGGGTCATGAGGGTAATGAAACTGCTGATCGTCTTGCAAAAAGAGGCTCAGAGTCCCTGCCAATTGGGCCGGAACCATTCCTGGGAACCACCAAAAGCTGCTTACAGAATGTGGTTAACAACTGGGAAAGAAATGAGCGAGTAGAATACTGGCAGAACCTCCCAGGCCTGAGACAGGCAAAACTATTTGTGACGTTCTCTAAGAAACGGGCTAAAGAACTTATAGCTGTACCTAAGAAGGACGTCAGAATACTTGTGGATCTACTAACAGGTCACTGCCCACTTCGCTATCACCTAAATAAGATAGGCAAACTAACAACGGACATCTGCCGCTTCTGCGTCATGGAAACGGAAGGTGCCGAACACATCATGTGCCACTGTGAAGCACTGGGTCGAGCTAGATACACAACCCTCGGAAGTGATGTCCTAGCCCCTGACACCATCTCTAAGGTGACCTACACCGATCTCCTCTGCTTTGCCAAAAAGTGGGGAGAAGGGGTGTTCAGTAAACCCTTCTTAGTGGGCTCTCATAGCCTGGAGGCACTCCACAATAGATATTGTTGGTCGCAGTGGAAGGAGTTTGTATATCAACTCATTTAAGACCTCCTACTCTATAAAAAAAAAGCTCACACTGTACAAGCAAGTCCTAAAGCCTGTCTGGACTTACGGTGCACAACTGTGGGGGTGCACAGCCAGAGCAATCGAGACATAATTCAGTGCTTCCAAAATTATGTACTGCGATGCTGCGTTGATGCATACTTCAGAAATTGCAGACTTCACTACGAGCTGAATCTGTCGATGAGGCCATTCGCTGTCAAGCCATGAATCACCTTTTGAGGCTCCAAGATCATGTAAATGAGGATGTCGCCCAGCTTTTCAACACAGATGACCTGCTTAGAAGACTTAAGAGAACCAAGCCACACGATCTAATCCACTTAGTGTGACCATCATGAAGTGCAAATTTCAGGACAATAAGAACTAAGTGAAGTATTTTAGTTCTCTTATTAGTTGTAACTCGGTGCAATAAAATAATTAAAAAAAAACTTGTCTAAATACAAAAGTATAAGAATTTGTAAGACAAATAGCCGTCCTTTTGGGACAGAATTGGTGAAGGTCAGGAGGTGATGCAAGATGAGGGACAAAAAATAATTGGCCATCGGAGCCGGAGGACCAGAAAACCGCCCACAAAAAATATAATTGTCTCCCCTTTTGATAGAGTTTCGACGGAGAGAACACGTCAGATGAAAAAGGAACGGGAAGGGATGGAGGGGGTTTTTGACAGAGAAAAGTTCAGTAAACACCTCCCTTTCAAAGCCTTTGACAGGACGATTTATCGACCTCCAGAGTCCCGGAAAGGTTTGACGGCTGAAGGACAGAAAAAGAGCGACGGGGAAAAAAAAGATAGCCGAGGCCCACAGAACAGGATACTCACTCAGGCCAGGCCTGTGTGGGGAGCTAAGAAGCGAGTATTTCCTTTTTTCGTGGCTGGGAGATTTATTATTACAGCCCCCCCCCCCCCTCACCTTCGCTCTGCTGTTTCCAGTTCTTCTTTCTTATGAATGGTAAATAGTTTTGTCCTTCACCCTATTTTACTGTAGTGGAGTGGGGCTTACAAACGCAATCCGGATACACGTTTCCGTCAACAGTCACGGAAGTAGGGAACGAGGTCTGGTAATAGCGTGGGAGTCATCGTGGGGAGGTGAAGAGTGATTATAGCGCATTTTATGTAGGTGTGTGAGTTCGTCTGTGTTTCTTCTTAGTCGTTATTTGTATCAGGGCTTTCCACTTTACTAAGGCAGATGAGATGTACAAAAGTAGGCAGACACTTGGGAGACTTCAGCTTCTGCTGAATCGGACAGATGGGATGAATGGAGTCGCGCTGTCTGAAGTTCTTGGAACACTTGAGCAACAAACAGCCCTCAGTGCGATTTGGACGTTGAGATACCACTCTGTATCGCCTTCTGCACCTGCGCAGTAATTGTTGATGCCACCAATTTATTTGTCGTATCGATACCAATCCTTATCTCAATACGGATGAAGCGTATCTTGGAAATTGTATCGTGAAGTAACCTTCCAAGATTACAATAACCAGGACTAAGATATTGGAAAAAACCAATTCTTCGTGTTTGTCCTTTCAAACTTAAACCATCAAACATCGAAGTAAATCCAAAACATTTCCAAAAAAAAAAGCCTTTTCAACAAAAATGTTCAGTTTATTATCAGTCACTTCTAAGAGGTAAAAAATGGGGGAAAACATTATCAAAACGCCCTACATTGAAAATTTTCGAAGTAGGATTTTTAACCATTTTTTGAGAACAGCCAGAGGTCTTTGGGACCAATTGTTCCTCTAAATTAGCATAATTAATTACGTAATTAGGAAAGTTCACGAGGGTTTTCATCAATTTGTGATAGTGCTCAATTTTTAGAAACAAATGAAAAACTCAGATGACCACTAATAGTTGAATGCGAGTTTATTGTGAAATTTATCGGAAGTCTGGAATGTAGCTGCCCGAATCCCCCCCCCCCCACCACCCCAAACCTTCTGATTGCTTTTGAAATCAAAATAAATATATTTATCGATACCTAGATGTTATTCGTGGAACCGAAACAATCACGATTTCATTCTCTGAAATTGCATCTAAACTGAAATTTCCGTATACCTCGCGCACAGCGAGGCACAGCCCTTGTCTGCTCCAAATAAATATCAAAAACTAATAAAAGTTCTTCTGTCGCCAGAATATAGTAGAAAAAGTTGCCCTACTCAGACATTCTCTATTGACAATGTTGTGTGTCATTCTTCCCTCCACCCGCCATGAGGGAACTTCTCATGCGCACTATTGAAGCAAATATATCTTTTCAATTGGTCAAAACAATCCACTACGAGTATATTAGCCCAATATCATGGACTGAGGTGGGAAAGTGCCAGTTCTTCAATCTCCTACTGCACCCTAGTGGGGATCTGTGGCACTAGAAGTTTCTTTTGGTGCTTGCTAGACTTGTGAGCTTCTTATATTTTTGTGTTGTTGGTTACCGTTTTCAGATTTGCGTATATAGTTGATAAAACTTTCGAAGAAACGAACAGCGATCGCATTTTGGTCAGCTAAAATTTGAACGGAGATTTGACCTCTTCTGTAATTCACACACGTGTTTCTGATTTATCGTAAGTCCAACCCTTGAGTCCTTCATGTAACGACCACTTGCTCCTGCAGAGCTCTAGATGGTCTCATTCAATTCTAAAAACATACTACTATTTTAATTTATATTAAGAAACCCTTCACCTATATCAAAAGTTGTGGAGTTGTGAGAATTTAAAAAAATGTCATCCTCAATTTATTCACTTTATAGAATTGATTGAAAGTAACCAAACGGTCAACTAGACACATTGGGGCCAACTAGACCTCAATTGGAGCTGAATTTCATTATTTTGGTCAACACTGGGGTCCAACTGCATGGGCGTAATTGTTTAAAAATTCAATTTTTGGATTCCATGAGCGTCATTTAAACACACACAAAAAAAGAAAGAAATCTTAATATGCCTGTATTTTAATGAAATTTACAGTATACTTCACGACCATAATTATTTACCGTATTGAATTAACAGATGAACAGCAATAACCTTAAACACTCAGAAGAGCGATTCAGAATTTTGGAAGAGGTATGCTAACCCACACTGCGCAAGTCACCGTTTGACTTCGTTTGGATGGGACAATATCAACCACCTATTAACCCGACTTAGCACTGTCTAACTTCCATCTGTTCACTAAATTGAAGGAGATTGTGTGTGGAAAACGGTTTGCAGACGATCAAGAGGATCAGGGACAGGGCTGACTGTTCAGAAGTGATTAAAGGAGGTGGCGCACAGTGGTCCAGAATCGTAAAAAAACGCTCAAAACTAAATAAATTTTTGATTAGTAGAGCTAGAAACCTGAAATTCGTCAAACTTACCGGTCTCATAACCACAATAAAGGAATAGATAAGTCCGTCAAATGTTATCGAAGTCAAACATTTTTAATAAGGCAACAATGCCGAAGAAAAAGAATTTGAAAGTATAAATCTTCTAAGAAAATTAATGTTTTTCCTACATTGGATTTTTCGGTTGGTAAAATTAATTATATATATACCTTTAAATTGGAGTGACCAAAACATAAAATGCTTTTTAGATTAATTCTTAAGGACAATCACTATTTTTTTAAATCTGGTAAAGCTAATTACTCTTCAATCAATCTCCATGAAATCAAGGCCAGCTGGATCTTCAACGTCTAATGAGTAGTAGGTGTAATCCCCATTTGACTGTCCATGATTCTCAACTTGCAAATGCTACGAGGAGAAGTTTGGGTTCAGCACGTTGTGATTGCCACTGAGGCTGGAGAGAAGAGGGTCAGACGATACAATCTTTTTACCTTAGTTTTTCGAATTCTTTCAGCTCTAGCACCGAAGGCCGCAGGTTGCCGCAGCTGATTTTTGTCTGGGGTCTTTCTATACTTGTCTTAGGAATATTCAAGCCCGAAATTAGAGAGACGCAGAGAGAAGCAAAAGTTGTAGAATAAAAAGAAATCTGATGCGAGTAAATTCTTAACTTTTTCAGTAATTCTTAATTACAAAAATTACGTCCCTTATGATTTGAAAAATAAAAATAAAATATTTTTTTTTTTTTGTTCTTCGAACATCATATTAAAACAAGAAAACATGCGTCAACCTTGTCGGTCTGAACAACTAAAATTGAAGTAGCGACTTTGATACATTGGAATTTCGGACATTTTCATCATTTCTAGTAATTTAATGTTTAATCACCGTCCTGTAATCAACAGTGGGGGGCCTAAAACTCAAGAAATGACACTCACAGAAGATACCTAACACATATTTAGGGTCGACGTAAAATAGTTCAGTATATTGTGGGTGAAATATTCCGTAAATTTTATAAAAATTCACGCATTTTTCGATTTTAAATATTATAATCTTACTTTCTGGTTGGAAGGTATAAAACATCTTCCTCGATTCCGTAGGTTCATTATCTAGACGAATAAACCAAATTGAGCAGAGTAGGAGGAAAATCAAATCGATAAAACCTGCCTGACGATAACTGGAGTATTTACCGTGATGATCTTCAAACGCATATTGGAGCTTGAAGAATAGTAAGTACCTGTCCTGATTTCCCCACTCTAGACTCCTCCGGGATCTTCATACAGATATTCCACAGACGGAAATTTAATGAAAGAAATGATGAAATATTCGAGGACCCTCGGGAACACGGCGATAGGAAGGGAGAATAAGGTAGAGTGCTCGAGGGGATGATTTACGGTTCGCAGGGTAATATTCACTTCAGGGAAATGGAAGGAGTTGAAACCCAACGCAGAAGATTGTCCCGCGAGACCTCTTCATTGCGTCGGTAGGCGGAAGCAGGAGAGCTGGCTGAGCTTACAGCTGTGACGGGGTGTTTTGTGCCTTGGAATATTCCAGGTGGGTCTGATACGTTATAGCCAGACACACAGACAGGCAAACACTCAATTTATTATCATAGACATTTATGAGATGAATACATTCCTATTAGAGTGAAGTAAAGAATGGCTAGAAGAAACTTTTGTTCATAAGTTATGAGCAGTTATTTTCCGTCGACGTATTAGCTCAAAATGTTCTTCAAAGATCCCGATTTTTTCACGGTGGATTCAAAAGGGTCTTTATTAAAAATAATAAACCAAAATAAGGAAGCTTTGTTCGAGCAGCAGATCAATCAGCTTTTTTTTATTAAAAAAAATTGCTCGGAGACATTTTTTGTTGAAAATAAATTAGTTGTATAATCGACTCGTACAGTATGGCAGACCAGTTAGGTTTACACACTGTATAGTATGACAATAAAATAACATTCCTCATTTCTGAAAGATCAAGATGTTAGACTATTTTATCACTCTGAATAAGACGCAATACTTCTCGACGTATGAGAGTCAGTGGTTGATTGAAGAAATCGATGTTTGGGCAAATGGAGATGAAGAGTTCGCTTCTCTTGGTAGACGAGACATTGGGCTATTGTAGTGGTATTTATCATTATTGTAGAGGTAATTTGTACAAGAGAAAGGCATCCAAAATAAATAGTGAGATCTTGAGCTCAGTTGGCGGGTCAGGTCGACGATCTTATAATCGATATACGAATTCCTCGAAATATTTTCAGAATCTGCCTCTACCCTACGCAAAGCTTTCAAGAACGTTGACGATGAAAATCGACCGAATAACTTTGTCATGGTTATGGATAATTGCTGCCTTGTACTCCTTTATAAGAAAAAAGAAGACAAGACTCTTGACAAGTATCCTTTCATTTAGACCCCTTTCTCAAGCCCAAAAAGCATCAAATTTACTGAAAACCGACCGACTTAACTTGCACAGTGGGTAATTGGCTGCTAGGAATAGCCTGTAAAACTGCAGCCGGTACACAGTAGATGTCAAATTAATCAATTAATCACAGTAGATGTCAAAAAATTGTCAATTAAACTTAAAATGAAAGAATTTGAAAAGAGCCACTATTAAGCAATGAAGGAACTATTTAGACCGCTTCCCAAGTAGAGAACCAACTAGTAGACACCTAAGCAGGTACCAACCCCACTATCAGTCGAATCGAAATGAAAGAGAATCAACCGATCTAACCTTGATGTATTTGAGAAACAAAGATTACCTGTAGAAAGGTTTTATCCTGCATCCAACACGAAGAAAGAGTGAATTAAGGAAAAAGGGTTTTCTGCAAACACACGATGTGGTCATGTTTCCATTTAACGACACCAGCCATTAAATGCAATAATGTTCCAAACCTCAACCTAAATGGCCTTTTAATACAGGCTTTCAAGGGATTGGGATACGACTGATTCACTGGAACTGCCAAAATCACATTGATAATCGGGCTGGACAGCTACAATGAAAAACTACTTCACCGATTAAGCGAAAAACCCCCAATCATTGCACAAACAATAACCTACAAACTAGAGAAAAATTTCAGAAAAAAATCACAAATAAGAGTACTTTTCTGAGTCAACATTCATCAAACGTAACAAAATATCATCAATGATTATTACAACAAATTATTACTAAGTAATTAATAGTGATGACTAGAGAGGAAATGATGTCACAGTTTGACAAGGGCACATTATTGAGGAAAAGTTTCTTCATTGAACGGTCAGGTTTCTTCGTTGGGTTCGGATGGTCACTTGAAAGGAAATGCAACAGCTTTCAATAATCAACAACAACTTTCCCTTAGCACTCTCGTAGATTATGAGACTTTATAGAGATTGGCAGCAAACAAAATTCTTAGAATCGATACCTTGAATAGGTATATATTACGGGCAAGTGAAAGATGTTCTTAAGCTATTCAGAAACCCACTGAAGAGGCTGAATCTCAAACATAGGATACATCTCTGATTGTGAAGCGGGATCTAATTTCATTCTAGCGATTACTTAGTCCTTCAGAGTTGAATCATTTTATTCAAATTTACTTTATCAATGAAGAGGGGATTGTAAAGAAAATTGAGAGAAAGTCACGACGTATGAGACCATTGAGATACACCTTTGGCGAAAGATGAAGGCTTCATTGAGCGAAATTCCGAATATAAAGAATTCAGTTAGTGACCAAGTTTCTAAAGTAAACAGAATAAGTTTACCCAGGAGATGGGTAGTAATAATATTATAACAACCATAATAAATAGTTGTTTAAAAATGCTATTGATGAGCTGAAGGTTATCGATTTGGCAAACTAGGTGGTCTCGAATAGCTTTACTAACCACGGGAATGTCGTCGGTCGCCGCTCGTTCCTCGTCCCGGGTTAGTATTTCTTTCAAGAACCGGCACTCAAAGTTTAAAAGTTGTACTAAAATTTGAAATTTTCGAAATTCGTTAGTGCATCTATCTAGGAAATTGAAAAACTAAAAAAATTGCCAGTGGAATCATCAAAATCAAACAATAATTGCCGGCGAAAAGTAGAAATTCAGTAACTTAGTGAATAAACAGGTTTTTCCACTTTTCGCCGGCAATTATTGTTCGATTTAGATGATTCCAGCGGCAATTTTTCAGCTTTTTAATTCCGTAGGCAGAATTGAAGGACGAACGAACTAACCGTTCGTTTCTCGTTCTGGGTTAGTATTTCTCTCAAGAACCGGCGCTCGAAGTTTTAAAATTTTACTTAAATTTGAAATTTTCGAAATTTATTAGTGCAGCAGTCTAGGGAATACGAACAAAGGGAATATGAACAAAGATTGCCGCTGGAATCATCAAAATCAAACAATAATTGCCAGAAAAAATCGGGAAAATCCGATTATGTTTTTCTCATATTTCTCTGGCAATTATTGATCGATTTTGATGATTCCAGCGGCAATCTTTATTTTTCAATTCCCTAGACTGATGCACTAATGAATTTAGAAAATGATTGAAAATTTCAAATCTAGATACAAATTTTAAAGTTTGAGCCACTGTAATTTAGGAAACTATTAACCTGGAACGAGGAACGAACGACGACCGACTGAGATCCCCTTAAGAAACTTTCAATTTTGTCATTGGGAACCATCTAACTCAATTTGAAATACTGGTAATTCAGCCCCAAAACTCACTGCTAGACCTAAACGAAGTTCAACTCACCCTTTTATCGTCCGTAAGGAGTTCTTGAGGACCGTCTCCGGCGGAAGCCGCATAGCCGCTGTCGTTGTTGCCGTTGGGGTCGCCTCTCAGTTCTCGACCTCCAGCCCTAAACAACAAAAAGAAGAAAAAACAATACATTTTTTGATTCACAGATGACGTGCAATTAGGTATTATGTTGATTAGAAAAGCATTTTGAAGGCAGAAAAATACATCATTTTCAAACTATAAATTGATTTTTATGAAAAGCTCTCATGGTAAGGTCACCAGTGACAAATAAGGGTCTACTAGTAGTTAGATACAGTCATCTGTTTGTACCGAAATACACATTTTAGGAGTATACAAGATCAGTTGTAGTCAATAAGTACGATGTAGGTAACCATCTAGTGTAATCAGAGTGGATTATATGGTGATGTTAAAAATCACCATTTTCTATTATAGAATTTCAATAAAAGGGTACGCTGGCAGTATTTTTTTAAATGCTTGAATTCTACGCCTTTCAATACTTTTTGTTACTGAGGACCATCAGATTTTTCGGTCGATCCTCTTTCCATAATTGAGTAATGAAATATAGAATAAATATATGATAAACAAATTGGATCATCTCTTTTAGAGGATCCAGAAGAGACATTGTTACATGAGAAGAAAATAATAGGAAAAACTCTTTATACACCACAGGGCTCAGAAAATTGAGTTAACATCAAAGAGATGTCTTGAAAAAGTCTGTGTCAGGTGAAGTTACCTAACATCTTCAGTTTGAAAGAGTAACATGAATGAGGGGAGGGCGTTCTAAAACAGAAAAAAAACGCTGCAAATTATTGCCCAAAGGTTTTTTTATATTCTGTAAAGATGTGACGATCCTACTTTTACAGAAGGGGCAAACCGATTTGGTTTGTTCCCGATTTGTTGGATATTTGATTCATAGAGATATGAATCGATATTCTCTTCAGGCCGGCTGATTAATCTAATCACTGGTTTGAAGGGGTAGGATCGTCACACCCTCCTCTGTCTCATATATAGGCAATTAGGTGTATTTCTCATTTGTTGTACAGATGGAAATTCAATCTATATCATTACATGGTAGCAGAGCGTGGTTCGGTGGAAATGCACTGAATTTATTTCATCATTTCCCCTCCACTTTTTCTTGGGTAGTCCAGAAGGAATTACCCAAAGAGATATCCAGAAGGAATCTCTATATTAAATTCATTCCCTTATTATACTTCGCCAATCCGGCAATTAAATTCATTCATTAAACTTCGCCAATCCGGCAATTAAACTCATTCCCTTGTTAGGCTTTGCCAATCTGGCATTTTATTAATTTCAATTAAGTTTTTCTTTTATATACCTAAGCCTTTTCTGCATTTGCCTTTTCAATCATTACACTTGAATGTTTCGTCGTTCGTATTCTTTATTTAGTTTGCTTTCTCCTCAGTTCCATTGATTTATTCTTTTATGTATAAATGGCCTATTCGTGGCATAAATGACCCATTCGTGGCATTCTTCTTCTTCTTCTTCTTTTTGATTAGTACCATTACGATGGAGGAATTCCCTTGAAGCTTCCAGACGTCCTTTCCTGGGCTTCATGCTATTTTCAGTCCCTTTGACTTGTTTTCAAACATACTTCTGTTTGGAACCCAGAAGTATGTTTTAGGGAGGGGAGTGTGACGATCCTACTTTTACAGAAGGGGCAAACCGATTTGGTTTGTTCCCGATTTGTTGGAGCTACGCCTAGGGGGATATTTGATTCATAGAGATATGAATCGATATTCTCTTCAGGCCGGCTGATTAATCTAATCACTGGTTTGAAGGGGTAGGGTCGTCACACCCTCCTCTGTCTCATATATGGGCAATTAGGTGTATTTCTCATTTGTTGTACAGATGGAAATTCAACCTATATTGTTACAAAGATCACCCTCCTGTATAGATCCCTGGTTTTCCATCAATAGCACCTACCAACATCTGTATTCTAATAATAAACCTTTGGGCAATAATTTGCAGCTTTTTTTTTGCTCATCTACCAACTTTTTTTTACCAACCAAAACTGCTGGTTTTTCATGGGATCATTGAGGGGGTGCTCGTATTTAAACTACAATAATTGAAAATAATTTCATAGTCCACAATGCTTTATTTTTGTTCATTCTATGTATTTTTTCTCACTTTTGCTTATTTGCCTAAGTATTTATTTTCAGATCAAGATTTCGAAGGGCTCCCAACATAGAGCCACAAGTGGGCACTCAGCATCATTGAAAGGTTTAAAGACTGATTTGAGAAAATTATTGACAACTGAACATATAGAAAAAATTCTTGTTGTACAAACCAATGCAGATTTATCTCATTGACTCGCATAATTCTATGATCATTTTGTAAATTAACTTTTAAACTGTATCTTTTATTAGAAAACTTCTATGTATTCTTGAAAATTTTGTGCGAATATAGCAGTGTATCACATACAATTATTTTAAAATAAATCTCGAACAAGATAAGTTATTGGTTTTTTCGTTTCACTTTCCTTTCTATAGTTTTTAATAGTGTTTTTCGAGAATATTCTGCAAGTTTAACCGCATATAATGGGTTTTTGGAGCATATCTATCGAGCATAATATGCTTATAATGCATATCTATTATTATATTATAATGGGTTTTTTGAACGTATCTATCGAGCATAAAACACATGGTTTTCGAGCATATTTGGAGATTTTATCGAGCACATCGATCCCAGCCCTACTAATAAGTTTAACTTGGTGCAATAAATCATTTTATGAGAAAAAAATTATCTCTATCTTCTTCTTCGAGATACACTCTCGTAACGTCAATTCTAATATCCTCTTTCCTTTTGTCCTCAGACTCCTAACTCCAGCATGATAGAGTCTACAATATGTATAAATCTATACAATGAACTTTTCAGCAGCCCTTCATAGATCAAATATTTTGTCCACCGTACCCTTGTAAGTAGGCACTGAACTAACTACAGTACTTCACCACGCACCCGTAATCATTTTCGAATTCATGCAGAAGTTTTCTACTCTGATCATGACAATTTTTCAACGTCAGCTACTCCATTCATCAGATATTTGGAACAGAAAACTCAGGAAAACCTCTTATTTTCCATGTACCTATCCAAATGGTCCAAATTAGGAGTTATTCTTCGTGAGGAAACTCCACTGTCCACCCAACTAGGCAGACTTTTTTATACGAATAGTAGATACTGTGTCTTGTTTGAAACCATCCTCTCGTATATGATCGATTTCCACCTTTTTGTAGGGAATGAATGCAAACAAAAATTGGTGCACTTGAGAACAAGAAACGGGAAAGGAGGCCTTTTTTCTCCTTGAAGGAGGCACAGCAAAGCTGTTATTGGCAGACGCGTTTTATTGAAGAGGTCGGGAGAAGTGAACGATTGGATAGAAAGCAATTTCGCCGAGGGAGCGCTGTTGTTTCATATCTTAAGATCCGTGAAAAAGGGGAGAACTCTGTAGCGGGAAATATACTGTGAGTGGGCGGACATTGGCAGCCGTCTGGTGCGGGGGAAGAAGGCCTTTGAAGTGCCAAGAGAAGAGGTAACTAAAGCTCTTAGCTCTTGAAATAAAGATACTTATGGAATAAATATATCCGCTTTGGACAGGACACCTTTTCCCTCGGTAGGAGAAAATGCCGCCTCCTCTATTAAGGAAGATCTCCGTCTCGTTTTCTACTTTATTTGAGTGGAGTCGCGTTCTTCAAAGCTTCAGTTGTTTCTATTATGTTCGTCAACACCGTCCAATAACACGTTTGAAGTAGTACTCAAAAACAAACCAAGGACATCATATATCGATAAGAAAGAGAGATTGATGGTTCCACTGAAAATCGACGACACTCCCAAAATAGGTACAATTAAGGTTTTTCGTAGAGTTCTGGTGCAAACTTGCCAAAAAAGGACTTTTCCTGCGAATGTTCAACATAGCGATCCTTTTGACATTGATATTGGGTGGCTAGAAAAACGTTGCATGTGGTGGGAGTTCAATTTTACGAGAGTGAAATTGTTGCTGTACAACTGAAAAGCATGCAACGTATTTCCACTAAACAAAACCCAGCGTTACAAGTGGTTTGCGAAAACTCGCTGTTGTGATCATACAGATTTTTTTGATCAACATTAGATAAAGTGAAGACAAGGTACATAAATAGAGTGAGAAAACACGTATAGGAAGTCTGCGTTTGATGATGCCCTGAGACACTGGTAGTGAACCCTAGAATGTATTTCTAGTGTCAATGACTCTGCTATTGTACCTACAGGATTAGAATTAGAATTAGGAATAGAATAAGAATTAGGAATAGATTTTACAGCTGAGTTTCATGTTGTCTCAGATTGCACAATGAGATCCTCTTTGATAATAGGTGATCATCTCCTCAGACATGCTACACTGACAGTCACACCTGAATAACTGAAGATTGAGAAAGTAGAGTTGGTTGGAATCCCACATGTACTCAATATTGAATTGAAGACGCCCACGCAGATGCCATTGGATAATGGGAGTGCTACATCAGCTGGCCACGAAAAAGGTCAGGAGCTGATCCCTGTTGAAACGAAGTCTAAAGATTTAGAAATGGTCATGACTCTTCATGACCAGCTACAGATCTATCATCCACCCCAGAGACTATCTCCAAAAGAGATTGAGGTGGTCGACCTCCAGGTGGAGCAGTTTAAGGATGGGATCATTAAGCAGTATTCGTCGCATTGCTTCAGCCAGGTGATGGTTGTGAGGAAGAAAGATGACAACCACAGAGTTTGGTGTAACTGCAAGCGGTCGAATAGCAAAACTGTTGAGGACCGTTTCTCACGTTTTCAGACACCTTGTGTTCTGTCCAATCCGCCATCTGTGTTTGAAAGAGTAATCAAAAGAAACCAGCCTACTTCGAAACTGCGACCAAGATTCCATGGACCATATCACATTACTGCAGTCGAGCCAAAAGACACTTGTAATGTGGAGTTTGATGCTAGAACTGGTGGCCCTGCTACAGCAACTACCTGTCCTGAGTTCGTGAAGCCATGGCCTGAGCATTCGGGACAAATGCTGATTCAGGGTGGGCGAATGTAGGAAGTATGCGTTTGATGATGCCGCGTCGGTTGTCATCAAAGGACGCCGCCTTTGATCTCGCCGCACTGCACACTTTTTGCCGCCTGCTGCAAGTTGTTTATCCCCTCTTTTTCGAAAACCCTCAAGCTTTCCAACAGTCATTGGAGTTCAGTTCGAAAATAGTCTTTGAGAAGTGTAGATGTCAGTTACCATTACGTTTTGTACCGATATATTTCGTGAAGTACCAGTTTTAGTGTAATAAATCTTGGTTTCCTGTGATTTGCGTTTATAATCTGTTCTATCCCTCCATACACGTGCTTTAAATGCTTTGAAAAAAAAAAACAGGATGACAAAAATACTTTTATTTTTCAACCCATTCATTCCATTCTGGTCTGCTGGAGTTTGGTGGGGTTGAAAAAATTTGAGCTTTGGGTCTACAAGCAAGTGAATAGAAGGCACGCAAGTGAATAGAAAGCTGGCACGATCTAAACTGGTGCAAAACAATGCCACTGGTTTGGTGCAATCTTGAAATCTATGACCTGAATTCTTGCAAGATTGATTGTCTTGATGGTTTATTACGTCGGCGAATATCAAGTTCCTCACCAGCTATCAGTTATTAAGGTTCACCTAAGTGCGACTATAAATCCTTATTACAGTAGGGCTCTACGGCTCCGAAACGGACAAATACAAACCGAGGATGAAAGGTGATCTCGAGAATGAATAAAGCTGTGAACGATTTGAGAATAGAGTAAAACAGGAAGAGAGTGAAGATATTGATGGGTAATGAGAACGTAGTTCAGCACATCAAAGCAGAAAGGATAAGATGGCTGAGCCAAGTCGACAGGATGCCACAGGAAATCAGATCAATGATGCTCAAAGCAAGGATCAAAACGAGGACGATCAAGAAATATTTGCTGGTCCAAGTTCACCAAGTTCTGCACACCGTCAATCTGAGAAGATCAAGTACTGAGAAGAGAGTCAAGGAAGTCGAGTATCATCTCAGCCTGTACGATATTGAGTAAGGAGCTAACAGATTCATTTTTGAGTAAAGGTTAGTATTTTCTATGAATAATTTGTGCATATAGACCAGTTTTGAAGCCTTTGATTTTTCAAGCGGTAAATCAGTGTTCTGAACATCTGTGCGCCATGTAAGGGTATATAGGCACCGTTATTAAATTCCATAACAATGAGTTGGTTTGCGTGGGTCTGGAATCCTGAGAATTAGTAGAGCTCTTATCCAACCGCTCCGAATTAATTAAATTATTCGACCTCGACATCGGATAAGCGATTGCTGTTACTTCTAACCGAACACCGGGCCTTCATAACCCGATCGACGGGAAGACAGGGGGGGGTGAATAAACCAGCCAAAGTTAATTCACCTCTGAACGGTAGTTTAGGCCTTGTTGAAAGGGCGAAGCGCCAATAACGGATAGTCACATGCAAGGATCAACCACTATCCACCAGAGCCGCAACCGGGCTAAGCTAGGAGGTATATTGGATTCCTGGCCGAATCACTCGGTCGGATGAACTTTCCGCCTTGAGATTCCCAGGCTTTGGGACCTATAATGACTGAGAAGGAGGAAGGAGGTTAAACAATGAAACCCCCGACGCCTAAATGGAGTTTCGTTCCTGTCAACTTGAAGCCATCGCAAATATCCGATCGGGAGTTTGAGAGGTTTTCGATGGAATCGTGCGTTCATTGGTAGCCTTGTTTGATGAATCGATTGTTTAAGTGGATTACTCCATCATGGATAACGAGTAGAGTTGGTAACTAACACGAGAGGCCAGCGAAGTTGGACGGATACGGTGGAAACCTAATTTACTGTAAAGATTCCGCGTTATAAACTTCGACGGTCTCACAAACAGGTTGTTTGGAGGCGTTCCACAATATGCCTTCAGGTAGCAGTGATGGGAGACTGTTAATCAATTCCCACATAGTACCGTTACTATCACAATCTACCTCAGGAGTTCATAAGGACAACTCGAGATACCATTAGTTCCCATTCTAGACCTGTGCACTTCTTTCTCAACCTTCCAAAAATCAATCGTTTAACGGTTTTGGGCCGGGTGATGGAACCCAACTACCAAAATCCACACCAGCTAACGGTTTCGTACCGGTTTTAATTTCTCTCACCTCACCTACCTACTTTGTCTTAACAGTTACGGGCCAGTTGACCAAATCCATGAAAAATTGCATTTTAGCATGGAACATGCTTTAGCCATCACCAAACTGGGAAAAAACGTGAAATCAGTAACTTTTCAAAAACTTCGTTTTTCAACGCCCGTAATTTCCAAATAATACGAGATGATGAACTATCCCTGGTAAGCCTAAAAACTGCGCCAGAATCTCAGCTTTCCAACGGGATAATCAAACAATATTTTACAATCGAATTTAAGGGAGAAATTTCTATCTTAAATTGATGGAAAAATAATACTTTCATACCAAAATTTTTCGAGTTAGGGCGTTTTCAAAATTTCAAAATTTATTTTTCAACCCTTAAAAGTGACCTACACCAACCAACATCTTCGGGGCACAACTAGACCCCAAATGGAGCCTACATACCAAATTTCATCAAAATCGGTCAATCTGGGGAAAGTGCCGCGGACGGATGTCCAAATTTTTATTCGATTTTTGGATTCTACGGACCTTGAAACGTAAACCAACAAATTTTGAGGAAGGGTTGAACATTTTTTTTTTCTTGGTCGATTCCAAAGGTTTATTATTGGAAATATTAAACCAAAACCATCAACATTTTCACGCCAAAAAAAAAGATTATTTCCAAGTTTGAGGTAAAAATACTACTCTAGCGTTTTGCTTTTATCGACTGGTAAACGGCACAACTATTGAGAAATTTTACGCTCTTTCCAACGGTATCCTTATTTTTAATTCTCTAGTGTAATTTAAGGGAGTTATGACCGTTTAAATGGTGTAAGGTGGAAACCCCGAAAAAAATCTTAGAAGTCAAAAAAGTCGGATTTTAAGGGGGTTAAAAGAAAATTGCTACGAGACATTTATTGTTGCAAATTAGTAGTAGAAACTATGGGACACCCTGTATACTCCTTGAAATCGACTTGCACATCAAAACCAGACAGACAACAGTACAGGTGAAACTAAATAAAAGCTTGTAATAAAAAGACACCTTCAGTCTTGCTTCGTAACATAAAGTGTTTTAAAAAAGTCAATCTTGGAACTCTACTCGTATTCTATTTCTTTTTGTTATTGATCTCGCTCTAATAAGGTGAGATGTTGTAAATCAGAATGAATTTTGTACATCTGACGAAGGCTGTTCATTCTTATAACATGGAGATGAGGATATTTTCCATTTACAAGATACAACACGTCAGGAAGGTATTGCACCCATTTTTCCTCACTTTTCTGGACTGAAATTGAACCAGGTTCGGGAAAGGTCGTATTAAGTAGTTTTACGTGGAATAAACAGTAATAAGTTCTTACGAGTGGATTGTACTCTATGTTTATCCTCTGTAGTCTTCCTTTCGTGCAGATGCAATCTAGAGTCGTTCTTTCTTTCCTCCCCTTCAATTCCCCTTATCTCACTCCTTTATTTTCTTTCTGTTTCTCTCCGGAGTTGCTCGAAGTTTCCTTTTTATCAGTTCTATTATCACAAGATGAGATGTTCAGATATTATCTCAGCCGCACGGAGCCCGAAAAGTTTAGTTGGAGAATCCCGCTGTTCCCACCTCCTGCAGTTTGTGAAAATTAGAATGGAAGAGGGTTTTAGGTTAGTGGCACGGCAGGGGCCGTACTTATTATTTCCCTATTACCCACCCAATGTTGTACCTCTGGTGAAGCAGACTGTTGAAATGAGCGTTGGGAGTCTGCCTGTGAAAAGGTTGATTCATGAAAATTAAATAAGATGTCCAATACGTTATTAGGAGGGTAGACACGAAGAAAAGGTAGAAATAGAAGAATACCATCAGTATCTATAAGAGTAATAGTCCAGTCAAATTAGCAGTTAGGGTTTGCATTAATTCCGGACAAAGCGAAACTTTTATGGGTGACTTGTGGGTGCCTATGGAACATGTTTTTAGTATATTCTACTAGATTCTCCTTGTGCTAACTTTTTGGTGCCCGAAAAACCGCGATTTTTCGGCACTTGTTTCAGTTTTTTGCCTATAACTCGTACACGATGCATCCTACGGAAAATTTTACTCAATCCTTTATTAAACAGGATGAATTTCTGCGTCGAATGACCACCTGAAACGTTAAGATCGGTTCAGCCGTTTGGCCGAAATCGATCGTTGAATTTTGCCGCTTTTTCCCAAATTGGTTGAAAAATGGGTTACGCTCAAGTTTCAAGGCCTGTACATCAAAAACGGCGTATCCAACCAAAAAATGTCACATAATCAAAGTTGTAGAGAATCGAATTTTGTGTAAGAAAAGCATCCCCTCTTCCTCCCCCCCCTCCCACCCGCCCCTACCAAATGATAGAATAACAAAACAACTTCTGAGTAAACGAAATTATGAGTATTGAAAACGGTGTTGCAATCAAAAAATGTCATATAATCAAAGTGAAACGTCTGTTGTTCGACCTAAGGCACTGAAGTACTTATAATAATAGAAAAGGCAAAAGAAAAAACATCTCCTAGATTCTCCTTTTGCTCACTTTTTGGTGCCCGAAAAACCACGATTTTTCGGCACTTGTTCCAGTTTTTCGCCTATAACTCGTACACGATGCATCCTACGGAAAATTTTACTCGATCCTTTATTAAACAGGATGAATTTCTGCGTCGACTGACCACCTTCATTTTTTAGATCGGTTCAGCCGTTTGGCCGAAATCGATCGTTGAAGTTTGGCGATTTTTCCCAAATTGGTTGAAAAATGGGTTGCGCTCAAGTTTCAAGGCCTGTACATCAAAAACGGCGTATCCAACCAAAAAATGTCACATAATCAAAGTTGTAGAGAATCAAATTTTGTATAAGAAAAGCCTCCCCCCTCCCTCCACCTCCCACATTTTTTGATTGCAACACCGTTTTCAATACTCATAATTTCGTTTACTCAGAAGTTGTTTCGTTATTCTATCATTTGGTAGGGGCGGGAGGGAGGGGGGAGGAAGGGGGGATGCTTTTCTTACACAAAATTTGATTCTCTACAACTTTGATTATGAGACATTTTTTGGTTGGATACGCCGTTTTTGATGTACAGGCCTTGAAACTTGAGCGTAACCCATTTTTCAACCAATTTGGGAAAAAGCGGCAAAATTCAACGATCGATTTCGGCCAAACGGCTGAACCGATATTAACGTTTCAGGTGGTCATTCGACGCAGAAATTCATCCTGTTTAATAAAGGAAAGAGTAAAATTTTCCGTAGGATGCATCGTGTACGAGTTATAGGCAAAAATCTGAAACAAGTGCCGAAAAAATCGCGGTTTTTCGGGCACCAGAAAGTTAGCACAAGGAGAATGTAGGAGATGTTTTTTCTTTTGCCTTTCCTAGTGTTATAAGTACCTCAGTGCCTTAGGTTGAACAACAGACGTTGTATGACATTTTTTGATTGCGACACGGTTGTCAATACTCATATTTGGCGTTGACACACTCATCACTCAGAGGTTGTTTTGTTATTCTATCATTTGGTAGGGGCGGGTGGGAGGGGAGGGAGGAGGGAGGCTTTTCTTACACAAAATTTGATTCTCTACAACATTGATTATGTGACATTTTTTGGTTGGATACGCCGTTTTTGATGTACAGGCCTTGAAACTTGAGCGCAACCCATTTTTCAACCAATTTGGGAAACATCGCCAAACTTCAACGATCGATTTCGGCCAAACGGCTGAACCGATCCAAAAAATGAAGGTGGTCAGTCGACGCAGAAATTCATCCTGTTTAATAAAGGATTGAGTAAAATTTTCCGTAGGATGCATCGTGTACGAGTTATAGGCGAAAAACTGGAACAAGTGCCGAAAAATCGTGGTTTTTCGGGCACCAAAAAGTGAGCAAAAGGAGAATCTAGATGTTTTTTCTTTTGCCTTTTCTATTGTTATAAGTACTTCAGTGCCTTAGGTCGAACAACAGACGTTTCACTTTGATTATATGACATTTTTTGATTGCAACACCGTTTTCAATACTCATAATTTCGTTTACTCAGAAGTTGTTTTGTTATTCTATCATTTGGTAGGGGCGGGTGGGAGGGGGGGGGAGGAAGAGGGGATGCTTTTCTTACACAAAATTCGATTCTCTACAACTTTGATTATGTGACATTTTTTGGTTGGATACGCCGTTTTTGATGTACAGGCCTTGAAACTTGAGCGTAACCCATTTTTCAACCAATTTGGGAAAAAGCGGCAAAATTCAACGATCGATTTCGGCCAAACGGCTGAACCGATCTTAACGTTTCAGGTGGTCATTCGACGCAGAAATTCATCCTGTTTAATAAAGGATTGAGTAACATTTTCCGTAGGATGCATCGTGTACGAGTTATAGGCGAAAAACTGAATCAAGTGCCGAAAAATCGCGGTTTTTTGGGCACCAAAAAGTTAGGACCAGGAGAATGTTTTTTCTTTCGCCTTTTCTAGTATTACAAGTACCTCAGTGCCTTAGTAAGTTGAACAACAGACGTTTCACTTTGATTATATGACATTTTTTGATTGCAACACCGTTTTCAATACTCATAATTTCGTTTACTCAGAAGTTGTTTCGTTATTCTATCATTTGGTAGGGGCGGGTGGGAGGGGGGAGGAAAGGGGGATGCTTTTCTTACAAAAAATTTGATTCTCTACAACTTTGATTATGTGACATTTTTTGGTTGGATACGCCGTTTTTGATGTACAGGCCTTGAAACTTGAGCGTAACCCATTTTTCAACCAATTTGGGAAAAATCGCCAAACTTCAACGATCGATTTCGGCCAAACGGCTGAACCGATCTTAACGTTTCAGGTGGTCATTCGACGCAGAAATTCATCCTGTTTAATAAAGGATTGAGTAAAATTTTCCGTAGGATGCATCGTGTACGAGTTATAGGCAAAAAACTGAAACAAGTGCCGAAAAATCGCGGTTTTTCGGGCACCAAAAAGTTAGCACAAGGAGAATCTAGTAGAATATACTAAAAACATGTTCCATAGGCACCCACAAGTCACCCATAAAAGTTTCGCTTTGTCCGGAATTAATGCAAACCCCCCCCCCCCCCCCCTTTTTTTTTTGGCTAATTTGACTGGACTATAAAGGAAAGACAAATTTGAAATCCTAATTCACCGCCAAATTATTGACTAAACATTAAGATCTGAGCAGAGGAACCAATTTAAAAACGCTGCAAATTATTACACAAAGGTTTATTATTTTTCTGATAGATCATTCCTTTTCAAAGAACACAACTTTGCCATTTTCACTACCTACCAACCTAATTTCGCTTCACAATTAAGTTTAATTTGATGAAATGAACTCTTCACATTCAATTAATAAAAAAATGACTGCTAAGGACGCAAACCCGAGTACAACTCGAAGAAACGAACAGCGATCGCATTTTGGTCAGCTAGAATTTGAACGGAGATTAGGCCTCTTTTGCGATTCACATTCATGTTTCTGATTTATCGTAAGCCCAACCCTTAAATTTTCGTCCAACGAAGCGAACGGTTGGTCCTACGAAACTCCGGGTGGTATCATTCGATTCTAAAAATTCAATACTATTTTGATTTAGTGATAAAACAATACCTTTATATCGAGTTTTTTTGAGCTAGGGCGATTTAAACATTTTAAACCTTATTTTTCAACCCTTAGAACTGACTGACATCAACCAAAAGCTTCGGGGCACAACTAGACCCCAAAAGGAGCCCACATACCAAATTTCATCAAAATCAGTCCATGGGAACTAAGGAAAGTCCCGCGTACGGACAATCAAATTTTTATTCGATTTTCGGATTCTACGTACCTTGAAACGTAAATCAACAAATTTTGAGGGGGTTTTTTGTTGATCGACTCCAAAGGTTCATTATTGAAAATAATAAACAAAAAAGATTGAATGTATGAAGATGTTGAGTAAACAGTAATTTACTGTCAGTAAATGATAACTAAAAGCAAACCACCAATAGGAACCAACCAAACAGGTAGTATTTGGATGAACATAAAAGATGGTTTCGAGCCAATAGCTTTTCTTCAAATTATATTTGATGAGTTTCTTCGTGTTCTCGATTTTTTTTTTTGTGTTTGACGTTTTATTGATTTTTCTAAAACATTTTTTAAATTATTTGTATTACCTAAGTATATGGTTTTTAAAAAATGTCTTTGGTGAGTTTTTGTAGTCTTAATTTTATCATGGTTATTTTTCGGATCTTTTTAAATTTATAGATTTTTTCCGTTTAATGGTTTTTTGATCTTATTGGTTCTTCCTCCTTGTTATGGTGAATTATCAAATAAGGCACGTTAACAATGGATTAATGTAATATCGGTAGGTAAATTGATGTAAGAAGCACCATAACCAACCATTTCTAAACATTACAATAATCATTATCGTTATACCACCCAAGTTTCTGAGCATAACCATTGGAAAGCTATTAGAATATGAGTTACGAGGCAGCGAAGCCGATTAGGATAAAACGTGAAGCGGGAACCACTCCTGTGACGAACGACGGTGAAAAAATATGGTGTCATCAAAAATGAGTTTTTACGAGAAAGATGGGACGCGGGGGTTCCAATAAAGGAAAGTGTTCAGAGATGGCGATGGATAGTAAGGAGCTACTCGAGGGAAACGGTCAACGGCGAAAACGCATTAGACCCTATCACGTAATAACAATAAAAACAAGGCAACTTGGAGGAAAAATATAAGCTGATAAGGGCCATTGTGAGAAAGTATGAGTCCCAGGAGGTTTTGACCTATCATAACAGTATCGCAACTTACGAGGAGGTACATAAAGACCGTTACCTACCGCTTTCAGGTCATTCTGGGAGATGAGAGATCCCTTTTCACCAGAATTGAAATGTTCACTTGCATTTCAGTTCGGAGTGTTCTACTAGAGGCCGTGGTGGACGGCCGATGGCGGGTCAAAAGTTTCAATGAATAGAAATGAACTGATAAACTGATTGAAATTTGAAAAAAAAATTTAATTTTGAAATTTCACTTCAAATTTGACAACATTTTTGTATCTAATTATTGATAATTGTAAGAGGATAAATCAAATCAATTACGTACTTGACATTCTATGTCATTATGATGAGAATTCAAAACATCCTTAATCGAATCAAATCAAAAGGGTAGTGGCAGCAGCTGTTGAAAAATAGAATCATTTTGATTGCACGAGGGGAATCAAAATCGTTCAAACCAGGTGCCGAGACCGAAAATATGGCTTACGAGTTGAAAGATACAGACCAAGTTTAATAAACGTCCTCCAGTAGCAAAAAAATATTTCCTCTGCCATTCCAAAGCCCCAAGTTTAAAAATGGCGACCGATTGACATTGTAAAATTTAAAGAAATTATAGGGGTATTCACGGTTGAGCTTATCGTGTAAAACATCTTAAGCGGTAAACTTATTATACAAAAAGCGTCAACAACCCATTCGACTCTAGAGGTGGGTAGGAAATCGCGTCACTGGTTAAAGTCACCTATTACCGGAGAGTCACCGTTCCGTTTGTCACCTATTACGGAGCAGACCCTATTACCAACGGACTTGCAGTGACAGCAGGTAAAATAACTCTCCCTTCCTCCATGCTCCGAATCACTATCTCAAATTATTTCACTTTGACCCCTTCGGAGCTTCTTGAATTGTCACTGTGTGCGTTGTCACTACAGTGCCGTTGGCGCTACTCGTCACTCCGTAGTGGTTGGCGCTGGTTGTCACTTCATGGGCGGTCGGCGCTACTCGTCACGTTGTCACTCTTGGAGCTCCTTGTCACTGGTCACTCCGTCACCATTTGTGTAGCGTGATCAGGTGATCAGTTGTCTCTCGTCCCTCACGCCGTACTTTCCGCGGCCCGGGTTTAGGACTCTCGCCTTTAGTTTGACTCGTGTTGCCCGTTTAGTTCGATGTTATTCGATAGTTTCATTGTTTTGTGATTAGTTGAGATGAATAAAAAACCGAAATCTTCTCAATTATGGGCGATTTTTAGGCTCATTAAAAGGTCGAAAAACTGCCAAGTGCGACCTATGTGGTCAAGTTTGTATGTAGTTTCAAAACTACCATTACCTACAAATTAAAAAATATAACTCGTAATAATTTTTTCTATTTGCTCATGTTCCTTCATTTGTTTCAATTAGAGATAATATTGAGGTGAAAATGTATGTTACCTACCAATAATGTTCGACTGTGATAAATTCCATTTTTTTCTTATTTATTCCATTTTACCTACCAACGGAGGACTATGATGACTCTGTGACCACGATCGATAAATTAATTATTTCTGAGCTCTAAACATATTAATCTGATTGCTGAGTGTCTCATACTAGTTGCTTAAATCGGTAAAACGTAATATACAAATATAGTGGAGGGGTATATTAATTTTTTCTCAATGAACAGAACCAATTTTTTGTTAGAAATATGAGACCGATACGCTAGTTGCGTCTATTGGGGCAAGAACTCTCGTTACGGAAATCACTGCTGGTCACTTTACACCGAGCAGCGCCGCAGTTCCAGGATGCGCTTCTCTGTCACCCTATTACAAAGTCACCTATTACTGGAACCTATTACCGGCCTGTCACTGTCACGTTGACACCTATTACCAAAAAGTAACCGTTTCGCACATCACTATTCGACTCGTTTTAAACGTGCTAAAGTTGTTATCACTCCTTCTTCTTCGACTAGGTGGCTAGACCGCAGCCATGAGGGTCTTATGGTTGTTGTGTGGCATGATTCGGTGGAGGAAGTGTGAACAAGAAAGAAAAAATGCCATAAATTCGGTAAAAACTTTTAAAAAATCGACAATGTCCATCATTGCTTGTTCCATGGCAAAGAAACAAGCAAGGTTTTTACCACAGAGTACAGGAGACAACTTTTATACTACCAAGATTGTTTACAGATTTTTTACTTTTTACACTGAAAACTTGAAAATCACTGCAGTCATTTCAGTCAGTATTTTCTCTTCCCTCCATACCTTCAACTCCAACTCAAATAACTCACAAAATAACCGAGACAAACAAACGAACTCCAACTCAATAGACTCCAACTCAAAAAACGCTGCAAATTATTACACAATGGTTTACTATTTTTCTATATAGATCACTCGTCTACAAAGCCACCAACCATCCAACATGAAGAAAAACATCGATCGCATTTCGGTCAGCTAAAATTTGAACGGAGATTAGGCCTCTTCTGCGATTCACACTCGTGTTTCTGATTTATCGTACGTCCAACTCTTAAATTATCGTAGGGAGCGAACGGTTTGTCCTACAGGGCTCCGCGTGGTCTCTAAAAATTCTATACTATCTTAAATCGATGGAAAAGCAATACCTTTATATCAAAATTGTTTGAGTTAGGGCGTTTTCAAAATTTCAAATTTTATTTTTAAACCCTTAGAAGTGACCTACATTAACCAAAAGCATTGGGGCACAACTAGACCCCAAATTGAGCCCACAAACCAAATTTCATCAATATCGGTCAATGCTAATTTTTATTCGATTTTTGTATTCTACGTACCTTGAAACGTAGACCAACAAATGTTGAGGGGGTGTTAAAAATGTTTTTTTCTTGGTCGATTCCAAAGGCTTATTATTGAAAATAATAAACCAAAACTAACGACGAAACTAAACCAACTCACAACTTGTGATTCACAAGTAAACTCATTGAAAAGCAGCTGGCAAGTTGTCAGCCGTTTCCTTTCTGATGTCTCGACGGATAACACGTTTAGCACTCACTATTTAGTAGAGACCATTCGGGTGTGTTAACTTACGACGACTGATAAGTGATAACATGTTTACGACCGATACATTCGACGTTTAACACGTTCTCGACGTATGACACGTCGAGAACAGCCCGATCGTGAGTACCATTTATGACTTACGGAGATTCCAAAAACTAATTACTTGAAGGTGGAATACAGGCAGGGTCGACCAAAATATTCGTCAAAATTTTGATCATTTTTTGACTTATTTGTCATCTTGGTTTATTATTTTTAATAGTGAACCTTTGGAATTGGGCAAGAAAAAAATTGTACCCCCCCCTTCCCCCCTTCCAGTTTGATGGTTTACGTTTCAAACATAAAATCCGAAAATCGAATGTTTCCGACTGTCCGCTGCAAGCAGCATTCTGCTCTGCTCCCGCCGACCGATTGAAATGAGATATAGGCTGAATTTGGGTTCTAATTGTCCCACGAAGCTTTTGGTTGTTGTCAGTCACTTCAAGAGGTAAAAAGGTTTCAAAAGCCCTTGTAAGTAAACTTTCGAAACAGGTGTTCTTTCTCATTAGCTTAAAATGTTAATAATGAACTTATTATACAGAATCAAGTAAAATATATAAAATGAATTTAGAAAAACGAATTTCACCCGTCAAAATTTTTACAATTTCAATTACGCTGAATTAAAAAAAAATCGCCCCTTGACGTTCACCAAAATTAATGATATTTTTCTAAGTTCTAACAGGTGGAAATTAGGGGATTAAATTTCCAAAATGCCCAAGCTGTCTTTCAAATTCAACCACGTAAGTTCAGATAAACGTAATCCATCAGAACGTTATCTATATTGAAAATTAAAAGGAAAATCAATTTGGGGAATTTAGATTATCTAGGAAAAGAAAAGAAACCCGAACATTTGCTGTAGAAATCAAACTGAAATGAAGCCGAAGGTAGCAAAAAGTAAATAAATTGAATAAACAAATCAAAATTCTTCGCTAAGCGCGACACAAGCTTGAAATATAAATGTCTAAATTTTTCTACAATTCTAATAAGGAAACATTAGATTTTTTGAATCGAATGAGACCACCCTGAGCTCTGTTGGCGAAAAGTTAATTGAAACATGATTTCGGAAATTCGCTTAACCTTACTTTCCACAACCTAGTATACACCCATAAATGTTTCGCTCTGCCGCTAGGGTGCAGTAGAAGCCTGAAGAACGCCGACTGGCTCCTTTTTACCCCAGCTTGCAATACTGGTATAACATTAACTATTTGTAGCTTTTTTTCGAAAAAACTGTGACCTTCGCAGATGGGTGACCTGTACATAAAATAATAAACCGTTTTGTAATAATTTGCAGCGGTTTTGGACTGCCGCACGAATACAAAACTTCGATAGTGAGGAAGTGAAAGCCGTGGATTCCGTGGGCGGCTGTAAAACAGCCACAAAGTTACATGAAAAGACTGTTTTTTTCTTCGAAGCTTGTGTCAACTTCTCCATCTCGGTTATTTTTCAAAACGTCCTCACCTCCCAGCAACTCGAGGGCACCTCATAACTTGAACAAAAGCCGCTAACCCACCCATCAGTCCACGCTCGAGAAGTTCCTGGCAGTTGGCAAACTTCGCCAACTCGAGTTTTGGTGGTTTGAAGCGGTTGGTTTTTGTCTGATCGGGTTCATTTTCCTCTTTCATGACGTTTTTCCTCCCCATTTATCTTCTTAATTTCTCGATCTCATTGAGCTGAAAAGTTCAGATCGATGTGAAAATTCCGTTTATAGAGAAAACGTTTGATACGGTGAATGGACGTTATTTATATCTTAGATCTCATGGAGTCGTGATGGAACAAAAGTAATCACGTATTATTGAGAAGTAGCAGTATCGCAATCGCCTCTTCATAAAAGAACCGTGTAAGGGCAAGAGGTACATACCGGGTGTCCCAGAAGTTATGGTCCACCCTCCGGCATTTCCGTATTTAATTACGTAATAAAATGGGCACAACGCCATTTTTCATATTTTTTTTTGTAAAAAATTCAGGAAAAATACTTTTGCGCAAAAAAATTGCGCGCAATCGTGCGCAATTGACACTAACTTTGTTTTTTCAAATGGGAACCCGCATTTTTTATTGCAGATTCAGATTCTACGTCAAATTTCATGAGAAATTCATACCCGAATCGATTTTTTTCATCGCGTGCAACTGGTACTTTTCGCGCGCAAAGTGACCAGGGTGCGCAAAAGTGAATTTTTTTTAACCCCAAGTGTGGCACATTTTTTTTTCATTATTTTCGACGCTGAATCACGTGGTGAGGTCCTTTCTTCGATTTCATCGTTATTTTTCCAAATTTAGAAGGAAAAATAATGTTTTTGGACTTTATTTTCCCTCACCCTTTCGCAATACGGGCTGGGTGGGGACCTGGCTAGATTAAAAATAAATTCCTCACTTATAAATTTAAAAAAAATATTAGAAATAATGGAAAGTTAAAAAAAAAAATAAATCAAAAAGCTTCATCTCAAAATTTTCAAAAAAAAATTAAAAGTTACAAAATCTCCGAAAACAAGTAATAAAAAACTAAGATAATAATAATGAAATTTAAAAATCACAGCAACTGCTCGAAATTTGGAAAAATAACGATGGAATCGAAGAAAGGACCTCACCACGTGATTCAGCGTCAAAAATAATGAAAAAACATGTGCCACACTTGGGGTTAAAAAAAATTCACTTTTGCGCACCCTGGTCACTTCGCGCGCGAAAAGTACCAGTTGCACGCGATGAAAAAAATCGATTCGGGTATGAATTTCTCATGAAATTTGACGTAGAACCTGAATCTGCAATAAAAAAATGGGGGTTCCCATTTGAAAAAACAAAGTTAGTGTCAATTGCGCACGATTGCGCGCAATTTTTTTGCGCAAAAGTATTTTTCCTGAATTTTTTACAAAAAAATATGAAAAATGGCGTTGGGCCCATTTTATTACGTAATGAAATACGGAAATGCCGGAGGGTGGACCATAACTTCTGGGACACCCTGTATACCTATAGGAACATTTCACACTGTTTGTTCCTTAGGCGTTCTTACAGGCGTGAGTCAAAGCAAGTGAAGAGATGACACAGGATTCAGAGTACCCACAGAGTGGGCCATCCTGCAGAATCTTCCACGCATCCAAACATCTCTGATCAAATTCATACATGGCTTCGGCTATCGACGAATAAGGCCGAACCCTGCCGAGTGTCAGTCCTTCGCGCTTTTCCCGTTATTATGTCGATCACCGGTTATCCATTTTTTTCGAGCTGTAAATTTTAAATTTCCTAGCTGGAGCTGTGGATTTTGTTTCCTAGATAGTCGTTTTGGTTTTATTTGTGATATTCTTATTTTATTTTAGTTTCATTTAATATTTTTTAAATGTATAATGGGGGAGGTTCATGAACTTCATGAGCAGGAACGTGGTGTCAAGAAAAGGCATTTCGTTTTGCTGCTACTTCACAGTTACCCAAAGTAAACAACTCTTAACACAGACTGCCTCACACTCACATACTCGATTTTATATAATATGGAGTGTTCCATTTAAAGCATAACTGGAACGAATGATTTTCAGATGGAACTTTACTCTGAATAACATTCCATTGAGTGAGTCAGTAAATACTTTACTTTTGAAAGCGTTCAACAGTTTGAGCTTTGGAAAGAGCAGATGGAGAAAGAAAGTAAGGCCCATTATGTAAAGCCGCAGTCTGCCAGAGTTCGTAAAGACGGCTCTCAAAGGGTATTATATTTTTCCTCATGAATCGTTTACAGCACCTCTCTGCACTATAAGACATCCCCTACAGAACGGCACGACTAAAATCCAGGGGATATTGTCCTGCTGCAGTGGTGCTAATTGTATGTACTGCAGGCTCTGTTTCTGTTGATTACCTCGATACTCACGTAGGGCACGAACTAGATTTGAAGTTACTCGAAATTCTTTCAAAAATCGCATCAAATTATTTCATAAAGGTTTATTATTGTTCAGTATAGATCACTCGTCAGCAAAGATCACAGCTTTGCTATTGTCACTATTTTTTACCTGCCAACCATAGGTACTACCTACCACACCATACTTCCTTCACACCATCACAATCAAGTTTATTAGGAAGAACTAAACGCTTTACACTCGATTCAAAGAAATAGGGAGCTTCATATGGGGCTTTGATTACTGGTTCCTAAGGAAGCATAACTGAATACAACTCGAAGAAACGAACAGCGATCGCATTTTGGTCAAATAAAATTTGAACGGAGATTAGACCTCTTTGGTGATTCACCCTCATGTTTCTGATGTATCGTAAGTCCAATCCTCAAGCACTCGGAGGGAGAGAACGGTTTGTCCTACAAAGCTCAGGGTGGTCTCAATTTTTTTTTTTTTTTAATTCAATACTATTTTAAATTGGTGAAAAAACCATACCATGATTTAGAAAGTTTTCGAGCTAGGGCACTCTTGACAATTTAAACCCTTAAGTTTCACCCCTTAGAAGTGACTGACGCCAACCAAAAGGTCTCTCAACCAAATCGGTCCAGTGTTGCTAAGAAAAGTACTGCGTACGGCGTACGGCGGACGGACGGAAGATTTTTTATTCGATTTCCGGATTCTACTTACCATGAAACGTGAAACATCAAATTTTGAGGGTGTTACATTTTTTTTTTTGCTCGATTCCAGTGATTTAAAAAATGGATTTTTAAGAGATTTTGAGATACAAAAGTTTTTGGGGAATATTTCGACAAAGTCTACAAGTTTAATTGTCAGTGATGGACACTCTGCTGCCGGCTCCACGCTGGAACACCAACATGCATATCGAGAGGATAAGGCATAAGTCACTAAAATGCATGTATTTGCACGCGAGTAACGTAATAAGGTTGGATAGATCTCTTCATGACTTGATTAAATTCACCAGGGACAAGGAATTTAAAAGAATAAATTTTTGGTGAAAGGTAAAGTTTCTTCCAAGATCACGGATCGCTGAGTCGCTGAGGCTGGCAATGGTGTGAGGGACTGCTCATCTTCAACTACTAGAATTCTCGGTAAAATGTGTCAACGATGTTGCTGCGTTGAAAAAGAACAATTTTACCCGCCGTGTTATCGCCTTGATAACAGGAAAGCATCAAGGGTGAGCCTTCGGCAATGTTCGGCCATGATCGTGGACAGCCGAAGCCATGTGCCTGTCCTGATAACGGCTAGTAAATTAATACAACGATGTGGATGGATGCTGCAATGCCCCAGATCAGTGTGGGCTAACTACCATAGAGGTAGAAGGTCTCTGTAGGTTCTACGCTAACTCTACGATAACTACCCACTTTTCTGATCAAGAGATCACCTGGTGGGGGAAGCATCTCAAGCTTCAGAAGCAAGAAGATCCAGTCAACCCCTGCTAACTGACCTGAAGACCAAGCAGTCGCAGGCCCTGAGGTCGGTTTACACCAAACAATCACTGTTTCAAAACGTTCACAAACGAGTTCACACTTCCTGAGCATGCCTGCACGAGCAGCAGTGGCGTCAGGTGGGAATATTCGTCAGGCAACACCTTGGCCAGTCTTAGAGGAATAACCAATAATGAAAAACGCAGCAAATTATTACACAACGGATCTTTTTTTATAGATCAAGCGCCAGCAAAGAAAACAGCTTGTCATTGTCAGTACCTTCCAATCATGTTTTCGCTTCATAATCGAGTTTATTTAGATGAAATAAACGCTTTACACTTCAATCAAATAAATAAAGAATTCCTTCATTAAACTTGATTACTGTTTGCTAAGGAAGCGTAACCCATGGCTTAGTATCCATGGCTCATCTTCCAATTTTCTCTGCTTTCAAGGTCACGAAACAGCTAGTCGATTGTTTTCCTTTGCTAATGCTATTATAGTGGAGGTATAGGAATACTTGACTCCGCACTGACCCCCCGCCTACCCGCCAATCGTCTTTTCTCATCCAAAACAGTCTCGAAAAATTCATTTTTTTGAACTGCTTGCCTTGCATCGCCGGTCCCCGCGCTAGTTCACGTACCACAATCGATCGTAGTTGCCAATCTCTACAACTCTCTGGTGTGTTGCGGGCTAATTCTAGGAAAAATACATAATTATTAAGTTCTCCTATTTCATTTAACTTCATTGGTTATCATGAAATAGTCCCTAATTTTTTTTAAACACTTTCCAAAATCGGCTAAATATTACTTCCAAAAAATGGAAATATAGGAGAATCTCAACAAAACTTAATTTGTTCATTTTGCATATTTTTGGTAGGGCAAACAGTGATTGCTATGTTTGCCTGGAGGAGACGCCACTGACGAGCAGATTTTTCTCGAGCATTTCAGAAAGTTCCCGACAAAAATTTAAGAATGTGGCACGAAAATCGAGAAACACTGCCAAAGGAAGAAAAGAAGAATGTGGGAGTCTTCACCCCTTTACCCATGACCCTTGAGAAGCTAACACTGGTGATTGATGAGTCAAGCATTATTCCTTTGATAAACCATTCTCAACACGGAAATAATGAACCCCCCAAAAAAGAAAAGTGCTGAATAAAATGACAATTAATATCTCCTTAGTGGGAATATCCTCGCTTAACTAGGCACTAAAATCTATTTTTGCCGACAGCCAGAACAATTAAAAGAGTTAAAAACCGCCGGGAGAAGCCATCACGTCTCATCCATTACGCCACTGAATCAGAGTTCATAACGCGGAAAAAACGTCTGACAAAAAACGCGCGTGAAAAATGTCGAGGGTAATTTCGAGAGAGAAAAGCGTTTGGGGGAGACAGGAAGCGGCGGGGGAAGGGGGGATCCTTTAAGGGAAAATTGATGTGCGGTGTGGGTTGTAGTCGTAAAGTTAATGCGCCTGTAGGACTGTTGAAGGGGGGCAGGAGAGGCCGAAACGAGGAAAGGGGTGTCATCTGTCTGAGTTGAGCTCTCTCTTGGCATTTCTCTCGGTTATCACACGCGTTTTAACATAACGGAGGAGGACAAGCTATTTCCATAACACTGAAATTGAACGTAATCGTGAGTTTACGCTTCAACTTGAAGTTTTTCAAGAGGAAATCATCACTTAAGAAGTGGACAATGGTTAGTCTAGAACTAGACTTTTCTCCTCATAGACCACTTTCCAAATTTAGCTAGTTCCGGCAAACCCCCTGCAACTAAATTTCTGCCACATTCCCAAAACTAGACAAGCGGTTAAGTTCCAAGCACGAATTGATTAGTTTTCGAATAAAAATAAATAAATAATCAAATATAAACCTTTTTGACAAAAAAGGACCGATCCCAAAACTGATGATGGCAACCCATTAAAAAGGAAAAGTCCATTCATGCAGCATGACTTAATACGGGAGTTTTCAAAGAAATCATTCAGTTAAAGCATGGTTGAGAAAAAGAACATAGGTGTTGCAATTTTTTTAGAAAATCTTTTTACACGATTCTTGGTTTTTTCGATTTTCAGTATGCGCCATACCAACATACTGTATACACCGGATATGCTTTGAAGATGTTAAGAGTCCATATTCACGTTCTACTCGTCTCCACGAACTCATAGAGTACCCACACGGCTATTGTTGTTTTTTCCGATTTTCAGTATACTATACCAACTTACTGTATGCACAGGATATGCTTTAAAGATGTTATAGGTCCATATTCACGTTCTCCTCGTTTCCACAAACTCATAGAGTACCCACACGGCTATTGTTGTTTTTTCCGATTTTCAGTAGGTATGCACCATACCAACATACTGTACGCACAGGATATGCTTTGAAGATGTTGGGAGTCCATATTCACGTTCTCCTCGTTTCCACGAACTCATAGAGTACCCACACGGCTATTGTTGTTTTTTTTCGATTTTCAGTATGCGCCATACCAACATACTGTATACACTGGATATGCTTTGAAGATGTTAAGAGTCCATATTCACGTTCTACTCGTCTCCACGAACTCATAGAGTACCCACACGGCTATTGTTGTTTTTTCCGATTTTCAGTATACTATACCAACTTACTGTATGCACAGGATATGCTTTAAAGATGTTATAGGTCCATATTCACGTTCTCCTCGTTTCCACAAACTCATAGAGTACCCACACGGCTATTGTTGTTTTTTCCGATTTTCAGTATGCACCATACCAACATACTGTACGCACAGGATATGCTTTGAAGATGTTGGGAGTCCATATTCACGTTCTCCTCGTTTCCACGAACTCATAGAGTACCCACACGGCTATTGTTGTTTTTTCCGATTTTCACTATGCACTATACCAACATACTGTATGCACAGGATATGCTTTGAAGATGTTGGGAGTCCATATTCACTTTCTCCTCGTTTCCACAAACTCACAGAGTACCCACACGGCTATTGTTGTTTTTTTTCGATTTTCAGTATACCATACCAAATTTTTAGTTCTTTAGAAAATGCGTACTTTTCGAGTTATAAGCGAAATACTGAAAAAAGAGCGAAAATTTCGCGGTTTTCAGGCTCTCAAATTTGAAGCACAACCTAGTGTCGTAAACTTAGATATTTATTATTCAGGGCCCCGAAAAGGGTTTAAAACGATTTCCAGCTCTGTGTTAATTGGGCTATACCGCTAATTTGCCTGGCCTATAGTTTCCATGGACCGATTTTGATGAAATTTGGGATATGGGCTCCAATTGGGGTCTAGTTGTGCCCAGAAGCTTTTGGTTGATTTAGGTCACGCAAAAACTTTCGACATAAAGGTATTGCCTTTTTCGTCAATTTAAAATAGTATTGAATTTTTAGAATTATTTTAGACCACGCGGAGCTCTGTAGGACCAACCGTTCGCTCCCTACGACTTATCGTTGGACTTACGATAAATCAGAAACACAAAAGAGTTCACAAATCCCCGTTCAAATTTCAGCTGACCAAAATGCGATCGCTGTAGGTAGTATCTATGGTTGGAAGGTGGTGACAATGGCAAAGCCGAGTTCTTTGCTGACGAGTGATCTATATAAAAAAATAATAAACCGTTGTGTAATAATTTGCAGCATTTTTTAACTTTTTAAAATTTCGACTCTTTCAAAGCAAATTGAAATACAATTGAATCGCAACTGCCATGGATAATGGAACACATTTCAAGAAGAATCAGGCAGATTGGTACCAGAATAAAGAAATTTAAATTGCAGAAACACATTAAAAAAAAAAAAAAAAAAAACTCGTCTCGGATGCTTACTGCTTAGAGCCTTTGGCTAAAATTTAGGAAACATGGAACATACTTTAGCCGTGTTTTACAATAATCAGGGGTACATCTCAGCTTCTTCCTTAATTACAGCGGTTTAGCAGTATATAATTTATGCATAAATTCTGGGCTTTCCAACAAATAGTGAACGATTTTTCTACGAACACGAATGACTAAAATAAAGTTCTGTAGCAACGACTTGGTTGTGAGTGGAAATCATGCAAAATTTCGTGACACATCGTCGTCTCCCAAAACCGTATTTTGCCAATTAGCTAAGGCTAGAGCATGTTGCATGCATGCTATTAAAAAAAAGAAAAAAAGAAATCGTCCTATGACAAACCGAAAAGAGAATCTTCTCCTTCGTACCTATCGCGGGTTTGAAGTCGGTCAAAGAAAGTGTGAAGTGATTGGTTAATTATTTGCTTGATTGTGCTGCAAGTGGATGTAAAAAAAATCATTCATACAGTATGAGTTAATGAGCGAATTTTCAATGAAATCTCTAATGGTTGAGAAAACCGAAATATTAGCCATATTACATCTAGGTACCCCATACTTTGCAGACTTACTGATTAGTTGATTGAAGAGAGCGTCCACAGGAAGATAGTTCCATTTTCATGGTAGCTGGGAACTTTAGCAAGAACTAAACGAATGTTTCTAGGCTGTAGGTATTACGAGTTGGTAGGAGGTAGTTATTTCCCATTTCTACGTGGTTCCCTTGAGGACAGCTGTAATGCGAAGCAGTGCCTAAGTAAATATTCGTTGAAGCTCGACGGAACGGTTTAAACCATGCAAAGAAATACAGCTAATAAGGAACTCTCTGCAGAGAATTCTGAATCGCTTTGCTCAGGAGAATGTTTAATATTCCACATTAGCAGGTACCGTCTGCTCGGGAGGAAGAACTCCTGAATCCGTCCACCTTTATGAATTATTGCGGATATAATACCGAGGAAATTTAGGGAGTTTTCCCTATAAAACTTTCGACGAATGAAAACGTCAGACGCACGCTGAACTCGTGATTTCGACCCTGCTTCCCTCCCGCAGGATGTTTGCCCTGAGAAACTTCAACATTCGAGAGAAGGAAGCGAAATTAACACATTAGCTCCCACCCAGGTGATATACGAGGTAAAGTAGGTACCTACGAGCGGGTAAAATACGTCGGAAATTTCAAAGGACCCTTTTCGACCTCGTTCTGTGTCAACAATACGATAAATGTCACCATTGAATCTAATTCTACGTTTGAGTTTCAAAACCTTCGAGAACTTTCAAATACGAGTACACAATATTATGAGTATAAGAAACTTTTCCAAGGAGGTGACACATCAGACGGTGAGTATTATAATAAAATATGAAACTCGACTATGAAATTCGTGTTTTGGAAAGATGTGACGTTCATTTGGAGTCGGAATTTCATCATTCGGTGTTGAACAAAGTCTTATCCGCGTAAGAGCGAATTTTCAAAGAAATGTTTTAATCGATTTCCAGCCATTTTTCACTTTGTAAAGTAGATATTATTTTAGGAAATTCACGTTGATTCCGAATGTAGGGGATAGTGGGGTTGCCCCGGTCACTTTGGAAGTCTACATGCAAGTCACTAATGGAAATAGAAGCATAGCTAAATGCACAAATCCCTTCTCACACTATCAATTTTAATAATCCATTTCAATTTGGAAAGGAAATGTTCTCAAAGTGATAAAAATTATAAAGCTGAAAAAAGGCATGAGAAAGGCACTGGGGTCACCCCGGTCAGGAAGACTTCAATTATTTCTTCAATTTATTCTGGTCAAGTGAATGATAATTGTATCGTTCAATGCATATTAATGGTTTTACGAATAGGGTTTCTACAGAAGAAAAAATTGTACTTGAGTGTTGAGAAAAGAAATGGAAAAAAGTCTGCTTCCTCGCTGCTACATGTAACTTGATTGTATCGATGATCCGTTGCATAGTAGCTTATCTCAAAATATCAATCTATAAGTACTTTCCACTACGCTCATAGGGGACCATCTACACGTCAACCTGGACAGTCCCTGCAAATTTCATCGAATTCGGATGGAAAATATAGAAATTAAGGCTGTTACGAGGTTTTCACGTTTGCGCATGCGCAGAGAATACTGTTAATCCGGTGGCAATGATTTTCGTAGGGGACCATCTACAGTTCAAACCGTACAGTCCCGGAAGATTACATCAAATTCGGATGGAAAATATAGAAATGAGGGCAGTTACGAGGTTTTCACGTTAGCGCATGCGCAGAGAATACAGTTAATCCGGTGGCAATGATTTTCGTAGGGGACCATCTACATTCCAATCCACATAATCTATGAAAATTTCATCATCAGTTTTTTGACGTTTACGCATGCACAGTGGCAACTATCATTCCGGAGACGATGATTTTCATAGGGGACCATCTACACCGCAATCAGCGTGATCCCAAAAAATTTCATTGATCTTGAATGAAAAATAAATAAGTCATGGCTGTTAAAAGGAAATTCACGTTTACCTATACGCAGTCGTTGCTATGAGTAAGGGGCGATGATTTTCATAGGGGACCATCTGTACTCCAAACTGCATAATCTCAGACAATGTCATGGAAATCGAACAGTAAATTCGTATAGTTATGCCCGTTACGAGGATTTCATGACAGTCACACAGACAGACAGACACGGAACCAAAATTGCCCAGGCCTAAAAACGAGATTAAAACGCAAGTGGAAATTTTGATTTTGGAGAAACTTTTTTGGTTTATTATTTTCAATAATGAACCTTTGAAATCGACCAAGAAAAAAAAATTTTAACATCCCCTCAACATTTGATGGTTTACGTTTCAAGGTACGTAGAATCCAAAAATCGAATAAAAATTTGGCCGTCCGTCCGCCGAACGCGGCAGTTTCCCCACTTAGCATTGACCGATTTTGATGAAATTTGGTATGTAGGCTCCATTTGAGGTCTCGTTGTGCCCCGAAGATTTTTGTTGATGTAGGTCAGTTATAAGGGTTCAAAAATAAATTTTGAAATTTTGAAAACGCCCTAACTCAAAAAATTTTGATATAAAGGTATTGTTTTTCCTTCAATTTAGGGTTCTATAAAATTTTTAGAATTTTTTGAGACCACGCGGAGCTCTGTAGGACAAACCGTTCGCTCTCTACGAGAATTTAAGTGTTTTATGTACGATAAATCAGAAACACGAGTGTGAATCGCAATAGAGGTCTAATCTCCGTTCAAATTTTAGCTGACCGAAATGCGATCGATGTTTTTCTTCATTTTGGATGGTTGGTGGCTTTGCAGACGAGTGTTTTTTCTAAGCTCGAAAACTGAAACAATACTTCCGCTACCTTGGTAGACTCAGAAGCAATAAGGAAAAACTTTCAATTTGTCCCATATTGTTCTTTTGTCCTCCATGTGACCCCATGAGTTCATGAAAGTCTTTTGTTTTGACTGAGTTGTCCAACGATGACGATTGGACTCAGCAGTCAGGTCCAAGTACCTCCTTCAGGCAGCGAGGTGAGCTGGCAATGAAATTCTCCGGATGAACAAATAAAGAAATGATTCCCACTAGAAACGACGGTTGTATCGCCAACAGCAATAGCAGAGTCAATTTGATCAATATATCTTCTCCCTTCCGTTTCAGAGTTAACGACGGGAGTGGGAAAAAATTTTATGGTTGAGGGAGGAAGTTATATTGTGTCTCTTGTAAGCAATAAAAACGGCTCATGGCCGGAAGCGAGTTTCGTTTTTAGTTCTTCTTATATTTTTATGTAATAAACGGTGCAGACGGTAGTAAAATAGTAAAAATATTGATCAAATCCCTCGTGTCGAGGTGCACTTATTTTTTACACGACATTCCGCTGTAAAGGAGATTTTATAGAAATTATCCGGTTCAGGTATCAAGTTCAAGCTCGTTCAAGTTCTTATTGCTTCCGAGTCTACCAAAGTAGAGGAAGCATTGTATATACTTTTCAAGGTTGGAAAACACGGACACAAAAGACATTTTGAAATGAAAAGCCAATTGGTTGTGACACATAGCTTCATAACCCGATTGTATAGATGATCCGATGCATTATGGATAATCTCAAAACATCAGTACTAAGCTTTACCCTGATAGAATTCCATCTACACGTCAACTCACACAACAAAGTTAAAATTCCATCAAATTCGGACGGGAAATGGATTTTACGTTTGCGCATGCGCAAAGGTTACTGAACATTTAAGATTCTATAGAATTTTTAGAATTTTTTGAGACCACCCGGAGCTCTGTAGGACAAACCGTTCGCTCCCTACGAGAATTTAAGGGTTGGACGTACGATAAATCAGAAACACGAGTGTGAATCGCAAAAGAGGCCTAATCTCCGTTCAAATTTTAGCTGACCGAAATGCGATCGATGTTTTTCTTCATGTTGGATGGTTGGTGGCTTTGCAGACGAGTGATCTATATAGAAAAATAATAAACCATTGTGTAATAATTTGCAGCGTTTTTAGATTCTAACGTATCTTGAAACGTAAACCAGCAAATCATGAGGAGAAAGGGAGAGTTAAAATGTTTTTTCTTGCTCAATTCAAAAACAAATTGATTTTTTTTTGGAAAATCAATATGGTTTAATTCAAAGTGAAAAAGGTTTATCAGAATACTGCAAACCAAGTTGTGGATGCGAGGAAGCTATGTGCCACACCCACTCGGCGGACTTTGTCGGCTGTTTCAAAAATCTGGTTTCCCGAAACGGACTTCCCTAGTTATGATATTTGTAGGACCTTCGGGAGTCGCTGACCGCGCCTCCGCCAACTTCGCTCCGCCAACTCCCGTCCGCCAAGTTTCCGCCAGGTGGGAGAAAAGGAGCGCCCTCCAAAACTTTCTAATTAGCCTCCGCGTCTAAGAGATCCAAGGGGATCTAAACCGCCGAGTTGGGGAGAACGGGAGAGGAATTTTGAAACGCGCTCGTGGCGGCCGCAGCTCCCTTCAGCCTCCCTTCAGCTCCCCTTCAGCAGGTCTGAACGACAAGGAAAGAAAGCGCAAACAACTTCGTCACGAACTGCTAACGACTCGTCGGTCGGCGAATAACGAGTTTGAAACTTGGAAATCCGCCTGATTTTGAATCGAACTTCTCCAACAACCAAGAAACTGCCAAGTGGGTGTAGCACATAGCTTCCTCGCATCCAGAGATGGTTAGAGTGAATGGGAACTGGTTCTGCTCTCAACTAGTACGATTTTCTGTTAGAATTTCCATTAAATTCACCATTGAAAATTCAAATTGAATTTAACCCTTTCGTGCCCACGGGTGCCATACGGCACCCAGGTATTGTGACTCTTCAAATATTCCAGGGAATTCGTGGGTCTGTCCAATCTTGTTAAATCCTGCAAGAATATGTTCCTAGGATCTGCGTAGTTCCACCAGAAGGGGGGTTTCAGCTTTCAGAGTTCTTCAGACTTCCGTTGAGGTAATTCGAGATGGATGATCTATTTGATCTGGACTCTCTTCAACTGTTGCTTGCGTAAGTAATACATTTTGGTTTATTATTTTCAATAATGATATAATAATCAACACCCCCTCAAAATTTGTTGGTTTACGTTTCAAGGTACGTAGAATCCAAAAATCGAATAAAAACGTTGCAAATCATTGCCCATACGTTTATTATTTTCTGTATAGGTAGAGAGTATAGGTCCTATAAAGGGGTTGGTTGAATGGGGTTTGAGATCCTCACGTCACACGCGACTGTTACGGCTGTTACAAGGATTTTACGTTTGCGCATGCGCAGAGGCTACTGTGAGATTTTAAGGCCTTGATTTTCATTGGGGACCATCTACAACCTAATCCGCGTAATCCCTGAAAATGTCATCGAAATCGGGTAGAAATTGTGGAAGTTATGGCCGTTACAAGCAATTCACGTTCGCGCATGCGCATCGGCTACTATCAATCCGGGGGTGATGATTTTCATAGGAGACCATCTAAACACTAGTCTGTAACATCCCTGAAAATTTCATAGAAATCGGATGGAAAATGTGGAAGTTACGGCCGTTACAAGGAATTCACGTTTGCGCATGCGCAGTCGCTTCTATCGGTCCAAGGATGATGATTTTCATAGGGGACCGTCTACACACCAACCCGCACAATCCCTGAAAATTTCATCGAAATCGGACAACTTCGTATAGTTATGCGCGTTACAAGGAATTCATGACAGACACACAGACAGACAGACACGGAACCAAAATTGTTCAGAAAGGTCTAAAACGCAAAACGCGAGTGAAAGTTTTGATTTTGGAGAACATTTTTTTTCGTCCTTGAAAAGTGAAAACAAAGCTTCCGCTACCTTGGTAGACTCGGAAGCAAAATGTATAAGTACCAACGAGTGTAATAAGTTAGAAGATAATTAAATACCCCAGAGAGTTACATCAGATGCCCAAAACGAACACCCCTGCGACGGATGACATATCCAGCAGAATAAGCGAGAAATACGAGCCCATTTATGCACGAATTATTGATTTATGTTATATTGATGGTTCACTGAGAAAAAATGTTCTATAAATAGGCTAGAGATACGAATTATAATAACAAATATAAATAAATAGATACTTAAATAAGTAAATATAAAAACGAAGATAATCAGGAAAACAGCATGATTTTGTATTAGATTTAAGGACAATTTTTTGTATTCAGGAAACAGGAGAAGGAGCATAGAAAAAATGTAAAAATGTACTTATGCATGAATGTAAAAACGCTGCAAATTATTACACAACGGTTTATTATTTTTATATAGATCACTCGTCTACAAAATCACCAACCATCCAATATGAAGAGAAAAAGAAAAAAAAATCAAAAAAAATCAAAATCACCAACCATTGATTGCATTTCGGTCAGCTCTAATTTGAAAGGAGATTAGGCCTCTTCTGCGAATCACGCTCGTGTTTTGATTTATATATATATATTTCAATATAAACCCTTAAATTTTCGTAGGGAGCGAACGGTTTGTCCTACAGAGCTCCGCGTGGTCTCAAAAAATCCCAAAAATTCTATAGAATCTTAAATTTAAGGGAAAACAATACCTTTATATCGAAATTTTTTGAGTTAGGGCGTTTTCAAAATTTCAAAATTGATTTTGGAACCCTTAGAAGTGACCTACATCAACCAAAAGCTTCGGGGCACAACTAGACCCCAAGTGGAGCCTACATACCAAATTTCATCAAAATCGGTCAATGCTAAGTGGCAAAAGTGCCGCGTACGGCGGACGGACGGCCAAATTTTTATTCGATTTTGGTTTATTATTTTCAATAATAAGCCTTTGGAATCGAGCAAGAAAAAAAAAATTTTAACCCCCCCTCAAAATTTGATGTTTTACGTTTCAAGGTACGTAGAATCCGAAAATCGAATAAAAAAATTTCCGTCCGTCCGCCGTACGCCGTACGCCGTCCGCCGTACGCGGCACTTTTCTTAGCAACACTGGACCGATTTGGTTCAAATTTGGTATATGGGCTCCATTTGGGGTCTAGTTGTGCCGCGAAGCTTTTGGTTGATGTAGGTCACTTCTAAGGGATGAAAATTAAGGGTTGAAATTTTCAAGAGTGCCCTAGCTCAAAAACTCTCGAAATAAAGGTATCGTTTTTTCACCAATTTCAAATAGTACAGAATTTTTAAAAATTTTGAGACCACCCGGAGCTTTGTAGGACAAACCGTTCGGTCCTTACGAGTATTTGAAGGTTTTCCTTCGATAAAACAGAATCATGAGTGTGAATCGCAAAAGAGGTCTAATCGCCGTTCAAATTTTATCTGACTAAAATGCGATCGCTGTTCATTTCTTCGATTTGTATACAGTTTTGCCTTCTGCGTAACCAGTAATCAAATTTCCATATCAAGCTTTCTATTTTTCGAATCGAGTGTGAAGCGTTTAGTTCTTTGTAATAAACTTCATTGTGAAGGTGTGAAGCCATTATAGTGTGGTAGGTAGTACCTACCAATAGTTGGTAGGTAAAAAAAAATTGGTAGGTAAAAACAATGTTTGTAGGTAAAAAACGCTGCAAATCATTGCTCACTGATCAGATCACTGATCAGCTGAGTGAGCTCCGAAGCCATTTTCAATGCTAGTGAATGGAAGTGCTCTTCCAGGCGTCTCCAGCATTCGAGGATATCTTCTTCACTCATCACATCACTGATCAGCTGAGTGAGCTCCAAAGCCATTTTCAATCCTATTGAATGGAGGTGCTCTTCCAGGCGTCTCCAGCATTCGAGGAGATCTTCTTCACTCTTCTGATCACTGATCAGCTGAGTGAGCTCCGAAGCCATTTTCAATCCTATTGAACGCAGGAGCTGAAATTTGAGAGGGAAGGTCAAGGGAGAATACAGATGGTGGTAGGTGCTATTGATGGAGAACCAGTGATCTATACAGAAGGATGATCTATACAGAAAATAATAAACCTTTGAGCAATGATTTGCAGCGTTTTGGATTCTACGTACCTTGAAACGTAAACCATCAAATTTTGAGGGGGTGTTAAAATTTTTTTTTTCTTGGTCGATTCCAAAGGTTCATTATTGAAAATAATAAACCAAAATGAGTATATAAATAAATGCTTCATCTCTCTCTCTCTCTCTCTCTCTCTCTCTCTCTCTCTCTCTCTCTCTCTCTCATTGCCCATAGGTTCATTATTTTCTGTATAGATCACTGGTTCTCCATCAATAGCACCTACCACCATCTGTATTCTCCCTTGACCTTCCCTCTCAAATGTCAGCTTCCTGCTTTCAATTGGATTAAAAATGGCTTTTGAGCTCACTCAGCTGATCAGTGATCTGAAGAGTGAAGAAGATCTTTTCGAATGCTGGAGACGCCTGGAGAGATGAAATTTTCAGGGGTTTGCGGATTAGGTTTTAGATGGTCCCCTATGAGGGTAGTGGAAGGTACTTAGAGATTGGTGTTTTGAGATTAACTACTATGCATCGGGATAAGGATACGAGGAAACTATGTGCCACACCCACTTGGCAGACTATTTTGGTTTATTATTTTCAATAATGAACCTTTGGAATCGACCAAGAAAAAACAAATTTTAACACCCCCTCAAAATTTGATGGTTTACGTTTCAAGGTACGTAGAATCCAAAAATCGAATAAAAATTTGGCCGTCCGTCCGCCGTACGCGGCACTTTTGCCACTTAGCATTGACCGATTTTGATGAAATTTGGTATGTAGGCTCCAATTGGGGTCTAGTTGTGCCCCGAAGCTTTTGGTTGATGTAGGTCACTCCTAAGGGTTCCAAAATCAATTTTGAAATTTTGAAAACGCCCTAACTCAAAAAATTTCGATATAAAGGTATTGTTTTTCCTTCAGTTTAAGATTCTACAGAATTTTAAGAATTTTTTGAGACCACGCGGAGCTTTGTAGGACAAACCGTTCGCTCCCTACGAAAATTTAAGGGTTTATATTGAAATGTATATATATAAGTTAAATAACTGTTTTACGAGAATGAGTTTTTAAAAAAGAACTTTATTTTCCACAACAGTTAAATTATAAGTCACAGGAATCGTTAAGACTAACTACTACACTTCATGAAGGGCGACTCCAGACTGCCCGTACAATCTGTTCCCTCCGCGGGGCTCGCAGAGCCCTAAGCGGGGTTTTTCCTGGGGTCTGCAATATTACGGAGCATTCAGCACAATTTACACATTTAACTCCTCCACCCCTAGAATTTGGCATCTCCCGGAAGGTTGATGTCAATACAGGTCCGGGGTTCTACCTGAGGTGAATTTCTGAAATTTAATGATTTGGATTTTCTGAGATATTTTAAAGTAAAATAACACACTGATCCTATGATGATGAAGTACAATACAATTGTCCAACAACTTGGTATTACTATGTGAGATGAATCGAAAGACCTAACCGGTCGTATGGGGTTCAATTTTATATTTTTAAAATTAGCATCTTTCAAATTTAGTGACACATCAGGCGGATAATTATTTTCCATGTCAATTTCAATATTGTGAATAATTTTCGGTTGACCCTCCGACTGGCTAGAAGATGTTAATTGTTCATTTCTAAAATATACAGTATGTTTTTCATTTCTGATGAGATATATTCCTTTTAGCGACTTTATTTCTGTTTCTTTTTCTTCCCTAATTTCTATAGGTTCTTCTGTTACAAAAGTGCCAAGATATTGATTGATTTCCGGAATAAATTCAATTTCGTTGTCGATAGTTTCTAGTTTAACATATCGACATTGTTTAGGAGCTCGGCCCTGAAGAATTTCTTTTTCGCAGGTACCATTATAAGTTGAGAGAATTTCAGTCGGGCACAAGTAGGTACTACCCGATATGCAAGAACCTTTAAGAGGTTTAATTGTAGAATTGTCTTTGGCTTTTAACAAGTACTGAGAATCCGGCCAAATGGATATTAGACCGTTACTGGTTTCTGAAGGAATTGGCCTCAAATAAAATAAATCGAACTCTTTCGAGTTTGTCAATGGTAACGTTAAGAAGTAAACAATTTCTTCAGGTCGAACTTTACAATTAACCTTAATCAAGGATTCTAATTCTAACATATTTTCATAATTGATCTCTAAAGGTAGTTTCCCTTGGTAATAGTTTTCTATTTTCTTAAGTTCGTCATACAATTGTTTGGTAGTAAGAATACTGGGATGAAGGGCTCCCATTTTGCAAAAGGTCAAGGAGTTCTCTATGTCTTGGACTACATTTAAGATCAGGTTGAAAACTAGTTGTAGATGATTCACTAATTCTCTGGCCGTTCCAATTTCGATTTTTAAACTATTGGTTTTAATTAAGCTATTTATTTCTACCACTTTATTTTGTATTTCTTTGTTGTTGAATTGAATGGTGCTAATTGTTTCATTAAATTCTTCTATTAGTTCACTGTTGATGGAGAATTGAGCGTCTAGTTGATCTTGAAAGTTTAAATTATTGTTTCTAATTTGTTCTATAAATTTGTCATATTTTTATGCGTCAGTGGAGTCTAAATTTCCCGTTATAGCTTTTACTACGCTACCTAGCCCATCAATTAATCCCCTCTTCATTCTACTGTCTACATGTTTTATGCTATCTATTTTTTCTTGAATAATATCTACAGTATAATCTACAACCCTTGAATATTCATCTAATTCCCTAGATATTCTTTCATCTACTCTAAGTTTCTTAAATAATTCTACATTTTTAAACTTTAGTTTGTCGAATTCTCGTATAAGTCCGTTGATCTTATAGTAGTGTATCAACGTGTGGTCAGTTGTAGTTATTTTTGCCGTACCTAGCCGGATAGGTAGGACACCTGGATTACCGCTTATGTCTTTTATTTCGGCGCATCGTCCTGTCGTAAGCCCGAGGGCCAAAGTCGCGAAGATCGCTAGCATCGAGTGGTTTTCGGGTCGGTTTCCGAAACGCTGGTAGCTCGGCTGCGTACTTCTGGTGAGCTGGGTCAACCTCTTCTTCCTGGTCCGTTGTGGAGAAGGATCCTCTTCGGTTTGGTGGCTATCGCAGCTGCGATCGCGGTGTCCAAATGAAGGGTAGAGAGCGCCGAGGTGGTCCTGTTGAGAACGGTGTCCTCTTTGATCTCGAAGTGTCACTTATCGAAGTAGGTGGATCTCGCCCCAAATTTCTCGGCCGAGTTCGGTCTCCTTCTTCGATTAGTCCGCAATGATATCGGTGGTCTGCGATAGACGGTGTCCAAATATCAGATTGGGTTGTCGGTCTCGAAGATCTCCTGCGATTTCGTAGGTTTCCGCGGCGAAGAGTTAAAACTCACAGCTGAGATTTATAATTTAACTAAATTCAGCCTCCTGCGGTCCTACCGACTGCGCCAGTTAAATAACTGTTTTACGAGAATGAGTTTTTAAAAAAGAACTTTATTTTCCACAACAGTTAAATTATAAGTCACAGGAATCGTTAAGACTAACTACTACACTTCATGAAGGGCGACTCCAGACTGCCCGTACAATCTGTTCCCTCCGCGGGGCTCGCAGAGCCCTAAGCGGGGTTTTTCCTGGGGTCTGCAATATTACGGAGCATTCAGCACAATTTACACATTTAACTTATATAAATCAAAACACGAGTGTGAATAGCAAAAGAGGCCTAATCTCCGTTCAAATTAGAGCTTACCGAAATGCGATCGATGGTTGGTGATTTTGATTTTTTTTTTTATTCTTTTCATTTTTTCATTTATTTTTTTATTTATTTTTTTATTTATTTTTTTTTCTTTTCATATTGGATGGTTGGTGATTTTGTAGACGAGTGATCTACAGGGTGTCCAAGTAACTACGCTCCCCCCACTTATTTTCTATAATAGAGTAAGAAAAAAAATCGGATTAACGCTATTCTTCATAATTTTTTGCGTAGAATTCAAAAATGACAAAATTGCGCAGTGCGCAATCGCGCAACCATGCGCAATCATGATCAACTTTGTTTTTTCAAATGAGAACCCCCGCTTTTTATTGCAGATTCGGATTCTACGTCAAATTTCATGAACATTTTACTTCGACAACTTTTTTTTTTGGACGTGCGCAACCCGCACAGCGAGCGCTCAAAGATGCGCAACCCAGGGATTGCGCCAAAGTTGAGATGAAGGTAGACCTCAAGTGCAGCACCTCACTTAGCACTGTTTTTCTACGCTGAATCGCGTGGTGGTGTCCCTTTCTTGATTTGAATTCATTTTACCTCATTTATAGCCAAAAAAGTCAATTTTTGAGGAGGAAATCATCGATTTTCTTACAAAAGGTAATGAATCATCCTAATAAAATTTAAAAAAATTAAATTTTTAAAATGTAAAATAACGGGAAACTACCTACTACATAGGTAATTATCACAAAATTTAATTTTTTTACATTTTATTAGGATGATCGGATTATTAGGATTAGGATTCTTACCCTTCGTAAGAAAATCAACGATTTCCTCCTCAAAAATTGACTTTTTTGGTTATAAATGAGGTAAAATGGAATCGAATCAAGAAAGGGACACCAACACGCGATTCAGCGTGGAAAAATAGTGCTAAGTGATGTGCCGCACTTGAGTTCTACCTTCATCTCAACTTTGGCGCAATCCCTGGGTTGCGCATCTTTGAGCGCTCGCTGAGCGGGCTGCGCGCCTCCACAAAAAAAAGTTGTCGAAGTGAAATGTTCATAAAATTTGACGTAGAATCCGAATCTGCAATAAAAAATGGGGGTTCTCATTTGAAAAAACAAAGTTGATCATGATTGCGCATGGTTGCGCGATTGCGCAATGCGCAATTTTGTCATTTTTGAATTCTACGCAAAAAATTATGAAGAATAGCGTTAATCCGATTTTTTTTCTCACACTATTAGAGAAAATAAGTGGGGGGAGCGTAGTTACTTGGACACCCTGTATAGAAAAGTAATAAACCATTGTGTAATAATTTGCAGCGTTTTTTTTTCTCACAAACTAGATCCCCCGACGTCAATTGGACTGTCCGAGCGATCCTCCCTCATTTGTCGACTTGGCACTCGTTCGACACCGCGGAGAAAGAAACACCGCCGGACTGAAGGTAGTTTGCGGCAAATGAGAGGTCGCGAGGGCGGCGGACACGTGTTTTCCTTCCTATCAATGAAAGTCCGCGTCGCTTATCAGATCGCCGATTCTTCGTTTCCCGTGAGTTGTGAGTCAATTTGTATTCGTCGAGCTGAACGAATCCTCACGAACGAGAGGTTTAGTTTTCCTAGATGATATCAGAGTTGAATAATCAAGGTTCAGCGACAGAGGGAGAAACACACGGTGGTCTTCCGAGGACAAAATTTATGGAAGGAGTGGGAGGGAGTATTGTTGAGTAGTGGGTATCTCTACTATCAGAGCGAATGCTACTATTACTTTAGAACAGCTACTACAGGATCCTTAGAGTGGCCACTACAGGATCCTTGGGGTGGCTAGTACTGGTACTTTAGAGAGGCTAATGAAGGTACTCTCAACAGGCTACTACAAGTAACTTCAAGTGGCTACTACAGGTTTCCTTAAGTGGCTACTATCGGACGATTGGGATAAAATGCTACTTACATAACTTACTCGGTAATTTATCTGACTCAATTGTGGAAAAACGGAGAACAACCTCAATCTTGTACAAAGTTTGATATTTAATCAACTTCACGAATAAAATACAGTTCAACATCCGAACATCCATCACAGAAATCCGAGTAGAATCGAGTAGTTTCCGAAACCAGGCTGTTTCTCAGTTCCGCCAACAGAATAGCACGGATGAACCATGGAGAAGAGATATTCGTATTCACTTGTCAGCTACCACTATTAATTTAGAGTGGTAACTACAAGATCATTAGATTGGTTACTATTGGTTCTTTACAGTGGCTAGTAATGGCACTTTAGAGACGCTATAGTAGGTACCTGCAAAGGGCTACTACAAGAAACTTAGAGTGGCTACTACAGGTGCTATAAAGCGACTGCTACTGATTCCTTTTAATGATAACTACAGGTTCCTTATAGATAGATAGATAGATATGTTTATTTGGCGCTATTTTGTACACTTTTACAAGAATATAAATTCATGATGCAATGCGATTTGCTCAGATTTATAGTGGCCACTACAGGTACTTTAGGCCGACTGCTACTGGTTCCTTTGAGGGATAACTACAGATTCATTAGAGTGGCTACTACTGGCACTTTAGAGACGCTATAACAGGTACCTTCTGGTTGCTACCACAAGTTTCTTGGAGAGGCTACTGCAGGTACTATGAAGCGACTGCTACTGGTTCCTTATCGTGATAACTACAGATTCCTTATAGTGGCCACTACAGGTTTTCTAGAGTGGTTACTACTGGTACTTTAGAGTGGTTACTACAGGTACTTTAGGCCGACTGCTACTGGTTCCTTCGAGTGATAACTTCAGATTCATTAGAGTGGTTACTACTCGTACTTTAGAGAAGCTATAACAGGCTACTTTGTCCAACACTGAGTTTTCAATGAGTTTTAGCCCCGTGCAATTTTCGAATTTTTTCTTTGATGATCTCAAATTAAGAAGTCCCTTTTAACTATATTGTTCGAAATATTGTTTCTAATTATGAAATTAATATGAATTCATCTTGAGGAGCCACAAAACCTCCAGATTTGTTCAAAATTGGGTAGGTAATTCGGATAAAGTGATTTTGGAGGGAAATCAATTTTTGAGCGAGTTCATGATCCATTCAGGGTTCGTCTGTTCAGAATTCATAAAGCCTATCTAAGGGCAACCTGCACCTTGTGAATTTCATCACTCGCATGAAATGACAGGCAGACGCAGAACAAAAACAGTTCACCACTTGCTCAGAAGCCATAATTCATGAAGTTAGTCTCGGGGCTTTCCCACACAAATCTTGAAAAGTGTACCAATTAAATGCAAAACTCACAGACAGACGAGAACTGTTCAGAGCTCTGAAACACAAAATGCTAGTAGAAAGTTTGAATTTGGGGGAATCAAATGTGTCAGGCCTGGTGAATGAAAAAAAAGTACCACCTACCTAGGTACCTTCTGGTGGCTACTAAAAGTATCTTGGAGAGGCTACTACAGGTACTACAAAGCGACTGCTACTGGTTCCTTCGAGTGATAACTTCAGATTCATTAGAGTGGCTACTACTGGCACTTTAGAGTGGTTACTACTGGCACTTTAGAGTGGTTACTACTGGCACTGTAGGCCGACTGCTACTGGTTCCTTCGAGTGATAACTTCAGATTCATTAGAGTGGTTACTACTCGTACTTTAGAGACGCTATAACAGGTACCTTCTGGTGGCTACTAAAAGTATCTTGGAGAGGCTACTACAGGTACTACAAAGCGACTGCTACTGGTTCCTTATCGTGATAACTACAGATTCCTTATAATGGCCACAACAGGTTTTCTAGAGTGGTTACTACTGGCACTTTAGAGTGGTTACTACTGGCACTTTAGAGTGGTTACTACTCGTACTTTAGAGACGCTATAACAGGTACCTTCTGGTGGCTACTAAAAGTATCTTGGAGAGGCTACTACAGGTACTACAAAGCGACTGCTACTGGTTCCTTATCGTGATAACTACAGATTCCTTATAATGGCCACAACAGGTTTTCTAGAGTGGTTACTACTGGCACTTTAGAGTGGTTACTACTGGCACTTTAGAGTGGTTATTACAGGTACTTTAGGCCGGTACAGGGTCTTCGAATGGCCATACTGGTACCTTGGAGTGGCTGCCACTGGTACTCTCGAGTAGCTACTGACTGTTATCAGAGAACGACAATTTTTTTTTTTAGCTTCAAGTTTTGTTTGTACAATTTGAGGTTTGAATTTGTAGGAGGAAATGAAAAATCTGGGTTTAGACTTTGTATTTGCACGCGAGTTCAGGAGGGGAGACGTGTTGAGTGGCTTGTCAACTCTCGTGTGAATAGGAGGGTAGGAGTGAGGGGGAGGGGGGTGAGTGAGTGGCGAGGGAGTGAGTGGAGGGGACAGCGGGGATAAATTCCCATTTGGCTCGCCTTACCGAGGGGGCAGTTGTGAGTGAAGGGGTCGAGGTGAGAGTGAGGACGAGCAGGTGACGGGCGGGGGGGGGGGGGGGGGTGTAAATTTAAAAGAGCCTCGACCCCTCATAAACTCGAGCCTCCCGTTTGAAACCGTCACGGAGCCTCGCGGGGGGTCCCGACGAGAGGAAATTACTTCACCCCCCCCCCTTCACCCCCACCATCACACACAGCTGACGTAATTTTATCAAATCCCTTCGAGCATTCAAAAATGTACGCCAGGGAAACTGAGGCCGCAAACCTGAGTCCAGCGAAGTTTCGACATAAATAAATAATAATAAATAAGTTGAACTACTGCGATAAACTCAAAATTTATAGAATGAAAAATTTTGAGGCATTGCTTTATAAAATCCGTTTTGGAACATTCTAAATGTATAAATATAAAATTTCAGACGATTCAAGTTATAGTTCGCTAGGTAGCATGCATCTTAAGGGGGTCTCAGTCAGTCGACGTTCGTTCCTCGTTCCGGGTCAGTATTTCGCCGAATTGGAGGGGCAAAAACTTGAAAAGTTGTACTTGAATTGAAGATTTTAGAGCATTTCAAAAATTCATTAGTGCACGGCCCTAAGGAATTGAATAACTGAAATATTGCCTCCGGAATCATCAAAATCGAACAATAATTTCCAGAGAAAAATGGGGAAAACATGGAAAAACCCGTTTATTCAGTAGTTTTCCCATTTTGGTTTATTATTTTCAATAATAAGCCTTTGGAATCGAGCAAGAAAAAAGAATTTTAACCCCCCCCCACAAAATTTGATGTTTTACGTTTCAAAACACCTACGTACAATCTGAAAATCGAATAAAAAATTTATCGTCCGTCCGCCGTACGCGGCACTTTTCTTAGCAACACTGGACCGATTTGGTTCAAATTTGGTATTTGGGCTCCATTTGGGGTCTAGTTGTGCCGCGAAGTTTTTGGTTGGCGTCAGTCACTTCTAAGGGGTGAAAATTGAGGGTTGAAATTTTCAAGAGTGCCCTAGCTCGAAAACGCTCGAAATAAAGGTATCGTTTTTTCATCAATTTTGAATAGTATTGAATTTTGAAAAATTTTTTGAGACCACGCGGAGCTCTGCTGGACAAACTGTTCGCTCCCTACGAGTACTTAAGGGTTTTCCTCCGATAAAACAGAATCATGAGTGTGAATCACAAAAGAGGTCTAATCTCCGTTCAAATTTTCATCTGACTAAAATGCGATCGCTGTTCATTTCTTCGATTTGTATTCAATTTTGCCTTCTGCGTAACCAGTCATCAAATTTCCATAATATGGAAATATTATGAAGTTTTTTTCATATTATGAAGCTCTCTATTTTCCGTGAAGCGTTTAGTTCTTTCTAATAAACTCGATTGTGAAGGTGTGAAGGCAGTAGGGTGTGGTAGGTAGTACCTACCAATAGTTGGTAGGCAAAAACATATTGTTAAGTAACGCATGCATTCCAGGGGACGTCCCATTGTATAAGCATTAGATCAGTTTAACCAGTTGGTAAGCGATAAAACGGTTTAGCTCGATGTGATTTACGAGGCATGGGAGCCTCGAATCTAAAGAGCATTTTAAAATCCATGGTCTACGATACCCAACATGCGAATTCGAGTTCACCCCCCCCCCCCCTCCACCAACACCACCAACAATGGTGCCAGTCTGGCACCAAACCGGAAATACGTCGTAACATTGAAGTTTCATCTATTAGTTTTAGTCGGCAGTCCGTCGAGGTTCACATCCGTATTCAAGGTGAAACACAAAAAAACCCACGAACGGTGGGTTTACGGTGGTATTTCCGGTAGTTTAGTGGTAGTTTAGATCCGGAGGTATAGTGAGAATTTTTCCTCAATTTCAAAGCTTGGGTACAATTAGTAAGCAGTAAAGGAACCGAAAAATTGAAAATTCGGATATTGTATGAATATTATCCCCCCACTCGCCCCCTCCCCTTGCGAATTTTGATGCTATGGTCAAAAATCGTGTACAACTCGGGAGTTATTTGAGTCAAAGAAAAAAAGAAACGCGCAAATCGGTTGGAAATTGAGGCCTGGGCAGAGTTTACAAGATTACGCACGTAAACGCACGTTTTTTGAGCTGTAACCCCCCCCCCCCCCCCTTCCCCCCTTTAAAAGGCGAAATTCGAAATTCCGGCGACGTAGTTCACAACTAGATAGTTTTCCGCGTCGAATAAAAGAAGAACCAAGAAAATCGGTTGAGAACTAAGGCCTGGGCAGACGACACAAGATTTTGTCACACACATACACACACAGACATACATCTATGGTTTTTTTGCGGATTTGGATTCAGAATGGTCTAAAACGGATTACTGTGTGGTTATTTTTTTTCTGTTGAGTGTTGTCCAACTTCACCCCAGATCGATCGCATAAGGACGCCCAAGTCTTACTGTGGGACGTCCTAAAAAAGTTGATGGGTAAAAAAATAGATTAAAAAAAGTTGGTAGGTAAAAAAAAAAAACGCTGCAAATCATTGCCCAAAGGTTTTTTATTTTCTGTATAGATCACCCTTCTGTATAGATCACTCCCTACCAACCATAAGTACCTACTACCTATTAGGGCATTTTTGCAAGTTTCAACCCTTCATTTCCATTTGGTTGGTGGTTGGAGATGAAATTTTCAATAATGCCCTAGTAGGTAGTAGGTACCTACGGTTGGTAGGGAGGGATCTATAAAGAAGGGTGATCTATACAGAAAATAATAAACCATTGGGTAATGATTTGCAGCGTTTTCTTCGGCAATTATTGTTTGATTTTGATGATTCCAGCGGTAATATTTCAGTTATTTAATTCCCTAAGGCCGTGCACTAACGAATTTCTAAAATCCTTTAAAATTTCAAATGTAGGTACAACTTTTTAAGTTTTTGCACCTTCAATTTTGGTAAATACTAAAAACGAACGGCGACTGACTGAGACCCCCTTAATAATCTGAATTGGTGTCAAAATGTTCGTAATAACATAAAACTGCAGTTTTCTCCATTTCAACTAGGAGGGGCTGGCGACCGGATCTTGTGATCAGTGTGAGGAGTGGACTGGTGGCCATAGTTGGTGGTCGTCTCTGGATAAGGACAGCGAACTTTAGAAGAAATGTTTCAAATAAAGCAGGCAAAATACTCGAGACTGGCCTTATTGAGAGCGGTAGCAGCTCTCACAGAACAATCGCTGGAAGCTGTGGTGGTTATACCAGCTGTGATAACCTGGAGAGGTGTGTGTGCGAAGCTTCCAGCAGAGCCACTCCTGAAGCTCGGCATACCTGAATACGTACTTGGGTTGGAACGAGAGATTGCCGATCGTCTAATAGACAGAAAACTTTCTGCGACGACCAGACTCGAACGCGCGTCCCCGCTAGACGGTTCTCATCTTATCACCGCAGTCGGGTACACTGTCCACTAGACCACCGACGCCCACCTGAAGTATTGCTTTTATTTTTGACCGACTTCATGCACGGCGAAGCCGCGCCGAAGGAAGGAGGTATACAGTTCGGTGTGTCATGGGACGACGATTTTTTTTTTTCTGTATGTTTGTACCACTAGCATTTTCTTATTCGGGCACCAATCTGCCTGATTCTTTTTGAAAAGTGTTCTACAAGTATCCATAGTGGTCCCGTTTCAATCAGATTTCATTTTGCTTTGTTAAAAGTATCGAAATTTTGTGAATATAGTTCAAAAAACGTGGTTTTCGGGAAGATTGTTCCGCATCCTCTCCCCCCGCCCGACTCTTCGAAGCCACCCACCCGCTCGTCCCCCCCCCCCCCGCCCTTCACCACCAGCCCGTCCCCACCGGCATATTCTCGGACGCCTGCCGCCCCTCAACAAATTCAAGGGGGACCACCCTCTCATTCATTGGGGACCACCCTCCCTATTTAGAGTGAAACGCTTATTTCTTCAAGATAAAGTGGATTGTGAAGAAAATTTCAATTTCAAAAAATGATATTGAACTCAGTTTTGAAATTAACTTTAACATTTCACTGAAAGACGACTTTCCCGACTTTGTGTACATGTTTGTGTACATTCAAATTTAAGGTCCGATTCTAAGCTTCACAAAAAATGAGATGCTTTATGAGGGGGTTTCCGATAACCATCAAATTCCTGTAGACTACCAAGTGGGTCTAGCACATAGCCCTCTCATCATCCAAAACATGTTGCAGCGGGCTAAAATATGAAGCTCTCGTCCGATTCCGATGAAATTTCCAGAGATTGTACGAGTTGGCGTGTAGATGGTCCCCTATGAAAATCATTGCCCCCGGACTGATAGCCGCTGCGCATGTGCAAACGATAATTTCCTTGTAGCAGCCATCATTTCCACATTTTCCATCCGATTTCAAGAAAATTCTCAGAGATCATGCAAACTGGCATATAGATGGTCCCCGATGAAAAGCATTGCCAAGGAACTGATAATAGCCACTGCGCATGCGCAAACATGAATTCCCTGTAGGAGCTACACTTTCTACATTTCCCATCCGATTTTGATGGTATTTTTGGGATTGCGCGGATTTGAGTGTAGATACTCCTCTACGGACATCATCGCCCGCATTTTACTTACGTTGAGTGAAACAGTTTGGTGCAGGAGGAAGCGAAATTACAATGCGTGTTTTTTCGCTCAGCAACAGGTTCTAATTGACTTGATGCTTATCCAATGGGGCGTCCCCTGGAATGCATGCATTACTAAACAATATGTTTAATAATTTTTTGGACTCACTAATAACTACTTGAAACAATAATACTGTAGGTATAGGTACTAAAATAAAATGTAAAAATTAAACAATAAAGTTACCTACTATATAAAAAACCTCAAAAAGTAATAATTAATTCCACAATAAAAAAAACCATTAGTAATTAAAAAATACAAGTAAAAGATTTAAATAAGAAAAATAGTGAAAAATGTAGAAAAAAGGTTAACAGTCGGTAACTCAAAGAATACCGACTTTAAACAAAAGTACTTGGTAGTAGGAAAATTATGTAAAATAAAAAAAAAAATGTAAATAATAAAAGTCGAAAAAATTAATAAGTTAAAAATTAAAACGAATGATTTAAACATTTAAACAAAAGTACTTGGTAGTAGGTAAGTTATGTAAAATTAAAATAATTAAATTCGAAAAAATTAATAAATTAAAAATTGAAACAAATTACTTATAAAATTAAATTTTGAAAATAAATTTTAAAAATCACTAAAAAGTAAAAAATAAAAAAATAATAAAAATACAAAAATAGTAAAATAAAAAACTTTTTAACAAAAAAAAGGACCGACCTCAAAACTGATGATGGCATCCCACTTAAAAGGAAAAAATAATAACGACAACTTATTCAGATAGGTTGGTAGGTAGGTACGCATTGAAGTCGCCGCCGTGCCCATCTGCAGAGACAAACATACACAAGTAGATTCCACTTCCATCTGGTTAGTATTACAACATGGGTCGATAGTGCAATACAAAACATGAATGAGAGTGGGTACCTATCATTGAGGTAATGCATGTGTTCCAAAACGATTAGGTAGTACGTCACTGCTGTCGTATGAAGGAGAATGAGAGAGTGACAATAAGTGTGAATCTCAGTAAGAATATTTCCTTTGATAACAGCTGAAGACGTCTGCGTCACCAAAAATGGCAGTTGGATAAAAATTCAACATGAGAAGGTTGTTTACTTACTTACCTACCCCTACTCCTGTTTTGTATTGCACTATCGACGCATGTTGTAACACTAACTGGTTCATTTGAGTATGAACTCATATCACAAACCCACATCATGATCTAGACAATTCTACATTCAATATGCCATACATGGAATATAAGATTAATTAGATATTATGTAATCAAAGATTGATCACGTATAATTAGATAAATAACTATTAGATACTATCTAATCAAGAGATGGTTTGTTGGAATCCTAACATTTCGCACGGGGATTCACACTTATTGTCACTCTCTCATCCTCCTTCATACGACAGCAGTGACGTACTACCTAATAGTTTTGGAACACATGCATTACCTCAATGATAGGTACCCACTCTCATTCATGTTTTGTATTGCACTATCGACCCATGTTGTAATACTAACCAGATGGAAGTGGAATCTACTTGTGTATGTTTGTCTCTGCAGATGGGCACGGCGGCGACTTCAATGCGTACCTACCTACCAACCTATCTGAATAAGTTGTCGTTATTATTTTTTCCTTTTTAGTGGGATGCCATCATCAGTTTTGAGGTCGGTCCTTTTTTTTGTTAAAAAGTTTTTTATTTTACTATTTTTGTATTTTTATTATTTTTTTGTTAATCTCTTCCAAATAAAGATTGTTGAGGCTTGGCTTCGAGGCTTGGCTTCGATGAGCGCCGGTTAGTTCTGCGTGGTATGGCCGTATACGTATCACACAGAATCGAGATCAGTATTTGACAGTTACAATACACCAGAATTCATAACATAACCACCATTACGGCTCGAAATGTTTTTAAAAAAGACGTACCTACAGCGATCCCATTTTGCTCAGCTAAAATTTGAACGAAGATTAGGCCTCTTTTGTGATTCACACTCGTGTTTCTGATTTATTGTAAGCACAACCCTTAAGTTCGCGTAGGGAGCAAATGGTTTGTCCTAAAAAGCTCCGCTAAAAGGTCTCTAAAAATTTTAAAAATTCAATGCTATCTTAAATTGATGGAAAAACAATACCTTTATATCGAAATTTTTTGAGCTAGGGCGTTTTAAAAATTTCAACTATTAGAAGTGACTGACATCAACCAAAAGCTTCGGGGCACAACTAGACCTCAAAAAGAGCCCGTATACTAAATTTCATCAAAATCGGTCCTTGGAAACTAAGGAAAGTGCCGCGTAGCGCGGACGTAGTGGTGGGGTTCGGACCGACTTGGGCAGTCGTGGGTTCGAATCTCGCCTCCGGGGCTCATCGCCTTCCTCGTCCCAACCCAGGGCGGTGAGGCAATGGGAAGCCAAGAGCGAAATCATCAGAACAAAAATTCTGATCTTCCCTTTGGAAGACAGCTGACGTCCGCGACGCCAGTAAAGGCAGTCGGGTGAAAAAACCAACCTGAAATGGTTGTTTACTTTACTTTACTTACGTTTGATCAGACATTTTGACTACCTAGTCTGCTTCAGGTTGTACAGTTCGTATGAACATGGGACTCGAGTAGAATGCGTGTCCAGGATAGTTTGCAACGTCATGGTTATCTGTGCGATCCAAGAAACATGTCGTACTTCGTAGTTTGAAATTTTGAAGTCGTAACAATTAAATTTTGGGATAAGTGATGAAATAACAGGAAAAGTGGGACTCGAAGGAACATCTCGCGAGGCGATGAATTCACCGGTGGACGACACGAAACACGAACTATGACAAGTGTGCTTCTGGGAGTAACTCTGGGGGGACTATTGCACATCGTACTGGACAAGAGCGGAGGCCTGGTGGAAGGAACTAATACGCTCGCCAACATCGAGGATTTCCCTTTCATAGTTTCCATTCAGAAAAACGAAATACACTTCTGCGGCGGGAGTGTGGTGTACAGGAACCTGGTTCTCACCGGATGCCATTGCGTGTCGAAGAGGTCCAAAACCACTGGAATTCTTGAGTATGCTTCCCTTAATGTTGACCGCAGGGTTATTTTTGAGGAGTTTAGTTAATTAAGAGAAGGTAAACATTGGGTGAAACGACAAAAAAAAAAAAAAAACTGAAAATTATTACACAAACATTTAGGTGTTATTATGGTTTATAATTTTCAATAATGAACCATTGGAATCGAGCAAGAAAAAATTTTTAACCCCATCAAATTTTATGTTTTACGTTTCAAGATACGTAGAATCCGAAAATCGAATAAAACATTTTCCGTCCGTCCCCCGTACGAGGAACTTTCCTTATAGTCCAGGAGCCCAGGGCCAAAACAGCGACTGAGTTCATTATTTGTGTCACATATATAAAACCAAAGTATCCAACCCCCTGAGCAAATAAATGTTTGTCTGCCATGTCAAAACCAATGGAATACAAAATGACGGCCATGTTGAGTACAACCAATTTGAAGAAATCTGACTGATTTTATTATAGAGACAAGCAGAAGGCACAATTCGTTAACCCTCGAGCAGTCGCGTGTGCGGCTATTTGGCCGCATTTTTGAAAAAAATTGGCTGGTTTTTCTATATTCATACTATACCGCGCAATAGCCGATGTGTACCTTCAAGTTGCTGTTCAAGAAGCTAGACTGCGCTAGGCTCGGACTTCAAGACGCGCGTAGGTTACCTCAGTTCAGTACCAAAGTTCCAGTACCTAGTCTGGAAATTGATATTATTAAACGTTCCTAATATTTTCTTTTGTAAAAAGTGTTGTGGTATGTGCACCATTTTCTAGTAAAGAACAAGTCATTTTTGTTTATAATGCATCTGAAATACGAGAGAAAATCAAGAGACTAATATTGGCTGTTTCATACAATATGTATCATAGGTATGAAAGAAGAACTTTCTAAATTTTGATGTTATTCTAGTTGACTTAGTGGAATTTTTTGAGTAATAAATTTATCGTTTAATTGAAAATAGGTTTCTTATGTGTACCCTGCGTATCATTTACATAAAGAATATATGCGTATACGCGTTACACAACTGAAATTCGACTAAGTTACGATGTGCGGCCAGTTTGTCGCCACGCGCTCAGTTATGTGTTTTTAAAACACGTGACTGCGATTATATTGTTTTCACATCTAATAAAACACCAAAAGTGATTTTTCAATAAAGTAAACAACATGAGGTTGTATGGAGATCGAATACCAAATCCTATGAAGTAGCCTACCAACAAACTCCCCCTTCTATTCAGGATTTGGATTTCAGCTGTCAAATTAAACCAATTCCATACTGCAAGCCGATATTGTCACGAATTCAGCCTCCATTGTTGACAGCGCTACACAAGCCTGCTTGTTCGATTTCCAGATAATCGGAGTATTGCCAATTTTTATAAAAAATCCAGATGTTGATTTCCGATCATCCTTTGAACCTGCCCAGTCGGAATCTGAATGGGCAGTTATTCCGTCATCATCTTTCATGATCATTAGGTGATAATTTTCAGTTCCTTTAAGGTATCTCAATAGTCTTTTGGCCATTAGTTTTCCAGGATTCGATGAAAATTGTCCAAGTTTGGAAACTGCAAACGATAAGTCCAGTCTTGTCGCCTGCGCCAGGTACATTAATTTGCCAACTAATCTTCTGTATGGAACGTTTGAAATCTCATCCTTTTCTTGAGCTGTTACAGGGCATTGTCTCTTACTGAGTTCTTCTTGACTCGTATCCATTGAAGATGAAATAGGTTTACAGTTGTTCATATTAAATTCAACTAGTATTTCTTGCAGGTATTTCTTCTGATTTATACACAATGATCCATCTTCCTGTCTTTTCACTTCAATTCCTAAAACATAATTCATATTTCCTAAATCCTTCATTTCAAAATTCCTTTTCAACATTGATTTCATTTCACTCATGGCTTCCAAATTTGATGAAATTAAAATCAAGTCGTCGACGTATACCAGTATTATTTCAATTAAATCATCAGTTTTCTTATAATAGACGCAAGATTCTGACTTACTCTTCTTCATTCCAGCTTCTATTAATTTCTTGTCTAGAGTCTCGTACCAAGCACGTCCTGACTGCTTTAACCCATATAAAAACTTTTACGTAGTCGGCATACTATATTTTTGGATTCGTCTGTTGTAATTCCCTCTGGTAATTTCATGTAAATTTCTTCTTTCAATTCACCGTTCAAATATTCCGTCTTTACATCCATTTGATGCACGAACCAATCATTTTGAACAGCCAACTTTAAAAACAGTCTAATGGTAGGAAGACTTACAACCGGACTGTATGTTTCATCGTTATCAATACCGTGTTTTTGTGTTCTACTACGCTACTAACCTTGCTTTGTATCTTTCCACACAACCATCAGCGAGATATTTAATTTTAAATACCCATTTGCATCCTACAGCAGATTTTCCATGTGGTAATTCCGTTACCTGCATTCAACACATTCATATCCATCAAAGATGACCATTCTTCTTCAATAGCTTCCTTCCCTAATTCACTGTCAGGCCCGCTCATAGCTTCTTTGTATGTTTTCGGTTCCTTATTTTCTTATTATCTTCATGAGACTTTAATATTCTCAAACGGGACCGATTTTGATGAAATTTGGTACATGGGTTCCAATTGGGGTCTAGTTGTGCCGCGATGCTTTTGGTTGATGTAGGTCACTTCTGAAGGGGTGAAAATTAAGGGTTCAAATTTTCAAGAGTGCCCTAGCTCGGAAACCCTCGAAATAAAGGAATCGTTTTTTCACAGAAATGACAGTCGGACGAAAATTCAACCTGAGATGGTTGTTTACTTGACTTTTACATTACTAAATTCGATAGATTCCACGTTCCTTCACTCTGTCTTTCAGGTACAAACACATAACTAACATCACCTTGCGGGCCGGGTCGTTGAACCCTCTTAGTGGTGGTGAGAGTCACCAAGCTTATTCCTTCTTCAGACACCCTAAATGCGATTGGGATGCGACAGGATGGACTTTCGACTTGGGAATCGTCAAAGTTGATGCAGATTTCTCTATCAAGCGCAAACAACTTGAAATACTACCGCTCCCAGACAGAAGAAGCCCAGTGAGTTCCGCCAACAAGAGATCACATAATTATTAGGGGTGACGTTCAAAATTTCAATAAATTTACGCTAATAATGATTAATACATTATAAATTAAACAATAAAAATAAGAAAGTGATAATAATGAATAAATTAAATCTAATAATATTTAACCCTACAACTGCACACTGGGGAAAAAATTACCTCATAGTTTAAATGCTCCCCAAAATATCAAAATTGGCATAGCATCTCTAAGTATGTTGCATTACCCTCATGTGGGAAAACATCAACCCTTGCAAATTTCATCGGAATTGGGTGGAAAATATAGCAAGGCTGTTACGAGGGAACATCTACACGTCAACCCGCACAACCTCTGAAAATTTCATACAAATCGGGTGGAAAATGAAGGAGTTATGGATGTTACGAGGTTTTCACGTATGCGCAGACTACTATTAATCCGGGGCAATTATTTTCATAGGGGAACATCTACACGTCAACCCGCACAACCTCTGAAAATTTCTTACAAATCGGGTGGAAAATATAGGAGTTATAGCTGTTACGAGGTTTTCACGTTTGCGCATGCGCAGTCTACTATCAATCCGGGGGCCCATTCAATGGGCGAATTCTTATTCATAAATACGATTATGAATACAAATCATATCTGCGATTTTATGATTATGAATACGAATACAGGTATGAATATGAATACGAATACAATCGTATTCACACTTTGAATACGATTTTCCCCCGTATTCGTAATTTGAATACGATTTTATGATTTTTCATTTGTTTATTTATTTATTGGCATATGAAAAAATATATAAGAAAAGAAAATGATTTTCTATGATTATTATTATTATTTCTTTTTTTTCTATGATTTACCTGAAATCGAATTTTTTAAACGATTTCCTCAGAAAATCATACGATTTTCTCCCCGATTCTGGACATATTTATGACCTAACATTGTCAAAATAATCAAAAAAATTCGAAACGCTCACCAATTCTTATAGGAGTTTTTACGCAGAATCGAATGAGACCAACCCCAGGTCGCTACGACCAACCGTATAGAAACGGTTTTCACGTTTGCGCATGCGTAGTCTACTATCAATCCGGAGGCAATGATTTTCATAGGGGACCATCTACAAGCCATCTACAGACCATCTACCATCCCACGCAATCTCGGAAACTGAAAAGTTTCGAAATCGGGCAATAACTTCTTACAAAGCAATTAGGGAAGTAGGTAATTAGGGTTGGAATTTGACAAATTTCCGCTATTTTATAAAATAACTGGTTTTGGATGTTTGCAAATTGAAACGGTATTGAACAATGTTTTTCTGAATTTCAATAGACTTTAAGAGTCGTGGGGTCACAAATGATAACAGAGTGCTGCTGCACAGTACTGTGAGTATGTGTAAAAAATCCAAAAAATAACGTCTAGTATTGGAAAGGAGTGCAAGAACCTATCCCCAGATAGTCTTTGAACACGTTTAAATAGGTTTCCTGACCTCACAAGCCTCCTACGGATCACCAGAGGGCAAGTTCCGAGATCATTTATGTTAACAATTCATTTCACCCAAAACGCCAACGATGAACTACTTGCTCATTATGAGTGCAGATACCGTCATATCAACAAGTTGGGTCTTATTGCTCTTCATGACGAATTACAGCATAAGTATGTGATTTATTCACGTTATTTAATAATTTTTGAAGTATGAATTTCCCCTAAGCACTCGGTAAAATCGTCACAATACTAATTCCCAATTTTTCTTCTTAAACCTTAACATTAAATAGTGAATTTCTCAAAAGAGGAGAAATGAGGAATTAGAGCATTAGATGAATGTTTTCTGGCTCTATCCCTTGACTCAATCCCGTTGGAATTTGCCGCGACTAGCCGCGACTTTTTTTTCTATATCTTCATATTATAGCTTCTTCTATGAAAGTCGCGGGAAAGTGTGGAGAGGATAAAAACCACATCCTCGCATTTTTCATATCAACAAAATAGAACAGAAAAGATTATGGAGTCATCAACTAGTATCTGATTAGGGATAACTTCATTGACACGACCACCATCCACAAAACTGATACCAAAACTGATACCAAGCACATCTGACGCTATGGAACTGAGTTGTGGAAGCGCTCTCTCCAGAATCTACAGCGCTAATGACAGTGACGATTTAGATTCATCATTCAGTGTAATGCACTTCTAAATACATCTAATTATTACCTATGTTTCGGTACCTAAACGTTTGTAAAATTGGTGAAATGTTACTTTTGTTTTGAATTTAAAATTTCAATATTTTTAATAAACTCCTTCTAATATTATTTATTGTGCAATTTTCTTCCCTTAAAATATGAAGTAGTATGAAATCCATGATCAGAGCAACTGTCTCTAACAGAACTCACCACAATTTGATTTTTGATCACTTGATCCATAAACTCACGGTACTGTGTGCTGGTGCGAATAAAACACTTACGTGCAATCCTAGGGTAAATAGATTGTTAAATTAATTAATTAATAATTAATTTAACAATTGGATAGTTTATTGACATTTAATGTCAATATACTTACACTGCCACTTCACGATGATTCCAGGGTCTTCTGGAAGAATTGGCAAGAGAAAGGACCGACTGCGTAAGTGTAGAATGGAGTAAATTCGAAAAACAGAGAACATCGGGTTCAAAAGTTCTGTTAAAAGTTTATTTGGAATTGCTTACACAGAGTCAGTGTGAAAAGATCTTCCGACAAAATTCTAACAGATATCGAAACTCCACTCATAAAAGTAGGTTATATTTTAAATTGTTGATATCGACCCTTGACGATTTAAGTAGTATAACTAATCTAGGTATCGATTAGACTCGAATAACTGAAAAATCAGTTATAAAACATAGTATTTTTTATCTGTAACACATCATTTCTGTTGCAGATAAGGAGTTGAGGAGCAGCCAGGTGTGCGCTTTGGGGACCAACGGAGACGACGCCTGTGCAGGCGATAGTGGGGGGCCATTTTTGTGCAACGATGGTTTTTCAGGTTAATCCTGTTATACAGGGTGTCTACCATTGGGATAGACCGAGCTTCAAAGTTCGATTCTATTACGAATTTGCAAAAAAAAAGTCTTTCAGCAATATTTTCTTAACCCTTAACTTGGCAATGTAGCTTTGAATAAACATCAGTCTCCCGACGTCGATCAAAACGTCAAGATGGTGTAATTTCGGATATTTGAAGACAAATCTTGCGAAATTGTAATTCCTTATTCGTTTGAGAGAAAACTTCTTGAATGAGTTTTTTTTAATGGTTTTAATTCGGATATTCGGTGACAAATTTCGCAAAATTACCTTAACTCTTGTAAATTTGGGTGGGAATGGTCATTTAACCTAATTTCTAGAATTTATCTTAATAACGAGTTTGATGAAGGTTCTGGTTGAAAGCAACAAGAGCATCAGTATTGGCACTGTACCATAAAGTTACATTCATAATGGCCCGATCTATCAATATCTTAGGAATGTATCAGTAAAATTGACGATTGCCTGAGATCATAATGTTTTTTTTATTACATGTTCCCCTTGTTTTTTAACGTATTTGCACCAGCAAAAAATTTTTTGCCAATATTTAATATTTAATATTTTAATAATATTAATTTAATATTATAATTAATTTAATATTTAATATTTAATATTGGAGAGATTGGTCATTTTGCATTTTTCTTGCCAAGTTAAGGGTTAACCCAATCAAAATGCATTTTTTCGCGTTTTCGACCTTACGACAATGAGACGGTCATAACACTCGTATTTCTCATGCAAATTCAAAACTAATTACACTTTTGAAAAAATGGAAGGAAAACCCAATTTTTTAAACGCACAAAATAGGTCAAATTGAAAGTGTATAATTTTTTCCGAAAATTTACATTTTTCAGGCTAATGATTCCCCCGTAATAAATAGCGCTATCGTGGTGCACTCAACGGGAAAAACTACCCAAGATCTCAGCTATCCAACGGTATATAAATTTCAAGGTTTTAGAGGGAAGGTTCTTGAAAAAACGCTGCAAATCATTACACAAAGGTTTATTATTTTGCTATAAAAATCACACGTCTGCAAAGAACACTGGCTTTGCCATTGTAGCACCAACCAACATGGAGAAAAAATCAATCGCATTTCGGTCAGCTAAAATTTGAACGATTAGGCCTCTTTTGCGATTCACACTCGTGTTTCTGATTGATCGTAAGTCCAACCCTTAAGTTCTCGTAGGGAGCGAACGGTTTATCCTTCAGGGCTCCGCGTGGTCTCAAAAATTTCTAAAAATTCTATACTATCTTAAATTTATGGAATTGATAATGTTTGTAAAGTAATTATAAAAGCTTGCATACGAGTCTGCAACACATTGGGACATTTTCATGTGTGTTTTCTTATTGTATTTATTACTAGGCAGTGACTACACAACAAGGTAGTAAAGTAAGGTTGTTTATGTACCCAAGCATCAAAATTAGAAAACAGTTTATTGTTCTCTACGCAACACAGTGAGTCTATTCTATTTATTGGTATCGCGTGAGCAAGTTTTCGTGACGATTTTTCAGTTTATGTGCCAAAGCAAAGACATGAAAATGTCAAAAACAATACCTTTATATTAAAATTGGTTGAGTTAGGGCGTTTTCAAAATTTCAACCCTTAGAAGTGACCTACATCAACCAAAATCTTCGGGGCACAACTAGACCCCAAATGCAGCCAACATACCAAATTTCATCAAAAACCGGTCAATGCTAATTGAGGAAATTGCCGCGTACGGCGGACGGCGGACGGACGGGCAAAGTTTTATTCGATTTCTGGATTTGACTTTGAAAACTATACTATGACTTTGATTTTCATGGAGGACATACACTCCAAGCATCGATGAAAATGCCATCAAAATCGGACAGTAGCTTCGTATTACTTTTGCCTTTTACAAGAATGTGTAGACACGCAGACTGACTGTCAGGCCGACAGACAAAGAACCATAATTGAAGTTGAAAAGTGAAAGCAATAATACTTGATGCTTTCCGAATGACATACCGTAGGAAAGCTGAGATCTTGGGTAGTTTTTGCTTGTTGATTGCACCACGATAGCGCTATTTATTACAAAAGAATTATTAGCCTGAAAATGGCAATTTTCGGAAAAAACTGTAAATTTTGAATTTGACATGTTTTTTGCGTTTACAAAGGGCTTTTAAAAATTGGGCATTCCACTAAACCGATAGAAAATTTAACGCTCTTTTTAAGGGTGTAATCAGATTTGTATTTGCCCAATAAATACGGGAGTTATGACCATTTTAGTGCCGTAAGGTCCAAAACACGTAAAAAAAATACGAAGTGACAAAAAAAAGCAATTTGATTGGAAAAAATTGCTAAGACAGTTTTGTGGCTAATTAGTTGTAGAATCGAGTTTGGTCCATCCCAATGGTAGACACCCTGGACAATTACCTGACAATATCGATCAGGTGAGATAAACACCGTCTCAATCTACTCTAACCACACATTTTGTCACAGAAATTCAATCTAGGGAAGTCGGCTGGGTCGTTAGTCATCAGTCCGTTAGCTAATCGTCACATTCAATAACCGGCGTTTCCGGTGGACTAGCTCCGCTAGGTTTTTAACGGAATTCACCTTATTTCTACCTTGTTTTCCCGATCAAGTTACAAAAAACCAACCGAAAAGGGGTCGACTCTGCCCGCTACTAATGATTTTATTAAGCTTGATGATTTTATTAAGCTTAAAAGGGTGTTGGATGATTCATTATGATCTCCATAAACATCAACCAGAGCAACCTTCTGGCTCAATAAAAATCTCGCCAGCTCTACACGGCGTATGTTCTCCTTTAAAGTGTTGCCAAACGTTGTTCTTCCCAGCCACAAAAGAGCCAAAGTTCGAGTAACTAACTAACTATTCAATTAACTTTTTACTTTATTTTTTTTTTCCCCCATGAAATGTTGAAAGAAGACTTTTTAGACACCACAATCTAGGGCTGCGACATCGATGTCGATGTTTTGAAAACATCGATGTTTGCAGCATCGATGTTTTACTTGCGATTCCATCGATGTTTCTTCTTTTCCCCTGTTATCTCTGATCGCTTTCATCAAATTGATGTTTGTGCCTCATTTTTACAAATACAAATAATAGGTACAAAAAAAAATTGTAATTCAAGAGCCTCATTTTGGTTTATTATTTTCAATAATGAACCTTTGGAATCGACCAAGAAAAAATTTTTTTTAACACCCCCTCAAAATTTGATGGTTTACGTTTCAAGGTACGTAGAATCCAAAAATCTAATAAAAATTTGGCCGTTCGTCCGCCGTCCGCCGTACGCGGCACTTTTGCCACTTAGCATTGACCGATTTTGATGAAATTTGGTATGTAGGCTCCATTCGGGGTCTAGTTGTGCCCCGAAGATTTTGTTTAATGTAGGTCACTTCTAAGGGTTCAAAAATGAATTTGAAATTTTGAAAACGCCCTAACTCAAAAAATTTTGATATAAAGGTATTGTTCTTCCTTCAATTTAAGATTCTATAGAATTTTTTGAGACCACCCGGAGCTCTGTAGGACAAACCGTTCGCTCACTACGAGGATTTAAAGTTTGGACGTACGATAAATCAGAAACACGAGTGTGAATCGCAAGAGAGGCCTAATCTCCGTTCAAATTTCAGCTGACCGAAATTCGATCGATGTTTTTCTTCATGTTGGATGGTTGGTGGCTTTGCAGACGAGTGATCAAGTAGAAAAATAATAAACCATTGTGTAATAATTTGCAGCGTTTTATAAATCTTATAAATCGTTCTTATAAATATATCAGGTATTGTGGTGACCGAGAACGCAAATATTTGTGGAAAAAAAGGTCAAAGTTCCTACCTTGTTTGAAATAATTTCAATTATTTCATAATTATTATTAAATTATTAAATAATTACAATTATTGTAATATATTTCTGGAAATTATCTTCGGTCTACTTAATTTTCTTTCTTGTCACTTAAAAATCACTAAATTCCCGGTCAGGTGGCCCTTACAGTTCATTTTCTTATGCCTCTGTCTGGGAAGACTTCAAACTTTGTTTTTAAATTTTTATACAATTAGGAAAAGAGGAGTTTCATCCTTTTCTCTTCAAATACAAAACGTTGTGACAAATTGGTGGGATATTATTCCATTCTCCAAGTACACATGCTTCTCCGAATTCGAATTATAGTGGAAGTTTCCACAGCTCAAGAGTGATACATCTGCACAGTGTTCGGAAGTTGTTATTGTTGACATGATATTCAGTTCGGTGCTTCGGGAGAAACATCATTGATTGAATTTTCTGCTTAAAACACGGTTTATTGAAGGTTTTGAAAAAAAAAACTGTTTCAAGATACGTTTTTGTTTACATCGATGTTTTTCATCGATGTCGCAGCCCTACCACAATCTCAAAAGTTATGAAGAACTGTGTCTCTCCAAGACTAGTTAATGTATTCTGCAGGAGGTAGTTATGTCGTATCTTCGAGACGTTTCTTAGGAGGTTTTAAAGAGAGGATTCAAGTTGGCGAAATTGAGACAGGAAAACGGAGTATTTTAGGTTTATGATGGAGTTAGGATGTTCTAAGAAGACGTACCACGCCATTAGATCTAGGCAGCATGAGATTATCTCAAAAAACATGAACATTACAGGACGTTTCAACTCGGCAGTATTTCCCTTTCATTACCTTCCTATTCCAACCTCATCGTTTCTTCTGACGGCCCAATAGAGAGACTGGCGTTGTTTGGCGTCCTGTCCTGGGAAGTAGGTTGCGGGAAACTGGGAATACCGGGAGTGTCAACCAGGGTGGACACCGCAATATCGTGGATAAAACACCTTATGACGGAAGAGGCAGATCAAAGAGAAGAAGAAGAATTGCGGATTCACATCAAGGAGAAACAACAAAGTTCAAAAAACGGCTCAAAACTCCCTAGGAATCCTGCTCTCCTCACAAGCATCGGCTCATTTGTTTTATTGAGCAATAAAGTTCTTTATTATCACCTTTATCCTGTTGGTTTATTATTTTCAATGATGTACTTTGGATCGACCAAGAAAAAAATAATTATTATAACGTCCCCCAAAATTTGATGGTTTACGTTTCAAAGTACGTAGAATCCATAAATCGAATAAAAATGTGTATGCCAGTCCGGCGTACCCTCTATTCTATATGCCGTATGCGGCACCAGTTCCCTTGAACCGATGTTGATGAAATTTGGTATCATATACCTGTATTTGCACCTGGAAAAGGCCCCAACCTGCAAACATCGGTGAAACCAACGGATAAAAAATGTGGCGCTAAGAACCCTTTCTACAAATTTGAAAACGCCACAAATTATTACCCAAAGGTTTATTTTTCTGTGTAGATCACTCGCCTTTGTCATTGTCACTACCCACCAACCATATTTTACCTTCCCAATCAAGTTCAATACGAAGAAATAGAGAGTTGAGGCTGCCTTCTTTATGAAATTTGATTACTGGTTAGTAAGGACGCAAAACTAAATTATTACAACTCGAAAAAGCGAACAACGATCGTATTTTGGTCAGCTAAAATTTCAACGAAGATTCGACCTCTTTTACGATTCACAATCATGTTTCTGCGTTATGGTATGACCAAACCTTCAAGTTCCTGAAACCCCAACCTCCAATTCTTGAAGAAGGTCGTGATAGAAGGTTGAAAACACCGAAACTTGTTGGTTTACTCGAGAGATACAACCACTTCAAAGGCTCATTTCTACCTCCAATTCTTGAAAAAAGTCGTGATAGAAGGTTGAAAACACCGAAACTTGTTGGATTACTCGAGAGATACAACCACTTCAAAGGCTCATTTCTATCTCCGATTCTTGAAAAAAGTCTGCCGGAACTTCCCACTAAAAGGTTTGGCGCTAGGTTTTTTTTTAGGGTTTTCCAGGGTTTTTCGGAAAAAAAAAAATGAAATTCCCTGAGTATTCCAGTAGAGTAAAATTCTCTGAGTATACCCGATTTTCGTGGTCACTGAACACCCTGTATATTAAAAAACTAATCACAACGCTTTTTCTTGAAGATTTTTCGGTAATGTGCCAAAGTAAATACATAAAATGTAAAAATTGTTCACCATTCGTTGGAAAGTTTTAAATTTATGTATAAACGATATACTGCCAAAACCGCTGTAATTATTGAAGAAACTGAGATACCTATACCCCCGAGTTAAAAGGTCTGCAAACTACATTCGCGGCAAGAGCTTTGTTTCACGTCAACAAACAATATTATTGAGAAAGCATGTCATTATAGGCAGGTAGTAAATGTCATGGATGTTGTAAACAATGCCACTTGGTTTGTTGTCACTTGGGTGCAATGAAAAACAACAATTTGAACGGCAATGCTTGCATACGAGTCTGCAACACATTGGGACATTTTCATGTCAACCACTACACGACAAGGTAGTGAAGTAAGGTTGTTAGTTCATGTACCCAAGCATCAAAATAAGAAAACAGTTGATTGTTCTATACGCAACACAGTGAGTCTATTTTATTTATTGGTCGCGTGAGCAAGACTCGCTTAGTTTTCGTGACGATTTTTCACTTTAGGTTGTGACGTTCCTACTTTTATAGAAGGGGCAAACCGATTTGGTTTGTTCCCGATTTGTTGGAGCTACGCCTAGGGGGATATTTGATTCATAGAGATATGAATCGATATCCTCTTCGGGCCGGCTGATTAATCTAATCACTGGTTTGAAGGGGTAGGGTCGTCACCCTCCTCTGACTAACTTATGAACAATTAGGTGAATTTCAATCTGAAATTCAACCTATATTGTTACAAGGTATGTGCCAAAGCAAAGACATGAAAATGTCCAAACTAATCATAACGCTGTTTCGTGACGATTTTTCGGTAATGTGCCAAAGTAAATACATAAAATGTAAAAATCGTTCACCATTCGTTGGAAAGTATTAAATTTATGTATAAACGATATACTGCCAAAACCGCTGAAATTATCGAAGAAACTGAGATACCTACACCCCCGAGTTAAAAGGTCTGCAAACTACATTCGCGGCAACAGCTTTGTTTCACGTCAACATACAACATTATTGAGAAAGCATATCATTAGAGGCCCGTAGTAGTAAATGTCATGGATGTGGTAAACAATGCCACCCGTTTTGTTGTCACTTGGGTGCAATGTAAGACAACGAAAATGGTGGTAGTGGGAACTAAAGACATATAAATGTCCCAATGTGTTGCAGACTCGCGTTTTAATAAGAGATTGGTTTTGTATCTTCCAATTATCCTCATCACCATCGCGGCTACTGGTTTAGCCGTATTCAGTCGAACCCCCTCATAACGTCATGGCTATTTTGTTGAAATTAGCTACCTAAACGATACAAATTAATAACAATAGTTTCCTGGGTGCGGCAATTGGTCCATGCCACCACCTAAATTATAAGTACCATCTAAAAGTTGTATTCAACTTGAAAGTTTTCATTGATAAAACCATACAAGACTGGTTATCAAAATTCGGAGTGACTACAATCATCCACTCTTCCGATATGAATGATTTCTACCCGCGAATCGCCGGAGGAGAACGCGCATCGATAGCACAATTCCCGTTCATGGTAGCTATTTTCCATAAACAGAAGCTCGAATGCGGTGGATCCCTTCTGACTACAATGCACGTGCTGACAGCTTGTCACTGTGTTGTAATTGCAATGGAGGCAGTTCTGGATGATAAAAATATTCCGTAAGTTGCAAAAAACAGTTTCAAATTTGAGGCGAAGGCAGAAGTTCATAGTGCTCTGCAAGGGGGGATTAAGGTGGCCGATTGGCGGAATGTCTGTATTTGATCAAAATCTGGGGAAGTTTTCCATGATCTGGAACTCCAAGTACTTTCCATAAAACAAGTCGATCCAAAATGTCCAAAACGTACTTACCTCGTAACCATAACCCGATTGTACGGATAATCAGACGTAGATAATCCACGTAGTTCTCAAAACATCAATCTCTAAATATTTCTTCGAAATCGGATGGAAAATGTAAATGTTATGATTATTATCTACGTACCGTATTGGAGAATCCGTCGTCACCAGCAAGTTGATTACTAGTACTCTCTCGACAGCCTGAAGTTGGATGTCCTTATATCGAAACCTCTCGCCCTCTGTACTCGACTTGCTGGTTACGACGGATTCTCCAATACGGTACGTAGATAATAATTGTATTTTTAAAACTAGCGGAACTAACCCCATACATTTAGTAGGTAGCAGTTATGGATGTTTTTTTGCGTTTGCGCATGCGCAGTTCAGGGACCTTGATTTGCATAGGCCTAATACTCTTGATGAAATATTTTACATTTTCAAATATTTGGAGCTTCTTGAACTATTTGGAGTATGCAATTTTCTTGGATGGTGAGGATTAAACCTGATTGGACCATAGTGACACCGAAAACATCTCGAAAGGTTCCAAGGTATCACTGGAGTAACCAAAATCAAATCTCTATTTGAAAATTGATGGACAGGGTTGAATTTTTGAAATATTTTTGTGAGCTATTGGGAGTTTAAAAATGAAATAGTGACAAAAAATTATCAATGAAATCAACGAAAAATTTGTCGTCATAACATCATTTCTGGACTTCCAATAGCTCACGAAAAATGGTTCATATCATTTAAACTCCGCCCATTCATTTTAAAATTGTAATTAAATCTATTTACTTGGGTCAAGTTTGGAATTCCTAAAATGTTTTCGGTGACACCAGTGACACCATGGTCCAATTAGGGTTAACCTCGGGACAATCCCGGACAACGGGAACTGAGATGGCGCGATGGGGTACCAAAATGATAGCGTGTTATTTTCTTTGAAACCCACGACACCTTGACAAATCGGGAAAAAAACGTCAACGTAATCAGGGACATATTCTTAATGGTGTTGATGATGGGAAAACTATCAAAGTAGATCTAAAGGCTTCATTCATGGAGACATTTTTTATCACTACCAATAATAATCATAATGTAAACAATTAGATAATGATATAAAGTGTCCCCCCACCCCTTCTCATAGAATCGTCAAATTGGTGGTAAAATTTTTTGTTTGGCAAATGGTTTCAATCTCCAATTTTCACATTTTTCTATCAAACCTCGAACATTAATCCCAGTAAAAACCTGAAAATAGTTGCTACAATGAACTGGCATTAAAACCAAAAAAAAATGTTAATTTAAAAAAATGGATGCCATTACGTGAATGGGGTATTTCAGTCAATTTTAAAAAAAATCAAAAGAGTATGGCTCAGGAATAACGGTAATCGGGTCTGTTCGTCGAGAAAATGTTTAGAAGAAATTAGGGAAGCTAATAAAAGTTGAAGATTTGAACGATGGCAGCCGGGTGTGACGTAGCAAGTTTTGTGACGTCAATTGCTCGCCTTCAGCGGTTATGAGAGGCCCGCCTTTCTTTTTCAAACGTGTGATCTCTTTAATTAATTTTTTTATCACATGTTATTGTAACGTTGGGCAAAAAGTTGGAGTATAAATGTATAGGTTTTCAATGGTGCGGAATCCAAACTTGAGGTCAAAAACCTGAATTTCCGACCCATCGAAATACCCCATTAGCGTGAAAAATATTGAAAATTCATGAACCAGACTTAGGGTTAACTGGATTCATATTTTTGCGCAATTCCGGTACTTAGGCAACCTTGCGCGCTCTAAAAACGGGTGGGTTGCTCTAAAAAAAAAAAAAAAAAAAAAAGTTTAAAATTTAAGACATTTTGCAGAAGCCAAATAGAGGAATAATAGAGGCTTTTTTTAAACGAGTGCAATACGCAATGGTCATATTTTAAATCCTTGAAAAAGACATGAATATTGAAAAAAAATTGTCCACCCTTTTGATGATTTTGATAGAGGGTGACTCATAGATCAGCCTGTATTTATTTCTGCATGTTATTTTTCACATTTATCAACTGACTCGGAGCTCGAGTGTGATTCATAATTCCTGTAGTCTCCTTCGACCAAAACGTGTCCTTCCTTACCAAGTTCGGAAAGTACACACTGTCGTAACCACGGCTTGATTTGTCTATGAAAATTAAATTTAACCATTTTACGCCGAAATTTCATATTAATATTTTTTCATGTTACTCTTTGTGAAGGGCTACGTTATGATATAAGTTTGAATAATTTTACAGACCGAAAAACTACAGGGAAATGTACTTGGAGGCGGGATCTGAAAGACAAAATGAAGGATTATGGAGGAGTGCGAAACGCGTTATGAAGCATCCGGAATGCGTCAGGACCGTCAAAAGTTGGATTTACGACGTAGGAATGGTCGTTTCTAAAAGAAAGTTCCTTCTAACGCGGGGGAAAATTGAGTTATTACCGCTCCCATCATTCCACGATATTGCAAGTGTTCGCTTTCGCTGTACATACGCTGTAGAGTTAAGTTATTGGGACAATCTCTGGGGGACGTCCCCACTCAACTTAAGGCTGAATATCACTACGTTTTAGTGAGCCTCTTAGTTAGGAGATGGCAGCACCGAGAACAGAACGAGATAGTTTTAACCCCGTAGACGGATTTCTCTTCAAGATTACCGTAGAATTGTGGGTAATTGGTTCAGAAATTGTGCAAAATTCTTTTCCACACTACTCCAAGAAACTTTTTTTCAAATTTCGAAAATTTAAAAAAAGTGTATTACCTAATTACCTATCACTTCCATTGCACCTATCACTTCCATCCGTTTTCAGAATTATTCCAACTTGATCATGACCGCCGGGTTCTAGTTTCTAGTATTTGGGGGCAATGGGCGCCTGCCTGTAGGGTGTTGTTTTAATTAAAAATTTAAATAAACATCGTATCAATACCGTTTCAAGTTCCATCCAATAATATCCCAGTTATTTTATAAAATGGAGGAAATTGGACAAACTCCAACCCTAATTACTTCCCTAATTGCTTTATAATAAGTTATTGCCCGATTTCGATGTAATTTTCAGGAATAATGCGGATTGACGTGTAGATGGTTTCCAAAAAAATTCATCGCCCCGAAATTTATAGTAGCTTCTTAGCATGCGCAAACGTAAAATGCTTGTAACAGCCATAAATTCTACATTTTCCTTCCGAATTTGATGGAATTTCCCTTTTGGTTATTATTTTCAATAATGGACCTTTGGAATCGACCAAGAAAAAACATTGTTCAATCCCCTCAAAATTTTTTGGTTCACGTTTCAAGGTAAGTAGAATCCAGAAATCGAATAAAAATTTGGCCGCCCGTCCGCCGTACGCGGCCTTTTCCTCACTTAGCATTGACAGATTTTGATGAAATTTGGTATCTAGGCTCCATTTGGGGTCTAGTTATGCCCCGAAGATTTTGGTTGGTGTAGGTCACTTCTAAAGGTTGAAAAATACGGTTTAAAATGTTTTGAGACCACGCGGAGCCCTGTAGGACAAACTGTTCGCTCCCTACTAGAACATAAGGGTTGGACTTACGATAAATCAGAAACACGAGTGTGAATCGCAAAAGAGGCCTAATCTCTGTTCATATTTTAGCTGACCGAAATGCGATCGATGTTTCTCTTCATGTTGGTTGGTGCAACAATGGCAAAGCCGAGTTCTTTGCAGTTGAGTGATCCATATAGAAAAATAATAAAACTTTGTGTAACAATTGCAGCGTTTTTGGGTTGACTTCTACCATCCAACGGATGACGTCCCATCAAATGTTGGAGTGTGACAACACTCTTCAACGATTGTGTACCTGTAGTGTAAAAAGGTTTTGAACAGTGATCGAAAATTTAAATTTCACTCATAAATATGGTGTTTTTTAAAAGTTACAAGTGCTTGAACGCCTGTCATTTTGTAGACTGGACAACAATCTGCGCATCTACAAAACCAACAACTATTACCAGGATAGCGCTACTAAAAAGGTCAGCTCGTTGTATTCAACTTTCCAACTATTGATCAAGATTAGAACGAATTGGTTCTGATGTGTCCATGATGACACGTCAATTTATTCTAGTTTTTGTTAGAAACAACTTTTCAATTGCAATTAAATGTTGAGTTGTGAATATACTGCATTGAATTCAGCATTGCAATTTCTTGCTAATCTAGTGTATTATCACACAAATACTTTAGTTCCTTCCTACCTATGACTTTAGTATACACACTTTCAGACCCAATCAACCAAAATTTTACGAAAATCTTGAAGAAAAGTCCGTTGCGATTGAAAATTTCTTACTGGCAGATTTCATAACGAAACTTGTTGCATCTACCTAGAAAATGTTATGAAAAAGAGGAGTAACTAACTTGTGGTCCAAACACAAATGATCTCAATTAAAACCCCAGTTTTATGGACCGATGCCAGCTTCGTGAGTTTTCTCTCTCACAAATGAATGAACTGAAGCATCGGAATTTAGTTGGATCCTGGAGACCTTATTGGGAATAAAATGTCGGAGCGAATTTTGAATTTTTACATTCTTTTATTTATGTAAAGTTTCCGCGGTGCAAAAATGCCTATTCGAAATTATAATAGGGCTTTCGCCAGGTTTGTTTCCTCGTACGTCAAAGGTTAACCCGACGGAATGAATGATCTCCCTCCTCTTTCAGTCTCTGCGCGAGATGGCCACTAACGGAACAAACTGCGTTACAGCTGGTTGGGGTAGAATTAAGGAAAAGGGAAAGAAATCCCCGTATTTGATGAAGCTGAGTCTCAAACTATTGGACTTCGATATTTGCAACGAGCAGATGGAAATTGAAGGAAACAAATTGGAGACAGGTAGCCAATTTTATAATAACAGACGCGATAATGAATTTCTATCCATACTAATACGTAGTGGGATGTTAAGAGCTGCCATTTTGATGGAAGGGAGAAAAAAATGAAAATACAAAGAAAGAAATAGTGAAAAAGCGTCAGGAGAGATGAATATTAGTTGTTCCCAAGTATTTTTGTTCATTAATGTTTCCTCCAGTCTGCCAGGGGAGCGGAGGCACTGTTTTCACTTCTGGTGGATAAAAGAGGATCCACAATCAAAATTTCATGAGTGAAGCCACGAAACTTCATTCTGTAGTGAAAAATTCCACTGCTTCAGCTAGGAAACTTAGAGGCAACGTAAATTCAGCAAACTTTTAAGGGCGGACTTTCGTAGGTAGTCAATTTGAAAGATATTTCGAGTCTAATTTTTGCTAAAATATTAGTTCTCTTCTGCTTAGCTTAGTGCACTTCTTATACAACATTGATCTCGCATATCACTCGTCTCAATGTTGATATTTAGTCAAGAATATTCTATTGTCATTGTGCTGTTCGAAGTTTGTCTCAAGTTTTAAGTGAAATATTGTTGTTGCTTCCGAGTCTACCAAGGTAGCTGAAGCTTTGTTTTCACTTTTCAAGGTTGAAAAAAAAATTTCACCAAAATCAAAATTTCCACTCGCTTTCTACGTTTCAGACCTTTCTGAACAATTTTGGTTCCGTGTCTGTCTGTCTGTGTGTCTGTCATCAAATCCTTGCCACAGCCATAACTTCTACAATTCTCATACGATTTCGATGAAATTTTCAGGGATAGTGCGAGTTGGCGTGTAGACGGTTCCCTATGAAAATCATCACCCCCGGACTGATAGTAGCCGCTGCGCATGCGCGAACGTGAATTCCTTGTAACAGCCATAACTTCACATTTTCTTTCCGATTTCGGTGGAATTTCCCAGGATTGTTCAGATTAGCGTGTAGATGGTTCCCTATGAGAGTAGTGGAAGGTGTTTAGAGATTGTTGTTTTGAGATTAACTACTATGCATCGGATCATCTATACAATCGGGTTATGGATACGAGGAAGCTATGTGCCACACTCGCTTGGCAGAAGTTTTCTCTTTTTCGATGTCACTACCTAAAACTGAATAAGCTGGCTGAATAAAAATCTCAAACACTGAAATAATTAGTCCGAGAAAGGCGTGTAGCGGCGAAACTAATATAATAGGGATTTTCAAACCTTGAACCCACGTGACGCAGGGGTGTATCTTCATATACCTTGAACTTAATGGATTGAGTTTTGGACTATCCTGAACAATTTTGGTTTCGGGTATTTTTGTCAAAGCTCCCGCAAATCCGAGTAAGGTACCGAACAGAACAAAATTATTAATCCTCCAAACCTAATTTTCTCATTACCTAATTGTTTGATTTACTCAATCTTAACTGTACCCTCGTTTCAAGGGGGCCAGCTGTGGTCGTGCCTCTCTTAGCGAGCTACTACAGTCTTGGAATCTTCGTAATAACCATTTCTTATACAGTTATCCGATTTCAATGAAACTTGCAGAGATTGTGTAGGTCGTGACATCTCAGATTAATAGTTAATGTGGATTCATAGATCACTTCCTACTTCCACAACACATTAACTACACACTTCTCTTCTAGTGGTTGGTGACGAGGTCCAAGGGCTTGATCCTCTTCAATCGTCGCACGCCCCTGCTGTTGTCCAGTAGATTCAACACTTCGACGTTTGGAAGTTTGTGGAGCCGAGTTTCGTGGCCCACAGCTCTTCTCTGTATGACCTCATTCACCATCTCGCGGTGGAGTTCATTTGTTCATATACCAGGGGGCATTGACTAGACTCCTGAGTGTTTTGTCTGCACTGTTTGCATAATTTTCAATTTGCTCTTTTCGGTGCATATCCATATGGGACATTGAATGTCTTACCTCTCTCCAAAGTGGAAATCGGTTAAAGGAGAACTGAGGCCAAGCCTTATGCTCTCCCCCTCTACTGCAAGCAGCAGAGGAAAAGCTCCTCCGGAGAGGGATTGTTCACACAATCAGCGTCGATGCATAATTGCATCTCCCTGTTACTTCATACAGGTAGAAGCCGCATGTCCTAGCTCATGCTTCCAGACTTTGCGGGTCTGGCGCCCGAGTTTTTGGTAATTCGCAAAACTCACATGCCGGGATCCGAGTGCCAGGTCAATGAGTTGGCCATGGTCCTCGGATCCCTACCCAGCTTCTGCTGCAGCCTGGGTTTTGTTAACCACGACCCCCGCGAATCCGACCTCAATTGGAGGGGGGGGGGGAGCAGACAGGTGGCACTTTGACTTTTGTCAGTGTGCCGGTAGCCTGGGGCTCCCCCCACTCGTGGTACCAGTTTAAGGGTAGGACCGTTAACCAGTGTGCTGGCACAGCCCGCGCCCCAAAAAAATCCATATGGGACAGCCGTAAACCCAGGCTTTATCACTTGTTCGTAGAGTAGCACTTTACTGTGCTCAGGGAGCTGAGAATATCTTCCCAACAGTCAGTACATTTTTTTAAATTTCAGGTTGATTTCTTCTTTCTTCTTCTTCACAAGTTCTTTACATCTCAGTTTGATATCCATGCTGTATTTGCATATATAGTAGAGTTTGAGAATTGATTTCACATTATCAAGTTTACTTTATGATATGGGATGTTTGTATGCTTTGACTTCGTTTCATTTAGTTTAATTCTCCACAATTTGGTCCACTTAGAGATACAGTTCACTGATTTCTGCAGTTTTGTGGAGGCTTCCTCAAATGTATTTCCTGCTGCTAGGATTGCTGTGTCGTCTGCAAATGTTGCTGTGACTGCTTCTGTTGGTTCTGAAAGATCCCTAGTGTACAGAAGGTACCAAACCAGAAGGTACAAAAGATCTAGGAATTTGTTTCCTTTCCGAATATCGCGGTTTTGGTAGACCTATCCCTCACCTCAATCAACTCACATGTACACCGGGGAGATTATCCTTGTACTCCACACAGTAATTATTCCGTCAAATATACTTCTTAGAGGGTCACCTCTTTTCCAAATTCGAAATCATTACCAAAGTACTTTTACGTAGATCCAGTAAGTCAGATTGACAGAGTAAAATTTCCAGTTGAATTTCAATTAGTCGGATTTGAACAGTGTATGAACGTGATTCATAACAGTTATAATGGTTGGTTGGATGTTATACGAATCAGTCTTTTCAGAACTGAGATTTCAAGAGGAAAGTCAAATATGCACAGTCGGTTTGGATGGAAAGGATACGTGCACTGGGGACAGTGGTGGACCACTCATCTGTCCAAATCCTTCAGGTAGTTTTTTTAAATCGTTCATTTGTTGTAACACATAGTTATAAGCTGCATTGGTTACATGTAACTATCTAGTTATTTATATCTCATAAATTTCCCCCAATATACAGGGTGTAACACGAGTGGTCACGACCTTTCTCCCTTGTGTTCTAAAACTAATTTCCGACAAAAAGGGCCTCATGACATTTTTTGGTATCCCCACTCAAAATGCCTTATTTTCACTGTGAAATTTTTTTCTCGTGCTTTCGATCTTTGCTCAATAAATCTACCATAACTCCTTAGCGTAAAGAGTTAGCTCAAACCGAACAAATTCGTTGGAAAAAACGTTAAATTTGCTATCTTTTTGATGCCCAATAACATTCTCTCAAGTGGAGTTGAGATGTGCAAACGACGTATGAAAAGCAAAACTCGTCAAAATCTTGAAATCGCTTGTTTTTTCAGTCGCCTGGTAACCTTATCAATTCATGACGCAAAATTGTGAAACTTCCATCAAAAGTGCGCCAAGATCTCAGCTTTCCAACGGTGTAATCAAAAAACATTTTACAATCGAATTTGAGGGATAAATTCCTGTTTGAACGCGGAACAACGTGCATTGTTTTCAACCAAATCGACGGTTTGACGGGTTACTTCACTGCCGCAGCTCCTCCGAAGCACAGAGTCCTCCCGTCTAACCGTCGATTTCATAGAAAAAATGCACGTTTTTCCACGTTAAAACAAAAATTGTTCCTTTAAATTCGATTGTAAACTATTTTTTGATTACACCGTTGGAAAGCTGAGATTTTGACACACTTTTTAGGGAAGTTTCACAATACTGCGTCAAGAATTGATACGGTTTCCAGTCGACAGAAAAAACAAGCGATTTCAAGATTTTGACGAGTTTTGCTCAACTCCACTTTAAAAAACGCTGCAAATTATTACACAATGGTTTATTATTTTTTATTTTTCTATATAGATCACTCGTCTGCAAAGCTACCAACCATCCAACATGAAGAAAAAACATCGATCGCATTTCGGTCAGCTTTAATTTGAACGGTGATTAGGCCTCTTTTGCGATTCACACTCGTGTTTCTGATTTATCGCACGTCCAAATTTTAAATTCTCGTAGTGAGCGAACGGTTTGTCCTACAGAGCTCCGGGTAGTCTCAAAAAATTCTAAAAATTCTATAGAATCTTAAATTGAAGGAAAAACAATACCTTTATATAACATTTTTTGAGTTAGGGCGTTTTCAAAATTTCAAAATTGAATTTGGAACCATTAGAAGTGACCTACCTCAACCAAAATCTTCGGGGCACAACTAGACTCCAGAAGGAGCTTACATACCAAATTTCATCAAAATCGGTCAATGCTATGTGGCAAAAGTGCCGCGTACGGCGGACGGCGGACGGACGGCCAAATTTTTATTCGATTTTTGGATTCTACGTACCTTGAAACGTAAACCATCAAATTTTGAGGGGGTGTTAACATTTTTTTTTTCTTGGTCGATTCCAAAGGTTCATTATTGAAAATAATAAACCAAAATGGTATCGGGTATTAAAAAGTTTGCAAATTCAACGCTGTTTCCAACGGATATTTTAGATTTGAGCCAACTCTTGAATTGAGGGGGTTATGGTAGATTTATTGAGCAAAGATAAAAACGCTGCAAATTATTACACAAAGGTTTATTATTTTTCTATATAGATCTCTCGTCTACAAAATCACCAACCATCCAATATGAAGGAAAAAAAATTAAAAAAAAAATAATAAAAATAAATCAAAACAAAAATCAAAATCACCAACCATCGATCGCATTTCGGTCAGCTCTAATTTGAACGGAAATTAGGCCTCTTTTGCGATTCGCACTCGTGTTTTGATTTATATATATATATTTCAATATAAACCATTAAATTTTCGTAGGGAGCGAACGGTTTGTCCTACAGAGCTCCGCGTGGTCTCAAAAAATTCTATTGAATCTTAAATTGAGGGAAAAACAATACCTTTATATCAAAATTTTTTGAGTTAAGGAGTTTTGAAAATTTCAAAATTGATTTTGGAACCCTTAGAAGTGACTTACATCAACCAAAAGCTTCGGGGCACAACTAGACCCCAATGCCTACATACCAAATTTCATCAAAATCGGTCAATGCTAAGTGGCAAAAGTGCCGCGTACGGCGTACGGCGGACGGACGGCCAAATTTTTATTCGATTTTTGGATTCTACGTACCTTGAAACGTAAACCATAAAATTTTGAGGGGGTGTTAAAATTTTTTTTTTCTTGGTCGATTCCAAAGGTTCATTATTGAAAATAATAAAGCAAAAATGGTATCGGGTATTAAAAAGTTCGCAAATTCAACGCTGTTTCCAACGGATATTTTAGATTTGAGCCAACTCTTGAATTGAGGGGGTTATGGTAGATTTATTGAGCAAAGATAAAAAACACGAAAAAAAATTTTCAAAGAGAAAAAAAAGCATTTTGAGTGGGGATACCAAAGAATGTCAGAATGAACTTTTTGTCGGAAATTAGTTGCAGAACACGTGGGAGAAAGGTCGTGAACCACTCGTGTTACAACCTGAATTACGGTGAATGATGCTCTGTGGTAACCAGGGCTGAGGTAAAATCGGATGTTTTTTAAAAATGACGGTTCGCATTGCAGTATTGTGACTGCAGCGATACTGCAAATATAATTACTCAGTGCAAAAAGACATACTCATGTCAAGTATCAGCATGAAGACAGATAGATCGAAAAAAATGCATGAAGGGATGCTATTTGTTCAGATTTCCTACCCGACGTTGGGCTTGACCGTGTTGTAGGGTAGGATCGCAGGATCTTTCAAAATTGATACCTCCTTAGATTTCAGTATTCGCTTCCTACAGTACATTACAGTGAAACGTTGATAGATTTCCCAATCTCGAAATACGAAGCTTTCTTATATTTGACAGCGAGGAAGTGAAAAAAGTGACAGTCATGACTGTCCTCCGTTCGCAGGTGCTGCCAGAATATTATGCGGTGTCGTGTCCTGGGGGATCGGCTGTGGAAGAGGCATCCCGGGTGTGTGGGCGAGGCTGGACGTCGCACTGCCCTGGATACAAACCACGTTGACAAGCGGAACACGTTCTGAACAATTCATGTCCCTCGCTACGATTTTCCAGATAATGAGCTTGGTCAATTTCATGCGTCCATCGCATTGCTGATAGTAATATCACAGACTACGGTGCCTTCCGTGAATCAAAATGAACAAAGAGGACTCGAGATTTCGCCATAGTCAACAAAGTGAAGTACGTCACATTCGTCATCGTTTTGTAGACTCTAAATCACAAAATTGTAGATTTGATTAGAATCAAAGAATCATATTATTGGGAAGTTCGGTGTGATCAGAAAAAGTGGAGATTCTATTAGATACATTCTAAGTACTACGGGAAATATTTAAAATCGAGACCGAAATTTGCCGAACGTATCACGGTATAAAGGAAATATACTTCAAGATTTCAAAATAAGAAGTAGAACTTTAATCTTGCTCTGAAGCTATTTGACACTCAAACCTGAACTCCGACACCCATAGGGCAGATTAGCTGTGGGTTTGGGTGGCAGTTTTCCATCAAGGAGGAAAGGTTTTCCAAAGAATTTGTTTCTAGAGGGAAGGTTTTCAAAGATGAAGAACGATGGGAAACGTTTGTCTTGTCGCGTACGAGTAGGGACTGTTGCTTTTCGATTGCTAAAAGACAACATGTGAAATGAAAATTCTACTGGCTTCAGGAGAACGAAAAAACTCTTCTATTTTGCTTGCTTTGGATCTGTATAAAAGGTAGCAAAGCGTGTTGATAACACTTGCTGTCTTAACTGTTGTTCATAACAAGTGTTGCTCAATTTTAAATTAAAAATTCGCAGTGGTTCGAAGGAAAAAGAGGACCTCAGCACTAGATTCCCATTTTGGTTTATTATTTTCAATAATGAACCTTTGGAATCGACCAAGAAAAAAAAAATTCAACACCCCCTCAAAATTTGATGGTTCACGTTTCAAGGTAGGGTGAAATGTGGAAATGGGGCAAATGCGGAAATGGTTTTGAAAATGGCGCCATTTGAGCGCCTTGCCTCAGAAACCTTCTCAAGGGAAAATTATTCACTCAAGAAAGAGTCATTTGAAAGATAAAGTGCAAACCAGTTGGCGCAGGAAAGTTCATTTTGGTCATAAAAAAGTGGAGGAGAAAAAAATTAAATATAGCGTCCTGTTCGTATTGAAATGGGCTTTGTTTGCATTTACCCCATTAATGAAACTAAATGTTTTTATGGGATTCGCAGGCCGTTTCCGCATTTGCCCCGATTAGTGGGGCAAATGCGGAAGTCGGTCGGAATTTTAAAAAACACAGTTTGGACCATGAGAAGTAAATCTTTTGTACAATTTGAAGAGTGCATCGTAATCTACGTAAAATAAGCTACTCATTAAAAAAAAAAAAAAAGTGAAAATAGCGTTATCAAAGGAAAGTTACTGAGGATCAAAGTTGAACTATCGACATTTTGGGTCGCAATTGCCCCACTCCACCCTACGTAGAATCCAAAAATCGAATAAATATTTGGCCGTCCGTCTGCCGTACGCGGCTTTTTTGCCACTTAGCATTGACCGATTTTGATGAAATTTGGTATGTAGGCTCCATTTGGGGTCTAGTTGTGCCCCGAAGATTTTGGTTGAGATAGGTCACTTCTAAGGGTTCCAAAATTAATTTTGAAATTTTGAAAACGCCCTAACTCAAAACATTTTGATATAAAGGTATTGTTTTTCCTTCAATTTAAGATTCTATAGAATTTTTAGAATTTTTTGAGACCACCCGGAGCTCTGTAGGACAACCCGTTCGCTCACTACGAGAATTTAAAGTTTGGACGTATGATAAATCAGAAACACGAGTGTGAATCGCAAAAGAGGCCTAATCTCCGTTCAAATTAAAGCTGACCGAAATGCGATCGATGTTTTTCTTCATGTTGGATGGTTGGTGGCTTTGCAGACGAGTGATCTATACATATAGAAAAATAAAAAATAATAAACTATTGTGTAATAATTTGCAGCGTTTTTTGACAAGGATATGTCTTTTGGCTGGGGGTCAAGGCATTTTTCGCGACACTTTTTTGTCATAAAAAACGCAACGCTGCAGCCAGTAAACAAAATCGGTAGCTATGAAGCATTGGAGAAATAATGTTGAAATAATACTTTATTTGAATAATAAGTACCTACCTACCTATTACTTTTTCAATGAATAAACAGAATTTTTTTCTAAAAAAAAAATCTCCGATTGCACGTAATATATTGCTGTATATTGCAGTATACTAGAGAACCTAGCTGCATAGCTACCGATATGTAGCTACGATTTTGTTTACTGGTATCGCGTTGCATTCTTCGCTTGTTGCAAATAAAAGTGTCGCGAAAAATTCCTAGACCCCCAGCCAAAAGACATATCCATGTCAAAAGTATTATTTCGACATTATTTCTTCAAAATTATGTTTATTCATTGAAAAAGTAATAGATAGGTACATATCTTGTGTGTATTTTATTTCATCATTTTAATTGTTAAATTACACCTACAATCCATGATTTATTCTTTTCCCTCTTAGGGAGAAATTTCTTCGTGAACTTTCTTTCATCATCCAAGATAATTTACAGTAACATATTACTTTACAGTTTTGTTGATTATAACCAAAATTGTATCCATACTTTGTACAACGACACTTCTTGGATGAAGGTAGTTGCTAATTGGCATTTTCATGTCACATGTTGTTTCTTAGCCATCGATTTCAGATGTTCGTAATTTGAAGTGAATCTAAGGGCTTCCAGACAAGAGTGTCCGTATTTAATGAGGTAAAATCCTTGGCAAAAGTCCGTAGAGTTCCAATGTCAATAATTACGAGGGTGGATCAAAATTTGATATTTATCAAAATTTATCAGTTTATATTTAATATAAACGGGACTTTATTTTTTTTTAAATTTTATTTGTTAGAAAATAAAAAGCGGGTATATGTCACTTTTCTACATAGTCTCCTGCTTTTGTGACACATTTTTCCCAGCGAATAGGAAGTTTTTTAATCCCAGCATCAAAAAACGATGAAGGTTGCGTCTGAAGCCGATTGCGCACGAACCCCTCGACCCCCTCATCATCCTCGAATCGCTGTCCGCCTAGGGCTTCTTTAAGTGGCCCAAACAAGTGAAAATCACAGGGCGATAGGTCAGGACTGCAGGGAGGATGATCAAGTGGAGTCCAATGCATTTCTTCCAATTTTTGAACAGTTAGAGCTGCAGTATGGGGCCTTGCATTGTCGTGGAGGAGGATGACGTCACGAATTGGTTGATTCCGTCTTTTGCTGCGATATGCAGCCCTCACCTGAGTCAGCAGCTCACAATAGTAGGCAGCATTGATTGTTCTTCGCTCATGCAAAAAGTCAATGAGCAAAACGCCTCGATAGTCGAAAAAAACAGTTGCAAGGACCTTGCCAGCAGACAGTCGAGTTTTTGCTTTCACTGGGGCTGTCTCCCCCTTCCTCCGCCACTCCATACTGGCTTGCTTCGATTCGGGTGTGTAATGATGGACCCATGTTTCGTCGCAGGTGACGATGCTAGCCAAAAATGCTTCCCCTTCTTCCTCAAACCTTGCAAAAAGCCTCTGACAGACCTCCAAACGTCTCAACTTCTGATCTGCAGTCAAAAGGCGAGGGACCCATCTGGCACACACTTTACGGAATCCTAGGTGCTCTGTAATGATCGTTTGGCAGCTCCCATAACTTACCCCTACCTGCTCAGCGATTTCGGAGACAGTCACACGTCGATCATCTTCAAGAATGTCACGAACCGCTTGAATGTTCTCATCCGTAATGCTGCTCCGGGGACGACGATCGTGTTCCTCATTCTCTACTCGTTCTCTTCCCTCCTGAAACTCTTTGTGCCAGACAAACACACGGGTCCTAGAGAGGGTTTGGTCCCCGAACTGGGCAGTCAACCTTTGAAAAATTTCCGAAGGTTTGACTCTTTCACGGGTAAGAAATTTTATGATAATTCGTTGCTCAATGGAAACGGGCACCTTTTGTTCAGACATCGCGATAACTACTCATGAAAGGTTGTAAAGGGGGAGACGCCCCCCTCATCCACCTTCTAATGAACCTGTTCAAACAATCTCGAAGTGACGGGCCCGCTTCTGTCAACCGTCGGCGCTCAGAGGTCAGAGTCCCGTTTATATTTGATCTACCCTCGTATAAGGGTGTTAGGTTAGACTACTACAATAGAAGAGGTAAAGGTCCCTCTAGAGAGAAGGAAAACTTGAGATTCTCAATTAGGAGGCTTAATGCAATGTCTAAGGCTAAGTCCATCACTTGGAGAGATGAGCCGATTCCCGATCAATTGGAGACTCCATCTACTGGCTAGTAATGATGAAACCACCCTTCGCAAGGGAACTAATCTAAAGGTGCGTCCACATTATGTCGAATCAGGCCGGTCGACATGATTCGACCTGAGTCGATCGACTAAGTCGAACAAGTATGGACGTGCCGCTCGACCTCAGCAACAGGTCGAATGTGGAATCGAACGTGTCGAAACCGATCGCTCTCGAGGCGGTCCAGATCAAAGGGAGTCGACCCGACCCGAATCAAAGTTCGTAGTGAGGACGCGTCGATCGACTTTCAGTCGACATTCAAAGCCTGTTTACACAACTAGTTGCGTTTTTTCTCTCGTATGTAGTGGATTTTTCTGTGATATTTTTGTTTTGGTTTTTCTGTGCGACGATCATGATGAATGACGAACAAACAAGGCTGAATAGCCTCTCTGAACTTAGTATTCCTTTTGCTGATTCTTGGTCCAACCAAGTTCAACAAGTGTTCGAAATCGGAACTTTTCATTCTGAAAAAGTTGCAGAATCCCACGTCGTTCCGGTACTCAAGATTTAATTCGTTAACCTCGTCCAGCAACAAATCTCTCATGAATTCGCGAGCCCTGTACTTTTTTCTTCCCTGAAGGATGCTCGGGCGAACCCAAAACCTCCGAGGGCGTCGAGCACGTTGTTCCCCTGCTGCTACTGCAATAACAATTGCAGCAGAAGCTGCTAAAACCACATCATCATCATCACTCAACATACTTAATGGCACTGAAAATCAACGAAATCACCAATCTTTTCCTCACGCCGGATAATTCGACACTGATCGACAATTCGACACGTACACACTACCGGAGCAATGTGGACATCATGTAGAATCGAACATGTCGAACCGACTTGTCGAATCGAACATGTCGACTGGCCTGATTCGACATAGTGTAGACGCACCTTAATAAAGCTCCTCTGGCCATAAGTCAATAACAAAGTCAAGCTCCTAGATACGCAGGTAGGAGAGAACATTCTTAGTTAAATAACTTACATTCATAAGAACCAGACTCAAACCAGAATTGCCAGTCCGAAGGACCACAAGGGAGGTGTTTTGAGCACTCGATTCTGGGACACCCTATATCTCTCATGTGGCACCCCCACCGCAGTACGATGCGGTGGTTGTTGAATCACTCAATCCTGGAATTCCTTGTATCTCTTGTGTGACATCTTGTAATAATACAAGGATCACCACAGTCAAACAGCACTCAACCCTTGGACACCCGATATTTGTACCTTCAACTTCCTTTGCTTCAACGGCAAGTGATGATTATTATTAACAATCATCACGGATCTATCCAACATTATTTTGTAAATCCACGCAACCCATTATGTTCAAGTTTCCAGGATATTCCAGAATATCATTACTTCATCAGTTTCACTGCTTCGTTGTTTTAGATGGTTGATATTTCTCATTGTTTCGTATCATAAATTCGGAATGTTTCAATCTGGCATTGAGAGGATATTGATTTCATGTACATTGTACATCACATTGTCGCTCACGAGAGGAACAGACGATAACCTTATCATCGGGGGAAAATATGCACACATAGAAGAATATCCTTTCATCGTTGATATCTTTAAAAAACAAAAGCACATGTGTGGAGGAACCATTGTGTCCGCGTTGTTCGTGCTCACCGCTTGCCACTGTGTTGTGGTGTCGAAAGATGTGCGCACAGGCGAACAAAACTTACCGTGAGTCAAATGTATTCAAAATTAATTGGAACCAGAATTTTACAATAATTTCATTAGGTCTTGTGAATCTAAACGGGGATTTCGTTTGTCTTATTTAAATGGACGCCCTCAGTTAGAGCTTTCCAGAAGGGTACAAGAGGAATCCAACGAACGAAAACCAGTTGCTCAAATTATGACGTGCCAATAATGGGGAAATTGCCTCAATTTTAGATTCTGGAATTTCAAGTCAAATCCTAATAGGACCCTAGAATAACGTTCAACACCAGAAATACCCAAGGGGAAAAAATTACCGTAGAAGGATATGCCTAAACAAGTGAAGCCTCTGTCAAAAACGCTGCAAATTATTACACAATGGTTTATTATTTTTCTATATAGATCACTCGTCTACAAAATCACCAAACATCCAATATGAAAAAAAAAAAAAATCAAAAAAAAAAAAATCAAAAAAAAAAATTAAAAAAAAAAATCAAAATCACCAACTATTGATTAAATTTTGATCAGCTCTAATTTGAACGGAGATTAGGCCTCTTTTGCGATTCACACTCGTGTTTTGATTTATATACATATATATATATATTTCAAAATGAACACTTAAATTTTCGTGGGAAGCGAACGGTTTGTCCTACAGAGCTCCGCGTGGTCTCAAAAAATTCTAAAAATTCTATAGAATCTTAAATTGAAGGAAAAACAATACCTTTATATCGAAATTTTTTGAGTTAGGGCGTTTTCAAAATTTCAAAATTGATTTTGGAACCCTTAGAAGTGACCTACCTCAACCAAAAGCTTTTGAGGGGGTGTTAAATTTTTTTTTTTTTTCGTGGTCGATTCCAAAGGTTCATTATTGAAAATAATAAACCAAAAACACCACGATAATTAAGAGGAACTGGTCACGTCACAAAACTGTGCTCAGGCGAAGCATACTTAAAAGACGTTTCGGCGTAAAAAAGAGTGAGTAAAATAGCTTCTTTTGGTCACTTTTGCATCTGAGTTATTCCCTCCCCCAGTTTGCACACTCCTGTGTTCGATCAGGTAAGCTAAATGTTTCATGTACGCTTCCAGAGGTAGCACTGCTGTCGTCACAACATGGCTGTCCCCTTACAGGTTGACGCTACATTTAAAATGTCCTTCTTACTTAAATTCTCTAAATTTTTTGATGATTTTTCGAGCAGCACAATATGGTTTTCTTCCATATCAGTGAACCCTCATTCGAAAAAAAATTGTGAGGCGAATTCCCCATTGGTATTTGGGACTGAACATCCTTATCCAAAATTTACAAAAGGTGCTTAATCCGAATATGGAATCGAAAATACGAAGTTCCAAATTTTTCATAAGCTGTTTCAGAGGTCAAATTGGGTTAGGAGCCTCTGGGGCCACAAATCCCATTTATAGCCCGATAATTCTGCAGTAGGCACGGAAATTTCCCATTTCTACTTTCGATGACGTCATAAGGTGAAGTACAAACGATATTAAACCCAAAATAGGTTCTCATTTTCATACCTGGAATATTATTATTAAGGGAAAGGTCAACTAATTATATTCATAATATTCCTAAGTTGCTGAAATTGAGGAGGAATTCTGTAACAAACCTTGAAGGCATAGAAAACCCATCTCTTCCTACCTTAGGAAGAGACAAACTCTCACACTCCTCTCCTCCGTCCTTCAACGTACATTGCCTCGGTTTCTCGTAGGCTGGCTCTATTTTGAGCTTTAAGTTTCCTAGTATATAGAGTTTAAATGTTAAACGATCGATTTTTGGTGAAATACAAAAACGTCAAGGCGGTAATGACGAGAAAATTCAATTTCCTCATAATTTTCGAAAGGACAGCTTTTTTGCCTCAATTATCAAGATTTTGATCAGACTTATAAATAGGACGTATTTCAAAGAATTTATACATTTCAACGCATGTCACCTCAACTAAATAAATGTTTTACAGACTGAGAAAAGCGAAACATATTAGCCTATTGGCAGGAACAGTGAACCAAAAAAACAAACACGCTTTCACTAGTAAAGTAAGTCATTTGATGAAGCACCCTGAATGCGCCAAATACGTTACAGGTTGGGTTTACGACATTGGAATCGTCGTATCCAAAAAAATGTTTCCTATCACACCTGAGAGAATCGCGATACTTCCCCTTCCATCCTACGAAAACATTGTAAGTTCAAAAAAAGTAAATAATAAATCTTCCTCTAAACATTCAAGTTATACACTGGTAATGGACAATTTTTTTAATAATAATAATATTGAAATAATAACAAGATTCATCCAAAAATGTTTAAATATAATATGTTTAATAGATCAGGAATAATCAGCAACAGTTTTGTTGTTTGTTGACTCCAAAACTAGCGTACAAATTAAGTCAGAGGAGCAGCTCAATAATCAAGCTCTTTCACTCCAATTTTTTTAAATGTCATTGTTAATCATTTAGGAGAATCTACTTTGCCAATCCAAACTCGTGTTTGGATTTTTACACAGCAGGAATGCTGTAAATATTCACACAAAAATTGTAAAATAAATGTTATCTGACGAAACAGAGATTTCGTGCTTCCGAGTCCACCAAGGTAGCGGAAGCTTTGTTTTCACTTTCAAGGATGAAAAAAAAAGGTTTCTAAAATCTAAATTTCCACTCGAGGTTTACGTTTCAGGCCTTCCTGAACAAGTTTGGTTCCGTATCTGTCTGTCATGAAATCCTTGCCACAGCCATAACTTCTACAATTCTCATCCGATTTTGATGTCATATTCAGGGATTGTGCGGATTGGTGTGCAGACGGTTCCCTATGAAAATCATCACCCCCGGACTGATAGTAACCACAGTGCATGCGCAAACGTGTATTTCCTTGTTAGAGCCATGACTGCTACATTTTCCAACATTATTAAGAGATTGTGCGGGTTAACGTGTAGAGTCCCCTGTGAGGGTAGCGCAATACTAGGTACTGAGAGAATGATGTTTTGCCACACCCGCTTGGCAGACGTAATTATGTATTAAGAAGTAGGTAAGAAATTTCACATTTTGGTTTATTATTTTCAATAATGAACTTTTGGAATCTACCCCCCCCCCCTTTCTTCGAGTTGTTCAGTTTTGCATCCTCCGCAACCACTAATAAAATTTCCTAATGCGGAGTGAAAACATTGGTAGGTTGGTAGGTTGGAAAACGTTGGTAGGTAGTGACAATGGCAAAGCTATGTTCTTTGCAGGCGAGTGATCTATACAGAATATTAATAAATCTTTGTGAAATTATTTGCAGCTTATTCCTCCATCACCTAACCTGACCGCTGTTTCAGTCTATCCCTGATTTGGCCGAACGTAAATCGTATTGCTCAGCTGTAGGTTGGGGCAGAACAAAAGAAGATCGAAAGGAGTTTTCCTCTCTCTTGATGGAGGTGACGCTGGAAATGATGCCTTTAAGGGTTTGCAAATTCCGTTTGGACAGATACGCAGAGGAGCTTCAATCAGGTCACAACCTTGTAATACGATATTACGCTTGTAATTCTGCAGGACCGATCGATGTTGATCCTATTCTACCATTTCATACATGAAATTTCATACATGAAACGATCAATGATCATAGGATCAGCCACAAACTATACACTCAAATTTTGAGCACAATCGAGCCATTGAGTTGGGAGGAAAACATTGACGAACCAGTGACAACTCTTTTGCACTGTGGGGGTCCAAGAACCCCGAAGTGCAGGCCAAAATTCAAATGATCAGAAACAAAGAAATTATTGAGAAAGATTGGGTGAAGGGACGAAAAATTTCGACTGATCCTCGTTAATAATTTAATGGATGTTGAGAGCACGTATGCCAGTTCGGCAAATCGTCAGAAGGATCAGTATCAGGTACGTAGCTAGGTAAGTTAAGGTTCATAGATCTTAAGTTTAGGTGTCAGACTACATAATATGTATTATGTACTGTTAGCAGATAGAAAGAATGCGGCTGGCCAATTTTTCAAAGGGTATTCCTGCTAACATAGACGACTACCTGTTCCAAAATCTTAGGTAGTCAGGCTGGGGAAAGGGCCGGCGTCAGTATTTTGCGAAATTGAAGGGGCAGAACCTTAGAAAGTTTTACCTAAATTTGAAATTTTAAAGGATTTTAGAAATTTATTAATGCACGGCACTAGGGAATTGAAAAACTAAAATATTGCCGCCGGAGTCATCAAAATCGAACAATAATTGCCAACAATCTTTCAGTTTTTCAATTCCCAAGGCCCATGCACTAATGAATTTCCGAAATCCTCGAAAATTTCAAATTTAGCTACATTTTATGTGAAAAACATAACTGAATTTACGGTTTTCCCCTCATTTTTTTCCGGCAATTATTGTTCGATTTTCATGAGTCCAGCGGCAATATGTCAGTTTTTCAGCTTTGATACATTTTCTTACTTAAATTAGTTGTACGATCGATCCTTGAAGTTTGGTCGATCTTAATACTAGACACCCTGTATAGAATTGGGAACCACTGCCTTAAAGTACGCGAACGGTCTGTAATAAATCAATCCTTCCTCTTCATCATTGGTCAGTAGTAACCCTCGGTCTCATAATTTCCTGGCTTGAGTGGCAGGTAGAAGAAGGATGTTTTCGGGATTGTAATACACAAGGACACCTAACTAAGCCATCCGCATTCTTTCCATCTGCAAACTGTATGTATTTTTTACATATTTTATATGTAAATAGGTAAGAATAGTGCTTTATAATAAGTGGCTTACTCAGCCTTATCTTGGCATTGGTAATATTAAGTAAAAACCTTGTAACCTATCTACGTGACCACGGTTACTAGAATACAAGGGTCACGAGCCGAAGGGCCTGGGAAGATGACGTCACCAGCTATCCTCGAGCCTGCCGGCCAGTGCAGACATCTCTAAGCTTTTGAAATTATTGTTTGAGATAGGTTTGATCCAACATTTATCGTAAATTGTTGAGAGGGTCTAGTACATACATGATTTTTTTTCGGGGTTTCACGTAAAACTGGCGAAAGTGCACTCAACATTCATTAAATTATTACGAGGATCAGCCGAAATTTTTCCTCCCCTCGTCCTACTTATTTCAACAAGAAGAAAGGGTAAGATAATCACCATGTAAAGAAATGATTGTTTGTAGAGATATTTAGGACAGAATATGTTCTGTGGTGAGCGGGGGTGACTTACGATTCCAGTAATTCCAGATCTGAGATTCGAACAGGAGACACAATTGTGCACGATTGGCGAAGGAAAGGACGCGTGTCAAGGTGACAGCGGTGGACCACTCCTCTGCGAAAGCTCAGGTACTTATTCATCATCAAATAAGTAGATCGAACCAACAAAACACACTGCGTCAGGTGATTGGGAAGGGGGTTCAACTGGAATTACTCCTTCTTTGCCGAGCTTTCGGTAAATTAATTACCTTCTTCAGAGCTCGAAGGTAGTGTTGATCAGTATTAAATTTATCATTCATAATTTTATATTGACGCTAGGTAGTCAATAAGGGCGTGTTACACAGTCCTGAAGCAGGTAATAATTTAACCGAAAACTCGGTAAAGAAGGAGTTTAATTCCATTTGACCACATTCCTAATCCCCTAACCACCCTAAACACTCCTAATCATCTGACGTACTTATTCATCATGAAGTTTATTACCTGATCCAGGAGATAAATAAGAGTAGTTAACTGACTTTATCGCACCTTCCAACGGGGTTGGCAAACTTTCTCGACGTTTTAGACAGAAAAAAGCCTGAGGTAGCTTTGAAACATGTTTAGAAGAGTGCGGTAGAACTTCTTTCTGAAAGGTTCTTATTGCATTTTTCATTCAGATTTAAACTGCTCATTGTGGCGTTTTTAAGATATTTCAGTTTTTCTAGTAGCGTGTGGTTTTTCACATAAAATTGGCCATTTCTGGTATATTTGGGTCCTGAGGTTGCCAGAAACATTGAATAAATATGCAATAAACATTTTGCTTCCGAGACTACCAAGCAGTCGAAGCATAGTTTTCACTTCTCAAGACTGAAATAAAAGTTCCCAAAAATCAAAATTTCCACTCGCGTTTTAGGCCTTCCTTATCAATTTTGGTCCGTCTGTCTGTCTATCTGTCATGAAATCCTTGTAACGGGCAAAATTATACCAGTCATAAAATTATACCAAATCATAGTCCGATTTCCAAGAAATTTTCAGGGATTGTTCAGACTGGGGTGTAGATCATCAGCCCCCGGATGCGCATGCGCAAACGAGAATTTCCTCGTAACAGCCATAATTTCTTCATTTTCCATGGAATTTCAATGGAATATTCATGGATTGTACGAATTGGGGTTTTGATAGTCCCCTATGATGGTAGTGCAAAGTAGTATCCATCGGATGATCTAACCAATCGGCTTATGGACACGAGCAAGCTATGTGCCACCCACTCGGCAGACTTTGTTTTTGCTGAATCCTGCTCAACAATCAGAGATGTACCTTATAAATACTCTGCAGACGAGTAATCTACACAGAAAATGATGTTATACACAGAAATTTGAATTATAAAAAGAAAAATTGATAGACCATAGGGAAGCTGACAATTTGAGCATGTTTTTTCCGAAGAGCGTCGATCGAAATAGCCAGGGATTCAAAGTGAAAACTTCGGTACAAAAGTCATATTTCGAAAAAAAATTAGAAGTTTGCTATTTGACTTGATTTTTTAGAAATGATTTATTGCTAAAGGATTTTGGTTTTAAACTACGTAGCTTGGAAATTTAACGCTCTTTTCAACGATATCCTCGAATTTGAATTTACTTGGTAAATAACAGGCATTATGACAGTTTTAATGACGTAAGGTCGAAAACGCGAAAGAAAACTTCGAAGTAAAAAAAAAAGCATTTTGAGTGCGTTAAGAAAAAATTGTTAGGAGACATTTTTTGTTGGAAATACCTTGTAGAATCGAGCCCTGAAGTTATGCCCATCTTAAGTGTAGACACACTGTATACTTGCATTTGATATTATCAAAACAATTAGCAACAATAACGTAGGTATCAATTAAACAGTGTTGACATCGTGTCGAGCTCAAAAATTCTTTTCTTCCAGATGGAGAAATAGTACTCTGCGGAGTCGCGTCGTGGGGACATGGATGCGCGAGAAAAAACATACCAGGCGTGTGGGCGAGAGTAGACGTGGCGCAGCCTTGGATAGACTCCTTACTGACTCACTCTCGAGGAACACGTTCGAAACAATTTACGTCCCTGGCGGTGATCTTCTCTCTGAGGCAGTTGTTAAACTTCTACAGCTACCGCCTTTTTAAGGGTAAGGCTTCACAGTCACGGAACTGTTTAGTGAGAGTTCATCAAAGATTGTAGTTCATCTCGGATTTCGCCAGTACTTATTGTGAATCTTTTTTTTTATTTTAATTTTATTGTTTAAAGAATATTACAGTTTTGATAGCTATTTTATGTACTTAGCATTGCTGCACCTTTGCCCATCGGCTATCCTCTGCCAGAATAAACAGTTATCAGGAACATTGTTGGTAAATAGAATTAGATAAAAGCATATTTGTAGGAACATTGGTTAATGAGAGTGTCCAGTGATTCCCCGAGAAAAAAAAAATCCCTGAGTTTTCCGGGGTCAATATTCGTCTTTTCCCAGAGTTATGAATAAAATAAAATATAAATAAATGTGATTTCTCAACATTCAGGGTTTCAAGGACATCCTGAAACGAAAAAGCACTAGAATTTTTGATTTTGGAGAACTCATGAGAAGTGAAAACAAGGTAGGAAGCTTCCGCTACCTTGGTAGGCTCGGAAGCAAAACCTCATCATGAAAATGAATAAGGTAACCAGAATCAGACTTGTAAGTTGAGAAGAAACATAAGTTCGCGGTCCGGGTTAGCTTTCATTACCTAAAGTGTGCCCTTATGATTTTTTAAAGCAAATTTTCGAGAAAAAATGGAGCAATTGCAACGAACCTCTAAATTTTAATAACAAATATATAAAATTTTGTTGAAAATGGAAAATATATTTGAAATGTTGTTAAAAGTTGAAAATATACGTATTCGAAATTTTGTTAAAAATTGAAAATATATATATTTTGAAATTTTCAAATATATTTGAAATTTCGTTAAAAATTCAAAACATATTTCAATTGAAAATAATATTTGAAACATTATAATTGAGAGAATTTTCTACATTTGGAACATCTATAATTGAAAAATACAACTAAGACCGTACTTCAAATTTACTCTTTGAGACTGTCGGAACTTCCTACAAAAATGTTAAGCGCTCAGGGTTTTTCCAGGTTTTTTCTGGAGAAAAATTAAATTCCCTGAGTTTTCCAGTAGAGTGAAATTCCCTGAGTATTCCAGGTTTTCGCGGTTTTCCAGGTCGCTGGACTCCCTGATAATAATCAAGTTCTACATTCAACGACGTGTTATTAATAACCAATTTAATTGGTCTTTTTCGCTTCAATCTTCTCGGAGCAGAGTAGCTAGGGTTTACTACTATTGTGATGCTAAGGGGTTCGTGTGGTTCAGATATTTTGGAGTTGGTTGAATGCATACTGGACTTCTTCGACCATCGGAATTCGGAGATCAGTGTAGATAGTTTATTTTCATTCGGATGGCGCGGTTTTCAACGATTTGTATGTGTTTGATATGGCATTTTTGCGGCAGAACCCCAGAGACCACGAGAGTATTGCCAAATTGGTCTGATTAGAGTGAGATACATCAGACGTTTGGTGTGAATATTTGTTTTGGAACGCATGTTGTGATTCAGCTGTTTGGTACGAGTCCCTTTATTTCACTAGCTTTCCTTACTTTTCAGCTTTGGTGGGTTTCAAATGAAGGCCCTTGACTTGTGAATTTTTCACGAAAAACTTCTACATGTACATGTTGAGCACCTAACGTTCACGGTATGTTTTTCGGAGGATATCACTTATTTTCTTAAAGATTTAAGTACAAAAAAGTCTGTCAAGTGGGTCTGGCACGTAGATTTCTCGTAATCATAACCCGATGAATAGTATATAATCTGAAAACATCACTGTTCAAGTACCTACCTACCTTGCACTAACCTTATAGGGTGCAACTAACCACCTACAAGCCAATCAGATCAATTCATGAAAATGTCATGAAATTCGGATGAAAAAATTGACTTGAAATTGGTCGAACGTTGAACGTGAAATTCATTCCACGAGGTAATCTCAATTTAAATTAGCGAGAATAAACAACCAATCCGCCAGAGAATGTCTTCTGAATCCGAATGTACCATTTATTTTACTAAGATCATGAAGGTAATATACTATCAAAAAACGCTGCAAATTATTACACAAACGTTAATTATTTCTATACAGATCACTCGTCTGCAAAGAACACGGCTTTGCCATTGTCACAACCTACCAACCATAGTAATACCTATCTTCTACATAGCTACTTCACAATCAAGTTTATTTGGAAGAAATAAACGCTTCACGCTCGATTCGAAGAAAAATAACGCTGCAAATTATTACACAATGGTTTATTATTTTTCTATAGATCACTCGTCTGCAAAGCCACCAACCATCCAACACGAAGAAAAACATCGATCGTATTCCGGTCAGCTATAATTTGAACGGAGATTAGGCCTCTTTTGCGATTCACACTCGTGTTTCTGATTTATCGTACGTCCAACCCGAAAATTCTCGTAGTGAGCGAACGGTTTGTCCTAAGAGCTCCGCGTGGTCTCAAAAAATTCTATAGAATCTTTAATTGAAGGAAAAACAATACCTTTGTATCAAAATTTCTTGAGTTGGGGCGTTTTCAAAATTTCAAAACTCATTTTTAAACCCTCAGAAGTGACCTACATGAACCAAAATCTTCGGGGCACAACTAGACCTCAAATGGAGCCTACATACCAAATTTCATCAAAATCGGTCAATGCTAAGTGGCAAAAGTGCACGGTGGACGGACGGCCAAATTTTTATTCGATTTTCGGATTCTACGTAGGATCCTACCTTGAAACGTAATAAACCATCAAATTTTGACGGGGTGTTAACATTCTTTTCTTCTTGGTCGATTCCAAAGGTTCATTATTGAAAATAATAAACCAAAATTAAGAGCTTTAGGTGTCTTCAATAGGAAATTTGATTACTGGTTGTTAAGGACGCAAAACTGAACACACTCGGATACGAACAACGGTCGAATTTTTTCAGGTAAGTTTCTGATTTATCGTGAGTCCAACCCTTAAGTTCTTGTAGGGAGCGAACGGTTGGTCCTACAGAGCCCCGCGTGGTCTCGAAAAATTCTAACAATTCAACAGGTACTATTTTAAAATGATGAAAAAACAATACCTTTATATCAAAAGTTTTTGAGCTAGGGCGTTTTCGAAATTTCAACCCTTATTTTTGACCACTTAGAAGTGACTAACATCAAGCAAAAGCTGCGAGGCACAACTAGACCCCAAATGGGGCCCTCATACCAAATTTCATCAAAATCGGTCCATGGGAACTATGGAAAGCGCCGCGTACGGTGGACGGCGGTCGGACGGCAAAATTGTTATTCGACTTTCGGATTCTACGTATCTTGAATCATAAACCAACTAATTTTGAGGAGGGTTAAATTTTTTTTTCTTGATCGATTCCTAGGTTATTATTTTTAATAATGAACCAAAACCCTAAAATCGTTTTTTGGCTTAGTTTGTTATCATGAACAATATCAAAAACTTTTTGCGAGAGAAATTACTGTCTGTGAATAACACATATTTATGTACTGTTATTAATACAAATTTATAGGTATATAATACATCTTTTTCAAGTCCATTCTAAAACGACTCCTTTGCAATAGCTTAATTTTCTTTGAAAATGAAATAAACATGTGAAATAAATTTCATTAAGAGTAAGAAAAAGTACGGACATTCTTCGTCTACATACATAGAAATTCCATAACAACCTCTGAGCTAGGAGGGGGAACTGAGATGGTTCTTAGAGAAAGTAGCTTCACGTAACTCACACAAAATTGATCTGGGTTTTAAAAAATTACGAAAATGGGCTGTCCATGATTGTTGTGGTTGTCGTGGTACTCAATATTGTTGGATCCCAATAAATATCACTAACACAATGCTCGATTATAACAAACTTTTTTTTGACAACTTTCAAAATTTATCATGAACATAATTATACTTTATTTAGTTTTGTTGGTGAAGAACGTACAATGTTTGATGAAGGTTAACGAAAACAAGATCATCGGTGGCAGAGAAGCTGTTCCAGGAGAATTTCCATTCGTGGTGTCATTGGAGTACTTTGGGGAGCATATGTGCGGAGGGAGTCTGATATCTGTGAAACACGTTCTCACTGCCTGCCACTGCATCGTAACCGTCCGGGAGTCCCAGTCTAAGACATATTACGTGTAAGTCGCAGCCAAGATTTTTCCATCTTTAATTTTTTGATTGATTTAGTTGATACTGAACCAAAGTCAATTTGATTGTCAAGACCTTGCAGGCGATGGGCAAAAGTATTCGAAGTTTAATTTAATACGTTGCTTAAAGTATGACACAATTTTCAAAGAATATTCGTTTAATCAATTCGGAGGTTAGATGAACTTCCCAAAAAGGTCCAATATGATAGTTCGGAAATTACCAAAACTAGGTGGAACAGAGGGAGGAAGAAACGCGTTGAAAAATTATCTCAAAGCTGAACTAACTCATCTCTTTTGAATGGCTTCTACACTAGATTGTTTCTTCTAAGGTGTTCTGACTCCAGAATTTAGTTAGTTTTGACTTAGGACAGTTTTTCTTTCCTCCTTGCTCTGCTGTTACGGCATGAGTTTACTGTCAAGGATATAGGTAGGTCCCAAATTGGCTAGGGCTGTTGAGGGTGTTTCCATTCCAATTTGAGAACCTAACACAACTCTATTTCTTTCTATGTTTTTGGGCTGGGGGTCATTCTAACATTTGCGTAACGACACCAAAATTTGTGACGACCCGGCACTTTAGACTATTATTAACTCGAATGAAAACTGAAGGCGACCAGTATTTTGGGGCAGGTACCAAGGAATCTTCAACCAAATATCCATACAGTAAACATATCCATGATTCAATGTTTTTCCATGAAGCGGAGAAATTTATGTATACCTAATGGTTTTCAGTCTGACTGAATTCAACCACGGTTTTCGGGATTTTTTGGTTTATTATTTTCAATAATGAATTTCTTTTAGTGAACAGTCTTTTGCGATTCACACTCGTGTTTCAGATGTATCGTAAGTCCGACCCTTAAGTTCTCGTAGGGAGCGAACGGTTTGTCCTACAGAGATCCGCGTGGTCTCAAAAAATTCTAAAAATTCAATACCTACTATTTAAAATTTTTTCGTGTAGTTATCTGATGTTGCTGGGAACTGATCTGTGTGACGTCTCCGATCAACATCCAATAATTGAGTTAGAATGTTTTTCGTTTTGATGTTGCTATGAACTGATCTATTTGACGTCACCGATCAACATCCAATAACTTCACGAAATAAATATTCAACAAGGTGTGAGGTTGTTTTGACTGATTTGAAAAGAAGTCACATGTCAACCTTACAAGTTCGGAGCATGAATTTACTATTAGACAAATTCACACTTTATAGCCCAGATGGAGGGCAGCCCCGAAGGTGTCTCAAGTTGTGAAGGTGTTGTGGAAGAGAATTTAAGTAACAGTTGTTTTGAGGTAAGACTGTCCAATCTAAGGGTGAGCTAAATTGCAAGTTGATATTTGCAGGCTGAAATCTCCTTCACACGTGACTGCATTAGCAGGGTCGGTGGACCGGGAAAATCAAATACAAAAGGGCACCTTGAGAAAAGCGAAGGAACTCATAAAGCACCCGCTCTGCTACAAATACCGCACAGGCTGGGTGTACGATATCGGGATCGTACAAGTTAAAGAAAGATTCCCGTTGATTCAGGGACAAATCGAACTTCTGAGTCTCCCAGATCCCGACCATATAGTGAGTTATAAGTACTGGTTCTTATCAACAATTAATAAAATTTAACAGTATGATTGTATAATTAACTGGTAGGCATGGTATTGCAACCAGAGTTGTTAGATGATGACTATTTTGGATATTGATTCCTATTCAAAATAATTATTTTTCTAAATAAAAATAAAATAAGTACAGGGAGTGTGATCCTAAAATCAAAATTGGGGTTTTAAGATGACGATCATTTCTAAAGTAATTGCAATTACCATTACCTTTCCTGTAATGGGAATGGTGGTTTCAATTACTTATTCCAGTTACATGAAATGGTAATGTTTATTTTCAATTATCATTATTTGTTGTGTCTTCCCAATTGCCCATTTAAAAAAGGTACCTAATGTGAATCAATTCCCATTCCCAATTAAGGAATTTTATAAGTATATTTGGTAGTTACGAGAATTGTATTTGATTTGATAGTTCGTTAAGTTCCCCAGGAGGGGGTTGTCCAGATTTTACAATATTTATCGTCTATGGGCGCAAAAAAAAAGTCCCAAGGTATCACCGGAGTAATCAAATTTCAATTGTAATTTTAAATGTAACGGACAGCAGAATTTTTGTGAGCAATTGGAGGTCTCAGAATAGAATTATAACAAAAATATCTAAGGAAATCCAAAAATTTTCAAAATTTTGGTCATAACATCATTTTTTTATTTTTATTAATTCATAAAAACATGGCTCAAAAAATTCGGATCTGTCCATTAATTTTTAAATTGCAATTTAAATCTAGTAAATCCGGTGACACTTCGGGATATCTTTGGAATTTCTAAGATGTTTTCGGTGACACTAGTGACACCAAATGGTGTCCAATTAGGGTTAAAAGTGTCAGGTTCTTCCCGTAGTAAAATTTTGCATTATTTATTTATACAAATAATAGGTAAAAAACGTTTTTAAAAATTTAAAAATCAAAGCTACCGAGTCAAATATTTACGAAAATGGGTACTTTCAAACATTTTAATTGTCATTTCATGAGAGTGGGATTTGACTGCCCTCGGTAGGCAGAACCGGTAATAGAACTGTACCGGTAATTTGGAACGGTTAGGTACATCTTTGTCACTGTAACCGTTGGAACCATTCCAGAGAAATACCTGGCCCGACACACCCCTATAATTGGTAGATATCGTTGGTCGTCCAAAATATTCATACGACAATCGCGATTTTAAATCTTCACCATTTCCCGGATCCAAGTGATGGAGATTCCAAATGATCGGGAAACGCCTCAACTACATACATCATGGCATCCAGTACCTACCAAATATACTGTAGTCACTTTCCAACTCTATTCATATGATTTCAGTCATTGGAGCAAATGTCGAGGGAACAGGCGCATTGCCAAGGGATGGGGTGGGGAGCTACTGACGAGAAATCCGACGAGGGCACCACCATTTTGATGGAAGTTGATTTGCAGTTGCAGCCCCCCGAAAACTGTAGTGATCTCTTGCAACGAGTAGCGAAAGAGATCGGTTCAGGTATGGAAGTATGTGAATATTATTACACTATAATGAGTGAATCGGAATTTTACATCCTGCCAAATTACATAAAAGGGTATTTTTAAGGTAAAATGTGGCACACTCATAGGAAAAACTGCAGCGTGTGATTATTTCACCTTAACCTTCAATACCTACTCTATGTCAAATCTTGAGGGTAGTTTGGGGCTGGGCTCAATATGTGTGCTCAGAGATTTCGTCACAATCCGATTAATTATTCCTTGTTATTGATAGATTGAAGGTGTTATTTTTATAAACAGCGTATAGACTGAGGTCAAGAATAACAAAAATCCCCGTACAATCGAAAAATAGGTCTACTTCCTAAAGTAATAGTCTCAAAAATACTTAATAAAAACTTCTCATAGAGGTTGTGCATGTGAATAGCTTTGTTATTCTATGAGAGGAAGGTATACTGCTCACCCAACTTGGCTGTTTTCCTTTTGAAATCCATTCGGGGTTTTGGTCTTTCCAGAGTTGAAATTCTCACAGACCACTCAACTGTGCACGCTGGGCGAAGAGGGGAAGGACGCCTGTCAAGGGGACAGTGGTGGACCGCTACTATGTGACAACGGTTTCGGTAAATACGAAAATAACTCTAATTTTATCTTTGAAATAATCGTCCAACTCCATTAAGTAAAAATCAATGGTTGAATTTTCATTTAAATGCCATTCCTGGCGTCGCGGACGTCTTCAACCGTCTTCCAAAGAGAATATCAGAATAGGTTCTGAAAGTTTCGCTCATGGCTAATTATTGCTTCAACCGCTCAAGCGGAGCGGGGTTCACCAACGACCCAAACTGAAAAATTATCAAGACTCCCCGAGCGGTCCGATCCAGATAATCTCCCGGGCCTACTGGCATTAACTTCGGTTACCTCACGGGAACCGGTTGATTAAACCTGTAACTCCATTAAGTGTCTGATCCTAATTGGCACCTCCTACCTCTCATCTCCTTGATTTATTTTTAATTTCCAAGAGGTAGAGAGCGGGTAAGAGCGGATGAATTCGCTAGTAGTGGGACGGCTCCTTCACTACCACCATTAATCACATTTTTTTTTTACTTGTTTTATTGCACCAAGTTACAACTTATAAGCAACATTCTTCTCATACATAGTGATGTACGTTAATAAAACGTCTGCCAAGTTGGGTGGGCAGTATAGCTTCCTCACTCATTGTAACATGGACGTAAAGAATCAGTTGGCGAAAACTCGGCGCTGCGCGCCTCGGCGGGGGCTTCGCCCCCTGCACCCCCGGATGATTTCCGCTTAGAGCCTAATGGCTAAAATGTGACATACCTTGAAAAGGTTTTTGCTCCCTCTCCCTCTTTATCTTTCTTCCACTGTAATATTTAAGCTCACTCAGCTGATCAGTGACCACTCAGGCACCTTCAGCATTCTCCATTGACCCGCCCTTTCAAATTTCAGGTTCCTGCGTTCAACAGGAGAGGAAATGGCCTTGGAGCTCACTCAGCTGATCAGTGATCACTCAGGCACCTTCAGCATTCTCCATTGACCCTGCCTCTCAAATTTCAGCTTTCTGCGTTCAACAGGAGAGAAAATGGCCTTGGAGCTCACTCAGCTGATCAGTGATCACTCAGGCACCTTCAGCATTCTCCATTGACCCTGCCTCTCAAATTTCAGCTTCCTGCGTTCAACAGGAGAGAAAATGGCCTTGGAGCTCACTCAGCTGATCAGTGATCACTCAGGCGCCTTCAGCATTCTCCATTGACCCGCCCTCTCAAATTTCAGGTTCCTGCGTTCAACAGGAGAGGAAATGGCCTTGGAGCTCACTCAGCTGATCAGTGACCACTCAGGCACCTTCAGCATTCTCCATTGACCCTGCCTCTCAAATTTCAGCTTTCTGCGTTCAACAGGAGAGAAAATGGCCTTGGAGCTCACTCAGCTGATCAGTGATCACTCAGGCGCCTTCAGCATTCTCCATTGCATGCGCAGCGGCTATTGCTTGACCAATTTGATTGAAACTTATAGGGTGTCTCTTAGAAGTTAGTCCCTAACTAACCTTCAAATTTGAGCAAAATCGGTTCATTAGAAACCGAGAAACCGAGGTTCCAGGAAATTCACGTTTGCGCATGCGCACTCGCTTCTATTGGTCCGAAGGTGCTGAAATTTATAGGGGACCGTCTAGGACCTAACCCGCACAATCCCTGAAAATTTCATCAAAATCGGACCACAGGTTAGTATAGTTTTGCCCGGGACAAGGATTGACCACAGACAGACAGACAGACCGACAGACCGACAGACAGACAGACAGACAGACAGACAGACACGGAACCAAAATTGTTCGGGAAGCTCTAAAACGCAAAAAGCAAGTGGAAATTTTGATTTTGGAGGACATTTTTTTTTTTCACTTCTTTCACGAATACAAAGCTTCCCTACCTTCGGTAGTGAGGAAGCAATACTTCACTTAGTTCTTATTGTCCTGAAATTTGCACTTCATGATGGTCACACTAAGTGGATTAGATAGTGTGGCTTGGTTCTCTTAAGTCTTCTAAGCAGATCATCTGTGTTGAGAAGCTGAATGTCATCCTCATTTACATGATCATGGAGCCTCAAAAGGTGATTCATGGCTTGGCAGCGAATGACCTCATTGACAGATTCTATCTTCAGCTCGTAGTGAAGTCTGTCATTTCTAAAGTATCTGTATGCATCAACGCAGCATAGCAGTACATTATTTTGGAAGCACTGAATTATGTCTCGATTGCTCTGGGCTGTGCACCGCCACAGTTGTGCACCGTAAGTCCAGACGGGCTTTAGGACTTGCTAGTACAGTATAAGCTTATTGTGGACAGACAATTTTGACCGTCGGCCCATCAGCCACTATATTTTTCTGAATTTAATCAAAAGCTCAGGTTTTTTCTTCTTAACGTGGGAGTTCCACCTTAGTTTGGCATCCAGCGTCATTCCAAGATATTTCGCTTCATTGGCATACGGTATCACCTTGTCATCGAGAAAGGCTGGCACATAGTTGATCCTCTTATTCGTGAAATCAACGTGCACTGACTTAGTCTCACTCATTCTAACTCTCCATCTCTCCACTAATCACATGAAACCCTCAATATTTACTAAACAAATGAACCGGGTTTTCAAACAACGAAACCAAAGCTGGTTCCTTAACTGTTTAGTTTGTTATAAAAAGAGCTCTCAAAAAAGAAGAACAATTTATAATTATCAACAATATAAACGACCACGAACAGTGGTTTCCAAACAAAAAAGTTTCTTTCCAAAGGTGGTGGTTTTGAAGCAAGCTAGTGACTTACCACCAGGACAACAATGAAGAGCACTCATTGAGTAGGATTCATTGAAGTCCTGAGCATCGCAGTTTACTAGTGGCCACTTAAGCGCCCCATACACTATACGATTGCCTGCAGGCATAAGTAAGGCCTTCGCCTCAACAGGCGAACGGAAGAAATGCAAAATACACTCATCGCACGGTGGCCTCACGACGGCCTGCAGTTAAACTGACGGTGTGTGGGCGCCCTGACTTTCCTGGAAACTACTCAAACAACGTCAGTAGGTTTGGAAAAATTATTGTATAGGAAAATAACACCTCTTTCAGGGAAGCTAGGTGTTGTGGTTCCGTTACCATCACATTGAGTAGAACCGGCTGGAGCCTTGCAAGAAGTCACAGGCTTCTCAAATAGTCAGTCAAAAGAGGTGGAAATCCTCAGATAACATTAGGGCCTCATAGACATTCGATGTTTTGCAATATCGTACAATCGATTATGTATCTTTCAGGGAAAAATGTACCTGTGGCCACCGTATCTTGGGGGATCGGTTGCGGCAGATTCGACACGCCCGGGGTGTGGGCGAGGCTGGACATAGCAGACGTTTGGATCCGAAAATCGCTTAGCGTTGCAGCTTGTAACCATCCTCCAAAGCTTCGAAGCATCATTTCACTGATTTCGGCCATTATAATGTTCTATGTCACTCTTTCATCCTGTTGTCTAAGAATAAGTTCTGTTCTGACTCCAAGAGAACGTTTAAAACAAGACAGGGGTTGCATTTCTCCTCCCTCTAGACTATCTTGACTGCTTCGTGATTTTAATTTCTAGCTATTTGTTGGGAAAGTTGCTGTACGTAACTAGAGAATTTGACTATCGGCCGTTGAAAGGAACAGGGCATATGACGTCTCAACTCAATTTTCAATTCCTAGATTCAAATTTAAAATTTTTTCAAGCCGCAAGATTAATCATGGAAATTAATCAGTCAAATTATGGAATAAATGTTCCAATTATTGGAACAGATCTTTACGGACGTCGCATCTTTAAGCTTGATACAAGAATTAACCACAACTGGCCCATGGTGTCACTAGTGTCACCGAAAACATCTTAGGAACTCCACAGCTGTCATTAGATTAACTAAATTTAAATTGCAATTTAAAAATTAATGGAAAGAGCTAAATTTTTAGAACAATGTTTTATAAGTATTAAAAGTCAAAAAATTATAAGCATGGCAAACATCTTGTAAATGGTTCCATCAATTTCTCTGGAAATTTTTGTCATATCTTTACTGCGAGACAAAAAATTCTGCTGTCCATTAAATTTGAAATTGCAATTTAATTTTGGTGACACCTTGGGTTAGGTGTAGAGTTTCTGAGATGTTTTCGGTGACTATAGTGATTCCATGGTCCAATTAGTGTTAAAGAATTTATCAAACTCGCTATTTACCAGTAGGATGATGATCAATGGAGGTCTTCATTTACTTCTGATAAGTTGTTTATTGGGAATTTCAAACAGCAGGCAAACTGATTTTATTGCAAACTTCATTATTTAGAATATATCATTCGAGAGAGAGAAGTTTAGTCACACTACTAACCAAGTGCCCTTCACAAGCCAGGACGTGTCCTTTTAAGGGAGACGAGTCCCCTCTCGGGAGATGCCTTCTGTCTTTTGGTTTGGTGTCCTCCTTCTTTCTGGGGGTAAAGCTTGTTCTGCCAGTCGTATGAGCGTTTATTAGGGTAACGAATTATGAATATTCAGTATGATTCGCATAAATGTTGAGCTACATATAATTAGATACCTGAATAAGAATCAAAGGTATTTTTCAAGGTTTAGAAGATTTATTGAGGCACGACACATCACATTGGAATCGTTGGTGGTTTTTTTTTTCAACTTTCAAAATTGATTTTGGTTTATTATTTTCAATAATGAACCTTTGGAATCGACCAAGAAAAAAAAATTTTAAACCCCCTCAAAATTTGTTGGTTTACGTTTCAAGGTACGTAGAATCCAAAAATCGAATAAAAATTTGGCCGTCCGTCCGCCGTACGCGGCATTTTCCTTAGTTCCCTCGGACCGATTTTGATGAAATTTGGTATATAGGCTCTATTGGGGTCTAGTTATGCTCCGAAGCTTTTCGTTGATGTCAGTCACTGTAAGGGTTGAAAAATAAAGGCTAAAATTTTCAAAACGCCCCAGCTCAAAAAGTTTTGATATAAAGGTATTGTTCTACATCAATTTGAAAAAGTATTGAATTTTAGAATCGAATGAGACCACCCCGAGCTCTGCAGAACCAACCGTTCGCACCCTATGAAAACTTAAGGGTTGGTCTCAAGATAAATCAGAAACACGAGTGTAAAAAAGGAGAAAACGGCTAATCTCCGTTTAAATTTTAGCTGACCAAAATGCGATCGCTGTTCGTTTCTTCAGTCTTGTGTCCTCAGCAACCAGAAATCAAATTTCCTGAATGCACCCACCAACCCCCTATTTCTTCGAATCGGGTGTGAAGCATTTATTTCTTCAAAATAAACTTGATTGTGAAGCGAAAATATGGTTGGTAGGTAGTGGCAATGGCACAGGCGAGTGATCTACACGGAATAATTATAAACCTTTCGGTATTAATTTGCAGCGTTTTTTCGACAGTAAATTTCTCGAGCATACTGACTAGGAAACCGTTTACAGGAAATGCTCTTCTTGAGAGGGCTCCTCCAATTTAAATATCAATTATTTCTAACCTGCATGAACCACTCAACCAGACTTGAAAGTAGTTGCTGTAGTACTTGTGTGTACTTGTAGGTCTGGGTGTAGAGAGAACCAGGAAATAATGAAACGGCGCTGAAACGACGCGAGTAGAAATTATCGCTCTCTCTCAACGTCGACGTCACACGCATTCGCCATCAGCCCGCCCACATTAATCAGAGGATGATGGATTGCTTGTCCCTTTGCGATTCATAGACACAAACCCTTTGTATCGGCTCCGGGGAACATCCAGTTAGGTCTCGTCGATGTCAACACTAACGGTACATCATTGTGCGCATACCCAATAACGTGAGCCAATAAAGTACCTCACCTAGATCGAGTTCATGTATTTACACAGTCAATTTGAAGAATAAAACGTGAGTAAATATGTGAACCAGTTACATGTTGCTCCCTCAATACCAAAGGTAGGGAAGTCAATGTCACTCAACTGTTTACTTTTTTCCCAATCACCTCTGAATTGTACATACTGTGGATGTTTCCTTACCATTCGCCATCTCTTCATTGAGTGTCCGATATTTCGCGGTATTTCTCCAGAACCCCCGCAAAGCCCAGACAAACTACTAGCTGGAGTCTTGCTAATATATAAACCTCGAAATCATATATTCGTCTAGATAAAAGCTCAATCGGGACAATTCCGAATGAGCGAGTGATAGGCTACCTAGAGACCAAACAGTATCGGAACGGTGCAGGTCCTATTCCAATTCACTAAATGCACAACTTCTTCAATTTTGGATATTATTCTGATTCATTTTCCGAGAAATTATTACCAAAAAAATTCAACAATAAAGGTAAATTATCACTTTTTGGAAAAGGGAGAGAAAGGGGTAAGATTTATTTGTTACCCCCACCATAAACGACGAAAATTCAAATTTATTACAAGATTTTATTTACTTTCACCCGTGGTATTATCTGTCTGTCTGTAATCAAATCTTGCAAGTTAAATTTGATCCACTTCCCAGTTTCCGATTGAACTGAGATTTTGCATGAAAGTATAAATCGGATGACAATGCAATATTATTATGACATAGAGCTGATTATTAACAAATAATAAAAGCTTGTTACCAAAAAACAAGTTTTTTTTTAAAACATTCGCTTGTTGTTTAGGTAATTAGTTGGTAATAGAAAAGTTGGAAAATTAAACATATTGTTTAGTAATGCATGCATTCCAGGGGACGTCCCATTGGATAAGCATTAGATCAGTTAACCAGTTGGTAAGCGATAAAACTGTTTCACTGGATGTAATTTACTCATTACTTTAGGCAAGAAATACTGACCCCCCCCCCCACCCTCACCATTATCTACCAAAACATTTCTAGCGGCATGGGAGCCTCGAATCTGAAGAGCATTTTAAAATCCATGATCTGCGATACCCAATATGCGATTTCGAGTTCAACCCCCCCCCCCCCTTCCCTCACCAATGGTGCCAGTCTGGCACCAAAGCGGGAATACGTCGTAACATTGAACTTTCATCTATTAGTTTTAGTAGGCGGTCCGTCGAAGTTCACATCCGTATTCAAGGTGAAACACAAAAAAAAAAGAAAAAAACACGAAATATGCGGTTTATGGTGTCCTGGCACCACGGTGGCACCACTATTAGTTCCATGGTGGTACAGAGAATAATTCATGAAAATCCGGAGGTATAATGAAAATTTTTCCTCAGTTTCAAAGGTTGTGTACAATTAGTAAGCAGTAAAGGAACCGAAATATTGAAAAATCGGATATTTTATTAATATTATCCCCCACTTGCCCCCTCCCCTTGCGAATTTTGGTACTCAGGTGAAATTATGTACAACTCGGAAGTTATTTGAGTCAAACAAAAAAGAAACACACAAATTGGTTGGAAATTGAGGCCTGGGCAGAGTTTACAGGATTATGCCCGCAAACGCACGTTTTTCAAGCATTAACCCCCCTTTCCCCCCCTTAAAAAGCAAAATTCAAAATTTCGGCGCCGTAGTGCACAACTAGATAGTTTTCCGCGTCGATGAAAAAAACAACCACAAAAATCGGTTGAGAACTGAGGCCTGGGCAGACGACACAAGATTATGCCCAAAAACGCACGTTTTTTGAGCATCAACCCCCCCTTTCCACCCCTTAAAAGGCAAAATTCGAAATTCCGGCGACGTAGTGCACAACTAGATAGTTTTCCGCGTCGAACAAAAAAAGAACCAGGAAAATCGGTTGAGTACTAAGGCCTGTGCAGACGACACAAGATTTTGTCACACACACACACACACACACACACACACACACACACACACACACACACACACACACACACACACACACACACAGACATACACCTATGGTTTTTTTCGCGGATTTGGATTCAGAATGGTCTAAAACGGATTACTGTGTGGTTATTTTTTTTTTCTGTTGAGTGTTGTCCAACTTCACCCCAGATCGATCGCATAAGGACGCCCAAGTCTTACTGTGGGACGTCCTAAAAATGTACCTACCTACCAATATAGTCCAGTGGGTACTTTTTGGATTCCGGACGATTTGAGGGTTAATAATCTGGAAATACTTCATTTTTTACACCCACCCCAAACATATTATAGTAGGTATGTTAGGTACTTATGCTGAAAATAATCCTCCACATAAAAAGTCGTGAGGGTACTTTTTTGGTCAATAATTATGGAGGTTCATAATAATGTAGTATTGCATTTTGTATATCTACCTTGAAACAGAATGTTAGGTACGCAGAAAATCGTCGCCTATTTCTCTTCTCCCGTTGCATGAAGTTTTTGGCTTCAAATTATTCCTTCTGGTTGAAGGAGTCCAGGAAATTCGAAGATGAAAACAACCCCTATCAACATCATTAATGGCAACAGCCCGTAGCAACCAGTTTTTTTTTGCTTCTCCTGAAAATTCGGAAACGATACCAACCCTACAGGTGTTTTTTTTTTGTCTACGGGAACGTAGATGAAATCTACGAGTTTTTGACATTTTCATGTCTTTGCTTTGGCACATAAACTGAAAAATCGTCACGAAAACTAAGCAAGTCTTGCTCACGCGACCAATAAATAAAATAGACTCACTGTGTTGCGTAGAGAACAATCAACGGTTTTCTTATTTTGATGCTTGGGTACATGAACTAACAACCTTACTTCACTACCTTCTTGTGTAGTGGTTGACATGAAAATGTCCCAATGTGTTGCAGACTGGTATGCAAGCATTTCCGTTTATAACCAACGAGTACTTTCTTAGCGATGTTAAGGTTTTACTTCTCGATGTTCTTTTGGTTTTTTTGCAAATAATGGCTGAAAGCCGATTTATTGTAATTAATTTATATTCTTCAAAAATGTTCTGCTTTCTCTTCTTCGACCGACTGAATAATATACTCAGGAAACGTTGATTTTCCAAGCCTGGTGACTTGGCTGTTTGAGGTCGCTAGTCAAATGGCCGCCATTCCATTCCTCCATACCCGGTTAGCCCCACCAGCAACCGCACCTGATATTTACCCACCTGAACTAACGACTGATCTAGTTTTATGACACTGATTCCTTGCGGTCAACTCACAACCCAGGATCCCTGGCTGATAAGCAAGCCGCGTCGGCTCAGCTATTTAAATTCCGCACTTTGGCAACCCCCGTCCTCTCTTGGGATATTAATCCGTGTTGACGGTCTTTGTTCTTCCTTATCAAGTCCCCACTATGGATCTATGGCTTGTGAACTCCTTCCCTCAGGCGTAGTCAGTAGGTTCTCAACCTTTCCAGTCTCCAAGACTTATAGCTGCCTTGCGCAGGATTTCCTTTCGATTTTTCCCGACAAATTGTTAAAGTTCGGAGTGTTCACGATTGCTGGGTCACCCAGGATTTTCAACATCGCTAGAAAGGTAGGTGTCCTCACGAATAAGCCTAGATCACTAGTACAGAACCGAAAAAGGAAAAAAACATGATTGTAAAACTGGATCTTCGATTCTCTGTTCCATAGGTCTCCCAAAGACGCTCATCGCCATATTAGATTGAGGAACTCAATTCGTTATCCTTCTAGAAAATCCTGAATAATTAAATCCAGGCACAGACTATCTTTGGTAAGTACCCACCTGTCAGTTGAACTTTCTGGTTCCAAATCATTTTCACAATTTTGATTGTTGAGGAAGATCGATTTCATTTTTGACATTTAATTCTTTGCAGTTCTTTCTCTTTGTTCGAGAGAGGCTTTCCATTCCCATTGCGGTGACGTCATTCACCCCACTCAGTCACAGGCTCCAATAAAACTCAGTTATTGGTAGGTATCTGGACTTCATTACTTCATTGTTTCAAGTCCATCTGTTTGGGCAATCTAAATACCCCCCAAAGTTTTCACGCACAAACCCTAATGTAATTTTACCTTAATATTATAGGAGCAAGAAGTCCTGGAGTTAAACCATAGCCCCAGATCATTAACCGAGTCATCCCGGAATAAATCAGCATACATTTGTACCGGCCTCTTCAGTGTATCTACACTTCCTCTAGTTTTAGATCGTAGAATAAATTTAAGAAGCAATTAGGATAGTGCAAAATTTTCCCAGGTGATCACCGGTAGGTAGTTATAGGTACCTATTGGTACATTCAGTATTTTGTTTGGTAAACGATTCTTTTTTTTTGGTACAAGGTGTACCTACTGCATTTTGTGAAAGGTGTTACACAAGCCATCGACGTATTAATTTTCTTTTTTTTTGGGAATTGCAATCCGAATACCCATACCCAAATTTTGATTAAAATTTGGATTTCCACCTTACTATTTATTTTTATTTAAACACCCTGATCATTTGGTAAATTCAGTATAATATAGGGGTATAACGAGTTCGTCCGCTTTTTCGAATACCTACCTATGGTCGTTTTGTGATATAAATTTCGACAAAATCGTCTTTCCAAGCGGACTGGCGCCCATTCTATCACTATCCTGACTGCTTTAATTGGTTTTGGGTATTCGCGCTGAATCAGTGTCATATTCGGTAGGTACCTACCTAGGAACCTATGCTAGCAACAGCGTCCCACCCCTTCTCCACTAGCAGCTACGCCGAGAGCACAGGGTGGTCAATTACTAATCAATTGGTTTCCATCATTTCTTCTTTTTTTTGTTTACATCGCAAAATCGGGTGTAACAAAATTTGGCGCCCAGCGTGAAGGCCATTCGAAGAATTAGACACACATTTTCAACCTAGATATTTGGTAATTTCACCTGTTAAATTACCAAATCGTACAGAATTAACAACCTTTTTGTTTGAGTTAGCGAATTTTGAATTTCGATTAAAAATGGATGCTAACCGTTTATTAAAAGACGAACTGGAATACGAACTTCTGATTCGCGGTCTCTCAAAAGATGGCTCAGTCAATGATCTTCGCAGACGTCTTCGATCTGCACTCTCAGTTAAGGTTACCCCATCGGCTGAAGCCATCCAAAATTTGGATGAGGACAACGAATTAGAAATTTGCAATGAGAAATATGCTTATATCGAGAGCTCTTTTCAAGAACTAGAAGGTACCATTATTACGGAATCCGATCATAGACGTTTAACGACAAGAATTTTGCATACCCTTCATAGAGCAAAACGAATTGGAAGTATTGGCGAGGACGTAGTAAAGAAGCTTGAAGATAAATATAGTCGACTTTCCGACGTTGGAAAATTCTTGCAACCCCCAAGACCGAACGAAGGGTCGGATAATTCCACGCAGACCATTCAGCAAACTGAGGCTAAATTCCATGATCCTAAAATTTATAAATGGGGATTAACATTTTCTGGTGATAAATCGGATAAAAATTTATCTTTGGGAGAATTTTTGGACGAAGTTGAGGATCGGAGATCAGCGAGGAATATTTCGACCAACAAATTGTTCCAATGCGCATCTGACTTATTTTCGGGCACCGCTAAAATTTGGTATAGAGCAAATCATGAAAATTTTTTAAATTGGGATCACTTAGTCGCAGAAATTCGTCGAGCATTTCAAGACCCCGATTATGACGAAAACCTCCTCGATGAAATTCGAAATCGCACCCAGGGACATGATGAGAGTACCACAATTTATTTCTCGAAAATGAAATGTTTGTTTAATCGCTTGTCAACTACACTTTCTGAGAGGGAAAAATTGAGAATTTTAGAAAAGAATGTAAAGCGGTCACACCTACCATTTCTTAGCAATTCTACGTACTTTTCTGTTGATGAATTAGAATCTGTCCTTCGAAACTTGGAAATTTGGACAACCAGAGCAGAACGCTATCATGAACCTCCAACAAAAGGCTTACTTGAACCTCAGTTAGGTCACCATTCCACTAGTAGATCTCTGAGTAAAGTAGCTGCTACCGAACTCGGAGTTGCCGCTGTGTCCAATCCGCCTCTAGCCAACAATTCATCACGATTCAAAGATACGATATGCTGGAATTGTCGCGGAAAGGGGCACACATACCGAGTATGTCGTCGAGAGAAAAAACTTTTCTGTACTTCGTGCGGTCAGGAGGGAACATCTCTGAAAGATTGTCAACGTTGTGGTACGAAGTCGGGAAACGTATCCCAGGGGACTGTCTCCAGACTAGAGTCATGTCCCCGAGGTCAAAACAAGGTATGAAACGAAATGATCCTGAATGGATCGAGTGGGTTCACACTGTTGGAAAATTCATGTGTGCCAGTATTTCCCATCTCTTTCCGAATCCGTCAAATTTCAGAGACAGACGAGCAAGAGTCCCTGTTTCCATTTTTGGACATACCATGTTGGGATTGTTGGACTCTGGTGCAACCATTACACTTATGAATAGCAAGGGTTGGTCTAAGATTGCCGCTCTGGGCTGTTCACTGAAAGAATCTGACAATTCTCGCAACATTCTACTAGCGGATGGACGTTCACAAACCATCAAAGGATCTGCAACTATTCCGATACGACTCCACGACGAAATTCAGCTGATTAAAATTCATGTTGTACCAAACCTCAAGGAACAACTGATCCTCGGAACTGATTTCTGGGAATCAATGGGTCTGGTGGTCGATCTGAAGAACCACAACTACTCGTTCTGCAGTGAAGTCTGTGAGACGACGCCTCAACCTACACTTCAAGAATTCAGTCAAATATCGGACATTCAGAGGACTCAACTCGAAGATTTGGTCTCACGATTCAAAAGTAGACAAAAATCAACCTTAGGATGCACTCATTTAGTTCATCACAAAATTGATACTGGTGACAACCCGCCAATAAAGCAAAGGTATTATCCTATTTCTCCAGTTATGCGCAAAGTTATGTGCGATGAACTTGACCAAATGTTAGCAGATGGTGTTGTGGAACCTTCAAAATCGGCGTGGTCATCCCCTGTAGTCCTCGTTAAGAAAAAGGACAACACTTTTAGATTTTGCGTGGATTTTAGAGCTGTTAACAAGGTTACAAAAAAGGATGCGTATCCTTTACCTTACGTTTCAGCAATTCTAGACCGTCTTCGTAATGGACGTTATCTGTCGTCCTTAGATGTGAAATCAGCTTATTGGCAGGTACCCCTCGATGAAGGCAGTAAGGAACGTACGGCCTTCTGTGTACCTTATAGAGGTCTGTTTCAGTTCAGAAGGATGCCTTTCGGTCTACACAATAGCGGTGCAACCTGGCAAAGATTGATAGACACTATTCTTGGCCCTGAATTGGAGCCGTATGTATTTTCATACCTAGACGATGTAATTTGTGTGACACCGACATTTGAAAAGCATCTTGAAATACTTCGTGAAGTTCTATCTAGACTACAGGATGCCAACATCACTCTGTCTTGGGATAAATGTCAATTCTGCAGACCAGAACTACGATATCTTGGACATGTAGTCAACAAAGATGGACTTATGGTCGACCCGGAGAAAGTTCGAGCAATTTTGGAATTTCCTCGACCAAGAATCGTCAGAGAAGTCAGAAGATTTTATGGTCTGGCCTCGTGGTATCGACGCTATGTACCGAATTTTGCATCGATCACAACCCCATTAACCGAGCTTCTCCAGAAGAAAAACAAATTTAAATGGGAGGATCGACAAGAGGAAGCCTTCTTGGAAATTCAGAACAAATTGATTTCTGCCCCGTTATTGACGTGCCCCGATTTCACGAAACCTTTTGTCATTCAAACTGACGCCTCAACATCTGGCCTCGGTGCAATTCTGGCACAAGTTTTCGAAGATGGAGAGCGCCCCATCGCTTATGCGAGTAGGTCACTCTCAAAACTCGAACGCAAATACTCGGCAAGTGAACTCGAGTGTTTGGCAGTTTTGTGGGCAGTCAGAAAATTCAGGCCTTACGTCGAAGGGACAACATTTGAAGTAGTGACCGACCATAGTTCCCTAAGATGGCTTCAGAACCTTAAAGATCCATTTGGCCGACTAGGTAGATGGGCTCTCCAAATGCAGGAGTATGACTTTAAAGTTTCGCACCGACCAGGGAGACAACATGCTGCAGCTGACGCCCTATCAAGAACTCACGATGCTATCGAATTAATAGAGATAGAAGGAAGTTCACCGGATTCTTGGTATCAGTCAATGAAATCTCGAGTTCTCGATCAACCCAACGCGTATGCTCAATGGAAGGTTTCCGATGGCAAATTGTTCCGTCACATCTTGAATCCTTTAGACATTTTGGGAGCTGAAGACCCTTGGAAAACCGTCGTTCCAAAGTCCCAGAGGAAACAAGTCCTCCAAGAATGTCATGACAGTAATACGGCTGCGCATTTCGGTGTTGCCAAAACACTTTCCCGACTCAGAAAACTTTATTACTGGCCTGGAATGCCAACAGACACGGCCAAATACGTTCTCCACTGTCATATTTGTCTAGCCAATAAACCAGAACAGCAAAGATCAGCTGGCTTGTTTGGAAAGCAAAGAGTCGCTACTGAACCTTGGCAGATTATCACGGTAGATATTATGGGGCCTATGCCGCGATCTTCCAACCGTAATTCATATCTACTAGTAGTCTGCGACTATTTCTCCAAGTACTCATTGCTCCATCCAATGCCAAACGCAACGGCCCCGGGAATCATCAAGTTCCTCGAACAACAGGTGTTCATGATTTTTGGTGTTCCTAAGTTCTGTATTGCCGATAATGGAAGCCAGTTCCGGAGCAATCAATTTCGTGATTTCTTACAGAAATACCAAGTAGAACCATGGTATTGCCCCAGCTACCATCCACAAAGCAACCCCACTGAGAGAGTCAACAGAGTAGTTAAAACTGCTATCAGGTCCTTCATTTCTCGAGATCACAAGAAATGGGACAAAGACCTACCTCAAGTCGGATTTGCTATGAGAACTGCAGTACACGAAGCGACTGGATACTCCCCAGCTTATATAAACTTTGGTCGCGAGCTTAAGAAAGCTGGCAATGAGCACAACCTAATTGCTGCTACAAATCAAGCACCTGATTGTCAAGATCGGACCTTGTACAGTAAGAACCTCGATCATATGAAGGAGATCTACGACCAAGTTGTTCATAACCTGAGGATTGCATACAACAGGAGCCAGAAAAACTACGACTTACGCCATCGTCCAATCACCTACCAACCGGGAGAAACAGTCTGGAAGAAGAACTATGTAATCTCTTCTGGAGCAAACGAATTCTCGAGCAAATTGGCGCCACGGTTCGTCAAATGCCAAGTCTTGCAGAAGATATCTGACTCTGCCTATGTTTTAGTTGACGATCAAGGACGCAATATTGGTACATGGCATCCAAAAGACCTGAAGCCACACCCATCCAGCGACGTACAACTGGCCGAATCACCAGCCTCTTTGGAGCCTGCAGAAGAATAATGAGTCTGCAGTAATCTAAGAAACGTCGATCTATGAAGATGCTGCGGTTTCTCCACACCTCCAAGACCTCTGAAAAAGTTCAAAAGCGATGCTTTTTCTCTTTTTCTGGGGGAAAGCAGAGGGTATGACACTGATTCCTTGCGGTCAACTCACAACCCAGGATCCCTGGCTGATAAGCAAGCCGCGTCGGCTCAGCTATTTAAATTCCGCACTTTGGCAACCCCCGTCCTCTCTTGGGATATTAATCCGTGTTGACGGTCTTTGTTCTTCCTTATCAAGTCCCCACTATGGATCTATGGCTTGTGAACTCCTTCCCTCAGGCGTAGTCAGTAGGTTCTCAACCTTTCCAGTCTCCGAGACTTATAGCTGCCTTGCGCAGGATTTCCTTTCGATTTTTCCCGACAAATTGTTAAAGTTCGGAGTGTTCACGATTGCTGGGTCACCCAGGATTTTCAACATCGCTAGAAAGGTAGGTGTCCTCACGAATAAGCCTAGATCACTAGTACAGAACCGAAAAAGGAAAAAAACATGATTGTAAAACTGGATCTTCGATTCTCTGTTCCATAGGTCTCCCAAAGACGCTCATCGCCATATTAGATTGAGGAACTCAATTCGTTATCCTTCTAGAAAATCCTGAATAATTAAATCCAGGCACAGACTATCTTTGGTAAGTACCCACCTGTCAGTTGAACTTTCTGGTTCCAAATCATTTTCACAATTTTGATTGTTGAGGAAGATCGATTTCATTTTTGACATTTAATTCTTTGCAGTTCTTTCTCTTTGTTCGAGAGAGGCTTTCCATTCCCATTGCGGTGACGTCATTCACCCCACTCAGTCACAGGCTCCAATAAAACTCAGTTATTGGTAGGTATCTGGACTTCATTACTTCATTGTTTCAAGTCCATCTGTTTGGGCAATCTAAATACCCCCCAAAGTTTTCACGCACAAACCCTAATGTAATTTTACCTTAATATTATAGGAGCAAGAAGTCCTGGAGTTAAACCATAGCCCCAGATCATTAACCGAGTCATCCCGGAATAAATCAGCATACATTTGTACCGGCCTCTTCAGTGTATCTACACTTCCTCTAGTTTTAGATCGTAGAATAAATTTAAGAAGCAATTAGGATAGTGCAAAATTTTCCCAGGTGATCACCGGTAGGTAGTTATAGGTACCTATTGGTACATTCAGTATTTTGTTTGGTAAACGATTCTTTTTTTTTGGTACAAGGTGTACCTACTGCATTTTGTGAAAGGTGTTACACAAGCCATCGACGTATTAATTTTCTTTTTTTTTGGGAATTGCAATCCGAATACCCATACCCAAATTTTGATTAAAATTTGGATTTCCACCTTACTATTTATTTTTATTTAAACACCCTGATCATTTGGTAAATTCAGTATAATATAGGGGTATAACGAGTTCGTCCGCTTTTTCGAATACCTACCTATGGTCGTTTTGTGATATAAATTTCGACAAAATCGTCTTTCCAAGCGGACTGGCGCCCATTCTATCACTATCCTGACTGCTTTAATTGGTTTTGGGTATTCGCGCTGAATCAGTGTCATATTCGGTAGGTACCTACCTAGGAACCTATGCTAGCAACAGCGTCCCACCCCTTCTCCACTAGCAGCTACGCCGAGAGCACAGGGTGGTCAATTACTAATCAATTGGTTTCCATCATTTCTTCTTTTTTTTGTTTACATCGCAAAATCGGGTGTAACAGTTTTAAGTTGTAAAAAATGAAATTGTCAGTGTATGATTAAAAGGATTGAAGATAGTGAAACCATTTTGAAAAAGTCAATGTTTCGTTTAAAATTCTGTGAATTTATTCAATTCACTAGTCGGGTTTTTCAAAATTAAATTAGGAAAAAAGATTGGTACCATTGACATGGATATGTCTTAGTTCTGGGGGTCATTCCAAAATTTTTGACACAAATAACAATGCAACTTTTTTTTCTGATGCTGTTGAACGCAGGAAGCTGAAATTTGAGAGGCAGGGTCAATGGAGAATGCTGAAGGCGCCTGAGTGGTCATTGATCAGCTGAGTGAGCTCATCATTTAAATTGCCATGATAAGACATATCCATGTACAGATTTATCTGCATGCAGTGTAGATACTTTAAATTTTAATTTATTTTCTGTGATTCCCACTCAAACCTCTTCATTATTTACAATAGGTACTCCTATTTCGTGGTACAGGTAATTTCAAAATATTTGGAAAAGCTTTTCTCAATTTAATTTAATGATCCCAGAAGGTGTGGCATTTTTTATAGACCACGAGTGTGTGTGTGTAAATTCCTACGGGAATACCTACGGGATTTGAAAATTTCAAATGTATATGCATATGTATATTTAATATACATCTACCTGTTTCTACGGGGTTTTAGGACTCCGACCTGCGGGTTTTTGACACGATCGGGTTGGTAACACTGATATGTTGCTTCTTAAAACCGACGAAATAAAACTTCAACCTATATAGTTGTGACCACTTTTGGATTCAGGGCAATTTGAGAGTTCATAATCTGGTAATATTACATTTCTTGGTCCCTTATGAAATCCATTACAATCGGATTATTGTGTGGATTATGTAGTGGATTATTGTGATGTACTTGATAGTCATAAATATAACAGTCACAGCGCATATGTGTTGTGACATTTTTTTGGTAGAATTGCTAGGTATGGTTTCAAATCTGTTCAAATTTGATTAGATTTACATTTTCTGTAAAAAGAGAGTAAAGGGGAGATTCTCATTATTCCACATTCAATTAGTAGGTATTGTACAGTTTCACGATACTTGTGCCAAAAGAGGTCAGTTAGGAGGTGGGATAACTGCAATAAATCTTCAAATTTTCCAAACCGTTGCGGGAATCACACTCCTTCACTCCGCCCCATTGCCTTTCTGTTAACGACTTTCACAAATCATGTTTGACGTTTTGGTGTCGGCGCTTTTCCCTCCTCTTTTCTTCAGTGATTGTTGAGATACATCTTCGAACCTCCCTGATGTGTTTGTATATTCGTACTCAAAATATCCGCGGCACATCCCTGCGGATATATTGAGATCAGCCTCTGTTTACGCTTTTCGGAGCCCTCCTGAACCGCATATAATCTCGAGTTTAGGAGAAAAAGTGATGGGGGGAAAGGAAGCAGTGAAAGCGTGAACGCTCGCCGATCAACCCCCGTTGAATTTATTTGACCGTCGCGGGAGAATATGATGGAAAAGCTCCCGATATTTTATTCAGTGTTTATGTGGGCCAAAAAAATGACACCGATACCTGATGTATACTGGATTTATGGAAATTACGCGAATAACCGTAAAAAAGAGGTAAAATGGGAACTCTCTGCACAGAGGATGCTGCAGGAAGGGAATCAGTCAATATTGGTGAAGAAGGAAGCCCTGTTGTTGCGTATAGACGTTGTTACAATTTTGATCAATTCCCTTCAAAGAATCGATTCTTCAGAGAGCTCCTCGTAATTTTTTATGTATTTCCAAATTCCATAAGAAAGGCCTACTTCAGAAACACGAGCAGCGTTTGAAAGAACGTTAAAATTTCTTCTGAATGGCCCTAACATATAATTAAGAAGTCGAATCAGCAAAAAAGATTTGAGCAATTTTTGACAACACCCAAAAACAAGAAGGAGGACATACCAGGACTTAGTAACTAAGTTTTTCAGATGAATACTGGATCACCTCTTCAACGTCTGAGAGTCTGCACTTCTGCTACTAATTTACGGTTAGCCACCCTGCTTCGAGGAACGAACATTAAATGTGAACATTAAATAAATAAATTTTATTTCTAGTCATACTTTCCGTACTCGTCTCCTCCCGATATCATCTCCAATTTTTTGTAAATTCGATTTCATTATCAATTTGAATTTAAATTTGTTAGAATACTTCAAGTTGTAACTAACTTCTAATCACATTTCGTCATCACATCTCTAATAGGAAGTTATTTTGTGTTTTCAAAACTTCTGAAGTTTTTTATTCAAAATTAAAATTTTTTCGATTATTTTCAAATTGTATCGATTTTTTACCTCAAATTTTGTAAATTTTTCAAATGAGGAGTTTGATTCTAAAAGGTAATATATCCATTTTGGTCAAACGTGAGAAAAACGCGAAAAACCATAGCTTCCTGAAAAACGTGATATAAACCAGTAATGTTATTCTTTTATATAAGTATTTCTAAATTATAATAAGTATTATTAGAAAAAAAGGCAAATTAGTTCACACAGTATAAAATAATTTTGAACGAGATTTCAAATATCAGATTTATGGATATAGTACTTTTTGAAACAAAACGCGGCGTTTAGTACTTTTTGAAAACAAACGAAGAGGATAAAGCACTTTTTGAAACAAAACGGATGAGAGACCGCCATTGTGCTGGAGACAGTTCCTTTTGAAAATGAACGTTATATTCACTTTCGTTTTTCAAGGGAATAGATTATTTTTTGCTCCAAAACGATCGCATTTTTGTGAAGAACTACCCCCCTAAAACCCTGAGAAAGTGATCACTCAATTTCGATAAAAATGGTCTTTAGTACCTTTCAGAATCAAACTCCTCAAATATACGAAGTGCGTAGCTTTGGTGTTCAACGAGATGAGAATTTTGTGAGGTCAGGTTTTGTGAGGTCAGGTTTTGTGGCTTAGGAGCCTGCCTCTCTTCTTTCTTCACTTTCTTCCTACAGGTTGGTAGGTACGCAATGATGTCGCCGCCGTGCCCATCGGTAGACTCAAACATACTGTTTGAGATTATTTTACTTATTATTTTTTAACGATACCCCTCAGAGACTGATGGAGTTGATGTGAGGGGGGGGGGGGGGCACCAGAATAAAAATTTAAAAAAACAAAAAATCAATGTTAATGGGGAGGACTTATTGGATCACCCGAAACCAGCCCTAGGGATAAGGGATGATGAAGAATTGGGTAGGAGAGAAGGATGGAAAGAAGTGCCTCTATAAAAAGACCATCAGTTCAAGTGTGATTCTCCACGGAGTACGCCTACTGAGATGCCCAAATGGCGCAACTCCATGCCACTTTTCCCGACCACACCAAGGTTGCTGCCGTCACCCTGATGTTGATGGGTGCCACTCCTTTTAACTCCAACACCACTTGCCGTAAGCCATCTTTATCATACTTTCTGATCTAAGCCCGCCAGGTCTGCTCCATGTATGGCTGCCATTGACAACTTCGACATCCGGGATAATCACCTGCCAGGACTGAGTGAAACCGTTCGCCTTTTGACATTTCATTTATTTCCATATGTCACATCTTTCTTCAAATTAGGAAGGTACTACAAGCATTATTCATAGCAAGTTACACGAGATAATAAATTCAGGTAGGAGATCAAAGCTTTAGTACCAGCAGAGGTTCTGAATGTGGAAACAAACCTTGAGCTGGGGCCAGTCATGATTAAGCATAAGGTCAACCTTTTGAACTTCACACTACAAACCTAATTTATGTACTTTTACGGTTCTCGGATTCCACAAGAAAACAATCGGTTTATCGATCACAACCGAATTGGATCCCACCCTTTGCTTGTTTCGAATTCCGCCAACTCCAGGATTTTGATGACTCATAAACAGCCGAGGGGTGAGAGCTTGCCGAGAAAAGGCGCCGAGGGAGATAACTCAATGATTTCCTCCCACTTCGAGCTTCATCAAGTTACACGATTCGCCGCTTTCCCAGGCTCCCCGAAGCGAAAGGCAAAGTTTATCTTTACGATACAATGAATATAACCGTTCCCTTTGTTGCCTCCTCCAGTCTTGGGGAGTTGTATGCTTTCTTTTCATAAGCGGCGGGTAATATCGCTTTCAAGACGCGCGTTGCTCTTTCCTGTAAGATGGTATCTACTAAGACCGTAAAGCGGAAATCGAGTCGGTCTTTCTTCGTAATCTGCAGCACACGGCAAAAAACAACATGAGAAGAGAGTTGGAAAAGTAGTAACCAACAGACAGCAGTAAATTTACTGACAGTTGAGACCCCAAAAACCTGCGAGGTGGAGGGGAGCCTTTTTTATTGGAAAATTTTGCCAACAACGAAAAGAACTTCAACGAATCGATACGGGTACCTTCCAAAAACCCAACGAAACCAGAAAGCACGTAAAAATTGTTTGAATAGAACACATTCCTGACTTGAGCAACGATTCACAAAATAGATAGAAAAATAGTCAATGAGCGTCCTCTTGAAGGAAATCGGCCGCTCAGCTGAGGAGAAGGACTTTGGCAGGCTGGATCACCTTACGACTCATTTGAACACCATGCAAAAAAGGTGGAGAAGTAATTTACTGAGTTTCTCTTACAAAAGACTTATGTTTATGCAAAGAAATATGTTCTTTGCAAACCATAGATCTATGAAATTGGGAGATTGGGAAAGAATCTGGTAAATTGAGGCTTGAAATAAACTGATGAGTTCAGGTACAAGTTGAACAGTTACAAGTGTCTAATGGTATAAAACCAGTGTAAAGTTAGACGGAAAACCTCGGGAGCTCCGGTTACAAATGTGGAAAGTATAATTTATATTATAAATTGCTTCCGAGTCTACCAAGGTAGCGGAAGCTTTGTTTTCACTTGTCAAGGTTGAAAAAAAAGTTCTCAAAAATCAAAATTTCCATTCGCGATTTACGTTTCAGATCTTTCTAAACAATTTTGGTTTCCTGTCTGTCTGTATGTCTGTCGTGAAATCCTTGCCAAAGCCATAACTTCTACAATACTAATCCAATTTCGATGGCATTTTCAGGGATTGTGCGGGTTGGCGTGGAGATGGTCCCCTATGAAAATCATGGCCCCGCATGCGCAAACGTGAAATCTATGAAACAGCCATAACTTCTACATTTTCCAACAATATTCAGAGATTATGAGGGTTGACGTGTTGAGTCCCCTATGAGGGTAGTGCGAGGTACTGAGAGATTGATGATTTTAGACAAATACTATGCATCGGATCATCTATACAATCGGGTCATGGATACGAGGAAGCTATGTGCCACACCCACTTGGCAGACTTTTATTCTTTGTTTTCCAAATATTCTGACAGTTAAAGACGTCTACCATTTCAACTAAGTTAGTAAAATACTGTATGATGGCCTGGGATCTAAGGTATAATAAGGCAATGATAGAATTCAGGTTTGCCAATGCTTGAGGCATCACCCATTCTGTCACCATGAACATGATGTATGTATTACTGTAAGCATGTATTGTAACTGACTTATTATGTAGCGATTCCTCATTGTAACTTTTGATAAGCATATAATTATTATTGTACTGTGTTTGACGGCGAATCCATCGGAGGGTCATTGTACGACCACGATAAGTTGCATGACTCCTTGAAATTATTTATCTCCTGTGTCCTACTTATCAATAAAGCACGATCTATATTATCTATCTATCCATTTCGTCTACGGGTGACCATGTTTGAGGGAATTTAGGATGAGATGTTGGGTCAAGCTGAATAACCACAGACCACACGGGACGAGGGGAAAGCTCTTGTCACTTATGTAAGAGCTGCCTGGACCTACCAAAAAGTTATGGTTAGGGAATTTAATTATAACTAATTAATAACCACGTTTATACAATATTGTCGTCAGTTTCACTATTAATTGAGTTTTGAACTGGCAAGATATTCAACTAAAAAAATAACTAAGTAAGTAACTTATTTCTGTCAGCGTTGCTTCTATGTTAAAACTACAATCATGTGAATGATAATTTAAAAAAAATAATAATATGACATATTATGATGAGAAAAATACCATGTACTTAAGTGATAATTAAATTAACGTAAAATATGAGCCACAGAAGTTGGCGTATGGTGAATTTATTACGTAAATTTAAATTCTTCGTGCGAACTGTACTCTATCTTAATATTAAATAAAAGGCGTTTACTACAACTATTACGACTCCTTACAGTGATCGAACTCAGTTCATTCATCCTTGAGCCTCTTTCATGAGGTATTTTATTCAGGTTTGTCCCAATCCAGAATATTCTTCAGTGTGTTTGGACATATATAAATTTACGTTTTGCAACGAGCATGAGCAGTTTATTTGAAAATAAACAGACATTTGAAAATCAATGAGGGCATTCCGACTAGGTGGGTATCCGATGAGTAAAACTGACCTAAACCGGGTCATTAAATTTCAACTCAACTAAACTTCGCGCTCACAACGCTCATATTTAGGCCTAGCGCACACCAGTACGACAAAACAGTTTTGTCACTAGACGTTGTTGTTCAATTGTTCATCCATCAAGCAATTGTTCATTCTGCCTTCGGGATATCGAACTCACGCTGTACACTTATGTTGAATTAAATAAAATAAAATAAGAAAAAAACTAAACAAACTGAAACTGACAAACGAAAGCTCACAAATACAACAACTTTGGAGATCCAAAATTGAGAGAGAACAGGAGACCGTAATGATAATGGAAAAAGTGTGAAGAACTGACTCGGCAATGTTCGGCCTTGTTCGTCGAAAGCCGAAGCCAGGATGGCCTCCCAATAACGTCTAGTCAGTTTTGTCCTGGTAACTCCCGCACTCTTGCACGTCGACTGTTGTGGAGAGGCGAATTTTTCATAGGTCTTGACGTTAAAATAGAATGTTGTGGCCTTATCGCGAGGTGCTGCTGCGTTCTACATAATTTTGTACGCGAAAATGATGGAATACGTTTCAACGAACTGTTTATGAATGCCTACTGCCTACTGTTTGTTTTGAGCAATTGGAAAATAGTGGTACATGTTGAGTGGCACAAGTGACTTTACTTTTCTCAATTTTTTAGTAGAGCGTTTCAAAGATTGTGTACTTCTCTTTTTTGAGTTGGCTGGCAGAAGTGACCAAGTGCGCTGCACTCCCGAGATTCACGGTATTGGTCAGGTTTATGAGTTTTATTCCTCTCAATTTCACCTCATAAATGGAGTTACGTGTACCTCAGGTGACTTTGGGTAACCCTCATATTCCAGAATGTGTTTGATAATCCAACACAATGCGTAGGTATCACGAATATTCTTTATTAGGGAAGATAAATTTGACGAAGAAAATTTATTGATTAGAAGGAAATAAAATTGAAGATGAGATAATATGGATTGTTAATAATTAAATAATTACCACTCTAAAATTGTCTTGACTTGACGGTTTCGGACCGGATTTTTAATCACATTCCTCCCCTCTATCCAAATGATAGGTATCGTTCGTCGCGCAGGCTAAATAAATTTCATAAAATTCACTTCCCCTCTAACTACTCTTGAGTAACTTACAAAGTATAATCAATAAAAACAAGAAAGTTTACAATTTTGACTTAACTTGAGTTCAGAATTTGAACACAGTCAGAATCAAGTCAACACAAAGGAATCTCGTTTGAATAATGTTCGACAAAAACTGAAGCCGTTAACTCATTTTAAAAATTGTAGAATTACTGTGAAATAGTGTGGTAATAAATATTTCCTGTATTAACTTAGCGACTTTACTTCTTTCCTCGCCATGCATTGCACTCCAGTTTGGAATCACTTGTTCACGCACACAGTGAAGATGTATAGGTAATTTTTCTCTCGATGAAATCTGAACGTTTGGTGTTGAAAATAAAAAACAAAAAAATAAAACGTCTCCGTTGAACAAGAGGAAAGAAGCGTCCATTCTCGAAGCAGAATAATGTTAATTCTAGTTAATGCCACCCATTAGGGAGGAAGTTATGAAGCGGTCTCCCATGGAGAGACCGTAAAAATCTCCCTCACAAACTACACCGTAACTACCGCTATAAAAATGTAGTCGTCTGGCAAAAGACTGTTGCCTTCTGGGGCAACAAAAGCCGTTAGTGAGGATCCTTTAGTAACGTTAGTTAGGCGCAAGTCAGTTTTTCAGGCAACTGGCTCACTCGGTACTCAGTACGAGTTCCGAATTCTGACGAGACGGTTTTAATTAAAAGTTCCGGGTCGAGGAAGGGCTTTGACGACTTTTCCGGGCTGTTAAGTTGGAAAGTGATGTCGGGTCATAACAGAGGAGAACTCATCTGTCACGCGGGGACAACGAGGATGTTTCGGAGTTGCCTTATCAGTCAGAGGTCGGCTGATGCAAGCGGACGAGGAACCCCGCGGCCGGGGTTAGTCTTGAACAAAGGCGAATTTCTACTTATAATTATAATAATTCATTAGTAACTCACGCCGCTGCAGCTTCTTCCTCAACAGTTGCAAGGATGAACTCAGTGCTTTTGTCGTTGGAAATGACGTGACATTCGTCAGAACCGGGCGACCGTTCACCGTCATCGTCCTCATCCTGGAATTAAAGAGAAATTCATTAGGGATATAATAATTATATATTGATATATTGTGACGAAGGGGTTGTTTAGGATCAGTTTTGAAAATCTCTGGTGGTGAGGTGGTTTCACCAATACCAGCCTAATGAGGTGAGTTCACCAATACCAGCCTAATAAAGTCGTTTCACCAACACCATCCTGTTGAGTTGGGATCACCAGTACCAGCCTAATGATATAAGTTCACCAATACCAGCCTGGTGAGATAAATTCACCAATGTTTACCAGCGTGGTGAAGTGGTTTCACCAATACCATCCTGGTGAGATAATTCGCCAATACCAGCCTAATAAAGTGGTTTCACCAATACCATCCTGTTGAGATGAGTTCACCAGTACCAGCCTAATAAAGTGGTTTCACCAATACCATCCTGTTGAGATGAGTTCACCAGTACCAGCCTAATAAAGTGGTTTCACCAATACCATCCTGTTGAGATGAGTTCACCAATACCAGCCTAATAAAGTGATTTCACCAACAACATCCTGTTGAAATAAATTCACCAATACCAGCCTAATAAAGTGGTTACACCAATACCATTCTGTTGAGATGAGTTCACCAATAACAGCCTAATAAAGTGGTTTCACCAATACCAGCCTAATGAGGAGGGTTTACCAATACCAGCCTAATAAAGTGGTTACACCAATACCATCCTGTTGAGATGAGTTCACCAATACCGGCCTAATAAAGTGGTTTCACCAATACCAGCCTAATGAGGAGGGTTCACCAATACTAGCCTAATAAAGTGGTTTCACCAATACCAACCTGGTGAGGTGGGTTTCAGTAGAGTCACAGAGGTGGAGATTATAATAGGACATGCAAGGGGCCCTCAACTTCTACAATTTTGTAGGCCGAAAGTCCAGGACTTCTATTAAGTGGGTCGTACGAGTTTACCCTCAAAATGTCAGACTATGGACCGAAATTGAGACAGCGCTGTGCTGAAAGACTTACAACCAGATAATGTGAAGCAGAGAGAAGGCGTTTGGAAAAGAATAAAATCGAAGAAATTCGTTTTATTGCTTATGAAGTATGTCAAAGGTATATAAAGGTATTAAAATTTACGAACATTTAATGTTGGAACCCAATTTATCGCTATCATTGTTTTCATTTTGAGAAGGTGAAAAAAAGTCAAAATCAAAATTTCCACTAGCGTTTCACTTTTTCGCAGACCTTGAAATTGGCAAACTTCAAGAAAGAAGTTATTTTTTGATTTCTATGAAATTTTAGATGGTACTCAGGGATTGTTTTGATAATTCTCCGTGCATGGGATCGTCAAAGCAATTATGTTATGACTAGGTCCCACTAGGTAGATTACCCCCCCACCCCACTTGGGTGAATGATCGAGAACTGTTCCCTCACTCCAATTCGCGTTAGTTTCATCAGTGCAAAGAATTATCTTGTTACAGTGAATTCCAGAGTTGACTAGAAAGCAAAAGCGAAGGTAAGCAGTGGAATCCGCGAAGTGACGACATGGCGTCAGCGTATAATAAACCCTCCAAGGAAAGAGAAATCTGGAGAAGAAGGGAGGGGGGTTTGAGTTAATGAAAGGCCCCGAGGTATATGACAAGGCGCTTTAGAGAAGTTGGAAGTGGACCGATGCCAGCCGCACCTCGCTATTAACTACCCTATTAACTGTGGGTTCCCTTAGTGAAGACAAGGTGGGTCTTCAGTAACCTGGGGCCCCCTAAGACTAACCTCGACCCTCATCCTCTCAAGTGAGATTAAAGGTGGCCCCTTACATTATCCCTGGTTGGGAAACTAGAGGTCAGAAATCGAATTGAGTTGAACTACGAGTAGCATGATGACCTAAATGGACGAGAACAGAATCAGCAACGAACATTATTTATTCCAAACAAAACGAAATCAACACGATAACTTCCACAAGTGAGCATTTGTGCTCGTTCATGTATTGTTTTCAGTGGAGATGAACACAATAACATTGTTTAATTTCAAAGTCATGTACCTAATTATGATGGCAACCCTTATCTCTTCATGTGAACTGTAGTTCGCATGATTTTTTGCTTCCGAGTCTACCAAGGTAGCGGAAGCTTTGTTTTCTCTTTTCAAGGATGAAAAAAAAAAGTTATTCAAAATCAAAATTTTCACTCGCGTTTTAGACCTTTCTGAGCAATTTTGGTTCCGTGTCTGTCCGTCTGTCTTGTGTCACCCCCAGACTGATAGTAGCCGATGCGCATGCGCGAATGTGAATTCCTTGTAATAGCCATTACGTAGCGCTTTAGACTCCCACCCAGGAGTCCCAGGTTCGACTCCCAGCCTTGCCAAGAAATTTTTTGATCCAATCGCAACTCACTTACATTTTCCATCCGAATTTGATGAAATTCTCTAGGATTGTCCAGATTAGCGTGTAGATGGTCCCCTATGAGGGTAGTGAAAGGTACTTAGAGATTTGTGTTTTGAGATTAGCTACTATGCATCGGATCATCTATATAATCGGGTTATGGATACGAGGAAGCTTTTTTTTCCACTTCTATCTTGACATAATTTTTTTTGAATTACCACAAAGAAGATATTTGTAGTAGAGAGAGAGAGAGAGAGAGAGAGACAGAGAGAGAGAGAGAGAGAGAAGTGGGTCATTCCACGAAAGTAAGGAATTTTGGAAGGCCACAACCACCAGTATTCAAAGTATACTTTTGGAATTTTTTCTTTTTTAATTTTCATTTTGGAGGTTGTATAATAGCAACCGTTCCATTATTGCTTCATAAAATTGCGTATTTCAGTGAAAATTTGAAATTTTGTTAAATTGGAGAGTGAGGGAGATAGATGTCTAGTGAGGGAGATAGGAAACGCTGTTTGAGCCTCTTTAGGCTCATTGCGGAGTTCGCCATCGATCTAGAAACATGTTTCAATGTAGGCATTTTGGATGTAGATCATCAATGATGAAGTTTCATCAACGTAGTATGAAATTTTATATAATGTATGTAAAAAAACGAATCTGATCGTTTTGCTTCCAGATCTGCCAAGTTGGGAGCATTATTTTCAATTTATATGTATTCAACAAATCAACAAACAAGTATTTAACAATTCTGAGAGTCGGTCTGTGTGTCGAGGTTGTGCGGAGTGGGGTTTAGATGGTCCCCTATGAAAATCATCTATCCCGAATTGATGGTACCTACCGTCTGAGCACATTTTCCATTCAAGTTCAATGAGAATTTCAGGAATTGTTCAGATTTGCGTGTAGATGGTCCCCTGTGAAAATCATCATCCCAACAAAAAACAACCATATTTTCAACACGTTTTATCCGAATCGGGTGACATTTTTGGGGATGGTGTTTTTGGGACTATAGACGGTCTTTTATCATCGGTATGGTGATGTGCGCTTGCGGCATCGTGAAATCCTTGATATTCCTAACTTCTATAGTTTTCATTCGATTTCAATTGCATTTCAAGGGGTTTTGTGGTTGAAACTCTGGACTGTCCCTTGTAAGTGTTATTGACCATCAATTCTGGAAGATGGATTGAAATTTTGAGATTATCTACTGTTATACATGTGTTTTATGAAAACAAGTTCCATGGATTATTAACCTTAAAAAGGTTTTAGCGATGGGACCCCCCGCCGAAAAACGACAGAAAAATCGACAGTAAAAAGCGACAGGAAAGTAGCGCTATGATTTATCATATGCTTGACGACAAATATGCTTGACATCCTCTCTTGTTGAACGCAGGAACCTGAAATTTGAAAGGGCGGGTCAATAGAGAATGCTGAAGGCGCCTGAGTGATCACTGATCAGCTGAGTGAGCTCCAAGGCCATTTTCTCTCCTGTTGAACGCAGGAAGCTGAAATTTGAGAGGCAGGGTCAATGGAGAATGCTGAAGGTGCCTGAGTGGTCACTGATCAGCTGAGTGAGCTCCAAGGCCATTTCCTCTCCTGTTGAACGCAGGAACCTGAAATTTGAGAGGGCGGGTCAATGGAGAATGCTGAAGGCGCCTGAGTGATCACTGATCAGCTGAGTGAGCTCCAAGGCCATTTTCTCTCCTGTTGAACGCAGGAAGCTGAAATTTGAGAGGGCGGGTCAATGGAGAATGCTGAAGGTGCCTGAGTGGTCACTGATCAGCTGAGTGAGCTTAAATATTACAGTGGAAGAAAGATAAAGAGGGAGAGGGAGCAAAAACCTTTTCAAGGTATGTCACATTTTAGCCATTAGGCTCTAAGCGGAAATCATCCGGGGGGTGCAGGGGGCGAAGCCCCCGTCGAGGCGCGCAGCGCCGAGTTTTTACAAATATAATAATTTTTTTAATTCGTTGATAGGATGAGATTTGAATTGATTGTCGAGATGAGATTACATGCTTAGGTAGCTCGGCATTGAGTCTTTTGAGGCTCATCATAGTTTGACAGGTAACCCGGTTACGAGCCTTTCCAGGCTCATCCATAAAAAATCATAAATAATGACCAGGGCCGTAATGATTTTTTTGATTATTTTTCCCATCATTCTGAAGATATTTAGTACTAGGAAGAAAATATTAGGATTGATTTAATGACATCTAATTTTGCTTGCGAGTTTGCGGGTAAGTGGTTACATAAATGGGGGCTACACCATTTTTTGTGCTAATTAGGGGAGACATATTACGAGTATAAGTAGGTACGTGTATTTAAAGAACCCTGCAGTCTAGATGCTATTCTAGATAGGTACCTACCTACCTAGTTAATGAAAATCTATCCTCCCTCACATCAAATCTATCTCCCTCACCGTAGAAAAAAGTGAGGGAGATAGTATGAGGGAGATAGGATTCTAGTGAAATATCGAATTTAATCGAAGTGGAATACAAAATTTATCAACTCCAAAAAACATTTTTTATCGATGTTGATGGCTACTACATTGTGCGTTAACAACATCAAACATAATCACTTTCCTTGCCAATGTTTTCTCGTAGTGAGGGAGATAGGATCCAAACTGACAAACACCGTTTTTGTAGCTAAAATTCACGCTAAACAAAAATGGACCGAGAATGAGGACTGAAGCGAATAATTTTTGGTTCAGCTGAACTCCTGGTTCTAACGTACAAAAAAAAAAGACGGTCCAATACGATCTCCTTTATCTATAGACTCTAAAGAAAAATTGTGTGAGGGAGATAGGCTCCAGGTGTGGGACAGGCAAATAACCGACCACAGAATAGTCCTAGTATCCACCAGGTGGTCGTTTGTCTTCAAAACGTAAAATAGAGAGGATGCCTAAAATATTTCTGTGAAGCATTAAATTTGTATTGCTTGTGGGTGAAGATTAGTGGTGATGACAGACGCAAACCTATGGTGTGGGACATGGGAGGATGATAGATTTTAAGCAATTTTATTAATTATTCTGGATAGCTGAAATGTAATGGAAGGAAGCCACTTGATTGAGTAAATGAGACACAGTCTTTTAATGAAGAGGAAAAAAAACGAAAAATTTAGGTCCACCCAAATCTAAATTACGGAGAGAGGACTGAAAATTCCCTAGTTTCGTGGAATGACCCAAGTTTATTATCATCATACGTCACACATATTACAAGTACAATATAGTTGTTAGTAGGACGATAATCTGCCCAATAGTAGGCTAAGAGCCCGTGGCACTGGACAAGAGTCGTACTAGTCTACGTTATTACATAATATGTAATAACGTAGACTAGTACGACATATTATGTTATACCGTCAAACTTCATCACTGGAGTATATACTACATTATACAAATACAGAATCAAATAGAAGGAATTTAAGTAAAATATTCTGTAAATATAAAAAAAATGATTAAGAGAACAATTGTCAAGTATATTTAGTTACAAGTAGTGACTTTTCAAATAGTTATTGATGTCAGATCCTACTGTTAAAATCCAGGAAAAAATAAGTTTTTTATATTTAGATCGAAAGAATGGAAGTGGAGCTCGTAACTCATCATGCAAATGATTATGGAGAACATAGAGAATATAGAAAGGGCTTCTAATTGTGAGAGTCAATCTCGGTTTTACAGGGTTAACCACATTTCCGAGAACTTGGAATCTTGTTGGGTATGCATGACTAGAGAATTTTTCTATAATGCGGGGACATTTATGATACAATAATAATAAGTTCTTAACAAATAGTTGTTTGACTGCAAAAACTTTTGCTTCATCGAATAGGTCACTACTAGAGTATCGTCTGCCTTTGGATAACATTATTTTTAAAATAGCTTTTTGCAGGATTTCCAGTTTACAGAGGACAGAAGAAACTGCTGAGCCCCAAATAGAAACTCCAAATTGGAGAACTGATTGAACCATGGAGATGTATACACCCTTCAAAGTGATAGAGTTAATTAGGTTGCGTATATTATAGAATATTTAAAACCATTTCTTCAACCTTCCATGGATAAAGTTAACATGAGCGTCCCAGTTTAATTTTTCGTCAAGCATCAGGCCAAGGTATCGACAGCTTTGAACTTTTTCTATCGGGACACATGTGCATCCAGCCGTCTGGCTCGCACAGGCATGAATAGTCAGAGAGTGTCCAAGGCTACCCTCATTTTGATCTTTAGAATTTCCTATGACCATATATTTAGTCTTTAGGGTATTAAGTGTAAGAAGAGAACGCGATAGCCAGTCGTTCACCAAACCTAAAGCACCATTCATTTTATCAAAAGCTTGTTCCAACGATGGTGCCTCAACCAAGATTGCAGTGTCGTCGACAAACAGGAACAACTTGGAATCAAGGTTGAGTACTACTAGTAAGTAGTGCTCTTGGGGAGCGGTTGGTCCTACAGAGCTCTGGGTGGTCTCATTCGACTCTAAAAATGCAATACTATTTTAAATTGATGAAAAAATAATATCTTTACATCGGAAGTTTTTGAGGTAGGGCGTTATGAAAATGCCAGCCCTTATTTGTCTACCATTATGGGCCCCCTGCACGACCAATAATAATGTCATTACAGGTAATGAAATTACTGCTTCATTACAGTTCTTCATTTCACGCTAACCCTAGACCGTCAGTCGGGTTGGCGTGAAGATGGTCCCCTATGAGGGTAGTGCGTGGTACTTAGAGATTGATGTTTTTAGATCAACTACTATGCCTTGTATCATCTATGCAATCGGGTTATGGATACGAGGAAGCTATGTGCCACACCCACTTAGCATACGTTCTTTTTTTCTTGGTCGATTCCAAAGGTTCATTATTGAAAATGGTGAACAAAAAGTGGAATACTTAGGAAAATTACCAACTTGGTTTTGAAGATCGTTTCCTTCGAATTTTTAAGAATCGATTTTGAACGAACTAAATTAATTAGACCTGTTGCTCGAGCACGAAGCTTGGCTGCTTTCGGTAGTTAAGAAGCAATACGAACCAATCGATCCCTTGATTTAATAAGAATATTGGTTCTTTGAAGACCATCGTAATACCTTCTCCTGTTCAAAGGTACTCGAGAGAAGAGAAAATGGATTGGAAGGAGAAAAACGAGGATGGGACGAGGTTGAGCTGGTGTGAGAGGCGCTAAGAAAGGAGTTCGGAGACGAGAGGGAGGAAGTTATTTGCAAGTCAACAACTCAACATCTTCTCAGGATCTGCATATTCGTCAACCGAGTCGAGGAGGTGCTCTTCTCATCTTCAGTGGCCTCCGCTAGATCAATGATTGAATGAAGTTAGTTTTACTGAGCTCATCTCGGGAGGAACTCAAGGCTTAGAAGAAGAGAGACAACTTTTACGACTTGGGGAAACAGTAGGAGTTTTAGTGGGTGGTTGGATTCGTATCGCTCACTCAAATGTTCGCTCGCATCGCTCGCTCATCCAAACGAGCGTACAGATCACCCATTTTTTTTTTGGTAGAGGAATACACAGCTTGTTTTCAATTTTCAAGGTTGATAGAAACACGTTCTACTTGTCTCCACAAACTCATAGAGTACCCACACGGCTACTGCATTTCTGGGTACAACAAACATACGCACGTATGCATTATATATATAAATAAATACATACTTTTCTTAATTTTGGACAATTTACATTTTTGAAAATTTTGTGCTGAATCCGAATATACCATATATTACCATGATTTTGAAGATAATAACCACATAAAACGGAAAACCCCTATTTTTTTGGACTTTGCACCACTTTGGATTATCCAAAATTGCTGGATAACGAACTTGACCTATTGTTTGTTGTTACGAACAGTTTGGAAAAAACAAAAAAAAAAGTTTCAACAATTACTCAAGTTATCATGCGGAATGACATTGCAACAGCTTCATTTTCCTTGAAAATTCGCTAACATGTTCTCAAAATCAAAATTTCCACTTTACACGCCTGAACTATAGGGCAAATTTCACGATTGTGTGGAGGCCAAATGCCACTTGCAAGGCGAGTTGTGCTGTCACCAAGTAGGCCCCAGACGGGCTTGGAGGGTTCCAGGGTTAACGGGCGCCATTCCTCCATCGTTCCAGATTAGTTTAATCTCTTACCAACCGGCGCTCAACGTTTCAAAGTTGTACCTAAATTTTACATTTTTAAAGGATTTTCACTGTCTGAATAAAAGGTTTTTTTCCTTTGGTTTATTATTTTCAATAATGAACTTCTGGAATCGACCAAGGAACAAAATTTTTCTAACCCCCATCAAAATTTATTGGTTTACGTTTCAAGGTACGTAGAATCCAAGAATCGAATAAAAATATGGCCGTCCGTCCGCCGTACTTTTGCCACTTAGCATTGACCGATTTTGATGAAATTTGGTATATGGGCCCCATTTGGGGTCTAGTTATACCCCGAAGATTTTAATTGATGTAGGTCACTTCAGGGTTGAAATTTTAAAAACGCCCTAACTCGAAAAGTTTTAATATAAAGTTATTGTTTTTCAATCAATTTAAGATAGTATTGAATTTTTAGAAACCACGCGGAGCCCTGGTTGGACTTAGGTTTGGACTTACGATAAATCAGAAACACGAGTGTGAATCGCAAAAGAGGCCTAATTTCTGTTCAAATTTGAGCTGATAAATCCGACCTTTGTTTTTCTTTATGTTGGTTGGTGGTAATAATGCAAAGCCGTGTTCTTTGCAGACGATTGATCTAAACAAGATGTAAGTCAACTGGCCTGCCATACGGTACTTACCAGTCGATTCTACAACTAATTTGCAACAAAAAATGTCTCATAGAAAATTTTTTTAAAACCCTTTGTTTTCGAGTTGTTTCAACTTTAAACATTTTTTCCGTTATTTTGACAAAAAAGATGGCAGATTTCGATTTTGCACCTGTACCGTTGTAAAGCTTGAGTTGTGACACTAATTTCCCTTCTGTACATGATAATACTTTGCCTCTTGAACCATTTTGGAAGTGGTGGAAGAAATCAGATCAGAGATGGTCATCCAAGAGAGCTGAAATTTTCTTAACTTCAGGTTAAAGACTGTGGTTTTGCGATGGCAAGAAACTCAAAGTCAAGCAAGATACGGCTTTTGCATGAACATGAATGGTGCGACCCCAATTATGAAACAACTACAATGATGTTTGTAATCTTCAGATGGTTGCCAAATAGTTTGATAGTTGTAATCTTGATAGATAGACATTGCCAAGTGCATCGATTCCATAGACAGGGATAGATTGATAAGCGCGTTACAGCGTCATGGCATAGTGGGGAGGGAGCTCTCTTGGTTCAAGAGCTATCTGTCTGATACAAAGCAGTTAGTGAGTATTGACGGGGTTGAGTGACATACTTCCGGTTGACTTTGGAGTAATCCAAGGAAGCACGCTGGGGCCAGATCTGTTTAGGGTCTGGAGGAGCCCTCGCTTCATAATTCAAATCCTGCGCCAGTATCACTGCTGAAAAATACATCGTGCGCGCCCTATAGAGGAAATGGAAGAACTAGCCAGTTCACCCCTTCGCCACTACTGTGATGCCCAGCCTAACACACGTCGTCACTTCACTAACTACTTCTATCGCAAATCTCGAATGTACCCCTTTGATTTGTACTGTGCTGAAACTATCGTTATTGGGTGGTTTAATACAAGTATTCGTTTCCAAGTCGCTCTAACAATCATTTATACAGTCCACACCAGTCCTAGGCCTTAACAGGGTCTTTATCAATGATATTGCGAAAATACCCATTAGAAGTAAAGCTGGGTTCACATGAGGGCGGTCGACGCGGTTGAGGCGGTTGCGGTTGACGCGTTCGGCCATTTGATTGGCGGCGCCTCAGCCGCCTGAGTACTTTTGGAGTGGACTGTCGCGTTTCAAAAATTCTGATATTCGACGCGTCGACCGCTTCGTTATCACGACTTGTTATCACCACTTGTTTGAGCAGGGAATTCAACTGGTGTTTTGTGTGGTGAGCTTGGAAGCTGATTCACAGAAGATTCCGCAGATTACAAATCCTCTGTCCAAAAATGACAAGTTTTAGTGAACTTATTATTGACCTTGTGAAGGAGAGAAGACAGCTGTGGGACTGTGGGTAGGGGTCACCAAGTATTTTTTATTTTACTTATAGGTATTTGTAATTTTCGTTTATTTTGGTCTCCTGTAAACATGTGAAGAACGCATCGTAATTAAATAAATGGCATATCTAATAAATATGATCTGTGATTTATGTAATGGAAACTAAATTTGATGAAAATTTCAACCACCTGAGGTGATTTCTAAGATTTTTTTGCATAATTAGCACCAACAACGAAATTATAAATTACGCTTTTTGTGGGAATATTCTACATTATAATTCACTTTGATAATAATGATTACAAATAAAATAACAGTAAAGTTCGGACGAACTCAATCACAATGTGAAATTTAAAAAATTATATTGAAATTAAAAGGATTAAAACGAGCTAGGATTCAAAACTGAAGCTTAGGATTTCCACTGAAGCGCGGGAAAATAGAAGTCGAAAAGGCGGGAAGCTGACGCGCAACCGCGACCATGTGAACCTCTAAGCTTCGTTCGTAGTGCGGTCCGGGACAGTTCTAGAACAGTCCGGGCATGCGCAGTAGGGCTTTACGCGTTCGCAGTGCACGAATTCCGAGTTCTGGAACTGAGTTCGCTGTTCGCAGTGACTTTCGGACACAGTTCCGGACTAGTTCGGAACTCGGTTCTGGCGTTCCGGATTTTTTCTCGAACTCGTTATCAGAACTCCGGACACCTACAAAGGAGCTCTCTGGTGAGGGTTTCAAGAAACTTCAATAAGAGGCGGGTACGTGGCTCATCAGGCATTTTTTGAATTTTTATAGTACGTATTTGCAACGTTAAAACTCTCTGTTACTGACGAAGTGCGCTGAAAACCATTAAATTGTTCCACTTTTGTCGGTTTTTTAAAACTATTATATTATTTGTTTTTATTATGATTTCAATAATTTATGCCAAGTAACTTTTTGATGTAGATTAAATTTGCTACTGTTTGACATCAACCTAAGCTCTGTAGTTGGGATAAATAACGGAGATACAACAATTCAAAATAAATAATTTATTCCATTTCTCAAAAATGAATTAAAACCAAAAAAAGTAGTAACTGCCTTTCTTATTTTAATTTTGGTAAAAAGCCAGTATTTTTTCAGATTTATTCATAGCAAATAACTCCGAATTGATTTTGGTTTATTATTTTAAAAATACCCTTTGGAATAGCACAAGAAAAAAATTACACCCCTCCTTCAAAATTTGATGGTTTAGGTTTCAAGGTAAGTACGTACAGTAAATAAATTTAAATAAATAAAAATAAATTTTTCCGTATGTCCTTAGGTAGGTACTATTTGTCCTTCTTGTTTGAAAACTGCCGATGTAAAGGTATTGTTTTTCCACAAAATTTTATTTTATTTAGTACCTATTTAATATAAAATAGAATTAAATTTAAATAACACTTAATAATAGTTCTTCCACAAAATTTTTTAAATATTTAATATTGTATATCTATTAAGTACCTACCTACCTATTTAATATAATATATTAAATATAATATTATTATACTTAATATTTTATACTTTATATTAAATAAAATTGAATTTTTAGAATGGAATGAGACCACCCATAGTTTTGTAGGATCAACAGTTTGGTCCATATGAGGAAGGTTGAACTTTAAATAAATCAGAATGTTTATTTCTTCGAAATGAGATTCATGTCAGCTGTCTTCGTTGCAAGCGAGTGATCTATTATAGAAAAAAATAAACCACTGTGTAATAATTTGCAGCGTTTTATCACAATGAAGGAGAAGGTTAGGCGATAACAGATTAGGTACAGCAGTTCCGATTCATGGAAGCGTTCGCAGTGTAGAAAATCCGAGAACACAGTTCGAAATTCTGGGCGGCCATTTTTCAGAACTCCTCCAGTTCTGGACAAGTTCTAAAACTGCACTACGAACGAACCCCTAGATGCCAGCCGCGTCCCGATCGCGTTGACCGCCTCCTCTCACAACCGCGTTGACCGCGCTCATGTGAACCCAGCTTAAATTGTACCTATTCGCTGATGACGCAGCGTTTTTGTTCGACCATAGCTCATGGCAGGAAGTTTTCACTCGAGCAAATGAGGACATGAATAAGATATGCCTATGGCTCAATTCGCAATCCCTCGCCATAAACGTGAACAAGTCCAAATACTTACTTTTCTCCCGCACAAGAGACAAGGACTCCCACCCACACAAACTAAAATTACACTTTTGTAATTCAGGGTACATGGCATGTGAGTGCTCGGAAATAGAAAGGGTAAAAAGTGCACAATACCTTGGTGTAGTATTAGATGAAAACCTGGACTGGAAAGCCCAGATAAATGCAATCGTGAAGAAAACAAGGAAGTTGGTCCACATATTTTACACCATCCGTAACTGCTTCACGAAAAGCACACTGATTTTACTGTACAAAGCTCTAGTACAGTCGGTACTTAGCTTTGGTATTCTCTGGTGGGGTAACGCATACAGTAGCGTCCTGGAACCTATAACTGTACTGCAGAAAGCTATCCTGAAAGTTCTACTGAAAAAACCCCGGAGGTTCCCTAGTGCTGAGTTGTTCCACGAGGCAAAAGTATTCACGGTGAAGCAGCTTTACATCAAGTACGCTCTGCTATATTACCACGAACATCCTGAAACATTAGATACTACCACGCCCAGCTCATCTGAACAGAGTACCCGGACAATGAGACTCACGACCCAAGCTGTGATTCCTATTCCGTCGAGCCGCTTACAAACCACTTCTCGCCACTTCTACCATAACTTACCATACACATTGCGAACAATACCAACCACTCTGGTCCACCCTCATTCCTTCAGTAGATCTGCTGACAAAAAGTCCGTTTTTTCATACCTCATTGCCGCTACTCCCTCGGAGTGCGATGCGATGACATCCAGCATTTATACTTTTTAACATTATTGTTATTACTTTTTGTTCAAATCGTTAAGTTATTATTTCTCTTTAATAGTGGGTAAGTGGAATAAATAGCAATATATATAGATGTAATGAAATGTGAAAAACTAGTGATAAACTGTAACTATATAAAATGATACAAGATAAACTAAATAAAATGTAATTTGCACATGCAACTCCCCCCCTCGGCACAGATCCTTGACCTATGAGGGGGGTAGTTTCCATGACCCGTCATGTTTTGTAAATCTAATGCTACCGTAAAACCGTCAAACTTTACCCCAAAAAGTGAGAATCTTCAATTGTGACGTAAGCGTGGTAGAACTTAGATAAAAGTTAGCTAATGTGTTTTCGTTATACTCCACATCCCAGAGAATCGAACCGGCTTGCAATGGCGCCTTTATCCATGTTATCAGCTGTTATCAGTCATAGTTTCCTGTTCAGCTGTTTTTGCCCTGTTTCTCGTGCTCCAAAATTTCTCCCATATCAGGTGTTTGGAGTGGATTTACCAGGCAAGCCCTCATCATATCACTTTCAATATCTTATTTTGAACAAAATACACTAATCAAATTCTCAAAAAAGTGTTTTCTTAGTTATGCCTTTGTTTACCAAAAATTTTATGGTAACTTTACTCCAAAAACCGGGTATCTTTACTCCACTATAAAGGTTGGGATAAAGGTAGCCTCACTCATATTTTTCTTATTTAAGCTCGAAAAATATTTGAGTTTTATAATTTTCGCAGTTTTGAATGTAAGGTTTCTAGTGTCAGTCAGTTCTCATGTCAGAAGTAAGAGATGGGGAGAAGGAATGAGAAAAAGCTTGGTACGCGCCCCTACCGAAACTTTACAACAATGATATGAACATAGACGTGCTTTGGTCTCATAAGTTGTGACTTACAACATTTTTTACTCGTGGGTTAAATTTTAAATTTACCATTGCAATTCATTTGAATGTTATCGAATGTGAAACAGACTTTTTCTGTGATTTTGTTAAGTCATTCTTTTATCGTTTATTTTCCTTTAATATTTCTTTACTTTTAGAAAGTTTTGCTCGATTACCAACATAAGTCTGTCTATACTGGAAGACTGAAATTGTGATCTCTTAACCAGAAATATTGCATTTCAAGCAAATTCGTTTAAATAAATGATCATAAGAATTTACATTTTTCTTAGGTATAGGTAACTTGTATTTTCCAAGCTAAAAAGTTAAAAAAAAAATTAAATTTTTCAGAATATATTTTATAATAATATTATAAATACTTGATATTATCAAGTATTTCTGGGGTAATGAATTCAATCCCGACTAGTAACATTGCACCACTGCCCGTTTCTGTAGCGATAATCGTGAGTTTTTCAGAGTGGAGTAAAGATAGACGCACTCGTAGGTAACTTTACTCCAACATTTAAACAATTAAATAGGGGGGTTACAACTATCTGATCAGTGAGCTCGACCACTCAAAATGTTCAGGAAGCCCTGAAGACCAATTCACTCAATAAAAAAAGTCAATTTAACCCATTTCGAGTGGGAGAAATTGTATTTGGAAATGTTTTGGAGTAAATCTTGGGGTAAAGTTTGACGGTTTTACGGTATGTAAATATTTATGGAAATAAAATTATCATTCATTCATTCATTCAGTTCGATTGTTCGATTTTGATGATTCCAACGGCAATCTTTAAGTTTTTAAGTTTTCAATCCCCTAGGTAGATGCACTAATACATTCCGAAAATTCTCGATAATTTCAAATTTAGGTACAACTTTGAAACGTTGAGCGCCGGTTCGTAAGAGATTGGACTAACACGGTATTGGAAAGGAACTGCGACCGACTGAGCCCCCCCCCCCCCCCCCCCGGAGTAGACTCTCGAAGTCGGTTGGAACGAGGGTGAGAGGTAGCTGAGAACAATTCAATCAGTTCTCTAGAATCCAGTTTCTTTCAGGATGATCCGTCTCGGGAATGAGCGGGAGAAAGTGAAAGCCGCCTTGGAGACGTCTAGTTTTACATGATAAGATTAGCGTCTAGAAGGCGGTGGGAGGAGGGAGTGAGATAAATCAGGTAGAACGGAGGAGGAAGACTCGGCTCACCCCCCCCCCCCCTCCACCAGTGACTACGTGACGTCGAAAAGGAGGGGGCGACCTCAAGCCTTATCGCCGAGTCGCAAGACGGCAGCCCCCGAGTTAAGCCGTCGTAAGTCTGATTTGCCGAACGTCGTCCCACCTGACAGACTCCTCCGCGGGACGTCCCCCGATAAGTCTCCAACTTCGTTAAACATGTAGAACCGCCTCGCCTACACCCAGTCGACAAAGTTTCTTCGACGGAGTTAATTCCGACTTCCGATGTCAACCGCTTTATGAGACACCGAGATTCAATCGCTCAGTCGGAAGAATCTTCGGGTGGTTCCCTAACAGATTTTTGGTTTATTATTTTCAATAAGAACCTTTGGAATCGACCGAGAAAAGAAAATAAACCCTCCCAAAATTTGTTTGTTTACCTACATTTGAAGGGTACAGGGAAAAAACGCTGCAAATTATTACACAATGGTTTATTATTTTTCTATATATAGCATTTCCAAGCCAAATGAAACTTTTTCCAAACAGTGTATTTCTGTAAAGTAAACAATCGTAGATGAATAATACATTACAAAATTTCAGAAGTTCAGTCTTAGAGGTTCAATCAGTCAATGTAAGTATTGGCGACTCCCCTTAATTATCGGTTTCTCCGTGTGGGCGTGGCGAGTAGGTACCCACTCACATTCAACAGTCAGAAAATTCTCAAACTTACTTGTTTCCTATTCTACTAAGGTGAGATCTACTTCGATAATCCTATGTCTAAAATTCATTGAATTTTCATTTTGGCAACTTCTTTGTACGATAGGTAGGGGAGACCGGGGCCAGTTGGCATAGTTTTTTCTTTTTTTATTTTTCTCATTGTTAATGTTCGTTCTATTTCAAAAATTGAAATTGCCTGTGTTACTACAACTTATTGGCTACAAAATCCCACCAAGAACGATCCATTAGATGAACTGCAGAAAGCCCTAAATCGAACCTAAGACAGCAAGTCAAGCTGTGCCAACCTACCCCGTCTATGGGGTCAGTTGGCATACCTGTTGGGGTCAGTTGGCATATGTCCCTTGGTGACAGTAAGGGGCACGTTGGCACGCCAATTGTTTGTAATTGGTGTGCCAACGAGCCCCTTACTGTCACCATGGGACCCAAAGGTTGTTTTCCAAAATTCAGGTTGCAAGGTCGATAGAATGATAAAAGAGGTACTTAGATGAACAAAGTATTTAATGAAATCAATGACAAAACTGTGAAATTTGAAATGTGGTTAAATCAAGAGAAAAAATGTCATAAATTGGAAAACAGAATCATGTTCAGCTATGTATAAGCTACGTAATCAGTAGCTGACACTTTGATTGGTTTACCAATGCGTTTGGAAACATCTTCTGGCTTGTACCAAATTTCATTTTTCTTGCTTGGCCAACACCAAAACTTTCCTTTCTTCGCCATAGTGCTTACGAGGAAGTCCAGAATGGGGTGGGTTGGCATAAGGCCATAAAAAATTGCTTATGCCAACTGACCCCAAAAAATACATGCCAACCGGCCCCAACAGAACTTTCCAAAGTGACATGGCTGCCATTGGTTAGAGAAACAAGATTTGGGAACGTTTCACAAGTGGAATCTGTTCATTGGATCAAGTAGAATCCGCAAAGGTTTTAACACTTACCAAGTTGGCAATACACAGTGCACCAGAAAACATAAAGTAGAGAGGAAAATTGCTACTTACCAGGGCAAAAATAGCTTTTTTTGTGATGTGACACTGTGCGTGAATCCAACAGCTTTGACAATTTGTAGGTAACTGGAGGGCATTAGGAAAGTCACGTGATGAAGACCACAGCCCCCTCCCCTTGCCACCTGATTTTTAGAAGGCACTTTGCCAACCTACCCCTCATGCCAACTGGCCCCAGTCTCCCCTACAATGGGGAATTTGCCTCACATTTTTTTTTTTTTTTTCGAATGAGGGTTTATTTTTATGGAATAAAACCATAGTGAGCTGCTCGAAAACGCATCCAAAAAATTTAGAGAATTTAAGGAAGATGGAAATTTTAAATGTGGTGGCAATGTGTAAGAGGCAGCCATGTTTGAAACGTGACGGATATTCCACCAATCTGACTTCAAAGGAGGTTCTGTGGCGCTTACCACAGAAGCGGAACATACGCGAACGTTCACTTTCCGAGTAGTGCGCACAAGAGTGCGCCACGAACTGGCAGGAAGAACACAGACACCAAATTGACCAAAAGAAACAGTATTACTCACTTTTTTACAATACGAATCTATCTACTAGTTTATCAAGCATTATTATTCTTCATCTTCTCTTATTTAGTTTCAAGATTTGAATCACATTATTCGAGTAGCCATTTCACTGGATCGTTTTGTGTGGCGTGCTAGAACTCTGTCTGTTGTTGCTTTCGCGTCGTTTTTTTTCTTTTTTTTTTCGTATGACGTCAACAATACTCCCCGATTTTCGCGGTGTTTTGTAACAGAGGTTCACTTGTTTAGTCATTTTCTCCTACGGTAATTTTTTTCCGTTGGTTATTCCTAGTGTTAAACGTTATTCTAGGGCCCTATAATAGGATTTGCCTTGAAATTCCAGAATCTAAAATTGAGGCTAATTCCCCATTGCATCGATCTGAAATTTACAGAGTATCTACCTATCTAGGTACCTCATTTCACTCATTTTCTCAATAGGTTTCATTTGATTTGGAAAAAGTTTCATTTTACTTGGAAAAGGTTTCATTTGGCTTGGAAATGCTATAGATCACTCGTCTGCAAAGCCACCAATCATCTAACATGAAGAAAAACATCGATCGCATTTCGGTCAACTTTAATTTGAACGGAGATTAGGCCTCTTTTGCGATTCACACTCGTGTTTCAGATTTATCGTACCTCCAACCCTTAAATTCTTGTGATGAGCGAACGGTTTGTCTTACAGGGCTCGTAAGATAAATCCGAAACACGAGTGTGAATCGCAAAAGAGGCCTAATCTCCGTTCAAATTTTAGTTGACCGAATTGCGATGGATGTTGACATTTTCTTGTCTTTGCTTTGGCACATGAACTGAAAAATCGTCACGAAAACGTTGATGCTTGGGTACATGAACGAACAACCTTACTTCACTACCTTGTTGTGTAGTGGTTGACATGAAAATGTCCCAATGTGTTGCAGACTCGTATGCAAGCATTTCTAAAGCATTTCTCTGAATCTTTCATAATTTTTTCTTCATGTTGGATGGTTGGTGGCTTTGCAGACGAGTGATCTATATAGAAAAATAATAAACCATTGTGTAATAATTTGCAGCGTTTTTATTCGATTTTTGGATTCTACGTACCTTGAAACGTAAACCATCAAATTTTGAGGGGGTGTTAAAAATTTTGCTTCCGAGTCTACCAAGGTAGCGGAAGCTTTGTTTTCACTTTTCAAGGATGAAAAAAAAAGTTCTCCAAAATCAAAATTTTCACTCGCGTTTTACGTTTTAGATCTTTCTGAACAATTTTGGTTCCGTGTCTGTCTGTCATGAAATCCTTGTAACGCGCATAACTATACGAAGTTATTGTCCGATTTCTATGAAATTTTCAGGGATTGTGCGGGTTGGTGTGTAGACGGTCCCTGTGAAAATCATCATCCCCGGACTGATAGTAGCCACTGCGCATGCGCAAACGTGAATTTCCTAGAACTAGCCCGACCAGCCCGACCAGTCTTGCATTATCCTGAATGTCCAAGTTGTCAATGGCAGCTTGGAAATGGAGCAGACTTGGCGGGCTAAGATAAGAAAGTATGATAGAAATGATTTACGGCAAGCGGTGTCGGAGCTAAAAGGAGTGGCACCCAACAACATCAGGGTGATGGCTGCAACCTTGTCATGGCGCGGGGTGTGGTGCGGGAAAAGTGCCACGGAGTTGCGTGAGTTGGGCATCTCAGTAGGTGTACTCCGTGGTATCACCACCCGTGTCCTGCTCGGCTCATATTTGAATTGGTGGTCGTTTTATAGAGGCACTTCCCTTCATCCCTCTCTCCCACCCCCACCTTCCTCATCTTCCCTCATCCCTAGGACCGGCGTCGGGTGAGTCCAGGGCGTCCTCCCCATTATTTTTATTTATTTATTTATTTATTTTTTTTAATGGCGTGCCATTAAATTATTGAAAATAATAAACCATAACGCTGCAAATCATTGCCCAAAGGTTTATTATTTTCTGTATAGATCACCCTTCTGTATAGATCCCTCCCTACCAACCATAGGTACCTACTGGGTCATTTTTGAAAATTTAAACCCCAACCACCAATCAAATGGAAATGAAGGGTTGAAATTTTAGACATCATTAAATAGGTGGGATAACAAATCTGATGGGGTTGATTCCGTTAGTCCGTTGGTATACGTGATGTATAAGAGGGATAGACAGGTGATAGGCGTGATTAAGTGTTGATGTGAAGGATAGACAGTTGATAAGCGTGACAAATCAGCTAAAGGCGTGATAGAATGTTGATAGGAGGGCTAGATAGTTGATATGCGTGACAAGTCAGCTGAAGGGGGTAATAGTATGTTGTGAGAAGGAATAAACAGTTGATAAGAGTAATATACAGGTTATTGATTGAATTGATTGATTGAATTTATTTATTGATCTGTACAATTTTGGGCTGTGTAGCCCACTCTTACAATTATACAGAAATAATATGTAAACATAAATATTCTTTTGTCAGGAGAAAACGAACTTATACTTAGGTAAATTAATTAAATTGTAGCCTCGAGTGTCGCAATAATTTCTACAAATTTTTTCTTGAATGTAATTATAGATTTAAGTTTGAAGAGATCGGGGTATTGGTTAATTAGTTTGATACTTTGGATAAGAAAGGACAGAGTAAGTTACAGTATTATGATGAGGAATCTGATACAAATTTATATAGATATTCTGGCTTACAATATTTCAATGTTTTGAACGTGAGAAGTCCTATACTGAATTTCCACCTTTGTTTTATCTTTTGCCAATTTAGCTTCTTGTAACATGGGGTAACATGGTCATCTAGGCGTAGTTTGAAAATGAAGCGAATTGCCGCATTCTGAGCTTTCTGTAAGGTATCCATGTCACTTTCTGTGATATCACTCATATCGGATGAAGCATAATTAAAATATGGCATAATAAGCGCCATTACTAGGTTAGCTTTAGTTTTTTCGGGGAAATCAAAAGCTAAGCGTTTTAATTGATACAGGGCTTTGTAAACTCTTTTACACGTATTCTCAACTTGTTTAGACCAGGATAAGTTTTCATCAATGATCAGTCCTAGGTTACGAACATGGTGCTCGAATAGGAGGCTTTCATCATTCAGAACTATAGAATTTAACAGTGACCGATCCAAGTTATTTAATATACGTCTATTTCCAACTAGAATAACTTTACTCTTAGATGCATTTATTTTAAGGTAGTGCTTAGAACACCATTCTACTAGGCGTTTTAATTCTAAATTAAGTTTTGATATTGTTTCGTTTATAAGGTTTGCTTTGGTCGAAACATAAATCTGTAAGTCATCAGCATAAATCATATATGACACTTCACAGAATGATCCAAAACACCTTCCTATTGAATTTATGAACAATACGAATAAAATTGCTGACATGACTGACCCTTCCGGGACTCCTTCAGAGTTGAGACGCCATTCCGATAGGGTACCATCGGGACTTCTCACTCTCTGTTGTCTATTAGTTAGGTAGGATTCGAACCAGTCTAATTCAATTCCGGAGAAACCAACAGACTCTAGCACAGCTAATAGCAAGTCATGTCGCACGGAGCTGAAAGCTCTGGATAGATCAACCAGCGTTAAGGGGGCGCGGGACTCGAAGCTCAGATCAGCGCCAACCGAGAGATGTCGCTGACTTTCGTGGTTGCTGAGGCTAGTTAATTTTTCGCACTTGTTATCCGCAAAAGCGCTAGCATCGCTCGGTCCTCTGGACGTTTTTCTCGTCCAGAATTTTGTTGTGTCTGTAACCTCCCCCTCCCGTGTCGGATAACGGAACCTGTTATCAAATCCAGGTTTTGATTTCGCGAAGGCGTTTTTGTGAAGTGCCTACCTACCTGGACTACCATCCCGTTTATGATCTCTCTCCGTGTTGTTCCGAGTTTGAATAGTTGATTTGTTGAGCAATGATCCACCAAGGAAGGACAGGAGTTCGAATGAATACACATGGACGGAAGTAGTTACAGGAGAACAAAACGCCCTTGGAAAGTAAAACGTTTGCAAGTAAGTATAATTATGTTATCTACTTCATCCTAGTACTTAGGTATCTTTTCGCTGCTAGGTACCTATTATTTGAGTAGTCATCAATAATATTCCATCGAAAACTTCTAGTTGTTGAACTTGAAACTGAAACTTTATTTTCGTACTGCTTCACATTTACGAGCTACGTACCTTTCATAGCCGTACTTATGAAATACGTAATTATAAGATTGCATAAAACAATGGTAGGTAGGCTAGTAAGTAGAAATAATTACCTAATTCGTCCTGCTTTTTGCAAGATTATTTTTTTTGAAGGGGCATGACCATTTCGCGGGATAGTCCCACAAAATTGTCATGTTCCCCCAACAAACATTACGTTGTATATAATATTACATTGTATAAATGGCTCTAAATTAGTCATTTAACGGGTAACTTAGATTATGGATTTTTGAATCCTCTTCAAATTAGGACCTTTCATAATGCTAGGATTAATTTGGTGGCCCTGGGCAGAGATGGGCGAATTCTTATTCATGAATACGAATAGGTATAATCGTATTCACATTTTGAATAGGATTTCCCTCGTATTCGTATTTTGAATACGATTTTATGATTTTTTCTATGATTTCCCTAAAAATCGATTGTTTTAAACGATTTTCCCTGAAGATCATAATTTTTAAAATGATTTTCTCCCGAACTCTGGGGATATTTTGTGCAAAAAAAAAAAACCGTACGATTTTCATCGAAAATTTCGTCGAAATTTCTATCTGAATGGTTGTAGGGACTTGGGAGGGGTCTCATTCGATTCGTCGTGAAAAATCCTATAAGAATTGATGAGCGTTTCGAATTTTAACTGATTATTCTGACAATTTTATGGAATAAATACGAACAAAATTCCGGTGAAAATCATAGTTGTTTTTACTGATTTTCAGCGGAAATTACTCGTCGTAGTTTCTATACGGTTGGTTGTAGCGACTGGGGGGTGGTCTCATTCGATTCTGCGTGAAAAATCCAATAAGAATTTGTCAGCATTTCGAATTTTGATTGATTACCTATTTTGACAATGTTAGGCCATAAATATGTCCAGAGTTCGAGAGAAAATCATTTTAAAAAAGTATGATGTTCAACCTATTAAAAAAGATTATACCTACTGGCTAAACATACCATACCAGATGAAATTGTACGTAGGGTGAAACAGATTTGTGTAGCAAACAATGTCTGTAGGTACTAAATATTCTCGAAACTATCACACTCCCTCCAAAAGTCATGACTGATGGAGTTGAATTTCTTTAAATTTTAATTATCAGGGACATGAGTATTCTTCTTTGACGTTAGTGTTGGATTGAATCCTGCAGCTGCCTACTTGACTAATAATATAGGAACATCGTTTTATTCTTAGTATTTCGAACTCGCTGATAAAAATCCTGATTATTCATAATTTTGTTGGTTTGTTGTTTGTATCTCTTCCTACATGTTTATAGTGAAATTATCAATAGAAACCTAAATTTGTTTTGTTTTTGTTTTTTTGCAGGAGTGATTTTACTCAGGATTTTATTTGACTGGAGACTTTTCTGGAGCAAGTCAAGTCAAGAACCAGCACTCAGGACCGTTTGAAAGCAACTTGTCCATCACATTGATAAGACAGTGAAAAGCTGCTCTGTCAAGACAGCATCCTCACCTAAAGTTGTAAAATTAAATTGATTTTTTTAAAAATTCAAATGGTTGGTAATAATCAAGATTTATTGTTTTTGAAGTTTGAGGCTACCTACCTAATGGTCAATAAATCATTTATACTACAAATCGATAATGTTTCTATCATACTTCCTATGCACTTTACTAAGGTAGGTAGTTACCGTGGATTTAATAGTCCGATAATTGGTGATTTAGTATAGCAATAAATAATGGCGTATTATTTAATTTTGAAATTCCCAAAATTACTCATTTTAAGTTCACCTAACACTTTGTATGGTATGGAAGAGTAAAAAATTGAACTTTCATCTATTAGTTTTGCTTGGCAATCCGTCGAAGTTCGCAATATGAACTATGTATGAATAGGTATGTCATACCTATTCAAAGTGAAACACAAAAAAAAAACGAAATAAGCGGTATAATATACCATATTATGGTGTCCTGGCTCCATGGTGGCACCACTATTAGTTCCATGGTGGTACAGAGAATAATTCATGAAAATCCGGAGGTATAATGAGAGTTTTCCCTCAATTTCAAAGCATGGATACAATTAATAAGCTATAAAGGAACCAAAATTTGGAAAAATCGGATATTTTGTCAATATTATCCCCGTTGCTAATTTTCTCTGGTGAAATTCCGGCGACGTAGTGCACAACTAGATATTTTTCCACGTCGAACAAAAAAAAAAACACGAAAATCAGTTGAGAACTTGAGACTTACACCTATGGTTTTCTTGCTCGCGGATTTGGATTCAGAATGGTCTAAAACGGATTAGTGGGTGGTTATTTTTCAATTCTGTTGAGTGTTGTCCTCCTTCAACCCAGATCAATCGCATAAGGACGCCCAAGTCTTACTGTGGTGTCCTAAAAAGGATTTACCAACTAAATTAAACAAAATTAAATTACATATTTTGAATCACTATACTTCGCTCTCTCCAAAAAGTGTAGGTAGGTTGAAATTATGTTGTTTTCAGCATTCCTACTGACGTACTGTAAGGTAAATAATTTACCTTTGCATAATTATTATGCAATAGTAACAGAATATGAATGTCCACAACGCCCTGATTCCGAAAAGTACACACCCTGATGTAGGTCGAGGTTAAATTTTAGGCATACCAACTGAAGGTATAGTCATTGTGGGGGGTTAAATAAATCGATACCTTAAAAGCACAAAAACGCTATGTCGATCCATCTTCCAATTTTTTTTATTTTTATTTTTTTTAATTTCAGAAAAACTCAAATTCAAAATTTGTTAAAGAGTTTAGTGTACCTAGTAAGCCATTATTAAAGGAATTGTGCACTGGTGAAAACTTCTTTTGCGTTTTTCTGAAAACTCCGTTTTTGGTCATAACTCCTTTCTGCTTTAAGGTATCGAAATCATAGTACCAGTTTATGAATTTCTACATCGCCCTGATCCCGAAAATTACTAATTATTTGACATTGTATTGGTACATTTTTAATTTAATTTTTTTTGTACACATACTGATCTTTTAATTATATCAAAATAATAGAAAGGTACCTATATATACCATAAATTTTACATAAAAATAAAAAAATTTTAATTAAAAAAAATCATTCTTTTGGTGGTTAAGGTTGAATTGTTGAGATAGATATTTGAAGGTTGAAACTTTAATCAAGTACTACGCACAGTATCATCCTTACAATGTTTGTATGAATTCGATAAAGCTATGTGCTGCACCCTCACGGGAGACGCGATTCAGGGGACAAGCACATCAGTGAGGTCGTACGGTACGACGTTGCCAGATCCACGCTAATGTTTGCATGGCGATGGGTGGTGAAAGGGGTGGAGGCCCGGTCCAGGGATACAGGGTCCAGGAGTCCATGAATGTTTACTACGATATTGAGATTGAAGGGGTAGAAAAATAACCGCCTTCTTGGTCACCCGTTTCCCGGTGGGTCAGAGGTGCACTGTAGTTCTCCTTACGCCTGCAGGTAGCGCATGAAACCAGGGCCTCTTTTAACGCACTTCTTTCAAAATCACGGAACTTTGTCTTCACGTAATCTCCGTGATTTTACAAGTTAGAATTGTCCTCTTTGAATTTTCAGAGGTTTTAGTCTCCCAAAATCTTCCCTACGAAGAGTTTTTATAAAAAACAAATTTTAATTAAAAAATAAATTTTCTATTTTTTTCAAATTTCAATTTTTTGGACATTTTGGCCCGTATGTATGAAGTATTAATTATTTAATGAATTTAGAAATTTTTTTTGAGAGGAAAAAATGAACACTCACAGAGAAAACGTGAAGATAAGGGAAACCACTGAGTCCCGCGCCCCCTTAAGATAGTGATGTTCCGCTCATCCATATTTTTCCTTATGTCGTCAGTGACTCTAATTAGAGCTGTTTCTGTACTGAAGTTGCGCTTATAACCCGACTGACGTGTATCAATTAAATTATTAATATCTACATATTCAAACATCATTTCATACACTATACGATCAAGAATTTTTCCAGGAACCGTCAGAGTATTTATAGCACGGTATTCATTCAGCTCTTTAGGGTCGTTTGTTTTGGGGATAGGCACTATCATGGATAGTTTCCATGTTTCAGGATATTTGCCAAGTTGTAGGGACGAATTATATATGTTAACTAATACAGGTAGTACAGAAGTTCCTAGTAATTTCAAGAATTGTGCAGATACTCCATCATAACCAACTGATTTAGACGTTATACGCTTTAGTGCCCTTTCAACCATGTCAGCAGTAATTTCTGTGAATGAGAATTTGTTAGAGCAGAATTCAGCTGCACTTTTATATTCGCTTATTATCTCTTTTGGGACAACACTATTTCGGGAGTGACAGAAATAATCATTCAAATCGTCTGGACAGAAGTTTAGTTTTTTCACCTGTGAACGACTAGATCCTATCCCATAGTCTTTCAAAACTTTCCACAATTTAGCAGGGTCATGTATTTGAGGGAAAAGCTTATGGAAAAATTTAAACTTTTCATTTCTGATTTTCTGTTTGACTTTATTTCTTAATTTCTGGTACTGGTTATCGGAGGGATATAGAGGGGATAGGCGTGACAAGTGAGCTAAAAGGCGTGATAGAATGTTGTTAAGAGGGATAGACATTTGAAAGGAAGAATACACAGGTGATAGGAGGAACAGACATTTGACAGCTGAAAGATGTCAGGCTTTTAATAGGAGGGGTAGACAGTTGTTAGGTGGATCTGCATATATGATAGACGTAATGTACTGTTGAAAGGCGAGATAGACTGATGATGGGCATGATAGACTGTTGAAGGTAGTGATACTGACCATAAGCGTGATAAGACTACTGACGAGCTTTGTTAGACTGTTGATTACCTGACTCCCGCTGCCGGTATTCGTCGGCCGCTCGTCGTCGACGGAGGAGCCCGGAAGGAGAGCGGAGGCGACGAGCGTCGTTTCCGCGAGACGTCGCGTCTGCGCCACGTTCTCGATCACCATCCCCGGCCGCTCCGACTCCGGCTTCCGCGCTGCTCGCTGCTTTTTCGCTCGCGTCCGCAGCGCCTGCAACACACCGACGAAAAACCGTCTGAGAACCTCCTCCAGGTACATACAGTGGAAGGAGATGATATTCTAGGGGTGTGTCGGTCCAGGTATTTCCCTGGAACGGTTCCAACGGTTACGGTGACAAAGATGTAACCGTTCCAAATTACCGGTACAGTTCCATTACTGGTACAGGCGATCAAATCCCACTCACATGGCATGGATAAAACAGGCAGTCAAATCCCTATCGCCCTTCTTCGATGCTTATGATCTCAACTTGCAATACAATAGCATCATTTTCCTTGACAAGTCGCTAAAAGGAAGGAATTTGAACAAGTGTTACAAAAGAGGCAATTTATTATAAATAATAGTTACCAAACAATTCAAGGAAAGAATAATGACGTTGCAGTTCAAGAACTTAACATGACAATAATAAATTAATAAAACTGGAGACAACTTCCATGCTAACCAGTCCAGAAGATAACTTTCCGCTCAAGAGCCATTCACAGTCCATGGAAGTAGTAAGGGCGCTTCCAGGTACAACATGGAACAGAACTGAGATCAAGATCCATGCTTACCGGTCCAGAGCCATTGAACCATTCTCTATGATATCTTATCGGTCCAGTTCCATCCTTACCGGTCCAGTTCCATCCTCACCAATCAGAGTGATCAGATTGATGAGATGATTGATCAGATCATTCTGATTGGTGAGGATGGAACTGGACCGATGGAAAAGATTATCTTCCCGGTCCAGTGCCATTTCAAGATGTCTTATCAGTCCGTGGAACTGGACCGGTAAGGGTCGAGTTTTTGTCACTGCGTGGAACAGTTCCAACCTGATACTCGGTTCCACAGTCCCGGTATGGCTGTACCGACACACCTCTATGATATTCCAATGTTATCTTAAATGATGAAAGATAATGTATTGTATTAAATTTCTGAATTTATTGTAAAATAAGAGAAACATATTGTTTAGTAATGCATGCATTCCAGGGGACGTCCTATTGGATAAGCATTAGATCAGTTAAACCAGTTGGTAAGCGATAAAACTGTTTCACTCGATGTAATTTATTCATTACTTTAGGCAAGAAATACTGACCCCCCCCCCACCATTATCCACCTTAACATTTCTAGCGGCATGGGAGCCTCGAATCTGAAGAGCATTTTAAAATCCATGATCTACGATACCCAACATGCGAATTCGAGTTAACCCCCCCCCTCCCCAACGCCAACAATGGTGCCAGTCTGGCACCAAAGCGGAAATACGTCGTAACATTGAACTTTCATCTGTTAGTTTTGGTAGGCAGTCCGTCGAAGTTCACATCCGTACCTATTCAAGGTGAAACACAAAAAAAAAACCACGAAATAAGCAGTTTATGGCATCATGGCACCATGGTGGCACCACTATTAGTTCCATGGTGGTACAGAGAATAATTCATGAAAATTCGGAGGTATAATGAGAATTTTTCCTCAATTTCAAAGCTTGGGTACAATTAGTAAGTAGTAAAGGAACCAAAATATTGAAAAATCGGATATTTTGTGAATATTATCCCCCCACTCACCCCCTCCCCTTGCGAATTTTGGTACTCTGGTAAAATCATGTACAACTCGGAAGTTATTTGAGTCAAACAAAAAAAGAAACACGCAAATCGGTTGGAAATTGAGGCCTGGGCAGAGTTTACAAGATTATGCACGCAAACGCACGTTTTTTAAGCATTAACCCCCCCTTTCCCCCTCTTAAAAAGCAAAATCCAAAATTCCGGCGCCGTAGTGCACAACTAGATAGTATTACGCGTCAAACGAAAAAAGAACCACGAAAATCGTTTGAGAACTAAGGCCTGGGCAGAGTACACAAGATTATGCCCAAAAACGCACGTTTTTCGAGCATTAACCCCCCCTTTCCCCCCTTAAAAGGCAAAATTCGAAATTCCGGCGCCGTAGTGCACAACTAGATAGTTTTCCGCGACGAACAAAAAAAGAACCAGGAAAATCGGTTGAGAACTAAGGCCTGTGCAGAGTACACAAGATTTTGTTACACACACACATACACACATACACACACACACATACACACACACACACACAGACATACACCTATGGTTTTTTTCGCGGATTTGGATTCAGAATGGTCTAAAACGGATTACTGTGTGGTTATTTTTTTTTTCTGTTGAGTGTTGTCCAACTTCACCCCAGATCGATCGCATAAGGACGCCCAAGTCTTACTGTGGGACGTCCTAAAAATACGAAGCAACGAATGCTGTTTCCTTATTTTATCGGGAAATGAAAAGTTCCGTCCTTATACTATGATTTTATCAATAAGGGTGGGTTGATGAGAGCGTCACATGAAATTTTGAAAACAGACAACCAATTTTATGGTCGTCATAAACCCACCAAATCGACAATTTGGTACACCAACAAAGCAAGATATCCATGATATTGCAATCTTGTATGCATTTCAACGGGTTTTAAAGGTCATCTATCAAATAATGACTGTGGAGAAGCCGTGAAATTATTCTGATAAAATTTATCACAGCAACGTCAAACAGTTGAAAGTTAGTACTTCGGGAAGATTTTCCTTTTCCGGAAGGCAATAGTAAATTTTCATTTCGATGCGGGGAGCAATGGTAATATTTCTGGAAGGCAGTTGATGGACGCCCCTTCAAGCACGGACCTCTCGGGTGGCAATCGTACATTTGATTTCTTGGGTTCGGGTGGCAATCGTAGGTACTATTTTCTACTGCTCGGGTGGCAATCGATAAAGACCGACATAACATACATTACAATGAGGGGTGCGCCTTGACTTTTTTTTAGATTTTTAATCGAAAGTAGACTACATCCTGAGAATTTTGGCACCAACCGCGACCTTCTAGCGTGAGTAGATCTGTTTCTATGATTTTTCAAAGTTTCGACCGTTTATGACGTCACGCGCCCCTCTCGCCTGGGCGGGCCCCCTAGCCTACTGTGACGTCATAACCGGTCGAAACTTCAAAAATTCATGGGAAAGGATTTACACATGCTAGAAGGTCGCGATTGGTACCAAAATTCTCAGAATGAGTCTACCTTAGATTAAAAATAACAATAAACAGTTTTTCCTACCCAGGCGCACACCCTATCCTCAGAAACCAGAAACTACACCACACTAAAGAACCCAGTTCTGAGCTGGGTGGGGGAGCAGACTTCCAAGTCCCGAATAAAATAAACTTAATAAGATAAACTTAAATAGATTTAAATGATAAAATTAAATTTCTCCAAATTTTACAGAAATGACTACACTAGATTACAAAATTTAGGGGTGGTCTGGCTGCCTCGTTCTTTCACCACTTTTCTTATGGTATTTGGTGCTCTGAATCCGAATCTGACGTCAGTTTTTTTTCGTTTATGTCGGATTTTCAAGATATAGCTAGTTTTACGATTTTTCTAGTTCTCACTTTTCTTCGTTTTTTAGTGAAAACTCATCTTGCTCAAATCTCCTCAAAAAGTACTCAGACTTATAGGAAATTTCATGTAAAATCCTAATATGTACTTAGTTTTTAAGTAAAACTGTGTTAAACCCCCTATTTTCCACAAAACGTATCAAAAAACACCGGTTCTCAACGTTTTTTCTTCGGGTTTTCCCTTACATTTTGCCACTTGAAAATAAATTAAGGCTAAAAAAAAATTTTCTCGGGCCTTTACTTTGTAGGGGGGACACCCCAGAGGAGAATGAGACCAATCGCAGCCTCCCAAACCCATTAATATCGAAGGAATGAGCTTTTTCATGGCACTGAGATGAAAATTCACAAAAACCGTTAATTAGTTTTTCGAGATAAGTATGTGCGTTCCTAAATCTGTTTTCTTCAAATGGATTTTCCTTTCTTCTACATTTTTTATGCTTGTCACCTATTAAGAGCTAGATCGAAAATAGGTACTCATAGGGGGAGTAAATCACAATTGGGAAACTCTCGTTTTGTTAAGTGATTTTAATTCAGTTTTACAAACGAAACACAATAAACTGCAGAAAAGTTAACGGTGTAAATCTGTTTCATGAAGGCTCAGATGAATCAAAAGTTGGTAAAATGTTTGGTCATTCCTCCAACTCAGAGGTTTCATCGCTGGCATCTATGTAGAGAAAACTTTGCCGCCTGAGGTAAATCTCTTTTTAAGGTCCAACAATAGTCCGCCATCATGTGAACGTCACAATACCCTTTGTACCGTTCTTCCATGGTTTTCATATCTTGCTGGAACCTCTGAGTTGGAGGAATGACCAAACATTTTACCAACTTTTGATTCATCTGAGCCTTCATGAAACAGATTTACACCGTTAACTTTTCTGCAGTTTATTGTGTTTCGTTTGTAAAACTGAATTAAAATCACTTAACAAAACAAGAGTTTCCCAATTGTGATTTACTCCCCCTATGAGTACCTATTTTCGATCTTACTCTTAATAGGTGACAAGTATAAAAAATGTAGAAGAAAGGAAAATCCATTTGAGGAAAACAGATTTAGGAACGCAAAAAAGCGATCTCGAAAAACTAATTAACGGTTTTTGTGAATTTTCAACTCAGTGCCATGAAAAAGCTCATTCCTTCGATATTAATTGGTTTAGGAGGCTGCGATTGGTCTCATTCTCCTCTGGGGTGGGGACCCCTACAAAGTAAAGGCCCGAGAAAATTTTTTTTTAGCCTTAATTTTTTTTTCAAGTGGCAAAATGTAAGGGAAAACCCGAAGAAAAAACGTTGAGAACCGGTGTTTTTTGATACGTTTTGTGGAAAATAGGGGGTTTAACACAGTTTTACTTAAAAACTAAGTACATATTCGGATTCTACATGAAATTTCCTATAAGTCTGAGTACTGTTTGAGGAGATTTGAGCAAGATGAGTGCTCACTAAAAAATGAAGAAAAGTGAGAACTAGAAAATATCTTGAAAATCCGACATAAACAAAAAAAGCTGACGTCAGATTCGGATTCAGAGCACCAAATACCATAAGAAAAGTGGTGAAAGAACGAGGCAGCCAGACCACCCCTAAATTTTGTAATCTAGTGCTATCAAAACCAGGTGTGTGGTGAGGGGAGGATAAAGTGCGGCAGATCCGCAGTTTTCATGGCGTATAATTTTCATGTCGAGCCAGTTGAATATTCTGCCACGGGCGAAATCTGGCTCGACATGAAAATTATACGCCATGAAAACTGCGGATCTGCCGCACTTTATCCTCCCCTCACCACACACCTTGTCAACTAAGAAAGGCAACAAATGACTGTTGATACGAGAATCAAACGAATTTCCAACTGGTTGCTATTGTGAATTTCAAATACTTATTAGGTATCTAATAATTACAGTTCTTCGATACAGGAACCTTCATTATGTGTACATACTACTGAAAAAATTTTCACATGCTTGATAGGATTTTCGGCGGCTTGTTAGGACCAAAGCCTCGGACCTAGAGATAAATTGAGACAGTGTTGTGTTCCCTGTACTTTAGAGCGTAGCCATTGGGCTGTTGACTATACAAACTGTTTAATTAAATTTTGAAAGTAAATTAACTAGATGGGCTCCTTAAGTGCTCAGTTTTTATGTTACTGATATTTAATAAATAAAAATATCATTGTAAAAAAAACATGCTTGATATCCTTGTGATATTAGCCAGCTGAAAACAGTTTTTTTGGTTTATTATTTTCAATAATGAACCTTTGGAATCGACCAAGGAAAAAAAATTTAACAGCAATAGCGCGGTGGGAGGTCTACTTGTTGGTGACTCCAAATAATCACTCAAAACCATGGAAACGGTCCCTCCGTACCGACCAACAAGTAAATCAACTGCGCAGGAGTCAAGCAGTGACAAAGAGGAGACGCTCCATGGAAGAATTAACAGAAACCTACAGGCTGAGGGAGGCTCCACAGAAGAGTTGAAACGTGTACAGGATTAAACATTAAAGAAACTACAGAAACAAGACTCCAAATAATCACCCAAAACGATGGGTGGTGGCATTTTCGTTCTGGCTAGTGTCGGGAACCTGCCATGGTGGGTGGGGCCAGTGGCCGGTCGGGTAACCCCCGGCCGGCACGGGGGGGAGTCGTAAGAGCAATAATGGAAAAATGAGGGTGTCAGCTGTGACCGAGCGAGCTGGAGACGGGACTCGAACCGGTTGCAGGGGCCGTGAGTTCGAGGCCCGCCTCTGCAGCCTATTTTTGGGCGAGTCGGTCGTGGTTTCCCCTCGTCCCAACACAGGGCGGTGAGGCCAATGGGAAGCCATGAGCGAAATCATCAGAACAAATTCTTATCTTCCCTTAGGAAGACAGCTGATGACGTCCGCGACGCCAGGAATGGCAGTCGGACGAAAATCCAACCTGAAATGGTTGTTTAGTTTACTTTACTTTTTACTTTAACGGAAAAACGAAAAATCTTTTTGTTGATCGTAATCTCCTTCGGTTCGTGTAAAAACAAGAGGACCACAAAGATTTTATGGAGATCAGGGCTAGAGGATGTTGAGTTTAGACGGCGCAGAGAAGCTACCTCGCCTTCACGACTGAGCTGTCTTGCGGGTCAGGTATAGCTGCAGCGCCTGCCACGTGAGCCAGGCATCACTTACCAACTGGACCCGTCAGTTGCACGGTCCTCACTGTTAACTACTACTACATCAGACACAAACTGAGATCTGCGCAGAGGAAATTTACGGAAGGAGCCAACGTTAAGGAAGGACAGGGTGAAACAGTTTGCAGATTCTACGAGGAATACCAAACCTCACGTTCTAAGAGAAAGGGTTGGAGTTCTTGTGAAGCAGAAGCTAAACGAATATTCTTCCGAATCCACTGAAAGGAAACAAAACAACAACAGTGGTGATTAGAGAGTTGTGATTAGAGCTCCTAAATTGAAGGAGCAAAAACTTTTCTAAATGTACCTAAATTTGAAATGTTCAAGGATTTTCGAAATTCATCAGTACATGGGTGTTGGGAATTGAAAAACTAAAATATTGCCGCTGGAATCATAATCAAACAATAATTGCCAGAGAAAAATGGGAAAAACCTAACTAAATAAACGGTTTTTCTCATTTTTCTTTAGCAATTGTGAGACGGAAAGCGAAAAGGGACCTCTTGTCGGCGTTCGTCGAAATGGAGTTATTGCTATTTTCTCAATATGTATAGATTTATGAAGAATTTAAGACCAAAAGCATCCTTGTAGCTCAAAAAATGACGAAGCTGCAGTATTTCAGTTTTTAATAACAGAAAAATGGATTTTGAGAAAAAACGACCATAAACTTAAAATGCTACCTTAAATTCTTAAATCGAATTTTCTTATTTAGGTTACTTTCGATTCGATTCAATCTTTCAGGCCTATACACTTGGGTTCTAGAGGGTCCAAGGATCAATAATCGATAGAAAGTGAAAAATCGATGCTTTCGACCTTCTTCCAGTTTTTAGCCTTCTCCTCGAAATCAGCTTTGCCGACAAGAGGTCCCTTTCCGCCTCTTGTCGGCAACTTTGCAATCTCTTGTTTTCAACTCACAATTATTGTTCGTTTTTGGTGATTCCAGCGGCAATCTTTTAATTTTTCAATTCCCTACACCCATGCATTTCAAAAATCATTGAACATTTTAAATTTAGGTACTGTTTGCAGATTAAAAGAATGCGGATGGTTTGTTGGGGAGTCCAAGTGTATTACACAATTCCAAAAACATCGTTCTTCTTCTACCTGCCACTCAGCCAGGAAAATGAGACCGAGGGTTGTTGACTACCGACCGATGATGAAGTGAAAGGATTGATTTAGTACATGCAAAACAAAACAAATACAGAACACTAATAAAAAATAAAACAGGTTCCTTACCATTAGCAAAGTCTCATCAATTAAGTGAATATGCATTCAAAAATAAAATCACGCTTCCAGTAAAGGATGATGCGTCTCTCAAATTATAAAGGCGAGTGGAGGGTAAATAGAAGGGCAAGAAGTGAACTCACATTCGAGATAAAAATCCCTCCTAACAATTGGCAGAGTGGAGGGGCTATCTACCTGATTATGACTCGAGTTGCTTGGATTACGATTACTGAGGCTCGGCCCTTTCCCCAGCGTGACTCAACAGGCTACCGAAGAGTTTGGAACAGGTAGTCGAAAATGTTAGCAGGTGTACCCTTCGGGAAATTGGCTAGCCGCATTATTTCTATCTGCGAAAAGTAGAACTTTTTAGAAGAGTACAACTTTTAAAGTTTGAGCCTCTTCAATTTAGAGAAATACTGGCTCGGAGCGAGGAACGAACGGCGACCGACAATTTATGTAAAAATCGATACTTCTGAAAAAATCGATGTGACGTTTTTAGATTCTTTTCAAAAAGATCGATTCATTTTGAAGGATCTGACTTACATCTAAGGATGTAATTTTCTAATCACTAAGGGAAATTACGTAACCTTATCTAGCTGGTGATAAGAATCACAGACGAGGAATAATCATACCTCATTTTCAAGATCTTCATGGATAAAAAATGCATCTTCACTACTGGATCAAATAGGTACCTACATGAGATAAAAGTCTATAATTTCAATTAATTTCTGCTTTATTGCGAGTTTGCTAGTTATTGAGTTGCGAGTTTGAGGTTATAAACAAAACCTCATTGTTACCATGTGGAAAAAATGCTTTCATGTTTGAAATGTGCCAGTTTTATGGGCTGCCTGGATAAGAATTATGGTTTTAATGAATATGTGCATTGTGAGGTCGAAAATAAGGTAAGCGGAAACACAACTTATTTTAACAAAAGATTCATCGATCGGGTTCCAGTATACCTTCCTCCCTGACATTCACTAATGGTGATAATGGTTTACTACAATCTCTCTAATAATATTTTGGTTTATTATTTTCAATAATAAGCCTTTGGAATCGAGCAAGAAAAAAATAATTTTAACCCCCCCTCAAAATTTGATGTTTTACGTTTCAAGGTACGTAGAATCCGAAAATCGAATAAAAAAATTTCCGTCCGTCCGCCGTCCGCCGTACGCGGCACTTTTCTTAGCAACACTGGACCGATAATCTTATGAACAATCCATCATAAAATGTAGTATATTGTAATATATATATAATAGCTAGATATTTATAACGACTCCACCCCTCAGCACAAGTTCTTTACTTATCGAGGGGTGAACGCATTATGAAGTATTGTGTTGCTTTTGTATATTTTTGTAATTTTTCTTAAATAAATGCATTATAAAAAAAAAAAAAAAAATTTGGTTCAAATTTGGTATATGGGCTCCATTTGGGGTCTAGTTGTGCCGCGAAGATTTTGGTTGATGTAGGTCACTTCTAAGGGGTGAAAATTAAGGGTTGAAATTTTCAAGAGTGCCCTAGCTCGAAAACTCTCGAAATAAAGGTAACATTTTTTCACCAATTTTAAATAGTACAGAATTTTTAAAAATTTTTGAGACCACCCGGAGCTCTGTAGAACAAACCGTTCGGTCCCTACGAGTATTTGAAGGTTTTCCTTCGATAAAACAGAATCATGAGTGTGAATCGCAAAAGAGGTCTAATCGCCGTTCAAATTTTATCTGACTAAAATGCGATCGCTGTTCATTTCTTCGAGTTGTATTCAGTTTTGCCTTCTGCGTAACCAGTAATCAAATTTCCATATCAAGCTTTCTATTTTTCCAATCGAGTGTGAAGCGTTTAGTTCTTTCTAATAAACTTGATTGTGAAGGTGTGAAGCCATTATAGTGTGGTAGGTAGTACCTACCAATAGTTGGTAGGTAAAAAAAATTGGTAGGTAAAACAATGTTTGTAGGTAAAAAACGCTGCAATTCATTGTTCACTGATCAAATCACTGATCAGCTGAGTGAGCTCCGAAGCCATTTTCAATGCTATTGAATGGAAGTGCTCTTCCAGGCGTCTCCAGCATTCGAGGAGATCTTCTTCACTCCTCACATCACTGATCAGCTGAGTGAGCTCCGAAGCCATTTTCAATCCTATTGAATGGAGGTGCTCTTCCAGGCGTCTCCAGCATTCGAGGAGATCTTCTTCACTCCTCACATCACTGATCAGCTGAGTGAGCTCGAAAGCCATTTTCAATCTTATTGAATGGAAGTGCTCTTCCAGGCGTCTCCAGCATTCGAGGAGATCTTCTTCACTCTTCTGATCATTGATCAGCTGAGTGAGCTCCGAAGCCAAATCTTATTGAACGCAGGAGCTGAAATTTGAGAGGGAAGGTCAAGGGAGAATACAGATGGTGGTAGGTGCTATTGATGGAGAACCAGTGATCTATACAGAAGGATGATCTATACATAAAATAATAAACCTTTGAGCAATGATTTGCAGCGTTTTTTACTTCCGAAATATACCAAATTATGCCGTCGAGCGCCTCGAGATTACATCTTGATGAGTCCATAGCTCGAATGAAAAATGGGCGGATGAACTTGTTTGGCATTTTATTAGCAGGATTGGCTGGGAAGGAGGGGGTGGTAGGGTTGATGGAGGGCATTGGAGAGGCTGCACTTTGTATGATTATAAATCAGTTTTCCAAAAGTTCATAAACAAACAGAGAATTATCCGTGGGAAACTCGGGAGCTGAAACGAGGCTCCCACTCACATAATCTGCATTAATGAATCTCGGACCCCAGAGGGAAACGTATTCGAAAGTTCGACTTTTTCCGTTGAATTTCTCTCTTTTTCTCTGATGAACCATAAAGTCGAGTACATACGGGATAGAATCTGATAACGTGTCTACATATGGACAGTACATAGAGCTCGGGCCTTTGTTCGCGTTACCAGCAGTGACAAACAGGGCATGTACGTATTGCACTTGTACATGTGCAGCCCCTCGGCAATGTATACAGTGCATACAAAAGCGGCGAAAACTACTCTTCTTATGAAAGACCGTGCAGGTTGTTTTTTATAACTGAGGGATTCTAAAACAGCTGAAAAACAGAGGGTTTCCGGAAAAAAATCTCAATTCGTTAAAGGTGACTGTTTTTTGAGGTAGGTATAAGCTAAGGATTCAGGGTTCAATTTAAAAGAATTACAGGCGTTGAAAATGATCATTAAATATATTTATTGGAATCTGGAGTGTTTTGGTTTATTATTTTCAATAATGAACCTTTGGAATCGACCAAGAAAAAAAAAATTTTAACACCCCCTCAAAATTTGATGGTTTACGTTTCAAGGTACGTAGAATCCAAAAATCGAATAAAAATTTGGCCGTCCGTCCGCCGTACGCCGTCCGCCGTACGCCGTACGCGGCACTTTTGCCACTTAGCATTGACCGATTTTGATGAAATTTGGTATGTAGGCTCCATTTGGGGTCTAGTTGTGCCCCGAAGCTTTTGGTTGATGTAGGTCACTTCTAAGGGTTCCAAAATCAATTTTGAAAACGCCCTAACTCAAAAAATTTTGATATAAAGGTATTGTTTTCCTTCAATTTAAGATTCTATAGAATTTTTAGAATTTTTTGAGACCACGCGGAGCTCTGTAGGACAAACCGTTCGCTACCTACGAAAATTTAAGGGTTTATATTGAAATATATATATATAAAAAAAAACCCTGTGTTGTTGCCTGTAAAGTCGGTATACGGGCGAAAGTTTCACGTGACAACGACTTTGAGTGGTAAAATAATTTTAATGTTAATATTCATTCGTATAGTAGGAAGAAGGATAAAATAAAATACTTTGTCAAGTTGCACAGAGTAGGTATTTCCCGTAGGTAGTAGGTATTTCCCATGGGTGGGGGGGGGAGTGAGTGCCAGGGAAGGGGGGCGGGGCCGCCCGCCTTTAGGGAGCGCCGAGCTGCACCCCCTCCGTGAGCGGAGCGTAACGCAGTTTCTTGAAGTGTCTCCCGGTAAACCAATTTATAAGACGTTATCACGTCAAAATCAAAACACGAGTGTGAATCGCTAAAGAGGCCTAATCTCCGTTCAAATTAGAGCTGACCGAAATGCGATCGATGGTTGGTGATATTGATTGTTTTTTTTTTTGATTTTTGATTTTTTTTTTTTTGATTTTTGATTTTTTTTTCCTCTTCATAATTGGATGGTTGGTGATTTTGTAGACGAGTGATCTATATAGAAAAATAATAAACCATTGTGTAATAATTTGCAGCGTTTTTGAATAAGTTCAAACATTTCTGGGTTGATTGACGACAATAAGCAATCGATAGGCCTAAGAACGTAATTCCGTCATTGTTTTCTTCTTCAAGCATAACCTAAGCCTTCTGAATAACCTCATCATTCATTAACTTCTTTTTTTAGTTAATTATTTTCAACATCAAACCATTGGAATCGAGCAAGAAAAAGAAATTGTATTCCCCTCATAATTAAATTTTGTTGGTTTACGTTTCAAGGTACGTAAAATCCGAGAATCGAATTCTAAAAAAATCGATCCCTCCATCCCCCCATACGGGGCCCTTTCCTTAGTAACCATGGACAATTTTGATCAAATTTGGTATTTGGGCTCCATTTGGGGACTAGTTGTGCCGCGAAGCTTCTTGTTCATGTCAATGTCAATCTTCTATTTTTAAACATTTTTTAAATTTTAATTCGCTCAGATACTTTAACAAGTTTTTCCAAGAACTAGATCTTCCGATATATTGAACTTATCGTTATATTTTTCCGATATACCGGATTATCGATGTTTAAATCATTTGATTAGTATATCGATATACACTCCTGCTCAAAATTAGCGCACCACCATCCATTTTTTCGTTTGTCTCTTTCCTTCTTCCCTTATAAATTTTGTATCCTGGACTGGCCACCAAGGAGCCTAAACATGAATCCGATAGAGCATGTTTGGGACATGCTGAAAAGAAGAATTCGAGCCAGAGATCCACCATCAGACAATCTTCAGCAGCTGGAAACAGCAGCGAAAGAGGAATGGGACAATATCCCCAGGAAGGTATCCAAAACTTGATTAGAGGCATCGGTCGATAGCTGCAAGCCCTCATCCTAGCTAAAGGAGGTTATACCAAGTAGGTATTGAAAAGCTAAACTGGCTCAATTCAAACCTTTTTTTCAATTTTTATCATTTTACCACAAGAAGTACATTTTTCTATAATTCATTAAAAACATATTTTTTTCTCGAATTTGTGCCTTTTTTGGTTACATTTTTTTCTGAGTTTGCCAACAATGTGTGCAAATAGATAAAAACTTGATAAAGGAAAAAATAAGGGGGCAAACGAAGAAATAGATGGTGGTGCACTAATTTTGAGCAGGAGTATATTTCTTCCAAGATGTTTGTATTGTTTTATAACATTTTATTTCTCCTACCTACTTCAACAAGTTTTTCCAAGTACTAGATCTTCCGATTGGTAGAGTATATCGATATATTTTTTCCGATAAGGCGGTTGTATCGATATTCATTTAAGATATAATATATCTTAAATATATAATATAATATATCAAATGATATTATCGTTTGATTAGTATATCGATATATATCTTTCAACATGATGTTTGTATTGTTCTAAAACATTTTAATCTGCTCACTTACTTCAACAAGTTTTTTCCAAGTACTAGATCTTCCGATTGATTGAGTATATCGATATACCGGATTACCGATATTCATTTACGATGTATCATTTAATTAGTAAGTATATCCATATATCTCATTCAATTTGTCATTTCAGTGAAAATTGCACTGTTAAAAACTGTAATTTGGACCACTGGCCACCGCTGGTTCAACGTAATACAAACTAACAACCAAAAAAATCAAAAAAGGCAACACATAATGAATGCACCGATCAAAGCAGTACAAGAAGCGCTGTTGTAAATAAGAAGGTTACCAAGCTGAACGGAGAACTTACTGCCTACCTACCTAATTCATCAATCAAAAAATACAATCCAAAATGGAAGCTATAAATTGGAAAATGTCTTAGAGGAAACCAAAGTTCAAGTTGAATCGATAAACCTTTGAAATTACTTGTAGGGTTTTGATGTAAACGTTTGAAAATAGAAGATTGACATTGAAAAGACAATGTTCATGTCTTCTCTAAGGAGCTCGAACTGCTTTAGCCGACCAAAATGTGATCGTTGTTTGTCTCTTCGAGTTTTACTCAGTTTTGCGTTTCCCAATTTCTTCTAATTGAGTGTGCAATGGAAAAGTGAGGTAAAAATTACTTCATCCAAAGGGGGTTCATTGGAAACGACAAGTAAATTTTACTCCATCTTACGTACCTTATCGGAAAGGAGTAATTTTTACGTGTAGGGTTTTGGTTTTTTGCCTGTGAAGGGCAAACGGAGATCAGCATGGAGTCGCAGGTTAAGCCGAACATTAGAGGACATCTCGCGGGAGGCATAGATGGAACCCTAGCACATTTCTACCCATTTTACATGCGCGAGACGTGAAATTTACGTCACGTTTTCACTTCAGGGTTAAAAGAAACCAGTTCAAATGTATTTCCCTTTCCAAATGATACTCTCAAGACAGTATTAAAAGTAGTTCAATTACTTCAAAGCTGTTTGACTGATGAAAGTAGCCCAACATTCGCTTGGTATTGAGAGAATGATGAATGAATAGAAATGATCAACTCTTCCTTTTTCAACCCCGTTCGGAGGTAATTCAAACGGTCGCAGTTTTATATGCCGCCCGTACATACGTGGTTTTTAGTACCTTCTGTATCGACCTCCAATTGTAGTCAGTTCAAAAGAATCAGCGACGGGCTCATGTAAAAACGCCATTTAAGGGATCCGTGGATTTACGGCGAGTTCCGGGTAGATTACAAACTGAAAATACGGAGGGAGAACCGGTGATTTGGAATTGAGCCAGTTCGAGCCGAGTTATTGCTTCAGGCAGGTAAAAAGAAAGGAGGGCTGCCAGAGGCTCCCTCACAAAGGGAACTCTTCCGCATGTCAGTCCATTGTGAGAACTATTGACTAATACCTACAAAGTAGTCACCAGTATTTTCAGATAAAAATGTGGAACGCGTTATGTAACTTCGGGGTTTATTAATACGCGAGATTAGGATGGAGAGAAGAAATAGGACAGATAATATCTGAACCAGATATTATCTCGTTTGTCATCGGTGGGACATGATACTTAGGGAAAAAACGCCTCTGTAATTCCAAGTACAAAATTTTCACCATGAAGGAACTTCCTTCCCAGGAAGGTAGAAATATCCTATTCAAGATGTTTGTAAATTATTTTAAACAAGCTAACCTGCAAAAGGCAGGCGAAAACAAATCGCAGATTTGTGAAAAGAAAACCGTAAAACCGTGACATAAAACGTCAACAACAAAATTACATATAAACACCTAATTATCAAATTAGAAAAAAAAGTTGATCACACGGCCTGGAATCGAACCCGGGTCTCCCATGTTCGTGCGACGTACTCTTGGAATTTTATGCATAAATTTAGACAAATACTTAGAATCTAAATATTTATATTAAATATTAATATCTGATTAGTTAGATAGATTTTTAGATTGACAGATATTTAGACAGATAAGTATTTAGATTTTTAGATAGATTATTATTTACTATTTAGATTATTATTTTTTTAAATGTATTTTTTATGAATTAGATCAACCTTAGGAATCGAGCGGAAAAAACGCAGCAAACTATTACACGAAGGAATATTATTTGTCTGTACAGATCACTCGTCACAAAAAACGAAGCTTTGCCGTTGCCACTACGTAACAACCATGTTTTTGCTTCACAATGAAGTTTATTTTGAAGGAATAAACGCTTCACACTCAATTCGAAGACATAGAGAGAGTCTTCATTACGACATTTTAATGGTCCAAGGACGCTAATCTGAGTACAGCTCGAATAAACAATGGCAGTCTGCTCAGCTAGAATTTGAACGGAGAATGATCCTCTTTTGCTATTAAAATTTTTGTTTCTAATTTATACCAAGTCCAACCCTCAAATCCTCATGAGAAGAAACCTATTTGTCCTAAAGAGCTCTGAGTGGTCTGATTTGATTCTAAAAATTCAATTCAATTTTAAATTGGTGAAAAAACAATACCTCATATCGAGAGATTTTGAGCTAGGGCGTTTTGAAAATTTCGATCCTTGTTTTTAACCTCTTAGAAGTGACTGACGTCAACCAAAAGCTTTGGGGCACAACTAGACCCAGAATGGAGCCCATATACCAAATTTCATCAACATTGAGAACCAAGTAAAGTGCTGACTAGGTCCAGTCGGATTTATCAATTCGATTTTGGTTTGCTATTTTCAATAATAAGCCTTTGGAATCGAACAAGAAAAAAAAATTTTAACCCCCCTCAAAATTTGATGTTTTACGTTTCAAGGTACGTAGGATCCGAAAATCGAATGAAAAATCATGAAGTTGAAATTTTCAAGAGTGCCCTAGCTCGAAAACTCTTGAAATAAAGGTATCGTTTTTTCACCAATATTGAATATTATTGAATTTAAAAAAATTTTTGAGATCACCCGGAGCTCTGAAGGACAAACCGTTCGGTCCCTACGAGTACTTAAGGGTTTTCCTTGGATAAAACAGAATCACGAGAGTGAATTACAAAAGAGGTCTAATCTCCGTTCAAATTTAATCTGACTAAAATGCGATCGCTGATCATTTCTTAGATTTGTATTCAGTTTTGCTTTCTGAGCAACCAGTAATCCAATTTCCATATGAAGCTTTCTATTTCTCGAATCGAGAGTGAAGCGTTTAGTTCTTTCTAACAAACTTGATTGTGAAGGTGTGAAGGCAGTATGGTGTGGTAGGTAGTGCCTACCAATGGTTGGTAGGTAAAAAAAAACGTCTGCCAAGTTGGGTGGGCAGTATAGCTTCCTCACTCATTGTAACATGGACGTATAGAATCAGTTGGCGAAAAAATTATGATTCAAAGAGTTATTGAATACCAAAATATTGGCGATAATATGCGGGATAGGGTTGCAGGTATTAATGTTTATAATAGTGTTGTAAATAGTTGTGGTATATAAACCACTGAAATAAAAGAACGAAAGAGTGTAGGTATAAAATAAAACTACGAAGTTATGACGATAATGATTATTATTATTCAATACTAAAACTATAGTAGGTGTACGTATTAGGATTATGGGTATTAATTTGTTATATACTCGTAATTTGAGTTTTGTTTAAAATTAAACGTAGAATTTTATTATTTTATTTAGCGGTCCACCGTCTAGGACCTAACCCACACAATCCCTGAAAATTTCATCGAAATTGGTTGAATAGTTGCGGAGTTTTGGTTGTAACAATAAATTTAAAGTTCGCGCATGCGCAGCGGCTATTGCTTGACCAATTTGATTGAAACTTATAGGGTGTCTCTTAGAAGTTAGTCCCTAACTAACCAAATTTGAGCAAAATCGGTTCATTAGAAACCGAGGTTCCAGGAAATTCACGTTCGCGCATGCGCACTCGCTCCTATTGGTCCGAAGGTGCTGAAATTGATAGGGGACCGTCTAGGACCTAACCCGCACAATCCCTGAAAATTTCATCAAAATCGGACCACAGGTTAGTATAGTTTTGCCCGGGACAAGGATTGACCACAGACAGACCGACAGACAGACAGACACGAAACCAAAATTGTTCGGGAAGCTCTAAAACGCAAAAAGCAAGTGGAAATTTTGATTTTGGAGGACATTTTTTTTTTTCACTTCTTTCACGAATACAAAGCTTCCCTACCTTCGGTAGTGAGGAAGCAAAAGTTGGTAGGTAAAAAAAGCCGCTGCAAATCATTGCCGAAAGGTTTATTATTTTCTGTATAGATCACCCTTCTGTATAGATCCCTCCCTTGCAACCGTAGGTACCTACTACCTACTAGGGCATTTTTGAAAAATTCAACCCTTGATTTCCATTTGATTGGTGGTTGGGGTTAAAATTTTCAAATATTCCCTAGTAGGTAGTAGGTACCTATGGTTGGTAGGGAGGGATCTATATAGAAGGGTGATCTATACAGAAAATAATAAACCTTTGGGCAATGATTTGCAGCGTTTTTAATTCTACGTACTTTGAAACGTAAACCATCGAATTTTTAGGGAAGGGGCTGAAATATTTCTTGTATGATTCTGTCGGTTCATTATTGAAAACGATAAACCATAAATTCTGCCAAGTGGGTGTGGCACATAGCTTTCTCGTATCCATAACCCTGTTGTAAGGATAGCTAATCTCAAAATATTAATCACAAACTACACCTTGCACATTAATTAACCTTAATTAATCACTACACTGTACCTTGCACCTTTGTTGGGGACCATCTACACAGCAACCCATCAATCTCTGACGATTTCATCAAATTCGGATGAAAATGTAGAAGTTATGGCTGTTACAAGGATTTTACGTTCGCGCAGTGGCCACTATTGATCCGGAGATGATGATTTTCATAGGGGACCATCTACACGTCAACCCTCACATTCGGTGATTGTTTCATCGAAATCGGACAATAACTTCGTATAGTTTTGCGCGTTACAAGGATTTCATGACATACAGACATGGAACCAGACCTGGAGTGGAAATTTTGATTTTGGAGAACTTTTTTCTTCCAACCTTGTAAGGTGAAAACAGTGCTTGCTCTTGGTAGATTCAGAAGCAATAGAATAGTTTTGGTTTATTATTTTCATTAATGAACCTTTGGAATCGACCAAGAAAAAAAAATTTTAACACCCCCTCAAAATTTGATGGTTTACGTTTCATGGTACGTAGAATCCAAAAATCGAATAAAAATTTGGCCGTCCGTCCGCCGTCCGCCGTACGCGGCACTTTTGCCACTTAGCATTGACCGATTTTGATGAAATTTGGTATGTAGGCTCCATTTGGGGTCTAGTTGTGCCCCGAAGCTTTTGGTTGATGTAGGTCACTTCTAAGGGTTCCAAAATCAATTTTGAAATTTTGAAAACGCCCTAACTCAAAAAATTTTGATATAAAGGTATTGTTTTTCCTTCAATTTTGGATTCTATAGAATTTTTAGAATTTTTTGAGACCACTCGGAGCTCTGTAGAACAAACCGTTCGCTCCCTACAAAAATTTAAGGGTTTATATTGAAATATAAATATATAAAAATCAAAACACGAGTGTGAATCGCAAAAGAGGCATAATCTCCGTTCAAATTAGAGCTGACCGAAATGCGATCGATGGTTGGTGATTTTGATTTTTTTTTTTTTTTTTCATATTGGATGGTTGGTGATTTTGTAGACGAGTGATCTATATAGAAAAATAATAAACCATTGTGTAATAATTTGCAGCGTTTTTATTTCAATTGGAAAATACCATTTCACGCGGCAATAATTCGGAATTAGCGTAAAATTTCCATTGAGAATAACTGAACAGATATTCTTGTCAAGCCTAGAATCGTATGTGGCCTTCCTGTGCGACGTGGCCTTTATGACATAATTTACCGCGATGGAGGGGATGAAAGACCGTGTTTGTCGGTCTGCATGTCGACCGGACCAGGTCCTACTAACTGAGGCTGAGCTCGTATAACTTGGACCAGTACTGAGGTGATGGTTAGGATTCTTGCAGAATGTGAAGTGTGTCCTCGGACCACGTGGTGAAGGGTCTCTAAGTAACTAAAACTCCATCCTCCCGCCTCATTAACTACCATCGCCCTGGAGGGTGCCCCAAACTGCCACCTGAACCCTAAACAACATCATCTGAGGCCCCTGCAAGCCTCTTCGTCTCTCCCAGAAAGACCTGAAGATCCCCGCACTTCCATGTTTATCATTCCTTCCTCTTTCTACCCATCTCTTTCTCTCTCAAATGACCTGGAGGGGTTGACGAGCCCTCTTTCCAAGCACTCTCGCCTGTCGTTACAACCAACTTCCTTCAACTCCACCTGGTAGTCTCTTTCCTTGGAATCACACATCTCTTGGAATGATTGACAGTCCAACTCCATACTTGAGTAACTCTCTTGCTTTCTCATCATTTGTATGAATATTTCATCATGTCAACTGATCGGGAATGTGGTCAACTGGAATGAACTCCTTTGAAGAGGTTTCCGTAAATGTATTACCATCTTCAGGGCTCGAAGGACGTATTACCTAGGGAGCAATAAAATTAAAATTCGAAAATTATTTTTATGATGAAAAAATTAATTAAACACCAGTTTTCAGGAAAAACTTAAGTCAGAACAGCTGAAAAACCTCTGCCAAGTGGGTGTGGCACATAGCTTCCTCGTATCCATAACCCGATTACATGGGTGATCCGATTCATGGTAGTTAATCTCAAAACCCCAATCTCTTAGTACCTTTCACTACCCTCATAGGGGACCATCTACTCGCTAATCTGGTCAATCCTAGAAAATTTCATCAAATTCGGATGAAAAATGTAAATGTTATGGCTGTTTCAAGGATTTTACGTATGCGCATGCGCAGAGGCTGCTGTAAATTTTGAGGACTTGATTTTCATTGGGGACCATCTACAACCTGATCCGCGTAATCCCTAAAAATGTCATCGAAATCGGGTAGAAAATGTGGAAGTTATGGCTGTTACGAGGAATTCACGTTTGCGCATGCGCAGCGGCTACTATCAGTCCGGGGGTGATGAATTTTATAGGGAACCATCTACAACCCAATCTGCATAATCCCTAAAAATTTCATCGGAATCAGGTAGGAAATGTGGAAGTTATGGCCGTTACAAGGAAATTCACGTTTGCGCATGCGCAGTGGCTACCATCATGCGGAAGGTGATGATTTTCATAGAAGACCATCTAAATACTAAACTGTAACATTCCTGAAAATTTCATTGAAATCGGACGGAAAATGTGGAAGTTATGGCCGTTACAAGGAATTCACGTTCGCGCATGCGCAGCGGCTACTATCAGTCCGGGGGTGATGAATTTTATAGGGAACCATCTACAACCCAATCTGCATAATCCCTAAAAATTTCATCGGAATCAGGTAGGAAATGTGGAAGTTATGGCCGTTACAAGGAAATTCACGTTTGCGCATGCGCAGTGGCTACCATCATGCGGAAGGTAATGATTTTCATAGGGGACCATCTGAATACTAATCTGTAACATCCCTGAAAATTTCATTGAAATCGGATGAGAAAATGTGGAAGTTATGGCCGTTACAAGGAATTCACGTTTGTGCATGCGCAGTCGCTTCTATCAGTCCGGGGATGATGGTTTTCATAAAGGACCGTCTACACACCAACCCGCACAATCCCTGAAAATTTCATTGAAATCGGACAATAACTTCGTATAGTTATGCGCGTTACAAGGAATTCATGACAGACAGACACACAGACACGGAACCAAAATTGTTCAGAAAGGTCTGAAACGCAAAACGCGAGTAAAAATTTTGATTTTGGAGAATTTTTTTTTTCGTCCTTGAAAAGTGAAAACAAAGCTTCCGCTACCTTGGTAGACTCGGAAGCAAAATGGAAAAATATATCCACAGAAGAGAAAGAATGAACCATTACTTGACACGTAGAGTTTCGTTAGATCGATCTGCATATTGGTTGTGAATATTTTATGATCGAGTAAATTTTTTCATCAGTCGTTGAGGGTTGACACCAATATGCTCAATAACTACATGATTGGCCATTGTTTATTGCTTATTTTGGATACGCGGGCTAAATTACATAGTAGCGAAATATTTAGATAATTTCCAACTTCTAAGGAATCAAAGTATGAATATTATTATGTACCTTAGAACATTTAAAACGAAATGTAAAATCATAGACAGTACACAGCACCTACCCAACGGGAAGCTATGTGCCACACCCACTTGGCAGAGTACTCTCTCATTACCTAACTGTTCGATTTTCCTCACATTTGGAAGAATACTTGATAGTTCTGACAACCCAATATAAGATATCCTACCCAACCATATTATGGATGACGAGGAAGCTATGTGCCACACCCACTTGGCAGAGTACTCAATCATCACCTAACTGTTCGATTTTCCTCATATTTGGAAGGATACTTGATAGTTCTGACTACCAAATATAAGATCGCCTACCCAACCATATTAAGGATGACGAGGAAGCTATGTGCCACACCCACTTGGCAGAGTACTCTCTCATTACCTAACTGTACGATTTTCCTCACATTTGGAAGGGTACTTGGTAGTTCTGACAACCCAATATAAGATCGCCTACCCAACCATATTAGGGATGACGAGGAAGCTATGTGCCACACCCACTTGGCAGAGTACTCTCTCATTACCTAACTGTACGATTTTCCTCACATTTGAAAGAATACTTGATAGTTCTGACAACCCAATATAAGATCGCCTACCCAACCATATTATGGATGCCGAGGAAGCTATGTGCCACACCCACTTGGCAGAGTACTCTCTTGTATAGAGAGTAAATAGAGTTTGCTATTGAAATCGGACAATAACTTCGTATAGTTATGCGCGTTACAAGGAATTCATGACAGACAGACACACAGACACGGAACCAAAATTGTTCAGAAAGGTCTGAAACGCAAAACGCGAGTAAAAATTTTGATTTTGGAGAATTTTTTTTTTCGTCCTTGAAAAGTGAAAACAAAGCTTCCGCTACCTTGGTAGACTCGGAAGCAAAATGGAAAAATATATCCACAGAAGAGAAAGAATGAACCATTACTTGACACGTAGAGTTTCGTTAGATCGATCTGCATATTGGTTGTGAATATTTTATGATCGAGTAAATTTTTTCATCAGTCGTTGAGGGTTGACACCAATATGCTCAATAACTACATGATTGGCCATTGTTTATTGCTTATTTTGGATACGCGGGCTAAATTACATAGTAGCGAAATATTTAGATAATTTCCAACTTCTAAGGAATCAAAGTATGAATATTATTATGTACCTTAGAACATTTAAAACGAAATGTAAAATCATAGACAGTACACAGCACCTACCCAACGGGAAGCTATGTGCCACACCCACTTGGCAGAGTACTCTCTCATTACCTAACTGTTCGATTTTCCTCACATTTGGAAGAATACTTGATAGTTCTGACAACCCAATATAAGATATCCTACCCAACCATATTATGGATGACGAGGAAGCTATGTGCCACACCCACTTGGCAGAGTACTCAATCATCACCTAACTGTTCGATTTTCCTCATATTTGGAAGGATACTTGATAGTTCTGACTACCAAATATAAGATCGCCTACCCAACCATATTAAGGATGACGAGGAAGCTATGTGCCACACCCACTTGGCAGAGTACTCTCTCATTACCTAACTGTACGATTTTCCTCACATTTGGAAGGGTACTTGGTAGTTCTGACAACCCAATATAAGATCGCCTACCCAACCATATTAGGGATGACGAGGAAGCTATGTGCCACACCCACTTGGCAGAGTACTCTCTCATTACCTAACTGTACGATTTTCCTCACATTTGAAAGAATACTTGATAGTTCTGACAACCCAATATAAGATCGCCTACCCAACCATATTATGGATGCCGAGGAAGCTATGTGCCACACCCACTTGGCAGAGTACTCTCTTGTATAGAGAGTAAATAGAGTTTGCTATTGAAATCGGACAATAACTTCGTATAGTTATGCGCGTTACAAGGAATTCATGACAGACAGACACACAGACACGGAACCAAAATTGTTCAGAAAGGTCTGAAACGCAAAACGCGAGTAAAAATTTTGATTTTGGAGAATTTTTTTTTTCGTCCTTGAAAAGTGAAAACAAAGCTTCCGCTACCTTGGTAGACTCGGAAGCAAAATGGAAAAATATATCCACAGAAGAGAAAGAATGAACCATTACTTGACACGTAGAGTTTCGTTAGATCGATCTGCATATTGGTTGTGAATATTTTATGATCGAGTAAATTTTTTCATCAGTCGTTGAGGGTTGACACCAATATGCTCAATAACTACATGATTGGCCATTGTTTATTGCTTATTTTGGATACGCGGGCTAAATTACATAGTAGCGAAATATTTAGATAATTTCCAACTTCTAAGGAATCAAAGTATGAATATTATTATGTACCTTAGAACATTTAAAACGAAATGTAAAATCATAGACAGTACACAGCACCTACCCAACGGGAAGCTATGTGCCACACCCACTTGGCAGAGTACTCTCTCATTACCTAACTGTTCGATTTTCCTCACATTTGGAAGAATACTTGATAGTTCTGACAACCCAATATAAGATATCCTACCCAACCATATTATGGATGACGAGGAAGCTATGTGCCACACCCACTTGGCAGAGTACTCAATCATCACCTAACTGTTCGATTTTCCTCATATTTGGAAGGATACTTGATAGTTCTGACTACCAAATATAAGATCGCCTACCCAACCATATTAAGGATGACGAGGAAGCTATGTGCCACACCCACTTGGCAGAGTACTCTCTCATCACCTAACTATTCGATTTTCCTCATATTTGGAAGAGTACTTGATAGTTCTGACAACCCAATATAAGATCGCCTACCCAACCATATTAAGGATGCCGAGGAAGCTATGTGCCACACCCACTTGGCAGAGTACTCTCTCATCACCTAACTGTTCGATTTTCTTCATATTTGGAAGAGTACTTGATAGTTCTGACAACCCAATATAAGATCGCCTACCCAACCATATTAAGGATGACGAGGAAGCTATGTGCTACACCTACTTGGCAGAGTACTCTCTCATTACCTGACTGTTCGATTTTCTTCATATTAGGAAATGTGCTGACAACCCTATTTTCCGAAAGTATCTCCGCCATCCTCTTGAGGGAGCGTTCATATTCCCTGTGCAGGGATCCGTCGCATGCAACAAAATTTGTTGAGTCAGACAATTCATTTACATTTTCCAATATTTAGGGCTCCCTCGTCAATTCTTACATTAAATGTAAGAATTGACGAGGGAGCCCTAAATATTGGAACTCCAGAGAGATGTGCGGCAAACACAATATTTACAAGATCCTCAGAGTTGTGCTGCTAACTCGATAATATTTTATACTCCCGCAGTGGCACTCTTAAGGTCTGCCTTGAGTGATTAATGAGAACTTTACTTGGCAAGGAGAAACTTCTCCCTCTTACCGTAATGACGTAAATAGTCTAAGTACGGGTAATAAATAAGTACCTACTCCAAGTACTACACAGCTTGCTCGGACGTGTAGAACACGGGGAGTGTGGAAAAGGTTTATTTGCACCCTGCAGGTGGAAGACGGGTCTTGGGGGAGTTTAATCTAATCAGAGCCCCTCCACATCGCACCTTATTATTAATCTCTGCCAGGTAAAGTCACTGCGGTACCTGTTCAAAAGACGAAGGGCGGTCGTGAACGAGAGATCTGAATTATTAACCAGCAGTCGATTCAAGACCTCCCGCCAGCTTTGAGATACCTTCTACGTGGTATGAGAAACAGTAATTTCCAATATACACAGCATTCTCTCCCACAAGCGCGTTTGTTCCTCCCTTCCAGGAACCTAATTATCAAAACAAGGACTCAATAGACGTACGTCTCTCAATTTAATAAGCAAGGCTTCTTATCAGGCACAAATAAATCCGTTTGATCATTTCACAACCATCAACTCCTCCTTCAAAATATTAACTAAGGGCGGAATTCACAGTCCCTCCTCAGGACTGAGGCCGGCCTCAAGGTGGCTTTCGAGGAAAGTTTTTACTCATCCGTATTCAGAGTAGCAAGACTTTCGAGGAGAGTCGTGTTTGAGCCGAGGTTGGCCTCAAGGAGGGTTCCCGCCTCCTCAACCTATTCTGAGTTGTTAAATTACGAGGCCACCCTCAAGGCCAGCCTCGAATTTCCTATTCAGGAACGAATTTCGGAGATGAGTCAAGATTTTTCTCGACTTCAAAGAGCTCGAAACCCTCCTTCAGCTGAGGTAGCCTAGAACCTACCTTGAAGTGCTTTTTGTTTTCAAGGTGAGTAGTGTTTCGACTAGTGTTGACAATTGACTAGTGTTTTCGTACCGTTTTATTCAGTTTATTTACATTTTGTTTTTATTCAAACATTTCTGCGATAGGAAAAAGATGGATAATTGGTTAATTTTTGATTGGGACGACCAATAAATATTGTATTCTCTATTCTGCATTTTCAACACTTCTTCAACAAACTCTAGTTGTATAAGGGAAGTCGATGTTTTAAAAGAACTTTAACTTTGTTAAGAGAGAGAAAACCATTAATTTATTGAACATTTTAGGAGTACAGTTGGACTACAGTAGTTGTCGAAAATGTTTTTAAAGAACCATTTTTGATTTCAGTTTGCTATGTAGGTACCTACCTAAGTATGATTGATAAAGTTGTATTTTAATGTTCTTCAAGCCTCCATTTAGATTCAACGGGATTTTTAAAGTTTGTATAATAAATTATTGTAGTACCTACTAATCTCCTTTAAAAAAAATCTCCCTACAAATTCGACCAAACACGATTTTTTCAAATTTTCAACTTCAAAGGAAACTTTTCAACCGGCGTCAGGACAACGGCTCCAATTCTAGTGTACAAAATATTTTACTTATAATCAAAGAACAACAAAACAATCTCACTTATCAGAGATTGATCACAAAATAATAGTGTCTTCCCCAGGAACAATGCTCTTTTATCCAACTACGAAAAATTAAAGATTCGCCATTAAACTGTTTCGAATATATTGAAACATAGTTCGACTCACAATCAGTTACTTCATCATCCCATTTTATGATCAATATGTTGCAGAAGAGAGGGATGATGTGAACTTCCTCGAACCACCATCCAAATAACTGGACACAGTGGAATAAGTATTGCATAGGTATTTGTGAAAAATGAAAGACCTGATGAAAAATGGCTTGTGTTCGAACGTAAATTCTAAGAATTTCGAATTTTTCACAACAAAGGTGAAAACGTTGAAACACATTGATTAACAAATTGCACGTCTTTGAACCAGCGCGCTTTGTACTTCAAGTAGGAAGAATAACAAAAGCAAATTATTTCACAACAGTTTATTAGGATAAAAATATGAAAATATGATTTTACAAAATCCACAATAAAAATATCTTTAAGGTCGGCATCATAAGCGGGATAAACGTCACTGTCTCTTCAAGATACCTTCTGAATTTGAGATGGTACAACTCCCTACACGGTACGATCACATAGAACACGGCAATCGCATATCAATATTTACCTCAAAAGAACTGGAGAACACGCACTGTAATTACAAAATTCGCACTAAATTTATCCGCAATCACATAAAACACGGCCTACAACAGCAAATAGGACAAAAAATGTTTCTACAGAAAAAGAAAAAAGAAGTTGAATTGAAAATGTGAAAAATGTTGAATGAATTTCTCTTATTTTTCACATTTCATCTGTCTCTGTAGAAGCATGGCCAACAAAAACCATCAACATGGAACTACCAATGACCATGGAATAACGAAAAAACATGCTTTTTGCTCGCTCTAGAAGACAGTTCTCTCCCAACCCACCTCGAAGCCACCTTGAGAAAAGTTCGAGTCGAGGCCACCCTCGAGATATGACTGGTTCGACTGTGAATACGAAACCTTCTCCTCGAGATCGATGTCACCTCGACTCGAGTCAAGAAATTTCTTGACTTGAATCGCGACTGTGAATTCCGCCCTAATAATCATTGCACGAAAGCTCCACAAAGATCCACGACCTCTTTTCCGAAATTTCGACGGAATTCAAAACGACCGAAGGCCCAGGAAGTGTCACAGGAAGACGATTGTTTTTCCTCTGATATTCTTACACCGTGTAATTCGTTATTCTGTTCCGAATCTGCCTGGTACTTTTGGTTTACTATTTCAATAATAAACCTTTGGAATCGACCAAGGAAATTTATTTTAACCCCCCCCCCCCATCAAAAACTAGCCGTCCGTCCGCCGTACGCGACACTTTCCTCAGCACTGACCTATTTTGTTGAAATTTAGTATTTGGGCTCCATTTGGGGTCTACCTGTGCCCCGAAGATTTTGGTTGATGTAGTTCACTTCTAAAGGTTGACAAATGACGGTTGAAATTTTGAATACGCCCTAGCTCAACAAAGTTTTGATATAAAGATATTGTTTTTTTCATCAATTTAAGATAGTTTTGAATTTTTAGAGACCACGCGGAGCTCTGTAGGACAACCGTTTGCTCCCTACGAGAACTTAAGGATTGGACTTACGATAAATCAGAAACACGAATGTGAATCGCAAAAGAGACCTAATCTCCGTTCAAATTAAAGCGGATCGATGTTTTTCTTCATGCTGGTTGCTCGTAACAGTGGCAAGGCCGTGTTCTTTGCAGACAAGTGGTTTTAAAGAAAAATAATAAATCTTTGTTTGATAATTTGTAGCGTTTTTGAACTGTGTTCTACCAGTATCCGTGGTGTTTCCGTTTCAAACGGATTTCATTTTGCTTTGTTGAAAGTGTCGGAAAAGAGTGAAAACAGTATAAAAACGCTGCAAATTATCACACAGAGGTTTATTATTTATATATATTTCGGTATATAGGGCTTCTGATGAGCCTTCATTAATTAAAACGCTGCAAATTATTACACAATTGTTTATTGTTTTTCTATATAGATCACTCATCTGCAAAAAACACGGCTTGGCCATTGTTACCACCAACCAAAATGAAGAAAACATCGAGCGCATTTCGGTCAACTATAATTTGAACGGTGTTTGAGCCTCTTTTGCGTTTCACACTCGTGTTTCTGATTTATCGTACGTCCAACCTTTAAATTCTCGTAGGGAGCGAAAAGTTTGTCCTAAAGGGTTCCGCGTGGTCTCAAAAAATTCTAAAAATTCTATAGAATCTTAAATTGAAGGAAAATCAATACCTTCATACCAAAATTTTTTGAATTAAGGCGTTCTCAAAATTTAACAATTCATTTTTCAACCTTAGAAGGGACCTACATCAACCAAAATCTTCAGGCCACAACTAGACCCCAAATGGAGCCTTCATACCAAATTTCATCAAAATCGGTCAGTGCTAAGTGGGGGAAAGTGCCGCATACGGCGGACTTTCTTTGGATTCTAAGTAGGTACCTTGAAACGTAAAACAACAAATTTTGAGGGATGTTAATAAATTTTTTTTCTTCGTCGATTCTAGGTTCATTATTGAAAATAATAAACCAAAACGTGGTTGGAAGCTCTCGGGTAGATTGGTCCGTATTCACGTAACTTCTCCTGCAACTTTCAACTGAGCCGCTGACGGACCACTTGTGTATGTTCATATTGAGAATGTAAGCTTTAAAATGAGATGCTTTATTGAAAGGGGGGTTACGATAACCGGAAAAAGCGGCGGGGAAAGAGGGAGAAATTATGGTGACCCTTCCAAATGAGAGGAAAATCGAACAGTTACTGTGACTACTCTGATAGTCTAGTCTTCAATAGGAAAGTAAAAGGACAGTCTTTGACAGGGCTATGATAGAAGTCTCCAATAAAACTGTGTCATCTCCGATAGAAAGTATCTTAGTTTTCTTAACGTGCACTATTTATCAGAAAAATGTTGCTTATAATTTGTAACTTGGTGCAATAAAACAAGTCAAAAAAAAAAAAATTCTCCGATACGTCAGTCTCTAAGGGTGCTGAGAAGTCTCCCCCTCCCCACCCCCATCCACATAATTATTACTATTTTCATGTTGATAGGATGCCGATTGTGATCAATTAGTACACTAATTAAGATAATATTTTCAGAAAAAGCAGGACAATTGATTTTCAGCCACAAACTCACCCCTCCAACGCAGGACTGTCCCGTCCAAGTTAGGACGTGTGGTCACTTTAAATAGAACAGTCCTAAAACCTCCTACTCCATTGTGGATTCTTCCTTTTTTAGTGACGTAGATCTAGTAAAAACAACTGCAGTTTCGCAAAATGTCACTAGTTTTCACGTTGATAACTCCTTGATGGGTCAGAAACGTCACGACAAAGATTGACACTATCATAAGCACCAAATGAAATTGATAGCAGTTTACAGCCGCAGTACAATACAATATTCCGTCTAGATGGAAATGAAGTTGATCATCGCCCAAGGTTGAAACTAACAACTCGGTGTCCGAGATATATATTAGCAATGATGCATCGACATCTGAATGATGATCTGAAAAATCCTGGGGAGTATACCAGAAGAAAGTATAAAACGAAAATATACTCCTTCTTGATAAAAGTTGGTCCTCAAAAAGTAGAGTCTCTCTTAGTTAGCAAGTATGTGTAAGAATGAATAAATTTAGTAATGTATGTAATTTTAAAAAATTCAAAAAAAGTGATGTGAAGTAAAATTATGTTTTAGGAAAATATATAAAACAGAGATGTAAACAGCTACAAATTCTCCCTCCAATGTTTCCCAAGATGATGGAACTCATTTAATAGCATTACGTCACCCGAGTCCTCCAGCAAAATTAAAACCTCCATCACCACCACGAACTTCTTGTGGCGCACAATCATCATGAACGCTACGACCGCATTATACAGCCTTTTTGATTATTAGACCCCCGGGAATTGTTTACTGTTCCTCGAGTGGAGACTCGAGTTGGAATTGGCAGCGACCCGCATCTCCCTCAGTGCTCGTCAACTCGGCCAATCCTGAGAGCTCGCAGATTCGCGGAAAAACGCAATCAACTTGAAACGAGCTCAAAGGAGGAATGAAGGGAATTCGAACTGTGCAGTCTGTGGATTGGATAATTCTTTGGAGTACGAAAATGAAACGCTGAGAATGAGGAGATACTTAAACGTCAGAACACAGTCGAGGGGTTGTATAAATACGAATATTTGAGAAGGCTCAAGGCTTAGCGAAGGATAAACGTAATGCCAAACTCTACCTGAACAACATCCTGAATGAATCGGAAATTGCTCGCATCAGCGAAAGAATAGAAGGAGAGTCACGACTGCGGGGGTCCAAAACGGCCAGATTTTAGTGAATTATTTTCAATAATTAATGAACCTTTGGAATCGACCAAGGAAACATTTGTTTATCCTCCTTCAAAATTTGTTAGTTTCAATCCATGAACGCTGCAAATTATTACTCAAATGTTTATTATTTTTCTATATAGATCACTCGTCTGCCAAGAACACGGCTTCGCTATTGTTACCACCAACATGAAGAAAAACATCGATCGCATTTCGGTCAGCTAAAATTTGAACGGAGATTAGGCCTCTTTTGCGATTCACACTCGTGTTTCTGATTTATCGTAAGTCCAACCCTTAAATTCTCGTAGGGAGCGAACGGTTTGTCCTACAGAGCTCCGCGTGGTCTCTAAAAATTCAATACTATCTTAAATTGATGGAAAACCAATACCTTTATGTTAAAATTTTTTTGAGCTAGGGAGTTTTCAAAATTTCAACCCTTATTTTTCAACCCCCAAAAGTGACCTAAATCAACCAAAATCTTCATAACTAGACCCCAAATGGAGCCTACATACCAAATTTCATCAAAATCGGTCAATGCTGATATGTGAGCTTGTAAAACATGAAATTTACCACCTAAGTGACTTTTTGACATTTTCATGTCACGAAAACTGAGCAAGTCTTGCTCACGCGACCAATAAATAAATGAAATAGACTCACTGTGTTGCGTAGAGAACAATCAACTGTTTTCTTATTTTGATGCTTGGGTACATGAACTAACAACCTTACTTCACTACCTCGTTGTGTAGTGGTTGACATGAAAATGCCCCAATGTGTTGCAGACTCGTATGCAAGCATTTAAAATTGAGTTTCTTCAAAAGTTGAGATTTCGAATCGAGTGTGAAGCGTTTAGTTCTTTCTAATAAACTTGATTGTGAAGGTGTGAAGTCAGTATGGTGTGGTAGGTAGTACCTACCAATTGTTGGTAGGTAAAAAAAGTTGGTTTGTCAATTTGTATGCATTTTTTCTATGAACTGTCATAATATGTATTGACAGTGGATAATATTATCCTTTTATGTTTTAACTGTAATTTATTCAAAATATTGTTATTATTCTCATCTTTTTTCGAGCAGCAGAGGAACATACCTAGTACTCTCGCATGCTAAAATTTTTTATTATTTCATGTTCAGTTATCCAGTTATAATCAACCTGTAATCTTAGACTGACTGTGATTTTTATGCCTCGTCTGTGATATTGGGAATGACTGTGATTGTGTTTTTATATATATGTGTGTGTGTGTAGCCGCCGTGATAAATGCTTTTGGGAGTTGGTCCGGGGTTCCTGGCCGGCCTGGGGGCGGCCCCCTTGGTGCTTCTTGGGGATGGGTGGTCTGCCTCTATGGTAGACCGCGCTGTTCGTCAGGGCTGCCTCTCCAGAATTGGATTGGTAGCCCCGGGAGCCGCCGTGGTGGGTGGGTCCGGGCCGGTCGGGACGCCTCGGCCGGCACGGTGGCGTTCCAAACACACGTTAGTTCCTAGACAGACCGATCACCTAAGTTCCTAATCCACATATGTTCCTGCTTCACGTCTTTTTATTATTATTTTTTTTTTCACAGTGTTAAATGCTACTTTACTTCATGATACATACCTCAAATTATCAGATTATAACTTACTAAATTTTGAAGATTGTTCTATACTTATCGTAGGATAACAATAAAAAAAAGATATTGAATTTAATATTGAATTGCTAAGTGGGGAAAGTGCCGCGTACGGCGGACGGACGGCCAAATTTTAATTCGATTTTTGGAACCTACGTACCTTGAAACATAAACCAACAAATTATGAGGGGGGTTAGAACAAAATTTTCTTAGTCGATTCCAAATGTTCATTATTGAAAATAATAAACCAAAAGCTCAACTCGAATTCGCATGTTGGGTGTCGACCATGGATTTTAAAATTTTCTTCAAATTCGATGTTCCCATGAAATGTTATGGTGGATAATGGTGAGGGGAGAGGATCACTATTTTTTGCCTAAAATACTAAATAAATATAAAGAAACAGTTTCATGGCTTACCAACTGGTATTAATTGACCTCATGCTTATCCAATGGGACGTCCCCTGGAATGCATGCATTACTAAACAATATGTTTCTTAACGCTTTTTTCTTTTTGTGCCTTAGCAAAGACATAAAATGTCAAAAAGTGCACTTTGCAATAGCTTCGTTATTTTTTGAAAATTCGCTAGTAAAACCAGAGCGAAGCAGAAAGTGGGCGGAGCTGCGGCGGCGGAGCACCTGTGGGCAGCGGGAACCGCGACGGCGGCCGATACGGCGGTTTGAGCGGTCGAAAGTCGGCGAGTGAAGAACCGATGGAGGCGGTGGTGCGGGGAGGGGGATTCAGGGTTTTTGATGAGGTGGTCGGGGGAGGAGGTGCCGATGGGTTCATCCCGCCTCTCTCTAACACCCCTATTCCGATATGACCTCCCCCTCCGCCCCATCACACCGCCTCCGCCGTCATTATTTCCATCACCGCGGCCGCCGCATTATCAGCCGATACCCCATCGTGTGACGGCGGCCGAAGCGTCTCAAATCACTTCCGATAATCGTTTCGAACCTGTCGAGTCGCCATTTCGCGAGTGAATTTCAATCGGGCGAACAATGGACCCCCCCCCCCTCCACCCGCCTGATCAATGGAAACAATAATCAGCACCTATCATCCTCAGATCCCCGCAATGGCTTGTCTCTCGAAGATTAACAACATAGCTTCCTCACTACCGACGGTAGTGAGGCTTCGTGGTTTCTCGTATATCACGGCGTAACCCCACGACCGCCCAGGGATCGCATGGTGGGTCTCATCAGACTAGAGGTGTGTAAGACAAGGTCATTCGGCGGATTCGAATCCCAAACGGTCACTCATTACAGAGACCAGGTCTTTTGAATCCGTTCACCCGTTCATTAAGTTCACACACATGACAAACAACTATAAAACTTGCCTTTATTTAAAGAGCTCTGGACCACGGGTTCCAAAACCCCTTCCCTGCCAAGAGGTGGCAACGTTGCAAGGTGCTCACCTTGGGGTCTCAACCCTTCGCGGTCACAACCCTTCGCGGTCAAAACCCATCATCCCTCTTCCTTCTTCCTCTTCTATCAACATACAATTTAATTATTTATCGTTCGGTGAACATTTTTTGTAATTTAAATTCGTAACGTACTAATTATTCTGATGAAAATGAGTCCAAATTTCCTGTAATTCGGTGAAGAGGGCGTAATTCGTTTGGGTGGATTGGCCGGGAGAGGGCTGCTGAGTTTTAATCGTACCTGCCTCGAGTTTATACTCGATATGTTCAATTTTTCTCGCTGATCACGATTTTGGTGATGGGATCGAAATAATTTGTGAATCAAGTGTGCATTTGCAGAAGAGGGTAAACTGTTGGGGGGTTTGGGGGGGTTCACGGGTGGAGGGGTCGCGCAGGTATACCTCGACCTTCTGCTGGGGCTCGGATTCTTGCAGCGATGCCGAACCTTCGGGGCCTTCAAAAATCCCAGAGCTCTTTAAATAAAGGCAAGAGTATAACCGGTCAGAAGTAAAAAAAACGAGCGAGTCGGTAAACCGAACGAGTCGGAACGTTGTAACCAAACAAACAACGTCCATAAGGATCCAAATCGAGACTCGAAAAACAGCTGAGTTGAAAAACCGAATGAGTCGGAATTGGTCAGAGTAGGTGAGGAGGCGATTTGAATGAATCGAATTAGCTAAAAGACAAAAACGAATGAAATATGAATCAGTCTTTGAGTGTTTTTGGTCTTTCAGTTTTGTCTTTTGGTTTATTATTTTCAATAATGAACCTTTGGAATCGACCTAGAAAAAAAAAATTTTAACACCCCCTCAAAATGTGATGGTTTACGTTTCAAGTTACGTAGAATCCAAAAATCGAATAAAAATTTGGCCGTCCGTCCGCCGTACGCGGCACTTTTGCCACTTAGCATTGACCGATTTTGATGAAATTCGGTAAGTAGGCTCCATTTGGGGTCTAGTTGTGCCCCGAAGCTTTTGGTTGATGTAGGTCACTTCTAAGGGTTCCAAAATCAATTTTGAAATTTTGAAAACGCCCTAACTCAAAAAATTCTGATATAAAGGTATTGTTTTTCCTTCAATTTAAGATTCTATAGAATTTTTTGAGACCACGCGGAGCTCTGTAGGACAAACCGTTCGCTCCCTACGAAAATTTAATGGTTTATATTGAAATATATATATATATATAAATCAAAACACGAGTGTGAATCGCAAAAGAGGCCTAATCTCCGTTCAAATTAGAGCTGACCGAAATGCGATCGATGGTTGGTGATTTTGATTTTTTTTTTCTTCATATTGGATGGTTGGTGATTTTGCAGACGAGTGATCTATATAGAAATGTAATAAACCTTTGTGTAATAATTTGCAGCGTTTTAGCCCTCAGTTCATTCGAACGTGATTCTTCACTTGGAGGTTTTCCTTAGAAAACCACTTCCATCTACTTCTTTCTGTTGACACTTCCATGTAATTTTTAAAAATTCATGATCTATGTACAAAAATGGTTGTACGAGTATATAAATACATTATACGCCCATGTTGCGGGCAATTAATTTTTGTTGGCCTTCTGCCGTTCTCGGAATTTTTTCGGAAATCTCGATTGGTGGGTTGTTGAACGAATGACCGTGTTCATTTTGACAACCCGTTCAGTTCAGACAAGGTCGTTTTGAAGATAAGGTCTTTTCAGTACTTTCACTCCTGACCGACACACCTCTACATCAGACAGTTCCTAGTACTTCAGTTCCTAGTAGGTTCAGTTCGGCTTCGATACGGCCTGACGTGTCCTCAATCCAAGATTCAAGATTCTTTTACAAGCTTTTATTAATCTAGTTTCACTGCCCCGTTCCGTCAGTCTGTCTGTCATTAGTTGAATGGGGTGTGCGCCTGGGTAGGAAAATCTGTTTATTGTTATTTCTAATCTAAACCAGACCTCATTCTGAGAATTTTGACACCAACCGAGACCTTCTAGCGTGAGAAGACCTTTTTCTATGATTTTTCAAAGTTCCGACCGGTTTCGACCACAGTGGGCTGGGGGGTCCCGCCCAGGGAGTCACGAGAGGGGCGCATGACGTCATAAACATTCGAAACTTTGAAAAATCATAGAAAAAGAACTACTCATCCAAAAAGAGAAGAGCTGGTGTCAAAATTGTCAGAATGAGGTCTTCTTTCGATTAACAATTAAAAAAAAAAATTAGGCGCACCCGCCATTTCATCTACTTCCAGGTATCCGATTGAGCTGAAATTTTGCATGCATGTATAAGTCAGATGACAGTGCAATTTTATTCATTTTCGGAGACCATCTTTCAATTCATAGGGGACCATCTGTCGCGAATGCGATTTTTTAGTTTCTTAAGAATTGGCATCAATTTTATATCTGGCATCACGACAGCGAGGTAATAACAATAGAGTTACTACATAACGAAAGGACTTGACGGGGAGAAAATAAATTCGGAATTTGAGGACTGGGTGTGAGAGGAAGTTTTGTCAACTCTGTTTGAAGAATCTGAAAAGCATGATCCCGAAACAAACTGCCTCTCTCAAAGAAATTCAAATAATTCTGAAGAAAGAAGGACATTGGTGCCCAATGAAACGGAATTTTTCGAAGAGGCAGGAATCACCAATCAAGCTACCAACAAACACAAACAGAAACATATTGTTTGGAAACGGAAGAATGAACCATTGAAAAGAATCAGAGTAGCTGTAATTCCTGATGAAATTAAAGTGGCAACAATAGTTAAACATGAAATTAACGAAGAGTCAAATTGCAAAAAATTTAATCTTCAACCGGAGATGGAAAATTTAAACTTTATTACAAGCAAAGACAAGACTTCAAATATTCATTATCCTGAGAGGATCTACTTACAAAGAAATATGACGAAGTCAAGGAATATCCAAGCAGAATATCAGCTTCCAGATTGGAAGAAGCAGAGGAAGAAATTGGAAGATCAACGGACAAAGGACAATAGTACTTATTGAACAACTCTAACATCGTACGATCAGTATCTTTGCATAATATACTCTCGTGCAGTTGAAGGGGTAAGAAACCGAACTGTGAGGACATTTTCGCGCGTGGTAGCGTCGCGAATGCGATTTTTAGTTTCTTAAGAATTGGCATCAAAATTCCATACTAAATTGCAGCGTCGTACATCATGTGATAAAGTTTTGGCCCTAAATTAGTTTCTCACGTTAAGACAACAATATGAAAAAAATTTGAAACACGAGTTGAACACAATTTGCACCTAAAGCAAAATAATAAAATCAAGTTGGATAAAACCCCATTTTTCTATTGTAAAGATACGATACCACCTTCCATTTCTCAAGCTGGGTACACACTAGAACGAGGCAGCGCACGAGGCAAACGGGGCGAGGCGCGGCAAAAATTCTGCCTCGTACGTAGCTTTTTTTAGTCCCGAGGCAACGAATGGAGCCACCGCACGAGGCAGCGATCCATTCCGTACGTTCCAGTTCACAAATACGCATAGAAAAGAGTGAAAAAAGCTCAGTAAAAAAGCCGTGTTTGAATCAGGCGGGTAATCTGTATAGAAAGTCTTTTGAAGAAACTCAATTTTAAATGCTTGCATACGAGTCTGCAACACATTGGGACATTTTCATGTCAACCACTACACTGCCGTGAGAAGGAAGAACGACTCAACTCAAAATTTTCGAAATCCCAGAAATCAGCGTCGAAGTTTTTCTGGAAAACTCGCCATGAATTCACTCCACATCACTCCCGTGACCCCATTTTTTTTCAGACCTCATAATATGAGGAACAACATAATATTATTATGTTGTTCAATCGACTGGTACAATTATTCCTCTTTAGTAAAGAGTCTTTACACACGTACCTTCAGTCGATTCGTGTCATTTGAGTCAAATATCGACAACAATACGAGACGCCTCAACCCGATCTTAAAGCCAACAAAAACAACTCAACGGCGTTATCAGCGAGTTGAGTCTTTTTATCTCCACAAATAAATGGCAAATTTAGCTAAGTTAGGGTGTTTTAATCGAGGAGTTGAGATGTTTTTCCTAAAAATCATGGAGTTGAGACGTTTTTGCTTAAAATTAGGCAATTTTCAAATTACACCCCTAACGATTTCAACCCCTTCCGGGGTGAATTTCGAAATTTTGACTCGTCCATCGGAAAGGTGGGGAGGAAATTAGGGGGGATACATAAAACCCCATTTTCGACCATTTTCGAGTTGAGTCGTTCTTCCTTCACACGGCAGTACACAACAAGGTAGTGAAGTAAAGTTGTTGGTTCATGTACCCAAGCATCAAAATAAGAAAACAGTTGATTGTTCTCTACGCAACACAGTGAGTCTATTTTATTTATTTATTCGTCGCGTGAGCAAGACTTGCTTAGTATTCGTGACGATTTTTCAGTTTATGTGCCAAAGCAAAGACATGAAAATGTCAAAATTTGCCATTTGATCTGAATGGGCATGATGATATTACTGACTCCATCTCATTGGCCACAAAAATTTAGCTTTCAACAAAGTTCTACTATTGACAAAGAATATTTTTCCTAAAATTTGCTTCTTGATCACTTCGACGTCTGCTCCCAGCACTACACTGATCTCCCGCCAGGCATCCTACATGAGAATCAAATTGTGGTAATTTGTGTTGTCCCGACAACACCGGCGGTCTTTCGTACTCTTTCATCAGCGAAATTGACATGTAGTTGTTCCAATTCATAACTATTCAATAATAATAATTGCTGGAAATAAGAGGTCTTCAATGATTGACTCTTACCCTGTGACGTCATACGGTTCATGTAGTCATGTATCCATACCACATGGAGTATCATTGCATTCTCATATGATTATTGTATCTTGTATTATACAATTCAATGTACCCATTCGAATGACATGTTCTTGCTTGTAAGCTTTGAATTATGTAGATTCAATGAAGATTGGCTTAAGCCGAATCATGTAGTTGGTAACATTGTACGCGGCCTTCACAGAATGGATAGTATTCCAATTAAACCTGTGAAATTTAACGAACTCGCTAATTGCGTCAAACATGAGATAAAAACCAGAAAAGCGCAAGGATATGACCTGATCACTGGTCAAGTGTTAAAAGAACTTCCAGAGATAGGATTGCGTAAGCTACTACACCTCATAAATGCAGCCTTTCGATTATATCATGTTCCGCAATCTTGGAAAATTGCTGAAGTGATCATGATATTGAAACCAGGCAAAGAACCTACGGACGTCAAGTCCTATAGACCAATTTCACTGCTTCCAGTTCTCTCCAAGCTGTTTGAGAAGCTACTAAAGAAAAGACTCATAAACATAATAGAAGAAAGGAATTTAATTCCACAACACCAGTTTGGTTTTAGAACAAAACATTCAACGATTGAACCAGTCCATAGGATAACAGAAGTAATTGAAAATGCACTGGAAAATAAACAAGTGTGTAGTGCTGTATTTCTTGATGTGTCACAAGCTTTCGATAAAGTGTGGCACGATGGACAAACAACAAATTGCAAGGGATGTTGCCTAATCAATATTGCCAAATTCTGGAATCTTACCTCAGCAATAGATACTTCAGAATTAAAAACGAAGATGAATACTCAAATCTCAACAAAATTAGAGCAGGTGTCCCGCAGGGAAGTGTTCTTGGACCTCTCTTTACTTGCTATATACACATGATGTTCCTCGCACATTGGGAACAACTATAGCCACATTCGCAGACGATACATCTGTTTTGGCAGTTGCAGACACAGTTGAAACCTCTACAGTAAAGCTACAGGAAGCTACGAATGCTATTGGAGATTGGACTCGAAAATGGCGCCTCAAATTAAACGAAACCAAATCCACTCATGTGAACTTCACCAACAAAAAAATTACAAATATGCCGCTGATATTGAATCAATGCACAGTCCCATATTCCAACTCAGCTAAGTATCTGGGAATGACACTAGATACGAAGCTGAAGTGGAAAGAACACGTCAAAAGAAAAAGGAACAGCTAACAATCAAATTCAGAAAACTGTATTGGCTCCTGGGCCGACATTCACAACTTAGCTTACACGACAAAGTGCTGTTATACAAAACAGTACCTACTTATGCCAATTTGGACCTATGGTATACAGCTATGGGGATGCACAGCTAAAAGTAACATGAAAATTATTCAAACGTTCCAAAATAAGATACTGAGGAGTATTGTGAATGCTACGTGGTACATTCGTAATGATGACCTCCACAAGGACCTCAAAATTGAGACTATTAGCGAGGTAGCAAAAAGATACGCGAGAAACTACGAAAAGAGGCTTCACGCACACACAAACCCAGAAGCCATCCAGCTTCTGGGCAACACTCAAGAAATCCGACGTCTAAAAAGGACCAAGCCACTGGACTTCGGATGCTGAAGTGCAACTTTAATGTAGTGAAAGTCATTGGACTAACACTTGCATGAGAAACACGTAATATATATGTGAAGTAAATATCTAGATAGTTACGTGATGTATAATACCTCAATTGTAACTAGTTGATATATTGACTAATAAACGCTTAAAAAAACGTCTGCCAAGTGGGTGTGGCACATAGGTTCCTCGTATCCATAACCCGATTATATAGATAATCCGATGCATAGTTGTTAATATCAAAACACCAATCTCCAAGTACCTTCCACTACCCTCATAGGGGACCATCTACACGCTAATCTGGACAATCCTAGAAAATTTCATCAAATTCGGATCAAAAATTAAGTGAGTAGATGTATGTGATTGGATAAAAAAAATACTCAGCCTCGGCTGGGATTCGAACCCGGGACCCCTGGGGGACAGTTGAAGTTACGGCTGTTACTAGTAATTCACGTTTGCGCATGCGCAGTCGCTTCTATCTGTCCGGGGATGATGATTTTCATAGGGAACCATCTAAATACTAGTCTGTAACATCCCTGAAAATTTCATAGAAATCGGATGGAAAATGTGGAAGTTATGGCCGTTACAAGGATATTCACGTTTGCGCATGCGCAGTGGCTACTATCGGTCCGAAGGTGGTGATTTTCATAGGGGACCATCTAAATACTAGTCTGTAACATCCCTGAAAATTTCATTGAAATCGGATGGATAATGTAGATGTTATGGCCGTTACAAGGAATTCACGTTTGCGCATGCGCAGTCGCTTCTATCAGTCCGGGGATGATGATTTTCATAGGGGACCGTCTACACACCAACCCGCACAATCCCTGAAAATTTCATAGAAATCGGACAATAACTTCGTATAGTTATGCGCGTTACAAGGAATTCATGACAGACGGACAGACACACAGACAGACAGACAGACAGACAGACAGACAGACAGACAGACAGACACACAGACACGGAACCAAAATTGTTCAGAAAGGTCTAAAACGCAAAACGCGAGTGGAAATTTTGATTTTGGAGAACTTTTTTTTTCGTCCTTGAAAAGTGAAAACAAAGCTTCCGCTACCTTGGTAGACTCGGAAGCAAAAAAAAATTGTACGCAGTCAGCAGCTTGCGCTGCTCCCACTTGGCCTCACCCCACTCCGTCTCCGACCGTCTTACGACTTTGCTTGGTTACGCTCTCTTATTGCTTTTCGTTTCGCTTTTACATTTTGAATCATAATTCGAGTCATTCGATATTTATTGAACAAACTAGTATCAATCATACAGTCACTGTTTCATCTAAATCTTTTCGAATCCCCGAATCCAGACCTTTGTTCAACGGTGAGTTCGTTTCATAATGCACAATGCATGATATATTTGGTATTCTCCGTTTGCACTCAAGTTTGGTGATCTCAAATATTTAGTCTCGCTCGTTGAAGCTTACAGCCGATAATAATAATAATAATAATGACATCTTTATTCAAAATCCTTTTACAAGGCAAGAATGCGTCTAAATAGCTCGTTTCAACACTTCAATCTCTCATCCAACGTCACAAAAATATCTTATTAATCGTCAACATTCACATAATAACTAGGTTCAAAAGTCAGCCCTTCAATTACACAGCAACGATTATACGGCAACAGTCAACGTCATAAAATAACCAATTATATAGAATAAAAACAAATAGTGACTAGATTGTGACTTTTTCGTGATGACTAGATAATTTAAAATTAACCTCAGATAAACAAAGTGGCTAGATGATTGACTTACAGACTAGCGTATCATTCTTGCCTACACATATTCCAGAGCACCTCATATCTAGTTTATAAAAGCAAGCGTGAGTACTGTTATAAATTTCCTCCGCTGCCGATAGATACTCATACTTGACTAAACTACATCTACCCATGTCACACAGTTAAAAGTTTACATGTTCTCTCATATCACTTTACAAGTATTCTTTGATGCTGTAGAAAGGATTCAACGTCAGGAATTTCTTGAGCACTCGTTCAAATTGCATGTATTTCAACTCCCTGATCTTCAATGGGATTGCGTTGTAGAGCTTTAAAGATGTGCGGTGGTACTGGTTCTGTGTTAGAGATAGTCTATTAGAAGGCCGGTCCTTCTGATTCTGTAACGTGAAAATTTATAATTGCCGCCCGCGGTTCTCGGTGCCGCCTCCACTTCTATCGTCCGTCTTGTGGCCTCGTCGCTAACAAGAACTCACGTGCAACGAAATCCTTTGTTCATCTTCAGTTCTTCATCGCTACTGCGAGACCCGCATTCACGCCGCTCTCCTGACAAATTTTATATTTTTTTCCATTGAAAATTTTCATTTTAAAATTACCGTACCGTCATCACCTTAATACTACCGTCATCCAGAAATCACATCAACGATCTGGGTCAAGCATATCGTCTGTGCCGAATATTTTGCCGTTGGTAAGCATTTTTTCCTATTGGATTCTACCAGTACAACTACCTACCTTTTGAAATGAGGACGTCCACTCACCATACTTCCGTTATATTTTTGCTTCCGAGTCTACCAATTTTTTGATAGTTCTCCGAACATCTTCCGACATTTCGCCCAGAAAGTCCGTCTCTTGAAGTCCGTCTTGTGAGTCCTCGTCCGACTCAGCGTCGAGAGACCTCTCCATACCGTACCGGTAGGTTGTGCACATTTTTTTGTTCACAACCGCTTCAAAACCACGAGAGGATAATCAGGAATTTCTTCCGTTTCTCTTAATCAGTTTTAGGTTAGAGCTTAGAACCTGCCGCCGAGGAGTCCTGCCGTGCAGAACTCTACCGATTCAGAGCATCCCGTCCTTCCCGTTCTGATCCACTTAAAGTACCAAAAGGTCTAGGGCTATATCTTTTCGTTTTGTTATTCGACGGCCGATCGAAATTTGTAAGTAGTACCTATAATAATTACCGTATCGTCAAGTCCGAACAAATAGTCCTCAAGTACCTACCGTTTGTGTCGTATCGTGATTATACCTGTGACAGTTCCCCCCTGAAATTTCGTTCTCTTACCGACCAAAAAGATCAATTTAGTTCTAACTTTTATTCTGTCGAATAAAGCTTTTTTTTCTGTAAATTTGTTTGTTTAATTTTTCTCTACCCACTAGCCAGGGTCTTGTCTTGTATTTTTTGTTTATTTGGGTTCATTCCCACTTAAACGAAATCTTAGTCCCTTTTATGTCACAATTCTTACTTCTAACATCATATGAGTGGGAGTCAAAAAATACCCACTGCGCAACGAACCCAATTCGAACCCTACGAAGGACGTTGGAGAAGTGAAACAGGTACCGAGGCACGAATTTTGCCTCGGTAGGTACCCCGTCCACCGTGCCGAATAAACATATTGAATTGTGAGACCTCATTATTCTTATTGATGTCAACCAAACGAGGAAGCCAAAATGCGACTGCGGAATTTTGAGGGTTGATCTCTCCTTAGAGTAACTGTGATAAGTTCTACCTTCCAGTTTGTTAGTTGAGCTGTTCTTCTTAGAACTTTTCTTCGTAGAACCTCGAGGCAAATACGCCTCCCCGAAGGGCGAAAGAAAAAAATAACACGAGCTACTGAGGTAGTGATGTCGTCCCGAACCTGTTTTTCTGACGGAGGTAGAGGTAGGCAGATCGTACAGCCGTTTTTCCCACCATCTACCCGTCTCCTGTCTTCCATCTCCCAGCTTCCATCTCCATCCATCTCCCCGCGTTTAGACTCAGACAGGCGGCAGGTGGTTGAGGCGCTGCGATCCGTCTTTCTTCACCCTCCTCATCGGCTTCTTGCGCATCGCGGATCCACTGCAGTCCTCCGACCCTCTAAAGCAGATTGATGAGCACCGCGTCCCAGGATCCCTCGTGATGCTACCACTTGTTCAGAGGCACCAATGCCATCAGCCTACACGAGCTGTTCATGTCAGCCTCAACAAGAACAGGTCCAATAACGTGTAATCCACGATGTTTTGGCAAAATATTCCTCAGAACCCTCTTTATCAAATTCTTTATCAAGTAGGTAAAATGTTCGCACTAAGTTAAGATGATAGTGCTCAAGTAAGCCTCCACTCACGATTAACTCTTAATTTCCCACTTGTTTAAAAAAATGTTTTTTTCGGAGTTTTGAACTCAAATTTAGATAATATATGAGCAGAAGGTACCTCAAAGGCTCTATACAATCTGTCACCTCAAGAAGGATCTTTCTAAGGGCCACTCTAGCGCTATCTGCATCAGCAAAATCTGTCCATAAACCCAATTTTGATGGAGTAAAAGACGGAAACTTGGGAAAATTCTTGGTGGGATGTTAGGGTCTGCTATTTCCCGTAAAGTACAGAACCAAGGAATAAGGTGAAGAAGATTCACTTCATAGAGGAAGGTGTGCTGCCTTTTCCGAGAAAACCCATCTAATAGAGAAATGAGGGTAGAAGGTACCTCAGAGGCCCTATTACAGTCTTCCATTTCTATTAATTAATATGTTATTATTATTACGTTTTTTTTTTACACAAATTTTCTCTCCATAGTTGGAGTATCAAGGTAGCCCAACGCCTATCAGTTTTAGTTCAAAAATGGATAAACTGTTGCAGGTTAAAAACGGACTTCCAGAAAGATACCTCAGGATATTGAGGGTTAAGGAAAATTGGTCAACTGGCAAGTTGAAAATTAGATACAGAATACAAGTTATACCTGAAAATCAAGCAAATAAGGGTTGGTAGATGCACCAATGTGGAGGCCAGGCATGCCAGTGTACTCCTATTGAGGAAGTGTCAGAGGAATATTCAAATATTTTTTTCTCCGAATCTCCTGAAGCTATCAATTTGAAAATTTTAGGAGTTGTTATAGGTATTATTATGTAACTTTTAGTTAGACAACTTCTGGCAATACTGCATACACAAAAATTACACAAACAACAAACATATTGTTTAGTAATGCATGCATTCCAGGGGACGTCCCATTGGATAAGCATTAGATCAGTTAAACCAGTTGTTAAGTGATAAAGCTGTTTCACTCGATGTAATTTATTCATTACTTTAGGCAAGAAATAGTGACCCCCCCCCCTCACCTTTATCCACCATAACACTTCTAGCGGCATGGGAGCCTCGAATCTGCAGAGCATTTTTAAATCCATGATCTACGATACCCAACATGCGAATTCGAGTTCACCCCCCCCCCACCATCACCTCCCAACGCCAACAATGGTGCCAGTCTGGCACCAAAGCGGAAATACGTCGTAACATTGATCCTTCATATATTAGTTTTAGTAGGTAGTCCGTCGAGGTTCACATCCGTATTCTAGGTGAAATAAAACTGTTTCACTCGATGTAATTTATTTATTACTTTAGGCAAGAAATATTGACCCCCCCCCCCCCCACAATTATCCACCTTAACATTTCTAGCGGCGTGGGAGCCTCGAATCTGCAGAGCATTTTAAAATCCATGATCTACGATACCCAACATGCGAATTCGAGTTCCCCCCCCCCACCACCTCCCCAACGCCAACAATGGTGCCAGTCTGGCACCAAAGCGGAAATACGTCGTAACATTTAACTTTCATCTATTAGTTTTGGTAGGCAGTCCGTCGAAGTTCACATCCGTATTCAAGGTGAAACACAAAAAAAAAACCACGATATAAGCGGTTTATGGCATCATGGCACCATGGTGGCACCACTATTAATTCCATGGTGGTACAGAGAATAATTTATGAAAATTCGGAGGTATAATGAGAGATTTTCCTCAATTTCAAAGCTTGGGTACAATTAGTAAGCAGTAAAGGAACCGAAATATTGAAAAATCGGATATTTTGTGAATATTATCCCCCCACTCACCCCCTCCCCTTGCGAATTTTGGTACTCTGGTAAAATCATGTACAACTCGGAAGTTATTTGAGTCAAACAAAAAAAGAAACACGCAAATCGGTTGGAAATTGAGGCCTGGGCAGAGTTTACAAGATTATGCACGCAAACGCACGTTTTTTAAGCATTAACCCCCCCTTTCCCCCTCTTAAAAAGCAAAATCCAAAATTCCGGCGCCGTAGTGCACAACTAGATAGTATTACGCACGTTTTTCGAGCATTAACCCCCCCCCTTTCCCCCCCTTAAAAGGCAAAATTCGAAATTCCGGCGACGTAGTGCACAACTACGTAGATAGTTTTCCGCGACGAACAAAAAAAGAACCAGGAAAATCGGTTGAGAACTAAGGCCTGTGCAGAGTACACAAGATTTTGTTACACACACACATACACACACACATACACCTATACACACACACACACACACACAGACATACACCTATGGTTTTTTTCGCGGATTTGGATTCAGAATGGTCTAAAACGGATTACTGTGTGGTTATTTTTTTTTTCTGTTGAGTGTTGTCCTCCTTCACCCCAGATCGATCGCATAAGGACGCCCAAGTCTTACTGTGGGACGTCCTAAAAAACGCTAGAGAAATGTTGACTTTAAAAATCAGATCTCTAGAGAGCTTCGGAACAATTCGATCAATCAGTTTTTACGTTGATATTTGATTGCATCTACACGCTTTCTTCATCGTGAACGGGGCTTTCCTGGGCAAGATGATTGAGTAATCCCACTACAGCTGTTCACAGCAAATTTTCCACTCTCCCAGGGAGAGTCTCCCTTTTCAATATTAGTGATACTCAAAGCGATTAGAGCTTCGATTTACAAAAAGCCACCCTTTGGATGCTGGAGGTAATGACTGCTTCATCGCCGTATCAAAGGTGAACTTCACATAGGAAGTATTTGACAGACGTTCCACAGGGGTTTTGATGCACCAGTACAATATCATCATAAGATATGGGAGATCTTTGGTATGGATCAGTGCAACGATATTTAATCGCTTTTGCCCGCTTCCTTCATCGTGCATTGGGCTTTCCTTAGCAACGAGCATAGAGTAAACCCACGTAATTTCACAACAGCTTTTCATGGTGAATTCCCAATATACCTTTTCATTTTTTCCCAGGTCACCCAAGGATTTACGACTAAAAAGTACATGAATTGGAAGAAGATCCCATTGAATTGAAGGATGGGGGTATTATGAAATGAAGGCTGCCGTTCATGAATTGGAAGATAGTCCCCTACGAATTGAAGGATCACCATTAATGCTAAATGGTTTCCATTTGAATTTTGTAGGAACTTTTTTTTTTTTGGTAGGGGGTGAGGAAATTTTTAAGATCCAGGGGTGGACATTGAATCTTTCAAGATACCCGAGGGAACCGCTCGCACGGGTTATGTGGGATTCAAACCCACTAAAACCTCACCTCCTTTTCCCACGTTGGATCTCAGCCTGGAACAGTGCCCAACACATTACTTCAGGCTGAGTCCTGGGAGTCTTCTTAGTTCACTGCTAGGGGCCTGTCCGTGGTTCCCCTCCGCTGCGTCTCCCGTTCACGAAGGATTTTTTGTTCATTATTTTTTCCACATAATCTGCCAAAGTAGTCCAGTTTTTTTTCGCTTTCCAGCATCTTTATCATAACCGCCTCTGGGGTTGTGTCCTGTGAGATCCAACTTTTCCCTTAGGCAGTTCCTCTCCCCTGTCCATCTCATGCATTCGAAGAATGTATGAAATCCGTCATCATCCTTGTTCTTCTGGCAGTTGGGACATTTTGGATACCTCACCTTCCCCATCTTATGTAGGTAGGTATCTTTTTCAACATTAGTGATACTCTTGGGGAGTACAATTCGGGAAAAATAAGGCATTTTTTTTCCTTTGTTCAGCTTGATGTCCCCCTCTGACTGTCAATTCGTATGTTTCCTGTGTGATATTCTAAAACCATATGCAGTTATTACATTTTCGTTATAGAATTTCCATACTAAACTTCGTACATCGTGGAAAAATATCAGGAAAAACGCCAAAACTAGAGTAAGATTAATCAAAATATAATTGCATACGAGCAAGAAAAAATGTGTCAGAATAAAATAAAAAAGAATTTGCGGCAATAAACAGCGGATAAAATATCCAATATTTTCTTCCGTCCCAAAATTCAAAAATTTGATCAACCTTCAATACACCAGCTAACATCGTGGGGGTTTTCCATCGAAGGGGAAATATTCCGAAGGTTTCGGTGTGATTCGTGGGAAAATTTGTTCGATATTCCCGGAAAAATCGGGCTCTCCGAAGCGGAAATACCCCGACTTTTCCGAACCCTCCTCATTATGAGAGCGGAAATATGCAAATTCCCTCCTCCGTCAAAAAAGCACAATAAACCGCGGTAAGCTGATTTCCCAAATACTTTATTGATCCGGCCGGACCTCGTGAGGTATTTTCCACACTCGGCCAGAGACATCAAAATGGGATACAATGAGGGGGTGAGGGATGGAATTCTGTTCTTTGTTTATCGATCGACGGTTTAAACAAAGGAAGGGCTTAAGAGGCGGAGGGAACGAATGAAGTATCAGGAAACGGAACGTTGATAAACCTATAAACCTCAACAATGCACAATGCACTGAGGTATGCACACTTCATGATAACAAAAGTGAGTAAGAATTCATCAGCCAGAATTTTTAAACAATTCTAGGGGGGGGGGGAGCAACATTTCGAAAAATTGTAAAATGTAGAAATATTGCTGGAAATTGGTCTACGCTTGAGTCGGCCGGCTACCACTGACCCAAGATTGGACGGAAATGCGGAGAGGTAGCTCATCTCAACGGGATCTGAGTGACGAGAAGAGTATTTTTCATTCAATTTTTAACCGAGGGGTATATTGATTGTATAATTTTAACGAATCGAGCTATATGCCACACCCACAAGGCTGAATCATATATGACTCTCTAATGTATCGAGTTTCTTAGACATAGCTTTATAGATCAATTTGAAAATTCGCTCATAAACTCATGCTGCATGAATGGACTTTTTGAAGGATCAAGACAAACGTATTTGTGAAGATACACTTTGAATCCAAATTATATGAACTCTAAAGACTACACTAAATAACAAAATTATCTGTTCAGGTTAAGTGACTAAATACTGATAAATGTACTGATGAAAAGAAAATATGTACGAAAAAGAATGCCAGTTATCGTGAAATTATTACACAAAGGTTTATTATTTTTCTATATAGATCACTCGCCTGCAAAGAACATAGCTTTGCCATTGCCACTAATTACCAACTTCATTTTTGCTTAACAATCAAGATGATTATATTTTATACAATTATATTTTTATTCAATTCTTTTCATTCAATTATTCAATTCTGATCAAAAATATTTCTTAAAGACAATTTTTTACGCTTTATTTTGGGGAAATGAAGAGGGGTGTTACCTTTTCGTGAAACACCCTGTATAGTATGTTAGCCTATTGTGAATATTTACCGAAGAATGATAATTTCTTTCATTTTAATACAAAGATATGATATTAATTTTCTTAAAGCTGAATGTAACAACTTTACGAAGCCATTAAACATTATTTTAAAAGCAGACGATGTCCAAGGCCACTCTTACTAGGGCAGCATAAAACGTTATTTTTGTCCAAAATTCAACCCGACGGTTCTGCTATGAGGACTTCATTGTCAGTTTATGGTTTTCTTAACATGGAGTACCGTGAATGCATGTAACTTCGGACAAAATCTAATTTTAGCGGTAAATCGCCTCTACAGCATCCACAGTGCTGGCCGTAGACAGTTCGTTCGTGAGTTTCGTTATCACCTGTAGTTATTGTTCATTTCCCGCTCGTTGGTCCCGCTTGTATTGCTCGGTTGTCGTCCAATAATTGTAAGTATATCATTTTCAATTTATCGTTTTTCTCAGAATGTAGGATACCGCCTTTGGCACGCTTTACTAAGAGGAGTGAAACAACCAAAAATATTTTTAGTTTGTAGGGGATATTGTTATGAAGCGATCTGGCTGATTTCATAGCTCAAATACTATAATTTCCGACTGCAGCAGTATTTACCTATGTACTTTCTTTCACTTTGTGTAGGAAACTTCGGACAATTGGAAAACCTCTCCCAGTGCGGGCTTAACGGGTGTATAACCCAGTTTACCTCGAAAATGCTATCAAGAAGTAAAGATGAAGCTTCTCAGAAAAATGTTGATTGGGGACAATTTATCCTCCCATGTTTCCATCAGAGGAGTAAGACTGTGTGAAGAGAACAACATTGAGTTCGTCTTGTTGCCACCAAATTGCACTCACCGTCTACAGCCGCTTGATGTAGCCTTTTTTGCTCAATTGAAAAGGAAATGGCATGTAGTCATAACTGAGTGGAAGAAAGAAAATCGAGGGGTCCTTCCCAAAAGTGAGTTCCCTGGCATCCTGAAAAAGTCCCTTGACTTGCTGGAAAATAAATCACAGAACCTCATTGCAGGTTTTAGAACAACAGGCATTTTTCCCCTTTCCTCAGAGAAAGTCCTTCAGCAGTTCCCCGAATTCAGGAATCGCAATGAAGATGTGTTGCACATTGAACAAGACCACCCTGCATGGGCATCGTCGTTTGCACTGTTTCTGAAAGACAATGTTAGCCAACAACCGCTCCACTCAAAACTCGAGGGGAAAAAATCAATGTAGCTCCTGGCTCATAGATTTGATCAATTGATAAAAATTGTTCACGCTTGAAAACTTTTAAAAACGCGAATATGTGTCCGAAGTTACAAATTAAGAATGAAATCTTCGGTTTCTATGGGATTTGTATGGGTGTCCGAAATTAGCAGCACGTTGTTGGTAACTTCGGACATTCTTCTTTTTTAAAAAAAAAAAGTCGTAGTTATTCGGCTAACAAATGGTTTTTAGGCTCATTTAGTATAAATTATTTTTTCCAGATTTCTCAACTAGGTTTTAGCTGCTGAAACACAGGAAAAACTGACTAAAGTGCCGAAGTTACACGCATTGACGGTACGTAATGTGAAGCTTCGCACAATACAAGAAATTTTGCTCCGAGGTCGTAGTATTGAAGCTGTGAGGCGCTCCTGGCGGCCTGTTGTTTTCATCGGAATGAAGAACAGTTTCCATCAAAAAGCCTTGCGAGCAGCCGAAGTTTCCGCGGGACCTCATCAAGGTCGAGACTCCGGACAATCGAGGGAGGCAGCGGAGCCTAACGACTGCGGCTCTGAATGGTTGTCACGGCTGCGTCCGTCGGACACAAAGACCCCTTCTGATGTGTCTGATGTGTGTCCAGTGTCGGCCATTGTGGTCGAGGGCGGACAATTGATCAGGGGACCCCGCAGACAGCTGTAGCAGAGCCGGGCTTTTCTCAAGGATTCCGCCCCTCTAAACCTTAAATAAACCCAGAAGTCCTTTGAGAGGATGGGAGGGGAGATGTAGTGACGAGCCGACTTTTACCTACACGAAGGCTGAACAGGTGGTTCTCAACATGGAGAACTGTTCAGTACCTAACTTTTCATTATCTCTCCTGCAGAAAAGTGATGCAACTGTTGATACCGCTGTGAAGAAGGAATTGGTCCTACCATCATTGGGAGAGACTTGAGACGACTCTCACTATAAATCAAGATACCAAGACTTTTCACAGAAAAAAAAATTATAGTCATTTTGGAAAGAAGTGACATAAAAATAAACATACTGTTGGTTTATTATATTCAATAATGAACCATTGGAATCGAGCAAGAAAAAAAATTGACCCCCCCCCCCACACACACTCAAAATTTGATGTTTTACGTTTCAAGGTACGTAGAATCCGAAAATCGAATTTTAAAAAATCCGTCCGCACGCCACAAGCGGCACTTTCTTTAGCAACACTGGAACGATTTGGTTGAAATTTAGTATATGGGCTCCATTTGGGGTCTAGTTGTGCCGCGAAGCTTTTGGTTGATGTCGGTCACTTTTAAGGGGTGAAAATTAAGGGTTGAAGTTTTCAAGAGTGCCCCAGCTCAAAAACTCTCGAAATAGAGGTTTTTTCACCAATATTAAATAGTACTGAATTTAAAAAATTTTTTGAGACCACCCGGAGCTCTGTAGGAAAAACCGTTCGCTCCCTACCGGTACTTGAGTGGTTTCATTCGATAATACACAATCACGAGTGTGAATCACCAAAGAGGTCTAATTTCCGTTCAAATTTTATCTGACTAAAATGCGATCGCTGTTCATTTCTTCGAGTTGTATTCAGTTTGCGTCCTTAGCAACCAGTAATCAAATTTCCATATGAAGGGACCCTATTTTGGTTTATTATTTTCAATAATAAGCCTTTGGAAACGAGCAAGAAAAAAACATTTTAACCCCCCCTCAAAATTTGATGTTTTACGTTTCAAGGTACGTAGAGTCTGAAAATCCAATAAAAAATTTTCCGTCCGTCCGCCATCCGTTTTCTTAGCAACACTGGACCGATTTGGTTCAAATTTAGTATATGGGCTCCATTTGGGGTCTAGTTGTGCCGCGAAGCTTTTGGTTGATGTCAGTCACTTCTAAGGGGTGAAAATTGATGGTTGAAATTTTCAAGAGTGCCCTAGCTCGAAAACTCCCGAAATAAGCGTATCGTTTTTTTTACCAATTTTTAATAGTATTGAATATTTAAGAATTGTTGAGACCACCCAGAGCTCTGCAGAACACGCCGTTCGGTCCCTACGAGTACTTGAAGGTTTTCCTTCGATAAAACAGAATCACGAGTGTGAATCACAAAAGTGGTCTAATCTCCGTTCAAATTTTATCTAACTAAAATGCGATCGCTGTTCATTTCTTCGATTTGTATTCAGTTTTGCTTTCTGAGCAACCAGTAATCAAATTTCCATATGAAGCTTTCTATTTTTCGAATCGAGTGTGAAGCGTTTAGTTCTCTCTAAAAAACTTGATTGTGAAAGTATGAAGGCAGTGTGGTAGGTAGTACCTACCAATGGTTGGTAGGTAAAAAAAACGCTGCGAATCATTGCCCAAAGGTTTATTATTTTCTGTATAGATCACCCTTCTGTATAGATCCCTCCCTACCAACCATAGGTACCTACTACCTACTAGGGCATTTTTGAACATTTCAACCCCAACCACCAACCAAATGAAAATGAAGGGTTAAAATTTTCAAAAATGACCTAGTAGGTAGTAGGTACTTATGGTTGGTAGGGAGGGATCTATACAAAAGGGTGATCTATACAGAAAATAAAAAACCTTTGGGCAATGATTTGCAGAGTTTTGAATCGAGTGTGAATCGTTTATTTCTTCCTAAAAATAGTATAATGTCTTCCTAAAAATAATATACCTCTGATTTAAAAGAACTGTAAACAACATCGATTTAAGTGGATTACATTGACGTTTTTTTGTAAAGTAAAAGATATTTTTCTAATTGAATCATGTGTGCAAGTTTTTAGGTCTGGTATCAATAGTGATCACATATCCCGGTTATCGAGCTCTAGAACAACAGCTATGTCGAATATTTCGCTGCCACGATGCCATACTGAATTTTATCGGCGAAATTCATATGTTCGAGCATTGAAATTTTTATATGACCACAAAATTAATCCCTTTGACTTTCGCTCCGCTGATTCTCTTAAGAAACATTTATTCCATATTTTGCGAAAGGACGTATAATTTTTATGTTTATGTAATTTTAAGAAGTGGGTATAATTTTAATCTTAATTTTATGTTCTTCATGCGTGATTTATTTTGGCGAAAAGCTTAATTATTGAGGTATAAGCGACGTCAGGACTCCACCTGGGAACTCCAGTTCATCTGAACTTAAACCTAGGTGGGCAAAAAGTAATTTTGAATTTTCAAATTAATTCTTTATTTAATTCTGTATTTCAAATTTAATTCTGTATTTAATTCTTACTTTACTAATGCACATTTTCTTTTTTCATTTTGTACATGTAACTAAAGTTTTATATTTTTTATATTTTTTGCCAATAAATAAATAAATAAATAAACGTTGTTGGTTGGCTTGGTTTTTACGAATGTAACCAAAGGATCTTGAAACCTAGGCGAGATTTTGTTACGAACGCGGGCTTTTAGTTGTGACGTGTTCTTCGATTTTTAGATGTTTTCAATTTCTTAATAATAACAATACCTTTGGGACATCAAGAGGTGAATGAAATGTCGAGCAATTTGAAAAGCAGGCCCATAAAGAGCTAAATTAAAACAAAACGAAACAGCAAACCAACAAAACACGGCCAAAGCATATTTCATGTTTCTTGAATTTTAGCCGAAGGCTCCAAGCAGTAACCTCTGGGGGTCCAGGGGGCTTGTATGTGTATTGTATTATACTTGTAAGTAAGATTGTATTGTGTAAGATGTTATTTCTTGAGAGCTAGCAATACGGCCCACCCAACAGGGCATACAACTTTAATCACTTAGGCACGTTTGTATAATAAACTTGTTACTGTCGGTTTATCAATCAATGAACCCGTTCTGATTGGAAGTCGTAAAATTGGTTGATTGGGGGAAGCAAAGGGAAGTTCCGTAACTCAATTAGAAAAAAGGAAGAGAGCAACCGTCTAATTACATCACCGCCCGAAAAGATTTTATGGGTTCCGGATGAAAACACACCCTAATCAAGGAAGAGGGAGGGAGAAACATCCTGGGTTTTCGTACTTGTTGCTTTCCCGAGGATGTCGGGAGGATGAGGGTAGCAAATTAGTGGATAAAGAGGAGATGCAGGCGGGCCAACTTGAAATTTACGAAAGCGCGGAAGAGGTCTGGAAAACAAGGTTGGCAGTGCTGGAGGAAAACGAAAGTTGCGTTGGGAAAGTAGGGTAGAAATTTATGAGAGGGAAATGGAGAAAGAGAGGAGCTCTGCGGTTGTAGATTAGGGTCGGTAACGCAGAGCGCCATCTGCGGGTTGCTTCGCTCTGGATCGTTATGTATTAATATGTCATCTGTGTTTCTGGCAGGTTCATCTTCCCCCGTACTCCACCAGGTGCACTCTCGCTCTATATACCCTTGTGTAATAAATTCGGTACGTTTCGCTTCTTCACTCATCTCTTCCACTGTTGTACAAAGGAAAACTTTCCTAGTGTATTCTTTGTGGGGAAAGTCTTTTGTATGGCCTGGTATCGAACGATATGAAATAAATACCAGTACAATGGATGTTTTGGGACTTGTTTGCTTCCTCACGAGTTCAGGTTAAGGAAACTTAGTATTCAGCATAGAATTAAACGATCGATTATTCCTTATTTATGAACATGAACAATGAAAGACACTAAGGAAAGTCAAAGAAAAACATATTGTTTAGTAATGCATGCATTCCAGGGGACGTCCCATTGGATAAGCATTAGATAAGTTTAACCAGTTGTTAAGTGATAAAACTGTTTCACTCGATGTAATTTATTTATTACTTTAGGCAAGAAATACTGACCCCCCCCCCCCCTCACCATTATCCATCATAACATTTCTAGCGGCAAGGGAGCCTCGAATCTGAAGAGCATTTTAAAATCCATGATCTACGATACCCAACATGCGAATTCGAGTTCCCCCCCCCCCTCCCCCACCACCTCCCCAACGCCAACAATGGTGCCAGTCTGGCACCAAAGCGGAAATACGTCGTAACATTGAACTTTCATCTATTAGTTTTAGTAGGCAGTCCGTCGAATGTCACATCCGTATTCAAGGTGAAACACAAAAAAAAAAAAAAAAAAAAAACACGAAATAAGCGGTTTATGGCATCATGGCACCATGTCCTGGCACCATGGTGGCACCACTATGAGTTCCATGGTGGTACAGAGAATAAATCATGAAAATCCGGAGGTATAATGAGAATTTTTCCTCAATTTCAAAGCTTGGGTACAATTAGTAAGCAGTTAAGTAACCGAAATATTGAAAAATCGGATATTTTGTGAATATTATCCCCCCACTCGCCCCCTCCCCTTGCGAATTTTGGTACTCTGGTAAAATCATGTACAACTCGGAAGTTATTTGAGTCAAACAAAAAAAGAAACACGCAAATCGGTTGGAAATTGAGGCCTGGGCAGAGTTTACAAGATTATGCACGCAAACGCACGTTTTTTAAGCATTAAACCCCCCTTTCCCCCTCTTAAAAAGCAAAATCCAAAATTCCGGCGCCGTAGTGCACAACTAGATAGTATTTCGCGTCGAACGAAAAAAGATCCACGAAAATCGTTTGAGAACTAAGGCCTGGGCAGAGTACACAAGATTTTGTTACACACACACACACACCTACACACACACACAGACATACACCTATGGTTTTTTTTCGCGGATTTGGATTCAGAATAGTCTAAAACGGATTACTGTGTGGTTATTTTTTTTTTTGTGTTTAGTGTTGTCCAACTTTACCCCAGATCGATCGCATAAGGACGCCCAAGTCTTACTGTGGGACGTCCTAAAAAACTCGGCACTTCGCGTTTCGCCAGGGAGACCCCCCTGGACCCCCCAGATGCTATCTACTTGAAGCCTACGGCGTAAATTATTTTAAAACGCTGCAAATTATTACACAATGGTTTATTATTTTTCTCTATTGATCACTCGCCTGCAAAGCCACCAACCATCCAACATGAAGAAAAACATCGATCGCATTTCGGTCAGCAAAAATTTGAACGGAGATTAGGCCTCTTTTGCGATTCACATTCGTGTTTCTGATTTATCGTACTTCCAACACTTGAATTTTCGTAGGGAGCGAACGGTTTGTTCTACAGAGCTCCGCGTGGTCTCAAAAAATTTCAAAAATTCTGTAGAATCTTAAATTGAAGGAAAAACAATACCTTTACATCAAAATGTTTTGAGTTAGGGCGTTTTCAAAATTTCAAAATTCATTTTTCGACCCTTAGAATTGACCTACCTACATCAACCAAAATCTTCGGGGCACAACTAGACCCCAAATGGAGCCTACATACCAAATTTCATCAAAATCGGTCAATGCTAAGTGGGGAAAGTGCCGCGGACTGCGGACGGACGGCCAAATTTTTATTCGATTTTTGGATTCTACGAACCTTGAAACGTAAACCAACAAATTTTGAGGGGGTATTAGAAATTTTTTTTTCTTGGTCGATTCCAAAGGTTCATTATTGAAAATAATAAACCAAAACATGGTTGAGGGAACCACCCTAAATTGTAGAATTATCTAATTAACTCTAAGTGTAACTCAGTGTAATATCTCTCTCCTAAAAATTGAGTTCTTCTGAAATTTACAAAAAAAAAAAAAAAAAAAAAATGAAAATGTGGAAGATGGGTGGAAATAGTACCTTTGTGCTTCAAGGTATCGATATACTTTCTACGATTTGTTTTTGCCTGCATTCAGCAGGCTTTTTAGCTAGTTCTCAATAAAGAGATTCACTCAGTAGGTCACTCACATAGCCGGAAATCCCCAAGGAAAGGGTTAACACTCTCCTCACCGGACAGCCCTTTGTTAAGGGAAGGCTCCGGGGAAGGAGGACCCCTCTTAAATAGCCGCTGGCTCAAGCAAGCGGTACGCAGTCGGGTTAGGAACTTACTGAGTGACTATTGCACTAACGTAAAAAAAACTTGTTCTTATTCAAGAAACCATATTCCCTTAAAAACTTCACCTCTACAAATTTTACCCAAAATTAATTCAACGGCCAGTTTAGGGAATCCTCTTCTAGATCTCAAATCTTTAGATAGTTAAATGGTGAGGCGGATACCTAACCTGGAACAACCGCTTACCTATTTAAAAATTAGGTAAAAAAAGGCCAAATACCTACTGTTCTGTAAGGGCATATAGGTATATTACAAAAATTACATTATCCCAAGGAACATATCACTCATATACCTGGAAAACCCTTCGGGTGGCAATCGTAAATTCTTAGTCGAGGGCAATCGTACTATTTTCTACTGCTCGGGTGGCAATCGATAAAGACCGTAAAAATTGGAGCCAATCGTCTTCATTTCCATTTTAGTGAAGTTTTGGGGGAAAAAAATAATAGCCTCTAAATGTTGAAACATTTTTTCATTGAAATTCGTTTTGGAACTTTCTAAACGAAATCGGAAGTTACATAAATAAAAGAGCTTCTAACTTAGTAGTTCTTACGTTTTTGTTTACGGCTTAACACGAATTTCCTCGTTGTCTGGTAAATTCACTTGAGATAAGCGGTTCAGCGTAACAACCCTCACCGCCAATACAAGCATGGCGGGTTCCTCTGGATTATTCAAGGAAACCCTCCAAAGCCGCGAGGATGTTGAACGTTTTCAATTTTTAAGCGCGAACCTCTCTCGCCACTGCGCACCCTGCTAACGTATTTACCGACGAACGTTGCTCTCATAATGCCAACAAAAGCTTTACTCTTCCGGATAAGATTCCATTTTGCATAGCTCGACCTCCCAAGGCGAACCCGAAAAGATCCCTTTTACTGTCTTACGACCACAAAAGGTTAAGGTATTTCCGCCCTGGTGTATACGAGTAGAACCTTGAGCCGCGAAAATTTCCCGGGTTTCCCACCTGTGAAGGTATTTTGACTGTTTGGGGTAAACCCTCTTTCCCGAATTCCCTTCTGCTTCCGACATAAACGGAGATTTTCAGTGCGTGAAAACCGAGCAATTTGCAGCGAGAATCGACCTCCATTTTTGTGATTGTCTGCTCATTAATGTTGAGAGCGTCTCCGACAAATTACATCAATTTGGACTTAGCTGGACAATTTCTCTGAATGGTGGGACAGTCTACTAGCTTAGTTTTTGCTTTTAAAGGATAAACAACAAAAAGTCCTCCAAAATTACGTTTCAGACCTTCTTCAACAATTTTGGTTTCGTGACTGTTAGTCGGTAACGGCCGAAACTATACATCAAAGTTACTTTCCGATTTTAATCAAATTTCCGAGGATTGTGGAGGTTTGCGAGAAAAATTGTCCCCTATAAAATTAAAGCTCTCGCATTGATAATAGACGTGAAATCCTTAACCCTATTTGGACCATGGTGTCAAGATGTGTCACCGAAAATATCTTAGGAATTCCACAGCTGTCTCAAGGTTCACCAGAATAACTGAATTTAAATTGCAATTTAAAAATTATGGATAGCGCCGAATTTTTTCAACCATTTCTTGAAGTTATTAAGTAAAAGTAAAAAAAAGATGTTATGACAAAAATTTTGAACATTTTTTCAGCGATTTCTTTTGAAATTTTCGTCATAACTCTATTTTGAGACTTTCAATAGCCCACAAAAAATTCTTCTGCCAATTAAATTTGAAATTGTATTTTGACACTTTAAGAAAGCCTTGGAGTTCCTGAGATGTTTTCAGTGACACTAGTGATACCATGGTCTAATTAGGGTTAATAAGCAACACTTCCACAGTGTCCATTCGATTTTGATGGGACTTTCAGCGGTTTTACGGTTGGCTGTGGATTTCTTTATAAAATTTATAGGGAACCGTCCAGAGTCCCAACCACAAAACATGACATTTAGTGTTCATCAAATTCGGAGAGTGGTGGTAGGCACATAGCATTATCCATTATTATTATTTTTTTGTGAGAGAAAAACATTTATTGAACATTTAGGAGTAAAAAAAATTGGACAAGGACTCCAGTAGTTGTTGAAACGAAAGGGATTTGCCAGAAGTTAAAATTGAGTTGCCAAAAATTCAAATTGACTGATGCGAAAAGGTTTTTTTTTTTTTGTGCATGCGTATGTGAGGCGTCAATCTCCTGACAGCCAAACTCAATATTCAATATATTCAATATTCAATTGTGCTATGGATACTAGGAAGCTACGTGCCTCACTTAGCAGACTTTTTTCTGTTAAGAAAGTATGAATTTACAGCAAGCGGTGTCGGATCTTAAAGGACTGGCGCCCAACATCAGGGTCATGGCGCGGTGTGTGGCACGAAGTTACTCGAGTTGGGCATACCAGCAGGTGTATCCCGTGATATCACCACCGGAGGCTGATACCTAACAGGAGGTCGATTCATAGGAGCACTTCCTTTCATCCTCCTTCCTCATCTTCAATTCAATTCATTTATTTGCATTACAGAGATTGCAAATAGTTGCGCACCACATTATTATCAATTGGTAGATAGAGTAATAAAGATAAATGTAGAGATAGATAGATTCGTAGAGTAATACAGAAGAAATAATAAAGAAAAACTTCATAAAAATAAGAAAAATACAGTTTCAAAAGTGGGGGAAAATTACAAATATCCTATCGTAAAATTGATTATGTTGACTGAATGGCTGAGGTATGGTTATGGAGCATTGACATCACTATTCGTTCAATGAGAATGATCGTAGTCTCAACGAGTGCACAATGTAATTTTGGATGGCTCGATATGAGGCAGGGGAACCGAGCGCCAGCAGGTGTTCTTGGGCGCTGAGTGAGATCTAGGCGTTTTATTAATTTATTTTTGTAACGTACTCCCTCCACCTTCGAAGATTATTTTTGGAATTTATTAACAGGGTGTCCAGTTAACTACGTTCCCCCCACTTATTTGATCTAATTGCGGACGGAAAAAAACGGACCAACGCTATTCTTCATAATTTTTTGCAAATACTCGTAATTCAATCCGAATAATGCTCTAACAATTGATGGAGTCCAATCGAGGGAAAAAAGAGTTGAACTGGACATCATGGTAGTTGCTAAAACATCGGGACATTTTTCTTAAGGTGGTGAGAGTAAATCAAGGAAGCATGTGGATCAAAAATGATAAAGATGACCAAAAGAACGGAGGTGGAGGGGAGAGGATGTGGAAGACTACCGTTCTACGACGGTTACTTATTAAGGAAGACACGTCGAAGATAGAAACTTCACTAAAATAAATTCATCACAAACAAGTCTATGAGCTCAGATCATATAACGCTTCAAATTATCACACAACGGTAAATTATTTTTCAGGATCGAACACCTTTCTGCAAAAACACAGTTTTTTATAGGTCGTTCTTTCACTATAGTGGCCAGAACGTTTTGTGGTTATCAAGATGAATGGCGACTACCAACCACAATTCGCAACAAAGTTCTTCCAATGTCATCAACGCAATTTACCAACAGCCGAAAATTCTACAAATATTATAGAAGTATAACTGTATGAACGGTTCTGAGTTTGAGAATATAACAATTGTTCAACCAAATAACAAAGCATTCGACAGTATACATAAAAGAAAACTAGCACGAGAAGAAAATACGTGGATTAATTCAAACTTTTGGTCAACACCAACGATGCACGAAGACCGAGAAAGACCAAACTCCTAGTTAAAATAACCATCAGAGTGAGGTGACAAGATGTGTTTTCACAGTTGCAATATCGAAGATGTGCTTAGGAATATCACAGGGTTGAAATAAGTAGGGCATCAGGCGTGGTTTCTGGTGATAATCTATGACAAATTGATTCACCAACCAACCTATTACACAAATCAACTTTCACAACGCACTCAAAGACCTCTCCTCAACTGCTGCAAAGACTCGCCACGCATCCTACGCTTCCACCTACGAAATAACTCTCCCTGACTTATGAGTTTTCCCAAAGAGGATGATTTCGCTTCCAACTGCCGTCAAAATCGACCGAGCCGTCCTCAGAGATGCTCATCAATCTTTCGTAGAGGAATCTCCCCAATAACCCTTCGGCATCGTTTCTTCCTCCCCTGCGAAAAAAAGCATCCTACACCTCATTTGCAAGTCTTCAAGCTACAAAATGTAAGTTTACGACGACCGGCCCTCCCGACGGTCGATATTCAGAACGAGTTTCATCATTCTTCTTCACGACGTCAACGATATGCAAGTTGAAAGGAACAACATTTAGTTTAAGAAGCTACACAGAAAGCGAGATTGACTGGATGAGAGCGATTAAGCAGGATAACATAAACAACACGTTACGACTGAAAGAATCTCCCAGGTTTTAGTAACCAACCATAGCCTCACGATTCCTCAACTGTAATTGTTCAGACCACCCTACACACCCAAAACCACTACACCCCCCCCTACCCCTACTTCACTACAAAATTCGCAATGGTATTTTCCGCCGCATCAGTGACATAAAATCAAGTCCCGCTAATTCACCACTATATCCTTTTCCGCTTCAACCAAAACTTTCATTTCCCGCACTAGATGCACCAATAAAACCCTTTTCCTCCTGTAAAACTTATATTTTTCTCCTATTTTCCACATTTTCCATCTGAATCCTTGTTTACCTTTTTGAGCAGTGTTACCTTACAATCAACAGGTGGGCTGCCAACTGAAATACTACCCACATTTGCAGTAATGCCAACCTGAGCATCCTTTTTCTTGTTGGTTGTTGTCTAATTTAAATAATTACAGCGTTAAATAATGGGTTGTACCCATATAATTATTATTATTTTGTATTTTTCTTATTCAAGACGACGTTAGTTCATAAAATCAGTGAAAAGTTGTGCAAGTGTGCGTCAGTGCCTCTCCATAAAAAACAGGCCGTTGTGACGTCACGACTTGTTCCTTTGTTCTTGAGTCTGTCTCGTCTTGTCAGCCATTACTAACGTTTTTCCTGGAACTGGCATCAAGTTTTCAAGAAGTTATCCGTGAACATCTACTATCTCTCAAATCAATTATCTCAAGTTTCGCATAAAAATCCCTCAACAACAAAAATTCCTCATGTTACTGGTGCCATGAGACAAAACCACCTGGTCTAGCCTGCACTCATCCCAGTCCTTTTGTTCTTCTCCAGTGCCTAGCTGTGCTTCACTGTCTTGAACTTCTCCCTGGGCTACCTACTGATAAGGCTGACAAGCTTCTACTATAAATGTCTGATGGTCACACTTCTTGGGCTCACTACAACATCTTCATCCATCACATCACTGACTCATGCCTTTTTGCCTATGAACATTCAAGGTGGTCCAAGAAAAATTTATCATACTACTACAACATCTCTTTAATACCTATTTCTTTCTCTTGATACCTTGAGTGTAGGTATTTCCTTACTCAATCCAGTGGCCACGTTAGGTAGGTATCATATCACAAAGTTGTTCCTACTCTCACATGCATGAACAGCATCATTCATAAATAAATTAACGTGTTGTGGAACTCAGTTGTACTTTTTCCATTACACCCTAGTCCAGGTAAATTTTGGTAACAATTTGCAATATCATCTAGTCAAAATTTAGCTAATACAGTCCACTAGTTTATGTAGTAGAAAGTAGGTTTTCTTTTTAAACTTATTCTCACTACAATTCATCGAAGTTTCGCCACTTGGCAATTTTTGCAATTAGTGCAGGAGCATAGCTGTATTCAAAACAGCCTGCCTTGCTCACTACAGTAATGGCTTAAGAAATTATTTCTGACATTGTACAATCAGCGTGAAACGTGATGGCTGTATTAAATGGTTGAAGAAACTGAGATATACCCATGAGTTAAAAGAACTGTAAACAACATTCGTGGTAAGAATTTGTTACACGTCAACTAACAATAATTATTGAGAAAGCAGATTATGATAGGTAGGTAGCGAAGGTAGGGGGCCAAAGTAAAGACATAAAATGTCCCAATGTGTTGCAGACTGGTATGCAAGAGATTTTCAAGTTGTACTCTGTTATAAAGACGTAGGTAAGCAACCAGTAATTTTTGTGTCAGCTTTCGACCAACACTAGACTGGGTACTTCAGAAGACATTTTGAGCTTTATTTAAATTCAAATAGGGTGATTATTGATTATGGGCAAGCGCGCTCTTGCTTATCCCTTTTAGCAAACAATCGACTCTGTATCACCCTCAGTCGTCTTCATGGTTGGCATACCTGCGTGTAGGAGAGTTCCTAACAAATAAGTCAGTCCGTTACAAATGACGTCGCAGCTGTTTCCATCAAAGTCCTGTTTGCTCCACCTCAATAATGTTGTCTTTCAGAATGACGCAGTCTTGTTGTTGAACTTGTGTGCATAATTCGTTTGTGAACATAACGCACCCGTCCTAGAATAGGGGCACAACTCAAAAAACGTGATTTTTGGGAAATTGCGTTTGAAGTTTCAAGCCCATTGGCTTGCGGTTCCACTCAATAGAAACGCACCGCCAACATTTACTATTGCATAACTGTGTACTGTAACATCTGAGCTAATGTTTCATGGCGAGTAAAAGATAATTTGTTGTTTAGGGGCCAAGAGGGGGGTAAATTTTGGTCAAATTTCGATGATATTTCGAGTTGTTACCTTTTTAACCGAACATTCTCTAAGATATTTCGAAATGTTACCTTACCAAATGATACCAAATTATAACTTTCTGAGCCACTAGTAAAGATAATTACTTACTCACTTGTGTTTCCCAACGGAAAATTATTACCCGTTCGTCAACAATAATAATGAACATAACCCAAAATGGTTTGGAATCTTCTATGGCTTCTGCTCTAACTTGTCTCCAGTACTCTGTGCCTCTGCTGGACTGTACTTGGTACAGGAATAGTTGGCTGTCTAGAAGTTTGAACCTAATGGAGAATTTTAATACGTATAATTTCGTCTTCAATAGATTGATTCTTAAAAGAGCCATAGCATAATTATCATGCAAGTTCGACAATCTAACAATCAATCACGACTTTTCTTTTAAAATCCTCCTAATTTTTGGGGCTATAATTTATGAGACATTTCAGTTTTTAAAATCGCCAATTTTACTCTAATAACACAATTTTATTAAACCTCAAATTTTAGGAATTTCAATTTTACCTTAGAAATTTGTAAAAACCCGAATTAAGTAATTGTAAGTACGAGTAAGTAATAATCCAAGTAATCCAAAACAATCAATATCATCAATACAATAAAACATCACAGCAATAATCATCACTACAAAATATTGTAAGTCAAATTTCAGGAAAAATTCGTTGGTATTTGAAAGCTACTAGCTTGTCCGACGGTAACTTTCGGAGAATCCGACCCCCCCCCCCCCAGTGGTGGTGGTCTCGCCGGTACGAAGTCCGAAAACTATCGGAGGTGAGAATGAAGGAAGGAAACAGACGGGAATGAACAGGTGGTAGAAACCCGAAAGCAACAACTTGGAGAGACAAAAAACTTGAAGAGTGACGAGAAATTATTAAAAAGATACGATCGTTTGGAAGGACTCCTCTGGCAGAAAGCCCGCTGCACCATAGTTATACGTTCACCCAATCTCTCTTCTCTTATCAAGGCAATTTTGATGGTGTTGCCCCATTTTCGCCGCCAGTCAGACACAGAAATGAAAAAAAGGAGAAAATACAAGGAAATAAGTGGAAGTTCGGTTGTTCTACGTTACCTATCTTTTAATTACGATTTAAATCGAGAATCCTGTCTGCGGAGAAAATGAAGGTACCTAATCAATTTCGGCATAGATGGCTGAGGTATACTGAGTAGATTTTGATTCATCATTTTCAATAATAAACCTTTGGAATCGACCAAGACAAAATTTTTTACCCCCCCCCCCCTCCACCAAATTTTATTCGTTCACGTTTTAAGGTGCCAACTATGAAACTTTCCTTGGTTACAATGGACCGATTTTCTCTTCCTGAGCAAACTTCCATCTTTACTGCTGAGCTTTTTGCTACACATGAAGCCCTGACTTTGGCATCCACTGACAATAACGGCAATGTAGTAATCTGTTCAGATTCTCTTAGTGCGATCCAAGCCATCAGGAAAGGTGTAAATTCCCACCCACTAGTGAAAGATATGCTTGTTAAAGTGAGCCGAATGATGAACCTTGGGTCCTCTGTGACAATCTGCTGGGTTCCAGGACACATAGGAATTGCCGGAAACGATATTGCTGACCGCAATGCCACTGATGCCAATACCATTCACTGATATTTAATAACGGAAGTGTAGGATGAATAAACTGTACTGCTGGTATACAGGTGTCATTCTTACAAGAGAAAAGAACGTTTAACCGACGGAAAACACTCAATAATTTGCCGAAGACACCACAACTCTTTTTTAGCCCAGAATTCGCCACTTTCAGTGGAATTACCCACATATGGACGGTTTTAAAATACTCACATTTCTACACACGAGCGGTACTGCGTGCTCAAGAGGGGACCTCCCGACTTTGACGTTTGATAACTATTGAAGAAATATTGTTCTGGTTTTAATTCATAAACCCACAGATGTTTTCAATCATCACGTGTTCAAGTGCCCCGAAAAAGTTTTCTTAAAGTCTTGTCTAATCTGTATGTGTGTCAATACAAGTATTTTCTGCCGTTTCACTAATCGTTCATTATTACGTGAAGTCTTACTCTGCTAACCTCAATTGGTTATGGGCCCAGACAACGTGAGAAAGAAGAGGAGGCACTGTTTTAAACACCGCTTTGGAAAGAAAAAAAAGAGTTCGTGAAAGAAGATGGATCAATATTTATGAATCAGAAGGGATACATTAAAAAGCTACTCAAGAAATTCAATATGGGAACATGCAATTCTGTATCAACTCCTGCTGAGAAGATTGAAATTGGAGGAAATCAAACAGTGGGGGTTCCCTACAGGGAAGTTATCTGGAGTTTGTTGTATCTCAGTCTCGTGTCTCGACCGGATATTACTTATGCAGTGGGTCACCTTAGTCAGTTTTTGGAAAAACCATCAGAGGCGCACTGGAAGGCAGCGAAACGTGTTTTACGATGCCTGCGTGGAACGAAAGAGTACGGACTATTATTTACTGGACAGAAATGCAACGAAATGTTTTGTTACAGCGATGCCGACTACGCTAGTGACGTAAGTGATCGTCGATCAGTGTCGGGCTACGCAATCCTTCTAGGAGGATGTGCAGTAGTCTGGGGTTCATCGAAACAGAAATGTGGGCTCTGTCGACTACTGAATCAGAATACATTGCTGCAGGGAATGCTGTCAAAGAAATTCTATGGCTTAAAACATTATGGGAAGAGTTGACTCTTGAAGAAGGGAGGTCTCAGCTAAGGTTGTTCATTGTGCCGTGAATAATATTTCAAACTTTCCGCCACATTTGAATTCCAGCGGTATCGGGAGAGAGTTCAGCCAGTGCCTACCAGCAACTCATAATTCCGTACCAACCTCGCTGAATCTCAAACCATTTTCAGGCATATTTTTTCTTCGATATTTGAAATTTGCCTGGAAATTTTATTAATTCCGGTAAATTTAACAGGAAATACGGTAAATTTAAGGAGGAAATACGCCTGCGCGAGGAAAGGCGTGTGGCCATCTTTTGTTCTTCGATGCTCTCGCTCTCGTCCATTTTCGTTCTGCGTTCTGCCTTCTTAGATGTTCTCGCTCCCGTCCTCTTATAAAATTTCATATTGTCGTATGATTTACAATCATAAGTGGAGGGAATCCGCTGCGCCTTCATCTCTTCTACCTATCGATATCTGGAAGGGACCGAGGCCTACCACGGTGAAAACCATCTACAGGAAAACGAAGGGTAAGAAATGCCATAATGACCGCTCTGCATTGTCCGTCAAAATTTTCCCGTTTAACGCAATGTGTTCTCATACTTCGTTCTCCGTTCTGTATCTGCCAGGGACCCCTGCGAGATCTCTCTTTGACATTCGTCGGCATCCAGAAATTCTCGAATTCTTCATCGTCATTTTGGAAGAAAACTTGAAGCCACCGGCATCGTTTCTCCGTCGTTCTCGTTCGTTGGGAGTGCAAGCGGCCTCAACAATTAGTACCGGTAGGCATGACTTCTAATCAGTCATTCTACACTCCACAAAAACCCTAATGACACTCCAATGCTCACTCTCTTCGTCTTTGATGACAGTTTCAGGTACTACCTACAGACCAAGTTGGAAATCTCCAGCACTTCAGTTGAATTTCGCAAAACGTGCTCCGGTCGGACGCCATCACATGAGAATCCACGGAGAATCCTTTCCTTATACATACCTACCGAAAATGTATTCTAAACTGTTCCTTCCGAACCTATCTAATAATTCCACGGCCGTCGGAACTGTGCGTAATAATATAAAATATAATTATATGTACCTCACTCTGAATAGGTTAGGTCCAACGTACTTACTGGTCATAAGCTCTCTAGGACTTAGAATTAAGTTCGGAAAATTTTAGTAACAATACCGTGTTTTATCTGTGAGCCCTGAGAAAATTTAAAATTTAATTTCTTGCAATAAACAAGTACATTTTGTTTGAATTTTGTTTTATTCTCATTCACTCTCCCTCTAGCCTGGGGAGTAATATCCCGAGATTTGCATTTCAATTTCATCTTTTAACGTGGGTTAATCCCCAATTTTGTCCAGTTGCATCACATCATGGACAACCAAAATGCCATGAGGCTGGTTAAAAATCCCGAATTCCACAAGAGAACAAAGCACGTGGATGTAAGGTACCATTTTATACGCCAGCATTATCAAGAGAAAGCGTTCGACTTGGAATATGTGCCTACAACGGACCAGTTGGCCGACATCTTTACAAAACCTCTTGGAAAGGATACGTTTCGTCGATTTCGAGGGCAGCTTGGAGTTTCAGACCAGTCGCAATAAGTGGGGGTATTGAAGAAATATTGCTCTGGTTTTTATTCATAAACCCACCGGTGTTTTTAATCATCACGTGTTCAAGTGCCGCGAAAAAGTTTTCTTAACCCTTAATGTCCCACTTGTTGAAAAAATTGTTTTTCCCGATATTTTTCTAGATTTTGGTCTATAGAGTTGCTAGTTTTGAATATTCTTGGACACCTAAGGAGGATGGGGAGGGGAATGGCTATCGTTATTTTTAAAATAGATACTTAGAATACGTTCAATCCAATTTTGGCTGGACGGAACCAGCAGAAATAACACAGAAACAACACAAATAACATTGTTAGCCCGATAAGACTCAATAAGCCCTTTTGGAGTATCTCTCCGTCCTATCCAAAAAGACACGATTGAAAAATCGAAGCCACAACTTTTATTTTTTCAACTTGAGCTGTTTTTCTGTAAGATTTAAAAATAAATTTGGCAGAATAGTTGTAATAATAAGGTATCTGAACTAACCCATGAAACTGACCTTACTGTCCCCGAGTTCATGGTAGGGATGGGTATGATCTTAACACTATCTCAGGGGTCGATGATTTTTCCGGTTATTTACATTATAGTTGATTGAAGTATCCAACATACTATCGGTTTTCGCTTAAAAGTAGTTGAACAGTGTTGCAGAATGTTTACAAATCCGACTTCCGAAAAGATACATCAGGACATTAAGGGTTAAAGTCTTGTCTAGGGATGGCATATCGAATGAAATATATCGATATATCGATCAAATGATATAATATATCATTATCGATATTATCGTCAATGAGATATCGATACCTTCGATATATCGGAGAAAATATATCGATATTTCGATATATCGGAGAAAATGTATTGATTTTTCGATGTATCGGAAGATCTACTTCATGTGAAATACGTAGGTGAATTTAATAGTTTTAAAACAATATAAAAATAATTTAGGGTGACATTTATGGACATATCGCAGTATCTACTTGGAAAAACTTGAAGAAGTAAGTAGGTAGGTGAATTGAAAAGTTACTAACATCATTTTGGAGGAAATATTATCGATATACTCGACATATCGGAAGATCTATTTGGAAAAACTTGAAGAAGTAAGTAGGTAGGTGAATTGAAAAGTTACTAACATCAGTTTGGAGGAAATATCGATATACTCGACATATCGGAGTATCTACTTGGAACAACTTGAAGAAGTAAGTAGGTAGGTGAATTGAAAAGTTACTAACATCATTTTGGAGGAAATATTATCGATATACTCGACATATCGGAAGATCTATTTGGAAAAACTTGAAGAAGTAAGTAGGTAGGTGAATTGAAAAGTTACTAACATCAGTTTGGAGGAAATATCGATATACTCGACATATCGGAGTATCTACTTGGAACAACTTGAAGAAGTAAGTAGGTAGGTGAATTGAAAAGTTACTAACATCATTTTGGAGGAAATATTATCGATATACTAGACATATCGGAAGATCTATTTGGAAAAACCGTGTGAAACATGTATTAACCTACTTTCAAAAGTTACTGGGTATGAATGATCGAAATTCATTGTTTAAAAACTGGAAAAAAGTGCGAAAATGTCATTGCAATGTTAATTTAATTTATAAATTGACAGGGGTATAAGTACTGTGGAGGATCACGATCCTTCAAAATTGAAAATAATTGTTGTGAAAACCCGCTTCACTTCGTATAGTAGGTAGGTAGTTTTAAGCTGGACGAGCCTCCATTAATTTTGGCTTAAGTCAAGTATTTGAGCCTTGAGAGCCACTGTAGGTGAATACTATGTACACAATCATGTCTTAGCTGAAGTCAACAGTCTGAAATCAACCCATCAGTTGGTACCTACAAAATTTGGAATAAAATTACTTGATGTTTTTACAAGTACAGGCGTCCCTTCTCGTCCATTCATTTCAATATTTAATTTTTACTAAAAATTTTTTTTTTTAAACTTGAAAACAGGTCGCGATATATCGTTAAATATATCGATATTGACCGATAATATCGGTTCTCTATATCGATGTAAATATATCGATATATCAAACGTAATATATCGATATATGAAATATATCGATGTATCGTTGCCATCCCTAGTCTTGTCTAATCTTTATGTGTGTCAATACAAGTATTTTCTGCCGTTTCACTAATCGTTCATTATTACGTGAAGTCTTACTCTGCTAACCTCAATTATAACTAACTAATGATGCCCGCAAAAATTATTTGGCGGGATTTCTTCGGATAGGTCACTGTAGGAGGAGGATACTCGGAACCTTATCTCACTGAGGAGGAAAAACTGTGAGTTATTCCAAAAATTGAAGAAGGCGAGACGAAGTCCCGCCTCAAGTGTAGAAAAGGGTTGATTTCTCATTAAGAGCTAGTACCATCTAAAATGAGGAAAAGTCAAGATAGTAAGGAACCATCCCTTACAAATAAGTTCCAGCGTTGGCAGAAATAGTTTTCAGAGGAGGATTGTGCCTCGAGCACGTTCTACCGACTATCCCATAAGAGGTAGTTTCCAACGAGTCGATACATTCAGAGTGGAGAGCCTCTTCGGTGTCGACCACCGGATGAAGATGGGCCCCACTGATAGCCTCTGACTGCTAGTCATTGCAGGAACAGACGGCCAGTAATGTAATGTTCTCGGTCCTGTGGAATTACTGTAAACAGCCTCCCACGTCCCAGCAGGGATCTAGCATTTCCCCGAACCGCTTTTCCCGTTCACATAAAGGGAAATTGAAATACCGTGGTTCCGCCCTCGGAGTGCAACCGGTATAAAGTCTCGCCCGAGAGCCAAGATAAATTCCAAACACGGTCTACGCCGCACAATGCTCATCCTGGTAAAGTCCGCTCAATCTACGAGTGTTATCTATGATAATATGGTAATCCTCCATGCATCCCCCACTATATTTCAAACGCTCAACAGCTAAGCTTCCATTCAATTCGGCGTGACGGTATTGCAGCCAAACAGGTTTGAATTAATGCAGCCCGCTAATGCAACTAGTATTTCAATATTCACCTCCAACATCGTAATTATCCTGTATGCAAGCATTGGGTTAACAGATTGTCGACTGTACCTACAATCAATAGTTTTCTCAAAAAACAATTCATGAAGTTTCTCCGAAAATCATTTGATTTTTTTAAATTAAATTAAGAACTAAAAAAATTATATAAAATTGAAAACTAAAAATAATAAAAAATAAAACTAAAGAATTAAAACCTAAAAAATACAAACTAAATTGAATTTGAAAAACGCTGCAAATTAATACACAAGGGTTTATTTTTTCTATATAGATCACTCGTCTGCAAAGAACACGGCTTGGCCATTGTCGCCTACCATAGATACTACCTACCTACCACATACCTACTTCACAATCATGTTTATTTGAAAGAAATTAAACAGGAAATTTGATTACTGGTTGCTAAGGACGCAAAACTGAATACCTCGGAGAAACAACGATCGCATTTTGGTCAGCTAAAATTTGAACGGAGATTAGGCCTCTTTTGTGATTCACGCTCGTGTTTCTGATTTATCGTAAGTCCAACCCTCAAGTTCTCATAGGGAGTGAACGGTTGGGCACCGGGATATTCATTCTCACATAAACTCTCGTCTAATCCATATTACTATGTAGAGAGATTATTGGAGATTAATGCCAACTACGAGATTGCTTGTCACGTCTAGATGATGATTATTGAGTTGCCCATACATGTTATTCCTGTGATGATAGAAATTTTCTAGATCGGAAATATATTTCGTGTGTACTCTGGTACTTGTGACCTGTTATCTTTGAAATAGACTGTAATATCTTATTCAAACAACACTCTGCATTAGAGATATTTCAAATAGTATGAAAACATAGCGCTTATTGTTAAACCGTTGATGTATTTGCTTGTAATGAAAAGCGTGAGCTGTGTGCTGAGCGGAACAAGTTATTTGGTTATTGTGGACGATTTGAAGCTGTACCGAGCTGTGGAGTCGATCAGCGATTGCCAGGATCAGCAGACTTGCATCGACTTGCTTCTCTTTTGGTGCTTGTCTAACGGATTGGTTCTGAACCCCACCAAATGCACAAATGACCTTCGGTCCAAATCCTCCATCCATTAATACGACTACCGCACAGAAAACTCAAAGCTGGACCATCAGCTCACTTTTTTGAACCGCATAGCCTCCATACCGTGCAAGGCGATGAGGCTGCTTGGATTCTTGAAGCGAAGTACAAGGGAGTTCGACCAGGCACTGGTCTCACCAGTCCTTGAATAAGCCTCAGGTATCGCCACTACAAGCAGAACAAGTCCTGATACAGACCTTGCAGTCTCTGCAGAATCCACCAAAGGAATGGACTGTGCGGAGCTGAATGAGAAGTGCCGGACTCTCGACCGCAGGTACTAAGCTGACTTGGCCTTTTTCTACAAGCAGCTGACGGGTCGGGCGACTCACCTTTCCTCCTATCCAGGATAAATTTCCTGATCCCCCCACTGAGCTCAAGATCTCACTGTTTATTTTGGATCCCTTTCTCTGGTACAAATTACCTCTACAATCGACCACAGTCTCGTCTGACAAGAGAAGCCAACTCTTTTATCTCCATTTGCCCAGACATCGATTTCTCCAACCAACCACTGACCCTCACCGAGAAGTCAGAAGTGGGAGAAGTCGAGAAGTGATAACTCGAATCTTATTCTGAGTGATAAAATAGCCTAACTTGATCTTTAAGAAATGAGAATTGTTATTCTATTTTCGTACAATGGAATGAATTTGACTTTAATTTTAGCATGAATATGCTTTAGCCAGGACCTAACTGCCGAAAAACGTTTTATAAGATTGGAACGAAAGTAGAGTGATACCGATAAAAATTAGTTATTTTCACTTTAAATATTTTCGTAATAATCAAGTATGTAAGTAAAGTAAACAGCCATTTCAGGTTGGATTTTCGTCTGACTGCCATTCCTGGCGTTGAGGACGTCATCAGCTGTCTTCCAAAGGGAAGATCAGAATTTGTTCTGATGATTTCGCTCATGGCTTCCCATTGCCTCACCGCGGTTGGGTCGAGGGGGGCGATGAGAGCCCCGGTCGCCGAAAAACGACCGCTGCCGGCGCTGAGCCTTGAACCCACGATCCCCGCAGAAGTCGGTCCAAAGTCCACCGCCAAACAATGACGCCCCAACGACCGTGGCTACACCGGACCCCCAAATGTAAATGAATTCAGTAATTGACACAAGTAACTCAGCTATGAATATGGTGATGAGAGAAGCTTGATTCCAAAAGGTACATACTACATCCATTTTGGTCAAACGTGAGAAAAACGCGAAAAACCATAGCGACCTGAAAAACGTGCTACAAACCAACGATGTTATTTTTTATATATTTCTAAATTACTCATAATAAATATTTTTGGGACAAAAGGTAAATTAAAATAATTTTAAACGAGATTTGAAATCTCAGATTTATGGATAGTGTACTTTTTGAAACAAAACGCGGCGTTTGATACTTTTTGGATTCAAACGAAGTGGATAAAGTACTTTTTGAAACAAAACGGATTAGAAACCGCCATTGTGCTGTATACAGTACCTTTTGAAATGACACGGAATATTCACCCTAGTTTTTCAAGGGAATAGACTATCTTTTACTCCAAAACGATCGCATTTTTGTGAAGAACTACCCCCTAAAACCCTGTGAAAGTGTTAAATCAATTTCGATTAAAATAGTCTTTAGTACCTTTTGGAATCAAACTCCTCAATTATGTATGTAGTATGAGGTTTGCCCGTTCCGATGAATAAATAAATAAACCCTTCAAGACCCCTCGAACTGAAGGATGAATATAAACTGTTGATCGTACGATGATCGATTCCACGTCGTTTCGCATCTAACCAACAAAAATGTGATTCATTTTGCCTTATTCTAAATCGATAAGTTGGAAAGTTTCTTACCACAAAAATACTATAGTAGAGGAAGACCATGATGATACAAGGTATGTAGAAAGATGATAACGAAGAATAAATGATGAAATCGGAATTGTAGAAAAGACAGAGATCCGGCACTCTGTCGGGGGTGTTATTCAGGCCCATCACTATTGGACTCCCGATGGCGCAGCTGATCGCCCACACCAGAACGATCGTCAGCCAAATCCGTTTGTTGTTTTTGTGTTTGGCGTACTTGATGGGCTGCGTCACGGCGATGTACCTGCGAACAGACAATTTTCTTTGCTAGAAATTCATAGGAACGGAGAAAAATTCAAGAACGCGCTTGATTTTTCCATTGATATGTTTATAACAAAACATAACAGGAGTGTGGAATATTATGATGATTAATTGGAGCTCATAATAAGACTGAAAGAGGGATTATTTGTGTGTTTAATCAAGAGAGTGGTAGAATGTCGATAGAATAAATTTCTCACGATGTGAGAGTGCCACGATTTTGTTCAAATTTGGAAAGTAGTTGGGAGCTAGCTCCAAAATTCATTGATTTCATCACTGTAGGTACTATAGAGGGAGAAAAATGCTAGTGTTTAAACAAAGTTAAAACTGATAGTATTCACTATGGAGCTACGCAATAGCCACGGTCCTATACTTCAGGCGAGTTGGCGAATTTGATGATAAATGGTAGAACGTAATAATTAAACAATGATAAACAGGGAGGAACGATTCAGAACAAATAACAGTACCTAATAAGAACAGGATGACACTTATTAAATTTCTTTATACTTCAACCAAAAAAATTGAAAGCTAATCTTGTTGAGGAAAACGCTGCAAATCATTGCTCAAAGGTTTATTATTTTCTGTATAGATCACCCTTCTGTATAGATCACTGGTTCTCCATCAATAGCACCTACCACCATCTGTATTCTCCCTTGACCTTCCCTCTATTTTTCGAATTGTATGTACCTTGAAACGCGAAACATAAAATTTTTGGTTTGCTTTGAGCAATGGCTTCGGAGCTCACTCAGCTGATCGATGATCTGAGGAGTGAAGAAGATCTCCTCGAACGCTGGAGACGCCTGGAAGAGCACTTCCATTCAATAGAATTGAAAATGGCTTCGGAGCTCACTCAGCTGATCAGTGATCTGAAGAGTGAAGAAGCCTTTGAGCAATGATTTGCAGCGTTTTTTACCCACCAACATTTTTTTTACCTACCAACTTTTTTTTACCTACCAGCTATGTACTACCTACCACACCATACTGGCTTCACACCTTCACAATCAAGTTTATTAGAAAGAACTAAACGCTTCACACTCGATTGGAAAAATAGAAAGCTTCATAATATGAAGCTTTCTATTTTTCCAATCGAGTGTGAAGCGTTTAGTTTCCATATTATGGAAATTTGATTACTGGTTACGCAGAAGGCAAAACTGTATACAAATCGAAGAAATGAACAGCGATCGCATTTTAGTCCGATAAAATTTGAATGGAGATTAGACCTCTTTTGCGATTCACACTCATGATTCTGTTTTATCGAAGGAAAACCTTCAAGTACTCGTAGGGACCGAACGGTTTGTCCTACAGAGCTCCGGGTGGTCTCAAAAATTTTTAAAAATTCAATACTATTTAAAATTGGTGAAAAAACGATACCTTTATTTCGAGAGTTTTCGAGCTAGGGCACTCTTGAAAATTTCAACCCTTAATTTTCACCCCTTAGATGTGACCTACATCAACCAAAAGCTTTGCGGCACAACTAGACCCCAAATGGAGCCCATATACCAAATTTGAACCAAATCGGTCCAGTGTTGCTAAGAAAAGTGCCGCGTACGGCGGACGGACGGAAATTTTTTTATTCGATTTTCGTATTCTACGTACCTTGAAACGTAAAACATCAAATTTTGAGGGGGGGTTAAAATTTTTTTTTTCTTGCTCGATTCCAAAGGCTTATTATTGAAAATAATAAACCAAAATAGATGTGGCGTCTCCTCCAGGCAAACATAGCAAACACTGTTTGCCTTACTAAAAATACGCAAAGTGAATAAATTAATTTTTGTTTTCTCCTATATTTCCATTTTTGACCGACTTCAACGCGCCGAAGGCGCGCGAAAGAGGAGGTACTCAATTCGGGTTGTCGTGGGACGACGATTTTTTTTTTTTTTTTTTTTTTTTTTTTTTTTTTTTTTTTTTTGTATGTCCGAGTCGCTTGCATTTCTTTATTCTGGTACCAATCTGTCTGGTTCTTTTTAAAATTTGTTCTACAAGTATTCGTGGTGGTCCCGTTTCAAACAGATTTCATTTTGCTTTGTTAGAAGTATCGAAAATTTGTGAATGAAGTTGAAAAACGTGGGTCCCGTTTACGGGAATATCGGTCCGCATTCACTCTTCTTGCCCTGTGACTTCCGACTGAGTCGATGGAGGACCATTTGTGTATAGTCAAATTAAAGGTCTGATTGTAAGCTTTAAAATTATATACTATATGAGGGGGGTTCCGATAACTAAAAGGTGCTGCGGTGATGAGAAAGGGGGAAATTATACTGGGTTATTCGCTCAGAACCTGCATGATCCATATCAAACGTGTTTATCAATGCTCGAGTATGTGAGTTTTCCTACCAAATATGAAGGATAATCATAGTACTGTTAGTTAGGTATTCTACCATGTGGGTGTAGCACATAGCTCTCTCAACACAAATAACACGATTGGGTTGGTAACAGTGTAGGGGATCGTCAGATCTGCAAAGTGCCGTACCAAATATTAGGGATATAATTGTACAGTTGGGTGATGAGAGGGTATTCTACCAAGTGGGTGTAGCACATAGCTTCCTCCTCATCCATAATATAGTTGAGTAGGTAATGGTATAGGAGATCGTCAGAACTGCATAGTGCTGTACCAAATATTAGAAATGAAATAGTAAAGTTAGGTGATGAGAGGGTATTCTACCAAGTGGGTGTAGCACATAGCTTCTTCCTCATCCATAATATAGTTGGGTAGGTAATGGTATAGGAGATCGTCAGAACTGCATAGTGCCGTACCAAATAATAGAAATAAAATAGTACAGTTAGGTGATGAGAGGGTGTACTACCAAGTGGGTGTAGCACATAGCTTCCTCCTCATCCATGATATAGTTGGGTAGGCAATAGTATAGGAGATTGCCATAATTGCATAGTGTCATACCAAATATGAGGTATATAGTACAACTCGGTAATGAGAGGGTATTCCACCAAGTGGGTGTAGCACATAGCTTCCTCGTCATCCATAATATAGTTGGGTAGGCAATAGTATAGGAGATTGCCATAACTGCATAGTACCATACCAAATATGAGGTGTATTGTACAGTTAGGTGATGAGAGGGTATTCTACCAAGTGGGTGTAGCACATAGCTTCCTCGTCATCCATAATATAGTTGGGCAGGTTATGGTATAGGAGATCTTCAGAAGTACATTGTGCTGTACCAAATATGAGGTATATAGTACAACTTGGTGATGAGAGGGTATTCTACCAAGTGGGTGTAGCACATAGCTTCCTCGTCATCAATAATACAGTTGGGTAGGCAATAGTATAGGAGACTGCCATAACTGCGTAGTGCCATTCCAAATATGAGGTATATAGTACAACTCGGTGATGAGAGGGTATTCTACCAAGTGGGTGTAGCACATAGCTTCCTCGTCATCCATAATATAGTTGGGTAGGTAATGGTATAGGAGATCTTCAGAAGTACATTGTGCTGTACCAAATATGAGGTATATAGTACAGTTAGGTGATGAGAGGGTATTCTACCAAGTGGGTGCAGCACATAGCTTCCTCGTCATCCATAATACAGTTGGGTAGGCAATAGTATAGGAGATTGCCATAACTGCATAGTGCCATTCCAAATATGAGGTATATAGTAGAACTCGGTGATGAGAGGGTATTCTACCAAGTGGGGGTAGCACATAGCTTCCTCATCATCCATACTATAGTTGGGTAGGTAATGGTATAGGTGATCTTCAGAAGTACATTGTGCTGTACCAAATATGAGGTATATAGTACAGTTAGGTGATGAGAGGGTATTCTACCAAGTGGGTGTAGCACATCGCTTCTTCGTCATTCATAAATAGTAGGGTAGGTAATTGTATAGGAGATCGTCAGAACTGAATAGTGCCGTACCAAATATGAGGTATATAGTGCAGTTAGGTGATAAAGGGTTTTCTATCAAGTGGATGTAGCACTTAGCTCCCTCGTCAATCATGTCATGGTTGAGTTGTTGAATTGTGTTGTCAGAACTACCAAGTACCTACGATATATGAGGGAAGTAGAACAGTTAAGGGATATGAGAGTAGATGGCTAAGAAGGAAAGTGACCCCAATACGTCCTGAAACTGATCCATAAACGGAAACTCATCTACACGTATGGAAATTGATCCGGATTACAAAATGTCGTCCACCCTATGGCTTCTAGTTCACCTTACTGAAATGATGCCCAGTATTGAAGTAGATCTACATTGCGAAAACTGATCGAAAAACTGCGGGTAAATTAATTTCTGATTCAAATTGAGGACCACTAAAAAGTGAAAAATAAAAAATAATATAAAATGGAAAAATATTAAAATAAAAACCTTTTTAACAAAAAAATGGACCGACCTCAAAAATGATGTTTGTGAACACCAAAAAGGAAAAAATAATAAACTTAGCGAAAACACACTGATGTATTAGGTTGTTGGATATAAATGTCTTGTCAACAGATGGTATGTTGGAATACCAAATATTATTTGTAATGTGATTCACACTCATTGTCACACTCATATCCTCCATCATACGATAGCAGTGACGTACTACCCAATAGTTTTGGAACACTTATCTCTACTCGTATTCATGTTTTGTAATACTCACCAGATCATATGAGTATTACTTAATAACCACAGTGTATCCAGATAGGTAGGTAGGTACGCATTGAAGTTGCCGCCGTGCCCACCTGTAGACACAAACGTCTCCTAGATGTTCTACTTACCAACATTTTATTCGTTTTCGGAAATATAGGTACATACCTCCCATACCACAGACATGCTTCCACACCGAGTATGAACGTATATATCTTTTTGTCTAAAATTGTGGACGGTTTTGAACGTTAATTAGGTAACAACGATTCCGAAGGTATGTTGCTACAATATAATATATCCACCAATAAAATAAACAGTCTCATGTAATAATAGAGTCTCAAATTACTCGTCACAACCATTCCTAGGGAGGTTCACACTTACTATCATACTCATATGGCAGCAGAGACGTACTAGGTACCTGATAGTTTGGGGAGCACATTGTAACTCAATGGTAGGTACTTACTCTTGTAATGCTAACCAGATCATCGAGAAGGAAGGTGATTAGTTTGTGTCTACAGGTGGGCACGGCGGCGACTTCAATGCGTACCTACCTACCTATCTGGATACACTGTGGTTATTAAGTAATACTCATATGATCTGGTGAGTATTACAAAACATGAATACGAGTAGAGATAAGTGTTCCAAAACTATTGGGTAGTACGTCACTGCTATCGTATGATGGAGGATATGAGTGTGACAATGAGTGTGAATCACATTACAAATAATATTTGGTATTCCAACATACCATCTGTTGACAAGACATTTATATCCAACAACCTAATACATCAGTGTGTTTTCGCTAAGTTTATTATTTTTTCCTTTTTGGTGTTCATTTGCAAGTACTATTAGCAGATTTTGGAAAATTTTTGTAAAATTTAGGGACTATTTCGTAATTAGTAAGGAAGTTAAATGAAATAAGAGAATGGAATAAGTAGTTATTTTGCCTTGGATACTAGCCCGCAACACGTCAGAAAGTTGTAGAGATTGGTAACTACGATCGATTGCAGATGAAACGCAAACTAGCGCAGGGCTCGGTGATGCAAGGCAAGCAGTTCAGAGAAATGAATTTTGTTGGACTGTTTTGGATGACAGGCGACGATCAGTGGCCCACTGACTGTGGTTAGACAGAGGGTCTAGGATTGCTATACACCTACTACCACAGCATCAGCCAAGGCGAACTATCGAGGAGCTGTTTCGTAACCTTGGAAGCAGAGAAACTTTGAAGATGACAAATTAACCCCCGCAATGCAAGGCATGCAAATGCAATATCCATCCACTCACATTATCTCCCCACCATTCAGAAATTCCTTAGCAACCAGTAATCAAATTTTTCAATGGATGAATTCTTTATTTTTTAATTGGAGTGTGAGGCGTTCTTTTCATCTAAATAAACTGGATTATGAAGCGAAAATGTGGTTGGTAGGTGGTGATAATGGCAAAGCTGTGTTCTTTCCTGGCGCTATACAGAAAAATAATGAACCTTTGTGTAATAATTTGCTGCTTTTTTCATCATTTTTTATTCCTCTGGCCAAGCTGTTTGCCTGGCGAATATTATCACCTGACGCCCCTGAAAAATAGAGGACAAAACATATTGTTTAGTAATGCATGCATTCCAGGGGACGTCCCATTGAATAAGCATTTAAAAAAAAATAATACCAGTTGGTAAGCGATAAAACTGTTTCACTCGATATAATTTAGTATTATAAGCAAGAAATAGTGGTCTCCCCCCCCCCCACTCCATCCATTATCCACCATAACATTTCTAGCAGCATGGAAGACTCGAATTTGAAGAGCATTCAAAAATCCATGATCTACGACACCCAACAAGCGAATTCGAGTTCACCCCCCCCCCCCCCCCCAAATAACACCAGTGGTGCCAGTCTGGCACCAAAGCGGTAATACTTCGTAAAGTTGTACTTTCATCTATTTGTTTTGGTAGGCAGTCCGTCGAAGTTCACATCCGTAGTCAAAGTGAAACACAAAAAAACCCACGAAATATGCGGTTTATGATGGCACCAATATTACTTCCATGGTTGTACAGAGAAAATTCATGAAATGTCGGAAGTATAATGAGAATTTTTCTTCTACTTCAAAGCTAGGGTACTACAACTATTAAGTTATAAAGAAACCGAAATATCGTAAAATTGGATATTTTGTAAATATTAGCTCTCCACTCGCCCCCTCCCCTTGGGCATTTTGATACTCTGGTGAAATAGTGCGCAATTTGGAAGATTTCTGAGTTAAAGAAAAAAATAAACACTCAAATCAGTTGGAAATTGAGGCCTGGACCGAGTTAACAAAATTATGCCCGTAAACGCACGTTTTTTGAGCATTTACCTCCCCCCCCCCACCTAAAAGGCAAAATTCCAGTGACGTAGTGCACAACTAGTTTTCTACGTCGAACAAAGAAGAAAATCGGTTGAAAACAAAGGGCTGGGCAGACGACACAAGATTTTGTTACACACACACACACACACACACACACACACACACACACACACACACAGACATACACCTATGGTGTTTTTCGCGGGTTTGGATTTAGAATGGTCTAAAAGGGATTTGAGTGTGGTTTTTATTTTCTTGTTGTTCTGCACTCCTGCTGTAGTCATTTTCGTTAAAATTGAAGAAGTTCTCCTGTCTGTGATCCTCACTAATCATTGTTTTATTGTTAATTTTAGATTAATTAATTTCAAATTAATATATTATATTAAATATTTATATATTATATTAAATTAATATATATTAAATTAATTAATTTTTAGATCCTGCCAGTTTTTGTTTTTGATTTTTAGTGATTTGAAAAGAATAATTGTTATGGAAATGGACGAAGTGAGAATAGTGTTTGAGTATTAATAGTGTTTCATAGTGATTGAGGAGGGATGGAAGATAGTGGGAGTATAATTGCGAGTGAACATAGGCTTGAGAAAGGGCCATAGTTTGCCCCGAAAGCGATTGCCAAATAAATGTTGAAAAAAGTATATTGACGTCCTCTGCTTCCTTCTCCACAACAACCAAGAAAAAGTTTTTATTTTCTGTGGAGTGTTGTCCAACTTTACCCCAGATCAATCGCATAAGGACGCTTTACCCCAGATTTCGGTCAGCTAAAATTTGAATGGAGATTAGGCCTCATGTTTCTGATGTATCGTAAGTCCAACCCTCAAGTTCTCATAGGGAGCGAACGGTTGGTACTACAGAGCTCCGGGTGGTCTCATTCGATTCTAAAAATTCAATTCAATCTTGAATTGATGGGAAAACAATTCCTTTATATCGAAATTTTTCGAGCTAGTGCGTTTTCAAAATGTCAACCCTTAGAAAAACACATTTTTTTTTGGTCAATTCCAAAGGTACCTAATTCTATGTAGGTAAAGCCACCACGCTGAACCTACGCTTACGAATAATCACAGAGCTTCCATCAACCAATCTCGGCAACTCCCAGTCAAAGAACAACGAACGGAATACTCGAACTTTCATTCCTTCACCAGCGCAATTTAATTATTCGAAACCTGCTACTACGAGCACCTGCTGTCATCCCATCTCAGTCTTAGTCAGATCACCGCGCTCTTTTCTAGCTTTTATCATTCCGTAATTCCTTCACTTTGATGACGGAACACGTATTTTCCCCTTCCTAAACTGAAGGCGGGATTCCGTTACTGAAATATTCCTTTTGTGACGGGTGAATGACCATATTTCAATCATCGCCTTCCTATCCCCTTCGAACCGTATTACTTCGACCGTAGATATTTCATTATGCCCAGCTTACCCCCCCCCCCCCCCCTCTCACTTCCTTCCTGACCTTTTTTCAGACACATTGGCCCATAATTTGAGTCGAGAGACCTTACGTCTCTTTTCACAGAAATTTAATTTTCCCTCGGGGCCGTTTTATGAATGAATGAAGAAAACCCGATAGTGGCGCTCCTTCCGCATTAGGGTGCCTCTCAGAGATTGAATCCCCCGCTTTGTGAATCCTGTTGATTCTCAGGGGAGATTGTGTTTGGAGCACCTATTTTTTTCTAATACTGCAGGCTTGAGTGAAAATTTCATTACATCTCTATTCAATCTATATTATAGTTTTTAGTACGTTTCAGAGTTCAATTTCTAAGCGAGATGATTCATTGTGAACCCTTCCCAATAATAGAAATAATAACGATGCATTGTTCTTCAATTAACCCTTTTCTACTGGAAATTTTCGTTCGAAAATCATCAAATTCCAGATGTCCAGACACCCCCTCGACGATCTGGGTGACAGAGATGGGCGTAATCATAATCATACGATTACGATTATAATCATACAAAAATCGTATGAGGGTTGTATTTTCAGGGTCATTAAAGGCACGCAGGACGCCGAACGGTACGGTAATGGACGAAGAACAGTTTTGACGTCCTGCGTGCCTTTAACCCTGTATTACGCAACGTCTAATATACCATACGTGTTTTCTGTTCAAATTCTAACAGAACCTATAGAAGCTTTTTTCAGAAAGAGGAGGTACTCAATTCGGTTTGTCGTGGGACTTGTTTTTAGAGGGCCAAGGGTACAATTTAGGCGGAAAGTTGAAACAAATCCCCAAAGGAAAACTTTTGATAATAAACTCGTTACGTCTTTGATTGAGACTGCTTAGTTTTATTGGTGTACATTCACCTTTACTACTTCACCTAATTTGTATGAGCAGCAATTGAGAAGGAATAAAAGCTACCTAGCTAGTAATTATTATTAGCGATAGTTCCACTATTTTATTTTATGGATTCGTTTTTCAAATTTGTTTTTTCTTTAGATTCTATTATGATTGAAATAGAACGTAATACATTTCATTCAATAACAATCTCATCCACCGGTGACTTGGAAGTTTGATATAAAGGTATAGGTACTTAATATACCACAAGTGTGGAAAATCTGTTCAAATTTCAATATTTTAGAAGCTTTTTCAATTTAACATGTTTCTGGAGGGCCTAAAATATACTTTAGGGTAGAAAATTTGAAAGAATCTCCATGGGGATACTTTATCCAAGTACAGGGTTAATGACCCTGAAAATACGACTGTAATCAAGCACTTTTCGTTCGATTACAGCGTAATCATACGATTTTCGTATGATTATAATCGTAATCGTAATTACGATTATGATATCGCCCAACTCTGCTGGGTGAAGCTAATATCGTCTGTCCCGAATATTTCACCGTTTGTTCTCCGAAGGAATCACCTCCGTCTTTTCTTTTCGAAAATTGTCTAGTGAATAGAGGTGTGTCGGTCAGGAGTGAACGTATTGAAAAGACCTTATCTTCAAAACGACCTTGTCTGAACTGAACGGATTGTCAAAATGAACACGGTCATTCGTTCATCAATCCACCAATCGAGTTTTCCGGAAAAATTCCGAGAACAACAGAAGAAGGCCAACAAAACAAATTAACTGCACATCAATAATTGATGTACAATTGTTGTACAATTATGTACAATTATTGTACATAGATCACGAACGTGTGATAATGACATGGAAGTACCAATGGAAAGAAGTAGATGGAAGTGGTTTTCTGAAAAAACCTTATATCATCCAATTGAAGAATTACGTTCGAATGAACTGTGGACTAGAAAGACAAAACTGCGAGAAAAAAAATACTCCATAATTTGTACGATTCGAATCGATCTTTCATTCGTTTTTGTCATTTAGCTCATTCGATTCATTCAAATCACCTACTCATTGTAACCAATTCCGACTCGTTCGATTTACCAACTCGCGACCGGTTGGTTTTATGTCTTGTGTGTGAACGTAATGAACGGATTCAAAAGACCTGATCTCAGTAATGAGTGACCGTTTGGGATTCGAATCCGCCAAATGACCTTGTTTTACACACCTCTACTAGTGAAGTCCTCGTCCAACTCAGCGTCTAGAGACCTCTCCATACAGTACGAGGTTCTTCCATAAGGTTCGAGCTAAATTTTCTCGACCAAGACTTGCCGCTACTGATTCTGGTGGGCAGAATTTTACCCAGCCGTCCTTCCCGTTCCGATTCACTTACCCAAAAGTTCTAGGGCTATTATATCTATACAGGGTGTAAGCCTAACTGGTCTGCCATACGGTACCAGTCGATTCTATAACTAATTTGCAACAAAAAATGTCTCTTAGCAATTTCTTTTTAAACCCTTCGTTTTCGAGTTATTTTAACTTTAAACTTTTTTATCGTGATTTTGACCTTATGTCATTAAATTGGTCATAACTCCGTTAATTAGCAGTGTAAATTACAATTTGAGGATATCGTTAGAAAGAGCATTAAATTTCCTATCGGATACATGCCTTAACTTTTTATTGAGTCAAGGTTTGAGACATGAAAACGTCCTCTAAAAAGAGAATTTTACGTAATTTTGGAAACCTCGAATTTTTTCAATCTCAAATTGAACTACGAGAACCCATATTTTTTCAAGATGCAAGAACAGTGAAAACTGCACCAGAATCTCAGCTTTCCAATGGTATAATCAAAACATATTCTACAACCGAATTTAGGGGAGAATTTCGTGTTTGAACGCGGAAAAACGTGCATTTTTTCATCGAAATCAGCGCTCCGCCTAGTCGATCTGAGGGGTCGGACGATGGGAGTGGGTGCCGCAGTAGACCTCGACAGAGATGGGCGAATTCTTATTCATAAAAACGATTATGAAATCAAATCATATCTGCGATTTTATGATTATGAATAGGTACGAATACAGGTATGAATATGAATACGAATTTGAATACAATCGTATTCACACTTTGAATATGATTTTCCCCGTATTCGTATTTTGAATACGATTTTATGATTTTTTCTATGATTCCCCTAAAAATCGAATTTTTTAACGATTTTCCCTGAAAATCATACTTTTTTTTATGATTTTTTCCCGAACTCTCGACATATTTATGTCCTAACATTGTCAATCAATCAAAATTCGAAACGCTTACAAATTCTTATAGGATTTTTCACGCATGAGACCAACCCCAGGTCGCTATGACCAACTGAATAGAAAGTACGAGAAAATTTCCGGTAAAAATCATAATTTTTTAATGATTTTTAGTGCAAATTGTTGAAAAAATACGATTTTCAGCGGAAATGTCTGGGGTTGGTCTCATTCGATTCTGCATGAAAAATCCAGTAAGAATTGGTGAGCGTTTCGAAATTTGATTGATTATTTTGACAATGTTAGGTCATAAATATGTCGAGAGTTCGGGAGAAAATCATTAAAAAAGTATGATTTTCTGGGAGAATCGTTTACAATAATTCCATTTTTAGGGAAATTATGGAAAAAATAATAAAATCGTATTCATAATACGAATACGGGGGAAAATCGTTTTCAATACGAAATTGTGAATACGAATTTCAATTGTGAATACGATTGTATTCGAATTCGTATTCATATTCATACATGTATTCGTATTCATAATCATAAAATCGCAGATATGATTTGTATTCATAATCGTATTTATGAATAAGAATTCGCCCATCTCTGTCGAGGTCTACTGCGGCACCCACTCGCCCACTCCCATCGTCCGACCACTCAGATCGACTAGGCGGAGCGCTGATTTCGTTGAAAAAATGCACGTTTTTCCGCGTTCAAACACGAAATTCTCCCCTAAATTCGGTTGTAGAATATGTTTTGATTATACCATTGGAAAGCTGAGATTCTGGCGCAGTTTTCACTGTTCTTGCATCTTGAAAAAGTATGGGTTCTTGTAGTTCAATTTGAGATTGAAAAAATTCGAGGTTTCCAAAATTACGTAAAATTCTCTTTTTAGAGGACGTTTTCATGTCTCAAACCTTGACTCAATAAAAAGTTAAGGCATGTATCCGATAGGAAATTTAATGCTCTTTCCAACGGTATCCTTAAATTGTAATTTACACAGCAAATTAAAGGAGTTATGACCGATTTAATGACATAAGGTCAAAATAACGAAAAAAAAGTTTAAAGTTAAAATAACTCGAAAACGAAGGGTTTAAAAAGAAATTGCTAAGAGACATTTTTTGTTGCAAATTAGTTATACAGGGTGTAAGCCTAACTGGTCTGCCATACGGTACCAGTCGATTCTACAACTAATTTGCAACAAAAAGTGTCCCATAGCGATTTTTTTTAAACCCTTCGTTTTTGAGTTATTTTAACTTTAAACTTTTTTTTCGTGATTTTGACCTTATGTCATTAAATTGGTCATAACTCCGTTAATTAGCTGTGTAAATTACAATTTGAGCATACCGTTGGAAAGAGCATTAAATTTCCTATCGGATAGATGCCTTAACTTTTTTTGAGTCAAGGTTTGAGACATGAAAACGTCCTCTAAAAAGAGAATTTTACGTAATTTTGGAAACCTCGCATTCTTTCAATGTCAAATTGAACTACGAGAACCCATACTTTTTCAAGATGCAAGAACAGTAAAAACTGCGCCAGAATCTCAGCTTTCCAATGGTATAATCAAATCATATTCTACAACCGTCTTTAGGGGAGAAATTCGGGTTTGAACGCGGAAAAACGTGCATTTTTTCAACGAAATCGGCGCTCCGCCTAGTCGATCTGAGGGGTCGGACGATGAAAGTGGGTGGGCGGGCGCCGCAGTAGACAGCGAGGCCTCCGGAAACAGGAGGCCAGAGCGCTGATTTCGTTGAAAAAATGCACGTTTTTCCGCGTTCAAACACAAATTTCTCCCCTAAATTCGGTTGTAGAATATGTTTTGATTATACCGTTGGAAAGCTGAAATTCTGGCGCAGTTTTTACTGTTCTTGCATCTTGAAAAAGTATGGGTTCTCTTAGTTCAATTTGAGATTGAAAAAATGGGAGGTTTCCATAATTGCGTAAAATTCTCTTTTTAGAGGACGTTTTCATGTCTCAAACCTTGACTCAAAAAAAAGTTAAGGCATCTATCCGATAGGAAATTTAATTCTCTTTCCAACGGTATGCTCAAATTGTAATTTACACAGCTAATTAACGGAGTTAAGACCAATTTAATGACATGAGGTCAAAATCACGAAAAAAAGTTTAAAGTTAAATTAACTCGAAAACGAAGGGTTTTAAAAAAAATCGCCAAGGGACATTTTTTGTTGCAAATTAGTTGTAGAATCGACTGGTACCGTATGGCAGACCAGTTAGGCTTACACCCTGTAGATACCCATAGACACTTACAGATGTCCATAAACGCAGTTTTGAGATAAACGCTAAAGAACCACTCAAATAATGGCTAATTTCACAAAACTCTTTAATTTCTAGGGATGGCACATCGAATGATACATCGTCAATGAGATATCGATACCTTCGATTTATCGGAGAAATGTATCGATATTTCGATATATCGGAAGATCTACTTGGAAAAACATGTTGAAGTAGATAGGCGAAATGAAACGTTACCAACATCACTTTGAAAGAAATATATCGATATATTAACGTTACTAAAAACATCTTTACTAGAAATATATCAATATACTAACGACTTATAAAATATCGTAGATACCCTCGCCATTGCAATGTTAAATCTATAAATTGACAAGAGTGTACTGTAGACATGATCCTTCAAATTTGAAAAATGTTCAATTATTTAATAATTGTTGTGAAAACTGCTTCACTTCGTATAGTAAGTAGTTTTAATCTAAACGCGACTCCATTATTCTTGGCTCAAGTCAAATAATTGAGCCCTGAGGGCCACCGTAGGTGTAAACCATTCATGTACACAATCATGTCTAAGCTGAAGTCAGCAGTCTGAAATCAAGCCATCACATAGGTACCTACGAAATTTGTAGTAAAAATAAAATTTCTTGTTTTACCCAGATATTTGTTTACCTCCTCGTCCATTCATTTCAATAAGAATTTTTACTAGTTGAAAATAAGTAGCGATATTATCGGTAAGTACATCGATATTGACCGATAAAATCGGTTCTCTATATCGACATAAATATATCGATATATCAACCGTAATCTATCGATGTATTTCATATATCGATATATCGTTGCCATCTCTATTAATTTCCTTCGAGCTATAATCTTCAAGAAGGTCCCCAATGAAAATCATTACCCCGGACTGATAGTAGCCACCGCGCATGCTCAAACGTGTATTTCCTTACCACAGCCATAATAATTTCCAGAGATGGGCGAATTCTTATTCATAAATACGATTATTGTAATGTTATACATCTATGTTCGTTAGTTCTCCAATAAAGTGAGGTTTAGGAAAACCCAGAGTGGCATGAGTCATCACCAACATGGATGAGGTGAGGAAGGGAAAGAACACGTCATCTGACGTCTCCTCTTTTCCACTCTCCCCTCACCATAACAGCTAGAGTATATAAGCCGCACTCAGCAGTCTTCCTACATGCATTCTTACCTAGTCAATCTGTCCGCGGAGAGAATGGTTTGCCCCATAAAGGTGCCGAACCTATATCTCCCCTTAGGGACCTCTTCAGAACACTAGGCTTCATTAGTAAATGCTCCGCTTCCCGCCGGTAGGTCTGGGTCCAGATGCCGAGGTTTGCGGATAGATATTTCAAGCACTTATCTGGACGGTCGGCCGTGAGGCGCCACAGGTGTAGTGCCAAAGCCGTAGACTTAGGGATCAATCTCTCCATTGATTAGGATTCAGGCTAGTTTACAAATCAGCGCATCAAGAGGACCATCGCCCTCACTCGACTACACGCAGAACACAACAATTCTGAATACAAATAATATCTGCGATTTTACGATTATGAATACGAATACAGGTATGAATATTAATACGAATAAGAATACAATCGTATTCACACTTTGAATACAGTTTTCCCATGTATTCGTATTTTGAATACGATTTTGTAATTTTTTCTATGATTTCTCTAAAAATCAAATTTTCTTTACGGTTTTCCCTGAAAATCATACTTTTTCTATGATTTTCTCCCGAACCCTCGACATATTTATGACCTCACATTGTCAAAATAATCACTCAAAATTCGAATCGCTCACAAATTTTACACAGAAAGTACGACGACATTTCCGCTGAAAATAGTATTTTTTCAACAATTTGCACTGAAAATCATAAAAAAAGTTATGATTTTTACCGGAAATGTCGTCGTACTTCTATTCAGTTGGTCGTAGCAACCTGGGGTTGGTCTCATTCAATTCTGCGTGAAAAATCCGATAAGAATTGGTGAGCGTTTCGAATTTTGATTGATTATTTTGACAATGTTAGGTCATAAAGTTTTTTCAATGAACTTCCAAAAGAGTTCAGGGACCTACCGGAGACCACATTTGCCAGGCGTTTGAAACCCATATTGTCAAATTGTGTTGGTGACGACCAGACCTTGTCTTGAACTTGATAATATAATAATATTATATTATTATAATATATTATAATATATTACAATATATTATATTATAACTGGATTATATTGTATATATTGTATGTTATACAACTGTTATTTTATAATATAATACATTATAATATAACATATTATATTATAATATAATATAATAACTTTATAATATAATATATTAGAATAGAACTTTATAATATAATATATTATAACTGTATTATATTGCATATTATACAACTGTTATTTTATTGGATTTTTGTGGTACTTACCTAGTTATAAAATTTTCAAGCAGTAGAGGAATATTCATAGTACTCTAGCTTGCCCCTATTTGTAGTATATGTTTTTTCGTTATTGTCTATTTAATTGTGCCTACATACCTGTTTGGAAAACGTCTTGGAATCAGCAACTCACCTTGTCATCATCATCAACTGCATCAACTCCTCACCATTTACCACATTTTTCACCATATCCTTCCTAAAACCTATCAAACTTCCCCAAAATCCTTTTCTAATTCCCTCAGTATCACAAACTCAAAACAAGAAACCACTTATCAATTGTATTATCATCTGCTTCTTCACCTTTATATCATTCACCTTGTAACTTCCATACATTCACTTCCATACTGCTCTTCCATGTAATAAATTATTCAATCTGCCTACATCCATGTTCAAATCCATTCAATTCAATTCAATCCATCAATAATTTCTGTTCATTTCATAATTAAAACCCTAATAAAAATTCATCTTAATTCCATTTATACAATAATCAGTTTTAAAATTATAAGTGTGAGTGAAGTGCATCATCAGCTGATTCTACCTTCATCACTGCTCTGGAGCCCTTCATCACCATTCATCAGTCAGTCAGTCTTAACAAGTCAGCCATCTTGCACATTATTGTTCCATCTTGCTCTCACCAAAGAAAAGTTATCTCAATTCATCCAAAGTAGTACCTGAAGTGGATTCTCAACTGTATGCCAAAAATCAAGTGCAATATCTCACCTTTCTGTTGGATTCCCTTGGACTACCAGGATTATCACCATCACTACCAGGATATCCCCCTGTATGCTGACCACCTGCAGCTCAGGGTAACATAGCTAGCTACCAAAATCAAGGTGAGAGTTACAAATCTTCTGTGATCTACCCATATCTGTGATCTACCTATCTTCTGGCTGCTTCTCCCTACCTACCTACCTGGAGTTTGGGCTTCCTTCTTCTGCACTGGAACTTTGGGGGTTAGCTACCTACCAACATTGTGATATTAGTCTTTAGTGGCCACTCTTAGGTAGGCATCCACAGTTATTTATTACCACCATAATTTATATCATTGTTACCTCATTATTGTTTAATAAAAAGTCATAATTATCTAGTCACTGGTTATTTATTATAGTACAACACCCTTTGATATACAGTCCACTTTTTTCTTGTTATTTATTTTGCAAATCTAGTCAAACTAATAATTAAAAGTCAATAAATAATAAGCTTAGCATCACCATATCAACCAATACCTATTCATTATTTATGTTGCTGTGATTCGAAACTGACTGTGATAAGTATTTGACTTTGACTGTGGCCGTTCCTATTTTTATAAAATGCCACTATTGTTAATGTATTGATCACATGTTCCGTTTGTAGTTTTTTGTTATTGTTGTTTTATATTATTGTTGGTAGGTAGGTACTTTACTGTTAATGATGAAAAATTAGTATGTTAGTCAATAGACGATTTTTGACGATTTTAATACCACACTGGCTGGTTCCGACAGTAAAAAACGATTTGATTTGATAAATATGTCGAGAGTTCGGGAGAAAATCATAAAAAAAGTATGATTTTCACGGAAAATCGTTTAAAAAAATTCGATTTTTTGGGAAGTCAGAAAAAATTATAAAATTGTATTCAAAATACGAATACGAAGGAAAATCGTATTCAAAGTGTGAATACGATTGTATTCGTATTCGTATGAATATTCATACCTGTATTGGTATTCATAATCATAAAATCGCAGATATGATTTGTATTCATAATCGTATTTTTGAATAAGAATTCGCCCATCTCTGAATCGAATGACACCAGATGGAGGTCAGCCCCCCCCCCCGCTCACCCTTCAGTCAAACTGTGATCGCTGAGAGGAGCAATCAGGTCGACCCAAAGCGACAGAGCGATTACGAGAGCGGAAGTTCCGTTCGGGACGTGACTCCGGAACCGCTCCTCGAGGGCGGTCCTTCAAAAAGGAGCGCGTTTATACGAAATCCGAGCGGGTGAAGGAGTCGAGGGACTGACTGATGGAGTACGACCTTCCGGGGAGGTCGGGCGGGGGGGAGGACGGAGCTGATTGATGAGCGGAGCAGGAACGAGACCATCTGTTCAAGAACCGCCAATCCGAAAGCAATTAGTCCGGGAGGGGGAGGGTCGCTGGTCGCGGCGTGATGGAGGCGGCGGAGGAGGGAGGAGTGTCCCGCATCAATCAGCGACATCAATATAATGGGCAGTGGACAGCTCTCCCTCTTCCTTTTCCCTCCCTCCTCCTCCTCCTTACATCCGGTCTCAGGTTTAATCAGCGCTGCCGCCCCTCGCACTGTTTACATTATCATCCCAATTAACCCCTCCTTCGCCAAAATATCCCACCACGTACCAGATTTTCAAATTCAAATATCTTATAAATTCCGGTGGCTAACTTTTCCGAGTCTACCAAGGCAGCGGAAGCTTTGTTTTCACTTTTCAAGGTCGGAAAAAAAAACGCTACAAATTATTACGCAAAGGTTCATTATTTATCTATATCGATACCATTCACTGGCCATTCACTAGCGCTTCATCCAGCCCAATGGTGAGCTGGCGCGCCAAAGTGGTTGTGTGAATGGGAAAAACCACCGCGATTTCGATGGAGCGATCGGCTGGGTCGGATATCCGGGCCGGCCAAAATCCACCGCGCCACGCCATTTGGCGGGCCCGCCAATCTCACGTGAATGGGGAATCCAACGCGCCACGCCATTTGGCGGGCCCGTCAATCTCACGTGAATGGGGAATCCACCGCGCCGCTCCCGACGGGATTCACTATCACGCCAACGCTCCAAACTGTGGAACTCGGAGCAAAACTGTGAACCTAAAAACGCTGCAAAATTATTACAAAGAGGTTTATCACTTTTCCCTATGGATCACTCGCCTTCAATGAACAAAGCTTTGCAATTGTCACTACCTATCAACCATATTTTCGCTTCAAAATAAAGTTTACTTTGAAGAAATGAAGGCTTCACACTCAATTTGAAGACATATAGAGCTATGGGTGCCTTCATCAGGAAATTTGATTACTGGTTGCTAAGGATGCAAAAGTGTAGCTACACTGTCTTCACACTGTCAGCTACAGCTAAAGCTATTAGCTGTTGAGGAACAGCTAAATCACCGCAGCTAAATCTGTTAGCTATAAGTTTTCGACTAATAGCTAATTTAGCTAAAATTTTTAGATGTTCCTCGACAGCTAATAGCTAAATATTTAGCTGCTAGCTTCAGCTAAATCGTAGCTAATTTAGCTGTAGCTGTTAGCTGTTAGCTATAGCTAATTTTTGCCCAACACTGGGCGTGATAGTGAATGGTGAATCCCGTTTGGCGTGGCGCGTTGCATTCCCCATTCACATGAGATTGGCGCGTTGGATTCCCCATTCACGTGAGATTGGCGCGTTGGATTCCCCATTCACGTGAGATTGGCGCGTTGGATTCCCCATTCACATGAGATTGGCGCGTTGGATTCCCCATTCACGTGAGATTGGCGCGTTGGATTCCCCATTCACGTGAGATAAGCGTTGGATTCCCCATTCACGTGAGATTGGCGCGTTGGATTCCCCATTCACGTGAGATTGGCGCGTTGGATTCCCCATTCACGTGAGATTGGCGCGTTGGATTCCCCATTCACGTGAGATTGGCGCGTTGGATTCCCCATTCACGTGAGATTGGCGCGTTGGATTCCCCATTCACGTGAGATTGGCGCGTTGGATTCCACATTCACGTGAGATTGGCGCGTTGGATTCCCCATTCACGTGAGATAAGCGTTGGATTCCATATTCACATGAGATTAGCGCGTTGGATTCCCCATTCACATGAGATTGGCGCGTTGGATTCCCCATTCACATGAGATTGGCGCGTTGGATTCCCCATTCACGTGAGATAAGCGTTGGATTCCATATTCACATGAGATTAGCGCGTTGGATTCCATATTCACGTGAGATTGGCGCGTTGGATTCCCCATTCACATGAGATTGGCGCGTTGGATTCCCCATTCACGTGAGATTGGCGCGTTGGATTCCCCATTCACATGAGATTGGCGCGTTGGATTCCACATTCACATGAGATTGGCGCGTTGGATTCCCCATTCACGTGAGATAAGCGTTGGATTCCATATTCACATGAGATTAGCGCGTTGGATTCCCCATTCACATGAGATTGGCGCGTTGGATTCCCCATTCACATGAGATTGGCGCGTTGGATTCCACATTCACATGAGATTGGCGCGTTGGATTCCCCATTCACGTGAGATAAGCGTTGGATTCCATATTCACATGAGATTAGCGCGTTGGATTCCCCATTCACATGAGATTGGCGCGTTGGATTCCCCATTCACATGAGATTGGCGCGTTGGATTCCCCATTCACGTGAGATAAGCGTTGGATTCCATATTCACATGAGATTGGCGCGTTGGATTCCCCATTCACATGAGATTAGCGCGTTGGATTCCCCATTCACATGAGATTGGCGCGTTGGATTCCCCATTCACATGAGATTGGCGCGTTGGATTCCCCATTCACGTGAGATAAGCGTTGGATTCCATATTCACATGAGATTGGCGCGTTGGATTCCCCATTCACATGAGATTGGCGCGTTGGATTCCCCATTCACATGAGATTGGCGCGTTGGATTCCCCATTCACGTGAGATTGGCGTGCCCGCCAAATGGCGTGGCGCGGTGGATTTTGGACGGCACGGATATCCGACCCAGCCGACCGCTCCATCGAAATCGCGGTGGTTTTCCCCATTCAGACAACCACACGCCATTTGGCTGGATGGAGCGCTAGTGAATGGCCACTTTAAAGCACAAAGGCCATATTTCTTCCACATTTTTATTACTTTTTTTTTTGAATCCAGAAAAACTCAAATTTAACAATACTAATACTGTCCTTCTTGAAGATTTTAGCATGAAAATTTCTTAAAGAAATTGAAGAGTGTAGTGTAATAAGCCATTATTTTAGGAATTTTGCACTGGTGAAAACTTCACTTGCGTTTTTCTCAAAACTCCGTTTTTGGACATGGAGCCTTTTGCTTTAACCTTTTAGAGCCGGGGTCCGCATATAAACCGGTTCGCAATTTTTTTTGTTATGACGTCTCTCCTTTCATTTGTCCTCCCATCATTCATGGTCTTTAGGACTACGACTATAAGCAGTTGTTGGAAGACTTCGGACTTTGTTTACATTGAACATTCGACATTACTCGGCGGGGGAGGAAGGGTTTGCATTTCCTTCCTGATGGTTTAATTACCTTTCCCTACAATAGTTTCGAAATTCTTCCGATTTATTTATTTTCTGTGTAAAATTTCCATGTAAGTAGGTACCAAACTATCATTCTTATGTCAAGTCGAAGTTTGTGTTGAAGGTGAAGTATTTTTATTTTCACCTGATTTTTGCAACAAAACTGTTTAGAAAACCGGTTGAATATAAAACCATTATGGATAGTTTAACGTCGTAAAATACTATATATTTTAACAAAAATTATCTCAAAATTTGGTGAAATTTGAAAGAAAAGTGCGAAAATGCAAAATAAATCAGGACAGGAGAGTTGTCTCCGTCCGAGCGGGCCCCTTGAATCCAGGACTGGGGAGCCGCCTGGGCATTTAAAAGGCAGGCGCTAAAAGGTTAAGGTATCGATGTAGATCACTCGTCAGCAAAGAACAAGGCTTTGCCATTGCTACCACCAACCATCATGGAGAAAAACATCGATCGCATTTCGGGAGCGAACAGTTAGTCCTACAGAGCTCCGCGTGGTCTCATTCGATTCTAAAAATTCAGCAGTACCTTAAATTGATGGAAACACAATACCTTTATAACAAAATCCTTTGTGTTAGGGCATTTTCATTTTTTTTCTTTTTCACTATTGAAAATAATAAACCAAAATTGCGGTCTATGCCCAGTGGAAAACCCTGTATAAGTTGAAATATCATAGTTAGGGCGCAAATCACAAGTATTAACAAACTCAGAACCAACTTGGTCGGATTACAAACATGGTCTGAACTTTTCTCACAAAAAAAACTTCCTACCTTGCAATCCTTAACCGAAAATTTAGATTCGCCCTTCAAATGGGAGGAATAATCTATTCCGGACGCTAGAAGATCCTGTGATCTGAAAATCTGCCCAAAATGGACAATTTGTAACAAATTAGTTGTAGAATCGATTCTTGAAATATTGTTGATTAGTTTCGGTACCTATAATAGTGAACCTGCACTGCAGTTATCACCAGTACGATTCCTTGATCCATAACTGTTTGTTAAACACGGATTGATCTTTGTGATTTTCGCTGATTTTGGCAGCTATCGAGAAACGACACTCCTAACGCGGCTATTCGGGGTGTCCGATAATTTATTCACTCGCAGACGGTCAACACTGAGCCTCATACATCCGCGTCAACGTCAAACGACCTCTTGATATCGCTCAGGACTCTAATGCGGGCCAATCAACTTGAAGCAGGTCGAGTAAATAATGATGCATCATTCATCGGATCAATCGCTGAGTTACACGAGCTCTCTCGAGCGTTGCATTAATTCATGTTGTGAATGATTTCGTGGAAACAACAATAGCTTGACTGATGATGAGATCGACTCCCTCCCTGGGGTGTCCTGCGATACACACCTCATTACAGTTGTACACCATGATGGGCTGCGCAAGCATTTTGCAACAATTTATAATGAGAGAATCATTTCTAGGCGGTCTTAACGTGGTAATTTCTTATTAACCCATAAATGCCGGAAAAGTTGAGCATGGAAAAGGCTTTAGCCTTGGACTAACTATTCGAAAAACGTTACACAAGCCTGAGAGAGCAGTGTTCGATGAGAAACTGTACTCCGATCCTCGTGCCTAACGTCGCCGGAATTTTGAATTTTACCTTTTAAGGGAGGGAGAGGGTGTTAATGCTAAAAAAACGTACGTTAGCGGGCATAATCGAGTAAATTCTGTCCAGGTCTCAATTGGTTCACTCGAGAGAAAGGTTCACTTCTTAGGCTGGTTTTCACCTTTAAAAGACCGAAAAAGTCGAGATTGACTGTCGAAATCATCAAAACGAGTTGGTTTACTCGAGAGAAAGGTTCACTTCTTAGGCTGGTTTTCACCTTTAAAAGACCGAAAAAGTCGAGATTGACTGTCGAAATCATCAAAACGAGTTGGTTCACTCGAGAGAAAGGTTCACTTCTTAGGCTGGTTTTCACCTTTAAAAGACCGAAAAAGTCGAGATTGACTGTCGAAATCATCAAAACGAGTTGGTTTACTCGAGAGAAAGGTTCACTTCTTAGGCTGGTTTTCACCTTTAAAAGACCGAAAAAGTCGAGATTGACTGTCGAAATCATCAAAACGAGTTGGTTTACTCGAGAGAAAGGTTCACTTCTTAGGCTGGTTTTCACCTTTAAAAGACCGAAAAAGTCGAGATTGACTGTCGAAATCATCAAAACGAGTTGGTTTACTCGAAAGAAAGGTTCACTTCTTCAAAAGACTGAAAGAGTCGACATTTACTTTTGAACCAGCCTAAGATTGAATCTTGTGAATTTTTCTCTCGAGTAAACCAACCCATTTTGAAGATTTCGACAGTCAATCTCGACTTTTTCGGTATTTTGAAGGTGAAAACCAGCCTAAGAAGTGAACCTTTCTCTCGAGTGAACCAATTGAGACCTGGACAGAATTTACTCGATTATGCCCGCAAACGCACGTTTTTTGAGCATTAACCCCCTCTCCCTCCCTTAAAAGGTAAAATTCAAAATTCCGGCGACTTAGTGCACAACTAGATAGTTTTCCGTGTCGAACAAAAAAGAACCACGAAAATCGGTTAAAAACTAAGGGCTGGGCAGACAACACAAGATTTTGTCACACACATACATACCTACACCTATGGTTTTTTTCGCGGATTTGGATTCAGAATGGTTTCAAACGGATTAGTGTGTTGTTATTTTGTTTTTCTGTGGAGTGCTGTCCGACTTTACCTCAGATCGATCGCATTAGGACGCCCAAGTCTGAATGTGGAGCGTCCTGAAAATTGGCCCTTTTTGCTTCCAATTGTACGAAAGTAGCGGTAACATTGTTTTTGTTTTAAATTGTATACCTTCCTGAACAATTTTGGTTCCGTGTCTGTCTGTCTGTGTGTCTGTCATGAGATCCTTACAACGAGCTAAACTACACGACATTACTGTCCGATTTCAATGGAATTTTCAGGGATTGTACGGGTTGGCTGATGATCCCTAATCAATCACGACCCTCGAATTATAGCCTCTGCGCATGTACGTGCGTAGAATCTTTTTAAGATCGTTAACTTCTACATTTTCCTCCCGAATTCTATGAAATTTTCACGGATTGACAGGTTGACGTGCAGATGGTCCCCTAAGAGGGTACTGCGGAAGATTGATGTTCTGAGATTTGCTACTTTGCATCATCTATACAACAATCAGGTTATTATAATCAAGCTATGTGCCATACCCTCTTGGCAGACTTTTTCCCCGCTGCCTTCATGTATTTTGTCTAGACCTCACAATTCATGTTCTTCATTCTACTTTAATCTCAACACTGTGATCATCTTGATTACGAGAGCTGATGGTTCCTTAAAACCTCAATCATTTCTGGGTATTATGGTGGTGCAATTCGACTGATTACGCGGATTGGGTGCTTCTAACTTCACTATTTTGTGATCAGAAAAGGCGTTTATCCAGCACTGCCACATTCATTCTCAGTCCTCTTCAGGGGCGTCAGGTGAAAACATTCGTCAGGCAAACAGCTTGGCCAGTCATGGAGAAATGCTACAAATTATAATACAAAAGTTCACAATTTTTCTGTACAGATCACTCGCTAGCAAAGAACGCCGCTTTGCCTCTACCTACCACAGATGTTTTAGCTTCATAATCGAGTTGATTCAGATGAAATAAACGCTTCACACTCCATTCGAAGAGATATATAATTCCTTCATTTAGAAATTTGATTATAGATTGCTAAAGAAATGCAAATCTATTAGGTACTCATCTTCCAAATTTCTCTGCTTTCAAGGTCACGAAATAGCTCCTCGATTGTTTGCCTTGGCTGATGCTGTGGTAGTGAGGGTATAACAATACTTGATCCCCCGCCGATCGTCGTCTCTCATACAAAACAGTCCCTCAAAATTTTTTTTTGAACTCTTTGCCTTGCATCGCCATGTTAAAAAGTATCATTTCTCTGAAAGATCTCTTTGTTTGATTTAGTCGTATCTAGTACTGAGAACCCAGGCTGTGCGTCATAATGGACTATCTTCTTTCTCGGAAATTGAGTATGGAGTCCCTCAAGGTTCGGTCCTAGGACCGATTCTTTTTCTCATTTTCATAAATGATTTGCCTGATTCCATACATGACTTCTCTGTGCTGTTCGCGGATGATACTTCACTTCTGTTGACGGACCTCGATGGAGAGACATTGACAACAAGATCTGCCCAAGCGAAATCTGATGTGAACGCTTGGTTTCGGATGAATGGCTTGGCCGTAAATGAGGCTAAAACTAAAAATATTTTCTTTGGTTCGAGGAGCCCGTCTTTCTTTGAAAATAATACGCAGCAAGTTAATATTCTGGGAGTTCAAGTGGACCCAAAGCTTAATTGGAATGCGCACTGCTTGAGCTTGGCAAACCTTTTGAATAGCTCCACATTTCTGATCCGTAGACTTGCTGATAAATTGTCAGGAAATGCAGTCCTTGCAGCATTCCATGCAGTCTTTCTTAGCAAAGCTTCCTATGCTATTGTTTGCTGGGGTCATTGTCCGTCAGCTAAAATTATCTTTGGATGTCAGAGAAGAGCACTCCGAGTTGTTTCAGGACTCAGTTACAGAGCTGACTGCAGAGAGGCCTTCATTAATTTAAAAGTTTTGACAATCCCTGCTATTTACATTCTGGAATGCTGTGTCTACATACACTCAAATATTGATAAGTTTCACACTGCATCTCACAACTATGGTACTAGGAATGTTCTAGCTTTGACAGTTCCGTTTACCAGGTTGAATTGTTCAAGAAACGCTACCAGATGGTGGGGGATTAAATTTTATAATGTGATCCCGAATGAACTAAAAGAATTTGAAAAAAATAAATTCAAGCAGAAAATTGGTCTTTTTTTGCGCGAACTTGCTCCCTATACATTTGATGAATTTTTTGAAGCTATTAAACAAGCTAAATCTTATTCTTAATTTATTGATTAATACCTTAGTTATTTTATTCTATGACGTGCTGTTGCCTGAGGAACATTTATCAAAGTACTCAGTTCAGTCAAGCTTATATCTATGTAGGAATTTATTTATTTATTAATGTGATGTTTTGTGACAATAGTAACAATGCTGTGATATTAGGATAGGATATGTGATATAACTATAGGGTATAATTATTGTTTTCTTTTGAGTGGTTTTTCTGTTATTTATTGTTAGTATTTTAGATTTTTTGAAAATTTTATTTGATCTTTCAGTTGCTTTTCTAGTCAGTTTGTTTTTAGTCATGATTATAGTTACCACTCTTGTTAAATTGTTGATTCCTCCCGTATGTGGGCTTACCCCGGGCTGCGGGGTCTGGGTCGGGGGGTCTTGGCCGGCCTGGGGGCGGCCCCCTTGATGGTTTTCCCCGTGCAACGTTTGCACCGCAGACAAGACCGTTGCCCGGTATGGGTACACGGTCCGGGAGCCGCCATGGTGGGTGGGTCCGGGCCCGGCTGGGTGCCTTCCGGCTGGGCTCCGCTGCCTTTGTCTTCTGGAGGATGTGATCGTTCTTTATTTTTATTACACTGTTATGTTTTGTTTCATATTTATATTTTATTGACTATTGTCGATGCACTTTGTGTGGAGTGGCAAATAAAAATCATTCATTCATGTTACTGACCTCTACAACTTTCTGGTGTGTTGCGGGCCAGTATCCAAGGCAAAACACGTATATAGGTAATTATTCAATTCTCCTATTTTCTCCAACTTCCTAATCTAATAAAATAGTCCCTAAATTTTATAAAAGTTTTCAAAAATCGGATTATTACTTGCAAAAACTGGAAATATAGGAGAATTTTAACAAAAATTAATGTATTCATTTTGCATATTTTTAGTAAGGCAAACAGAGTTTGCTATGTTTGCCTGGAAAAGACGCCACTGGTCCTCTTCACCATTTTGAAGCGTCCCGACTGATGCGCACGAGCAAGTTGCCCAAAATCCTGAGTTTGGCTTCCTAGGGGCCTCTTTAGTCTCAACAGAATGATTGGAACTCTCCTCGCTTCACATAATCTCGAATCCATCGCGTTTTTGAATTCATTTGCGTTCGAGCTCTCCTCCCCCACCTGGAATTTCGACGTCGTCTCATCAATTAGCATCCGAATCCGCCAATTAGGTGTCCGAAGGCGGTCGACCGTTTGTATGCAAAACAACATTCGAATTCGGGAGTGTGTTTGAGTTTACCCTTATTAGTGATGGGGAACATCGGCCTCTGCAGTCCTGCTGCGAGGACACGTACTCTCTCGCGTAAATTCCCAAGTTTCAGCGGTTCGGTAGCTCGAAACTTTCCACGTAGATTACCAATTTAAAAGTGCAACACGTGTATCTCCAAAACAACACCATATCGTGACTCAAAGGAGCGATACAAAAGTTCCAGCGCGTGAACATGTGTGAGGGTTAACATTAGGCGTTCCCGTCCCATCAAGAGTTACATCCCAGGAGACGTAAGAAAATGAAAATTGGAGTTTTCATCGTGAACTCAATTGTAACACCAAAAGGACAAATATAAATACCTACTAATAAATACATTGCGGCATTCTGGGACCATAATGCCATAAATTAGAGTATAGGAATGCCCATTAACCCTAGATTGATAGACTACGTAAAAATTACGTAATGAGTGGGGATATGAGACATCCCTCTCGGCCTTCTTAACTGGACCTCCTCCAGTGCTATCGGTAACTAGCAGTGAAATGACCTTTGTGGTGTCAAGACCTCATCTCGACTTCTTTCCGTCAGGATCTTGGTTTTCCATACCGCCTACACGTCAAAGATACGTAGTCTACTATTTGTTGAAAATTATTTTGAGTCCCTCCCTGCCATCCATAGGTACCTACTACCTACTTAGGCATTTTTGAAAACGTCGACCCTTCGTTTCCCTTTGGTTGGTAGTTTGGGTTGAAATTTTCAATAATGCCCTAGTAGGTAGTGTGATCTATACAGGAAAATAATAAACCTTTGTGAAATAATTTGCAGCGTTTTTCTATAACATTTATATTATGAAAAATTCGAGAATGAAGCACACCTTTTCTCCACATCTCAAAATAGCAAGAGATTTCTCTTTTTTCTCGAATTTTCAATCATTTTCTCTTTCAAAATATTTCAAGCATAATACATTAATTTCAAAACATTTATTTTGTCGAGTATGATATAATATCCAGAGTAAAAATCGAGTTTTGGATGTGATATAAGAACATTTATGTGACATAATTCAGGTATTCATAGCTACTCTTTCAATACAATATTTTATACACTCAACATATAAAGTTAAATACTAAGAAGAATGAGTTTATGTTCGTTTTTTGTTAAGTGAATGAAAAATGTATGACCATTTTGTGTTGAAAATATTTTTTCAGTTTCACACGTCATTTTTACGCAGTCTACTAATAACTGTGTGTCAGGGAAATCTACTACTCTAGGGTTAAATTTTGTCAATTTCCCTTCACTAAACTACATGCCAATTACCTATCTCATCGAGCCAATCCAGTTACTGTATCAAAGTTGGAGGATAGAAGAATAAGGACAGAAATTATTTAATCACTGAAGGAAACCCCTGAAAATAATTTAAACTATAAGAGAAACTCATTAGAGAATGAAGGAGAGAGAAAGGAAGGACATCAAGAGACACCCAATAGGATGCCAGTGAAGCTTCAAAAAAACAACAACAAAAACGTCAATAATCAAAAATCTGTGTAAAATCTGGGAAACTGTTTTAATATTTTTGGGGAACATTAATTTATTATTCTTATTTGTTATATGAAATGGCTGAAGATTTAAACTTTATTATTTATTATTGTTATTTGTTTGAAGACGTTTTTAATAAAAAGAAATTGTAGAGCCAGAGAAGTTACTATCTACTAGGGAAAGGGTATCAAATGTGGAAAAATCTATTCAGATTACCTGGATAGATCTATCCAGAAAAAACGTTAAGACATACAAACATTCTTACACAAAATTTCTCATTATTTTGTTTTGCCCCCTAGTGATTCCGATTTTGAGATTTTGCTCGAAGCATTGTCTTCACTTTCAAAGGTTGAAGAAAAAATGTACTCCAAAATCAAAATTTCCACTCGTGTTTTACGTTTTGAGCCTTCCTGAACAATTTTGCATCCAAAAATTGTTCAGGAAGGCACAAAACGTAAAACACGTCTGTCTCCGTGTTTCGTGAAATTGTCCGATTCGAAGAAATTTTCAGTAATTTTCGGTTTGGCGTGTAGATAGTCTCCTACGAAAATCATGGTTCAAAAACTCAAATTTCCTTTGTAACAATCATATTTTCTCTCCGAATTCCGCGAAATCTTCAGAGATTGTGCAAGTTGGCGTGTAGACGGTTCCCTATGAGGGTAGTGGAAGGAACGAAGAGATTGATGTTCTGAGATTAGCCATTAGACCATCCTTAAAATCGGAGTATGGATACCAGGATGCTATGTGCCACACCCACTTAACAGATGACCTTTTGCCATAACTCCCATTATTTACAGTAAATGCAAATGTGACAATATTGTTGAAAGGAGCGTTAAATTTTCAAGCTACTTTGTGCAAAACCAATAGCTTTTATAATTGAATTATTATCAAAAAATCAAGTCAAAAAGCAAAGTTTACATTTTTTACGAAATTTGACTTTTAAAAATCTCTGAATTCACTGGTTTTAAAGCAGCTGCGCATGCGCAAACGTGAAGTCCTATAACTTCAACATTTCTCACCCGATTTCGATGAAATTTTCTGGGATTGTGCGGATTGGCGTGTAGATGGTCTCCTATACAATCGGGTTATGGATACTAGGAAGCTATAATATAGAAGCTATAACATAGAAGCTATAACATATTATGTGCCACACCCACTTGGCTGACGTTTTTTCGTTTCGATTCAAGTTCATTGAAAAACTCTCATTTCACTCTGAAGTCATTTTTTCGTCTAAACTCATTCACCATCCCTGATAGACCTTCATTCAACGGTGAGTTCCAATATTTGAATGAAGAACGTCACCAAATTCTGTTTGCATTTTTCCTGAATGGTTAATGGTGTGTGATAGATGAATATCGGGTTGATTTCGGAAAATAAGTCTCCTGTTATTTTTGGGAGACAATCAAAATTTATGATATCAAAAAATAACCGGGAAAACGGACCTCTTCAACGTGAAACGGGAACGCTCGCTGATTGGCTGTTTGGATCGCCGTCACCTCCCAGTGTTGCCCGATGGACCGACGAAATCGTGTTATCTAAGAGGAAAGTTATCAAACAGAAACAGGGGAAACCTAATTTTCCCCATCTTGCTTTTTCTATTTTTTTCTTCAGTTTTTCGATTTCGAATTTTACTGGTTTTGTGAAATGTTGCATCAGGGGACTATAGATTTCAGCTATAGATGTCAGCGCTTCAAGCGACCGTAAATGAATTATTCCAGGATGACGTCATCCTCCCGGTTTTTTTAAACGTTCATATTTTCTACACTGTTTCGTTTATTCGTGAATTAGGAAGTTCGGGCTGAAAGTTTGCCGTAGGGGGTTTCTCGAGGCGCTGAATCCGATTCTGGGGTCAAAAATAGGAAATTCCGACATGGTGAAATTCCTCATTATGCATGATAAAAAGATATTTTGTGTTTAGACTCAGAATTCAGGTGACCTCAAGTGTGAATAGGTTTTACTCGTTGCAGCTTTCAGCCAATTCATTCCTTGGAGACTATTAGTTGGCATAGCTTCCTTATTTTGGTTACTTATCTCGTAACTCTATGACCTGGGTATTCCATTTCAAGTTCTTTGTGACGCTGACTCATACAGTGTGTGTGTGTGACGCCACATTCAGGAGACTCACTGCAGATTTTTGTCCCTCACCCTTTGCTAACCTGCCAAAATTCTCGAATAACGGTCTTACTACACAGTAAACAATTCCATTTCGACCCCATTCGAGTATTTCCAGCATCGTTCTTCTGAGAAACGTCTCTTCGAAATATGAGGCTCAGAGGACGAAGTTTCTTCAAATTCTTCCTCCCCCTTATTTTCTTCTTTTTCACCTTCCGCGACTTTCCGGCCTCCCCAATCGAACGTCGCGAGCTCCAAGTACGTGCGCAGACTTCATTCAGCTCCCGTTCGGCAATTTCCATACACTTTATGCTTCTCTTCTCGTCTCATCAATATTCGCTCAAAGGAAGAGGCGGTGACAAGGTCCAAGTTCGTCGTCCTTCGAATCTCACGTCGAACCGCACGACGGATACCAAAGAACTTTCCATTACTCGAGCGTCACGTACGCCGAATCCTCTCTGAGTAGTTTTTCCCCCGGAAATACCGCCTTTTCCTTTTCTCGACGTCAAAGTGCGGTTACTCTGAAGGTGAAGTCCTCTTCTCATCAATATACCGGAGTGGGCGTAACTTCCTGGCACTCAAAGGTCGTCGTACTCAATTTTGAACCTTTGGAATCGAGCAAGAAAGCAAATTTTACTAACGCCAAAAAAGTAAAATTTGTTGGATTACGTTTCAAGGTTTACAAGGACCGAAAAATCTAATAAAAAATTTGCCGTTACCATGGACCGATTTTGAAGAAATTTGGTACATGCATTCCATTTGGGGTCTAGTTGTGCCTCGAAGATTTTGGTTGATGTAGGTCACTTCTATGAGTTGAAAAATAAGGGCTCAAATTTTCAAAACGCCCTAGCTCAAAACTTTCATTATAAAAGCATTGTTTTGGTTTATTTATTTTTTAATTGATTTTTTGATTGATTTTTGAATTTTCTAATCGAATAAGACCACTCAGAGCTCTTTGAACCAACCGTTCGCTTCTTATGAGAACTTAAAGGGGTCTCAGTCGGTCGTCGTTCCTTGTTACGGGTTGTGTTTCCCTAAATTACGGGGCTCAAACTTTAAATGTTTTATCTAAATTTGAAATTTTCAATCATTTTCGGAATTCATTAGTGCAGCAGTCTTCTAGGGAATGGAAAATCTAAAAGATTGCCGCTGGAATCATCAAAACCGAACAATAATTGCCAGAGAAAAATGGAAAAAACCTAACTGAATAAACGGTACAAGCGTTGTTTTTTCATTAATTTAAAATGTTCAACAATTTGTAGAGTCGAATGACACTTTATAGAGCTTTGAAGACCCAACCGTTTGCTGATGAGATAGTTAATCATTGAATTTCTATAATTTCTTTCTTCAATTTGAGATAGTGTTCTGTTAGAACTTGATGTACCCCAGGTTGTTATTATGAAGTGTTTCCATCCATGTGACTATAATTGTTAATGGAGATGAATTTCCAAAAATATAGCATTCGTATTCTTGCAGTCAGTTAGTCAACTACCTATTGTAAAGATACTACTCTGGCGACAAAGGATGCCGAGAACTCGTAGAAGGGAATATTCCTCAGCGGGTGGAGAAGAGGAATCACACCAGGACGATTGGAGGAGATGTTCCAAAGTAAATGTTCGCATTTTCGACCCGGATTCGGAAACTTGGGAGTATTACCTTCCATACTTCGATTTAGAATTGAAAATAGCACGGGTGTTGGATGAAGAAGATAGGAGAGATCTTCTGATAAATAAATAATTTTGGTAATACCAAAATCTTTACGGGACCAAGTGCTTCGTATTCTACACGAGGGCCACACAGGGGGATCAGCTATGAGGTCCGTTACCAGGATGGTGGTGTCAGATAATGGTCCAGAGTGGACATCACAAGCGTTCAAAGAATTTTGTAGTAGAAATAATGTACGACACGTCACGACAACTCCTTACCATCCACGTCAAATGGATTGGCAGAACGGGCAGTCAGAACGTTTAAGCAAAGATTCGCATCATCCAAGAACGGAGATGAGGATGTCCATACTAGACTTTACAAATACTTGATGTCGTATAGAACCACTACATAGAACTACCAACAGGACACCCGCTGAATTAATGGTGGGGCGACAGCTGAAGACAAAACTAACACTGCTGAAGCCTGATCTGACGAGTAAAGTGGAGGAGAATTTGCTCAGGCAGAAACTCTATCATGACAAGGGGGTATACACTGAAGGGGTTTCAAGATGGGGATTGTTGCGACCGCGTCGTTTAATTATTATGACAGTTCACCACATAGGTATGATTCCCCCAAATGTTTCATGAAAATTATTAAGAAAAGTTGTGTCTATCGTTCGTTGAACAAGAGTAGTACTTAAGACATTTTCAAAATAGTTCAAAACAGTAAGAAAGAGTGAGTTAAAGAGAAATAGGAGAAATCAACTACGACCCAGTCAGAGCAAGCTCAACAAATGGCGACCGTGACAGGACAGAATGTAGAACCTCAAATTGCATTTGAGAGGCTCAAGAAGGAAAGAACCCAAGTAAGGAGGATGTTCACCGTCTCTATAACGGAATGTGAGACAGCTTTCCTATGTAATGATGTGGATGAAGTAAGTGATAGCTTTGCAACACTTTACAACAAGGCTGAACGTCTATTTAATTTAGACGAACAGATTAAAGATATTATTTTAGATGGGTTAGTTGAATTACAGAGGATGAGACAAATAAAGAATTCGAGAAACATTTGGGGGAATCATATGAGGTGAACTGTCATAATAATTGAACGACGCGGTCGCAACACACTCCCACCTTGCTATCGCCGAGCTGATAGCAACAAGTACCTCACTAGTCAGAATCTCGGAGGCTTCTTCAGTCTTCTCCTTCTTCTAGTTAGAATGTGTTCTTGATTGGAATCTTAAAAATAAATTTAAAAAAAAAATCTTTCGTTGCATGGATGAAAAGAAAGAAGGACGAGAAGCAATTCAAGGAAGGAGTGGTAAAGAAGAGAACTGGTCCATTTTCGTACTTAGTCATCGTCGAAGGAGTCGAAAGGAGAATTCATGCTGACCAGTTGAGAAAATCTGGGGGATGCCAGGATTGGGGGGGGGGAAGGAGAAGATGTACCCTAGGTTGTTATTATGAAGTGTTTCCATCCATGTGACTATCGATAGTGATGAATTTCCAAAAATATTGCATTCGTATTCTTGCAGTCAGTTAGTCAACTACCTATTGTAAAGATACTACAGAACTTACTTCCTTTTCCAGTATTTATATCCACTATATCCTAAATTCCATCAACAATTCACCTTTCAAACCCATCACCTCTACTCCCCACATTAATAACTAAGTAACTACCATTTCCCCCCACAAACCACTCACAAAATACAATCTTGGCACATCCTCTTGCTTCCTTTTCCCAAGAGAAGCCATTTTCTCAGTGACAAATTTCGCTCTCCAAGTCTGCCCACGGGCCACCTTCATCAAAATTGTTGAATTTCATCCAGTCTTGTGAGATCTGAACACCACAATTATTCAATCAGTGCCATTTCTGTGATTTTCACTAAGTTTTGGAAGCCCATGTATTGAGAGGTTACATCCTATGGAAGCTGCCTGCATTGAATCATTGTCCACAGAACCCTCCAATTGTCTGCCACTCGTTTGTCTGTTTTTTTTCTTCAGGCAGTCAATAATCAATGGTTTTTAAAGTCGTTAAACCATGAATAATATTCTATATTATTCTATAATATTCTATAAAAATAATATATTATATTATATTTTCATACAACACAGAAAAAATCAGGATAGAAGTAGATTGGTAGCCTCATGCGAAGTAAATCAACGTGGTACCGTAAAAATCATTAGGTAAATGAAGCCACCGCTAAGTTTCCTACAACTTGCCTACTTCACTAATTCCTGCTTAACTTGGTACAACTTTTAACTGAGTTCGCTCTTATGAACTACAAATAATAATGGGCATAGGCAGGCGGCCAATGAGGATAACTGGTCGAGGGAAAAGAAGGAGGTAAGGGAGGAGAGTGTTTGAAAGTTCGACAATTGAATTTTATAACTGCTGCTCAACTTTTAGTTTTGCCCTAATAGAGAATAGTAAACTCACAAGTCATTTTTACGTTGAACAGTTTTAATAGGTACCTACATCGTTTTATGTAAACCTAACGTTATAATAGAACCAGAGGATGTCTCAAAGAAAATGTTATGATTCTGAAATGACATCAACGTTGAGAATCGTTTTCTTATTTCTCAAATGTAAAAACATTGTGCTTCGTCAGATAAAGGAAACGCCCTGAGGCAAATCGAGCTTCGAAAAAGCGATGTTCATGGCAGACAATTCGTTTCGCTCATACACGAAGAAATTCGATCGCGAAGAGCTCTGGTGGTAAGAATTTGAGACAAGAAAGAGAACGCACTTGTCGTCACAATTTTGATGCATAAGAATCAATAATTGATTGTGAAATTATTTTCACAAGTGAAATTATTTCACAGGTAGGTCCTAGGGATGAGTATCGTTACGAAAGTATTGATATTTTATATCGTATTCGAGTATCGATATCCCAAGTGTCGTTTGTCATGAGTAACGATATTTCAAAATATCGAGTATCCATACTTCGAGTACGTCACAAAATATCAACATATCCAACATTCTCGAAGAAAATATTTTTCTCGTCAATGTTAACTCATTTCTCACTAGTGTCCAAGTTGAGTGAGTGTATTTGAAGAGTTATCATTTCAACGGGCTTATATCCATTTTGGTTTATTATTTTCAATAATGAACCTTTGGAATCGACCAAGAAAAAAAAAATTTTAACACCCCCTCAAAATTTGATGGTTTACGTTTCAAGGTACGTAGAATCCAAAAATCGAATAAAACGCTGCAAATTATTACACAATGGTTTATTATTTTTCTATATAGATCACTCGTCTACAAAATCACCAACCATCCAATGTGAAAAGAAGGTAAAAAAAAGAAAAAAAAAATCAAAAAAAAAAAAAAAATCACCAACTATCGATTGCATTTTGGTCAGCTCTAATTTGAACGGAGATTAGGCCTCTTTTGCGATTCACACTCGTGTTTTGATTTATTTATATATATATTTCAATATAAACCCTTAAATTTTCGTAAGAAGCGAACGGTTTGTCCTACAGAGCTCCGCTTGGTCTCAAAAAATTCTAAAAATTCTATAGAATCTTAAATTGAAGGAAAAACAATACCTATATATCGAAATTTTTTGAGTTAGGGCGTTTTCAAAATTTCAAAATTGATTTTGGAACCCTTAGAAGTGACCTACATCAACCAAATCGGTCAATGCTAAGTGGCAAAAGTGCCGCGTCCGGCGTACGGCGGACGGACGGCCAAATTTTTATTCGATTTTTGGATTCTACGTACCTTGAAACGTAAACCATCAAATTTTGAGGGGGTGTTAAATTTTTTTTTTCTTGGTCGATTCCAAAGGTTCATTATTGAAAATAATAAACCAAAATTTGGCCGTCCGTCCGCCGTACGCCGTACGCGGCACTTTTGCCACTTAGCATTGACCGATTTGGTTGATGTAGGTCACTTCTAAGGGTTCCAAAATCAATTTTGAAATTTTGAAAACGCCCTAACTCAAAAAATTTCGATATAAAGGTATTGTTTTTCCTTCAATTTAAGATTCTATGGAATTTTTAGAATTTTTTGAGACCACGCGGAGCTCTGTAGGACGAACCGTTCGCTCCCTGCGAAAATTTAAGGGTTTATATTGAAATATATATATCTATAAATCAAAACACGAGTGTGAATCGCAAAAGAGGCCTAATCTCCATTCAAATTAGAGCTGACCAAAATGCAATCGATAGTTGGTAATTTTGATTTTTTTTTTAAATTTTATTTTATTTTTTATTTTTTTTTTCTTCTCTTTATATTGGATGGTTGGTGGCTTTGCAGACGTGTGATCTATATAAAAATAATAAACCATTGTGTAATAATTTGCAGCGTTTTTAAATCCATCCCGTTGTTTTCAATAAACACTTTTGGTTTATTATTTTCAATAATGAACCTTTGGAATCGACCAAGAAAAAAAAAACCTTTTGGTTCATGTCAATCACTTCTTCTAAGGGTTGAAATGTTGAAAACGCCCGAGCTAAAAAAAATGTTCGATATAAAGGTATTGTTTTCCATCAATTTAAGACAGTATTGAATTTTTAGAACCGAATGAGATCACCCGGAGCTCTGTAGGACAAACATCCACTTCTCTATTATAGAGTATAATATAGTATAATAGAGTATAAGTATAATACTTCCTTCCTCTTTCTTCTCACGACGTAATATCGATTCACTGATGGAAGGAAATAATTAAAAATCCCTTAAAAGACTCTCAATTCCATAACTCCACCCCGCAGAAGAAACTTTCATCTTTCAACATCCAATTTCGCCCAACTCTCCTCGTAAGTATTTTCCAGCATTTTATAGTCTTAATTTTTAGTTTAGCTCAGAAAACTGGATTTTTATGGAGCGGTTGTTTCCAAGCCAATAAATTATCTCGAAGGCTCACTGTTGATGTCATTAGAGCCTCCTATCATTTTTAATTTGATTTTGACCAACTCTTTCGAACCAATCACGATCTTCTTCTCATCGTTAATTTCTTAATCGGGTCAATTTATTCGTCATCTACGGTTGACCCCAATCAAGATATCTTCTCAACTTTTGTCTCCTTTTGGAGGTTTAATTGTCAACCATCATCGTCGATTATCTGCGATCCAATTTATTAAGAGCCCTTTCCGGAAGTATCAGCTAATGACCCCCCACCTTCAACTTTCTCTTCAAGCTATAATTTGCTCAACGTAACTCAGTCAAATCATACCGCGCCTGGAACTAATTTAGGTAGATCTGGAAATGCTTTGATTCATATTGGATATCGTTAATAAGAGTAATAATTCATGAATTTCTGAGTAAAATCCGGCGTTTGGGGCGTAACTGCGGAATTGACAGTCACCACTCAAGGCATAGAAAATCCTCAAGTAGGCGATGAGGGACGTCGCATGGTCAGCGCTATTCACAGTCATCATGTCGAGGAAATCCTTGAGGCAATGCTCCAGGTGTTCCTCAAGTTTATTTATTTATTTATTGGCACGTGAAAAAAATATGTAAGAAAAGAAATAAAAATACTTGTTGTAAATAAACATACGCCTGCCAGTTGAAAAGTTCAAAGGAACTTGTGTAAACTGGCAGAGCCTAAAATCATCCAGCCGGTAGGGCACTGTACAATGCCATCAATTCAAAAAAGAAGAAAATTGAAATTTACAGAATAAGCTATTGAGAGAAAAAAAAATACATTTTGATAATAAAAACTTCTTAAAATGTTTCACACTGGAAAAATCCATATGGTTAATATTATTATAGTAAAAGAATTTAATGGCCTACACAAAAGAGCTCCGATTATAAAATTCAGTTCTATTCAAAGGTAACCTTACGTTGCTGTTGCTAGCAGTTCTAGAATGTGGTAAATTTGAAATAAGTGAGCTACATAAACCAGATTCAAATACTCTCAAACAAGAGGATAGTAGGAAGAAATGCTTTATCTTCAATACATTAAAGTTTTTATAGAGTAGCACAGTAGGATAGCGCATAGGTTTACATAATATCACTTTAATTAAAGCATTCTGGACAGTTTGTAGAGGTTTCAAGTGAGTTGTACAAGTCTCACCCCACACCACGATACCATACTTAATAATGGAACCAGCCAAAGCCATGTAAACCGATCGTAGCAAATACTTCGGTAAAAAATCACGAACAACTTTGAATACATAAAGCAGCTTTCTCAAACGAGTAATCAGGGAACTAATATGGTGTCATCGAGCATTTCCTCCACGTGGTATTCACAATCAAAACTCGACGTCGAGGAAAGCCTTGATCTTGACTCAAAAGTAGCACATGAAGAGGTACCCTTGAGCATTTCCTAGAAACTATTGGTTTCGAGCCTACCAAGGTAGCAAAAAGGTGTTTCGACCCGCGTTTTACGTACTACGCCTTTCTACACAATTTCTGTTCCTTGTTTGTCAGTCACGAAATCCTTCTAACAGGCAAAACTATACGAAGCCACACTAAAATCATTTTGAATGCGAAACCATACCGCGAAACCCATCTACCCTCGGAGAGATATTCAATGTGCAGTCTGGGAGAGCTGGAAACGACATTCCACTTCGTGTGCAGGTGTCTGGTGTTGGCAGACTTCAGATGTTGTGCGGCAAGTCAAGTTTGTCGCGCGATGAGGCGATGGAACTCCCTAATGACCCGCAGGCCTGGACTGGAGTAAACTGGCGCAAAATTGCAATTTGGTTTGGCCATACCGCAGATTGCTCGCGAGGGAATTTAATTATTTTCTTCCCTTATAAAATAAAATTTTAAGTTATTTATCAAGTCCGATCTTTCGGTAGGCGGATCGAAAAGAACCATGCTGTATTGTTTACTTTGCCATCGTAATTATTATTTTTGAGACATGTCAATTTCTTTAGTAAGCCATTTTCTTCCTCTTCTTCTTCTTCACAATAAAATCATGGTCCCCCAAATTGATAAGTAGCCAAATAGCTACGCATGCGAAAACGAGAAATTTCTTTGAACCAGCCATTACTCCTACATTTTCCATCCGATTTCGATGAAATTTTCAAGGATTACACAGATTGGGGTGTAGATGGTCCCCTATGAAAATAATCGCCCCCAAATTGATAGTAGCCACTGCGCATGCAAAAACGTGAATTTCTTTGAAACAGCAATTACTTCTACATTTTCCATCCGATCTCGATGAAATTTCCGGGAATTGAGTGGATTGAAGTGTAGATTGACCCCTATGAGAGAGTGCATGGTGTTTAAAGATAGATGTTTTGAGATCAGCTACATTGCAACAGATCATCTATACAACCGGGTCGTGGATACGAGGAAGCTATGTGCCACACCCACTTGGCAAACGTTTTCCTTTTTCCTTCACTGCTAGTGATGACGGCCTTTTTGGTTCTATTATTCACAATAATCGACCGAGAAAAAAAAGTTAAACCCCTCAAAATTTGTTGTTTTCAAGGTACGTAGAATCCAAAAATCGAATAAAAATTTGGCCGTCTGTCCACGGCACTTTCCGTAGTTCCCATGGACCGAATTTGATGAAATTTGGTATGTGGGCTCCATTTGGGGTCTAGTTGTGCCCCAAAGCTTTTGGTTGGAAAATAAGGGCTGAAATTTTCAAAACGCCCTACTTCAAATAATTTGGAAATAAAGGTATTGTTTTTTCTTAAATTAAAAATAGAATTGAATTTTTAGAATCGAATGAGACCACCCATAGCTCTGTAGGACAAACAGTTCGCTTCCTACGACTTAAGGGTCAGACTCATGATAAATCAGAATCCATGTTGGTGTTTCAATTCCAACCCTCTCTAGTGTAAACGCAAAAATTAAGCGATTTTCAAAACATTTTTGAGTAACCTCCGCCATGATGTGTTGCTTACGTGGAATAGCTGAAATTGTCATGAGTTGCTGGGCAACATTTGTAGAGCGATTTTTTTTAATTCCGGCAATATTTATTGGTAGGTAGTGTAAGTCCATTTAGTTCTTGGCCACACAACTTTATGTTAGATTTAAGTAACAATTAAAGTGTAAAGTTTGAAATCAACGGATTCGCGGCTATGCTCACTTGGAAGACTTTTTTTCTTTGAAAACAGAAAGTAGCTTATCTTGATATTATTAGCTCCACTATTGTTATTCCGATAACTAATACCGAATTCCTAGCGGATAATACTGAAACGGAAACTCAAAGGTACAGAACGGCATAACTCAAACTTTCTCACCCCTTTTATAAGTTGCAGACTAGTTCTTGAAAGCTCTTTTGAGGCGGAAAATCCATAAGAACGACTGATGGTGAAAGTTTTCGGAAAACGGGCTCGTTTTAATGAAGGGCTCCACCTGAGGAGACGTTAATTTTCAACTCTCCTGGCTGATATGGTTTTAATATTTCATTCGGAGGAAAGCGTAAACCGTCTTTTCAGAGGGTTAGAACCTGTCGGAAAAGGTGGTATGAAAGAGATATTTTTATCCTCGGAAATTTCGAAGCTTAAGTAATTGACACTTTAATTAAAAACTCGGTTGAATGGGTTCCCATGAATAATAATTGCGTGAATGAAATAAATACCTTCGTTGGACGGAGGATGGAGCTTAGAAGTGGAGGTAAGTTTCAGAAATTACTTCAGCTGAAGTAATTGATTCTGATGCGGGCATCAGCGATGAAGTACAATTTTTTTTCGTGTTTTTAATTCATTTACAATAAACATTTGTAGATCACTTGTAAATATAACGGTAAGAAAATACCCTCTACTATCTACCTTTTTTCCATAATAATCCTCCCCCTCTATGAGCAAGCTCGTGTTGCTGGGAGAGGAGTCCTTCAGAGCTCTCCTCAATGCAAATTACTTTTGTTTCTCATTATTTATTGTTGATGTTATTTATAGGAATATTTGGACTTTTTACTGAAATTGAAATCAAATGGTCTCCATCTTATTAACCCATTGTTTAAATAGTTCCCCCTCACTTGCTTCGAATGTAGACAAAATATTCAGGAGCTGTATAGATTTCCGCCCCATCGCCGTGGGCATATTAGGAACTCAAAAATTACCCCTTCGCTCTGCTCTTGTGTCTTCACAATTTTTCTCGAAGATTTCACAAATAGCAGGGTAGAGCGGATCAGTAGTTTATTAACCGGGAGTATTTTGAGTTTTTCAAATAACTCTTTTGTCCTAACTCATGTCCACTGCTGGTCATTATTCGGATGATACTTTTTTAGGCTGAGCAAAGGGGCTTGAACTCCAGATAGTACCGCAGATCAACAACAGGTAGAGTTCTAAACGCCCTTCTAAGCTCTAAGCGCGACAACACGAAACGATCCAGTCAAATGACCACTCAAATAATGTGATTCAAATAACAAAACTAACTTATTATAGAAACTAAATAAGAGAGGATGAAGACTAATAATGCTTGATAAAGTAATAAGTAGAATCGGATTGTAAAAAGAGTGACTAAAATTGCTTCTTTTGGTCACTTACACGTCCGGGTTTTTTCTCTTCCCCCAGTCGCGCGCTTCTGTGTTCCATAACGTAAGCCACAGTTTCATTTGCGTTTCCTTTTAATAAACTCATTCTTATGATGATTATTGTAAAACTTGGATTTGTAATTGTAGATTTACATTTTTTATAGTTAGCTTTAATTCGTCTTCAATCGACAACATTTTTTGGTCCTTCAGATCCATTGTGAACTAGTGATCATAGAACTACAGTTCACACGTAGGTACCTCAGTTGTGAACGGAATGCGGCTAGGCTAAGGAATGAGAGGATTTTGCCCTGTCGCAATCGGATTGCCGGTGCTGAAGAAGTAATGTTTTGGATGCTCGACAGCAATCCACCTCCAGTACCCGGTCATCACCACTCACAGTCATCAAAAGATGGAAGATCCGTCTCTTTTTATGTTGACGTTTGATGGTTCCTCTAAATAAAATGTCCTTCGAACCCTTTTTACCGACAGCTCGGCGAAGAAGGTGTTGAATTTCCAGATGATCCCAATCCCAGTCCCAGTCAATTGTAGAGTGTCTACATCTACATAATTTATTATTTCCATAAGGTTATAATATATATTATATTATAATATATCGTCTGTCGTGCTCCCAGGTTGTGTAAACCGGTTAGGTGTTCAAATTTACAGTTTGCCCAGTTACGTCATAATCTAGCAGATCCCATCGGTCTAGGCGAGAGCTCCGAGTAGAAGCACCCGGGGAAAGCACATGTGCTTTCCTGGTCGTCTCCCTCTTGGCTGCCCAATGTATTGGGCAGCCAAGAGGGAGACGACCAGGGGCCTATTTCTTGAAAGCACTTTTCAACTCTACACTCTTCACTTTTCAATTTCGAAAATAGGACAAGTGAAAAGTAATTATGTTTTTTGATACCAATCGAAGTATGCAGTTTTCTGTTTTTTTCAACAAAGATCATTACCGCACTTTTCACTTTGCTCTTCATGATTCGTCTTCTGTTTTTTGTACCTTGATTTTGAAAATAGCAGAGATGCAGAGTGAAAAGCGAAAAGCGAGGAAAACTCTGCAAAAAGTAGCTCCTTTTGTTTTTTAAACCTCGCTCTCTTGAAAAGTTTAGTTGTTTACTATTCAACTTTTCAAAATATTTTGCAAAGACTTTTTTCTCTTTGCAGTTGTCTTTTTCAACTTACTGAGCTTAACTTACAGCTTAATGAGAGACTTTTGTGCAAGTTTTCAGTGAAATTTTTTCAGTGCTAAATTTATTTATTTTTTTATTATTTTTTTTTTTTTTGCGTTGAAAACGATGTTACGCCGAAATATCTTGGGTTTGAGGGACGATGCGTTGGATGAAGAGGTTGGGCAAGACGAAATTATGCCAAGGCCTAGGCGATTGCGTGAGCAAATTAATTTTGAATAACTAATAATTTTAAAGAAATGTTCCGTTTGTCACCATGTCAAGTCAACTTTGTTCTCGACGTCATTGGTCCGCAATTGCAAAAACGCACTAAGCGTAGTTTGGCCCTGTCTCCCCGGGAACGATTGCTGCTAGCACTCCACTGGTTGGGTAATGGGGCACAAATGCACGCAATTGCAGCAGCCCACAATGTGGTCAAGTCGACAGTTTGTACAATCGTCAACGAAGTAGTAAATGCTGTAGTCGACAATTTATTTAGACAAGAGGTTAGGTGGCCAGACACTACTGTTGACATTGTAGATAATTTTTTTCCTGTTGAATGAGGAGAATGGGAAAACAAGATGGTGGGCGTCGTAATTTGGAAAAGTTCTCTGCAAAATAACTCACGCCAAGTCCTTTTTCGAAAAGAGCCTTTGAATGTTTAAAAACCACTCCAGCTTTTCGCTTTTCACTTTTCAACGAAATAAATGAAAAGTGAAAAGCTGGAGAGAAGAGTTCGTCCAAAAACCCAAGTGGCGCCTCTCTTCACTTTTCACTTTTCAACTCTACGACTTCCTAGTTTTCACTTTTCCAAAATTTGATATGAAAAAACGTAAATCTGATCGAAGAGTGCAAAGTGAAGAGTGTAGAGTTGAAAAGTGCTTTCAAAAAATAGGCCCCAGGAACCCATCTGAGCAGATATGGAGGATGAGGTGCCAAATCCCAGGTCTAATCTACCAATTCTAGAGGATTCTCAGGCACAAGTTGATCCTTGGACCAGTAGAACCAACTAGACCAACTTTGCCGATTGAAACCAGTAGACCAATAGCTAGCGGAAGAGTTGTAGAGCATAAAGATCGTAGCCATGTAGAAGAAAACGTGGGTTATTTCTAGGCGAGACAGACAGAGAAGAAATAATACTTGCATACTTTCTCAGGAGAGGCTGGGGAATGGGCAAATTTCATCAGCCCATACAATCGCACCACCGAGCTGTATGAGAAGGCTCCAAAGGCGACGCCTTCAACCTCTGAGGAAGGTGATAAATTTACCGAAAGCTCGGCAAAGGAGGAGTTTAATTCCTGTCGACCCCGTCGACAATCAACTTGAGAGAGAATTGTTTGTTGGAACGTTCGTCATATTTTGCTATATATTGTATAATTCTGTTTGGATGTTAATTGATTAGTAACAATGATCTTGATTTAAACTTTTTTACCGGAGAAATACCCCCCAGCAAATCCTGGCTAAGGGCCAATATTCTCCGACAATTCGGTCATTCTCTAATCGTGCACGAATGAGACCTCTTGTGTTTTATTATGACAATGCGACAGTGGACACTTGACGAAGACAGAGGGAGAGCGGAGAATTTATCGGTCGGTTTCAAAAAGGAGGACGAGAATGGCTCCAGGAATAAGAATAAATTCTTCAGCGGTTCCGCCATGATGTACGACGGAGGTCACCAATCCGTTGTAATGATGAACGACTTAATGCCCGCTCCTACGTCGAAAAGTCGTATTTTACCGTCATAGGAAAAAAAAACGGGAGGGTTTCCAAGAACGGGTCATCAAATACCTCCAAAACGGTCGGTTCTGCCCTTAATTGCGACTTCCGACATCATACATCGTTGCACGGGGAAGGTTCGGGATCCGTCGAGGGATTGGAGCATCCATCTTGGCTAACGTTTACGTTACAGTTGTCTCTGAAGGGACAATCCCTTATCTACCGAGCTGCCAATCACGGAAGCCCACGTCAGCTTTGAAAAATTACTTTCAACCTTAACCGGATTTCCTTTGTCAGTGAACGTTATTAATCCACGGACGCTGATTATGCCCATCATTCAAGATCAGTCGAGATGACGGAAAACGTCGTCACTGGTAGATTTTGAATAGAGGCTTCCATGAGCGCTCATTGCGCATGCGCTGTCATTTATCTCAATATGTCGCGTTATCAATGTACGGAACAAGCCACATAATAATATTATGTGGATGGCATATCAAATGAAAAATATCGATATACTGATCAGAATTTGATCATTTAATGATATATCGTCAATGATATTTCGATACCTACGATATATCGGATAAAATATATCGATATTTCGACATATCGGAAGATCTAACTTGGAAAATCTTGTTGAAGTAAATACGTGAGTTAAAACATTTTAAGCTATACAAACATCATTTTGGAAGAAATTTATCGATATACTCGACGTATCGGAAGATTTACATGAAAAAAACTCTTTTAAGTTAGTATTTAACCCTTTCAAAAGTTTCATGGTTTACGTTACAAGGTAGGTATGTAGGGATGGCAAATCGAGTGAAATATATCGGAAGATTTTCTTGGAAAATCTTATAATAAGAAAATCTTACTTCAATAATTCAAGTAAGTAGGTAGGTGAATTGAAACGTTACTAATATCATTTTGGAAGAAATTTTATATATATTATTATATTTATTACATTATATATATTATTAAAATGTCACGAAACCGTTATGTCCTGATAAAGAGAGAAATCTTATGGCAGGATACTATGAATAAAACCAGCAATACACGTTCATGGTGCGTTCTTCCTCTGTACAGATGGACATTTGCAACTTTGGATAGCAATATGGAGTTTTAAAATACTTTTTGCAGTAGTTTTGATTGTATCAACGCATTCTACAGTACGCTGAGATACAAATCCCATTTTTAAAAAATTGTATCGACCAAATTCGAACTAATATTGGGTTTTTGCCGGAAAAAATTATTTCCTGAAAAGTTTACAAAATGGGACATGGTGCATTCTTCCCATTTAGTCTTCAGTTGTAAAAGTGCGAAAATGTCAAGGTTTTCAGAGCACTAGGTCAGTAGCGAAGGGTTTTTGGGGTTGCAAATTTGGGGATAAACTACTCTCAGGGGTCCTAAAACATAATATAAAAAATCATAGATACCCTCGCCATAGCAATGTTTCATTAATTGATAAATTGCTTCAACTCGTATAAGTATTAGGTCGTTTTATCTGGACGCGCCTCCATTACTTTTAGCTCAAGTCAAATAATTGAGACTTGAGCGCCACTGTAGTGTAAACCATCATGTTTGAGCTGAAGTCAGTAGTCTGAAATCAAAATGTTGTAGGTACCTACAACATTTGGAATGAAATTACTTAATGTTTTTACAAATACTGGCGTCCCTTCTCATTTATTCATTTTAATATTTAATTTTTACTTGTTGAAAACAGTCGCGATATATCAAACGTAATATATCGATATATTCCACATATCGATATATCGTTGCCATCCCTAGCCACATACTGTCAAAAATCTACTAGTCTCTAGTCGTTCTTGTAGATTTAGATAACCAAGTTTATCTATCTCAAGTTTCTTATTTTTAGTTAACTAGCTTTCAAGTGGTTTCAACCCGCACAATCCCTGAAAATGTCATCGAAACTTCTATAGTTTTGCCCGTTACAAGGATTTCATGATAGACGGACACACACAGAAAAATCGATATTGTCCAGAAAGGCCAAAAACACGAGTAAAAATTTTGATATTGGAGAACTTATTTTTTAATGAAAAGTGAAAAGATGTTTCCGCATTCTTAACAGACTCGGAAGAAAAATGAATGACTTATACGAACCATATACATACCCAATGTACTGAGTACTGATAATTATCGAAAGTATTATATTTTATAACTCAACTAACGATCTACGGCTGAGGAAAACTGACCTTAAACATTTGAAGGGTCACGGGGAAAAAGGATCAAACTCCTTCTTTCCTAATTCTGATAAAATCGTAAAACAAAGTTTGAAGTCATCCCAGGCAGATGCTATGCATTTAAAAAAGTGAAATATATGGGCTAACTGACCGGGAACTTAATTTTGTTCGAGTGACAAGAAAGAAAATTTAGTAGATTGAAGATAATTTCCAGAAACAATTGAAAATTTCAAACAAGGTAGGGACTTTGACCTTTTTTCCCACTTTTTATTCGCGTTTTCGGTCTCCATGATGCTTAATATAATATCACCATGTTACCTATTGTTTATTCAAATCTCTTAATTCACTTTAGTAAATTTACTAGGGTTTGTAGGGAACTTACTGTTACCTCCAGAAAAAATGATCAGCAAAAAGTGGCTTTATTCTCCAAATCAAGTATATTATTGTACAAAACTTTGCTGGAACAGTGCAAACACGAAACATACTCGAATAAAAATCTTTCATCTAAAGGGTCGTCGCAATATAAAATGGCGTCATCTCCTTTATATCCCAACCCGCTGGACAGTGAATCAGAAAAGTTTAGCATCGGGGTTGACGAGAAACAGGTGTTTTAAATCCCTCGATTTTGCTGGTTTGATGGATATGGGGCCGTTGTAGAAGTTCCCCAATGTTACAGCTCGTTCATAAACCTGGAAAACCATGTAAGTCGGTATTTTTTCGAAAATAAGGTTTTGAGCTCTTCAGGTAAATTAGGTCGCTTGATTCATTTAGTGAAGCCGTTTTCCAATCTGATGAATAGTTTTTTATCCAGAAGGCATAGAAAGAACGAGTAAGTCGGTTACCTCTTTTTTCGCCGGAAAACCATGTAAGTCCTGTGTATACCTTCATAAAAGTGAGCAGCTCATGCTGGTGGCAAGTTTCCATGAAAAATACCTAGTCAGTTTTTGTTTCTTTTTTTTTCATGTAAAAGTTTACAAAATTCACAAATGGTGTTCGGAGAAAGGGATCATAAATAGAAACTTTTTATAAGTCTCAATTTCAGCAATAAATTCCACTCCTTGTGTTTTGCAGACACGTGATTTTCCATACTGTAGCCAACCTTAAGATCACGACCTACGTGTTTTTCCGCATTGTTTCTAAATTATTTTAACATTGTTTAGGAGGATAACTTCAGATGAATTAATTGATTTGTTGGCTCTTTGACCTAGCTGTAATGCTGATGTTGCTGAAATCCAGCTCTGACCAATCCCTAACCTCTAACCCACACCCAACCAATCCATAACCCAAACCTAACTTATCCCTAGTCCATCCCTAAGCCATCCTCAGCTCATACCCTACCCAGCCCTGACCTATCTGTAACCCCTAACCCATCCTGTCCCTAACACATCCCTATCCCATCCCTAGCCCATCCATTACCCATCCCCAACCCAGCCCTGACCTATCCCAACCCTAACTCATCCCCAACATATCCCTAACCCCTAAACCATCCTCAGCTCATCCCCAACATATCCATAACCCCTAACCCATACCTAACTCATCCCCAACATATCCCTAACCCCTAACCCATCCCTAGCTCATCCCCAACATATCCCTAACCCCTAACCCATACCTAGCTCATCCCCAACATATCCCTAACCCCTAACCCATCCCTAGCTCATCCCCAACATATCCCTAACCCATACCTAACTCATCCCTTGTTTTAATGAAACAAAAGTACCTAGTTGCCTAACACATAAATTCAATGCATACCTACCTAGTTACGGTTGTGATAGGTAAAGTGTTCCTATAAGTAATGGTTGTAATTTAAGAAATGGTAATTGAGGAATTGGTAGAAAATTGATTAATTTATTGCTCAACTCTAGTAGGTAATATTAAGACTGAAGACTGTCATTTTCACTCAAGGAGCCTTAAATATGGACTGTGTATTAGTCAAAGCCTATGAATTTTCATTTAAATATTTTACTTTTCCATCGATTTGAGTATTTTTTTTAACCTTGAAACCTGGAGAACAAAATTGAATAATATTCCTAATAATTAAATAACACAAGCTGGGTATATTTTCATAAAAATCAAATTGAAAACCATGTGAGTTGGGTGTCAAAGGCTGGGTAAAAGCATGTAAGTCCATTTTTTCGTTCGCTGAAGTAAATTTTGATGAAATTAGTCTCAGGCTCTTTGAAATACTTCTGTTACCACCAGTTTTAAGGAATGGAACGAAAAAACTTATTGCATATGGAATGAAAACTGAATTATTTAGTTTTTAGTGTCCCCTGTAAAATTTGATAAACTCGACTTACATGGTTTTCCAGGAACATGAACGAGCTGCTGTTGGTTCTGAAGTAGTCTTCTGAGTGGAAGGGGTTAATACAGCTGACTGATATTCTCCGAAGTAAGAGCTTTTGTGCTTAATGAATCATTGGTGTGATGACCCCTTGACTCCCAATTTTTTTTTAAGGGACATTTTTAATAAAATTTGGCGCAGTGTTTTAATAAGGTCCAACGGCCAGACAACTGGTCCAATTATGATTTTCTGATACATAGGTGAGAAGGGGGCTGGTGTGACACAGGTGTCCTACTGGCACATGAAGACTGGGACCAAGTGTCGAACTAGTATTTTATGAGTTGGACGTTCTGGTCCCAACAGTTTGGCATCACTGGGACGTTTGTCCCAACTGTAGGTTATGGATGGGAAAAACTGTCCCAACAGTACACCATGGTTCTCCCAAAACTCTCTCTGTCTGCGATCTACAGAGCAAGTGGTAAACTGATACCCCAAATGAACGTTAGAGACCAGTGGGACATGCAGGCATAGTTTTACAAGCGTTTCAGAGACTACTTTGCCCATCGGTAATTTTTGAAGTTGCACTGGGACGTATTGTCCCACTGGGAGTCAAAGGGTTAAATCGGACACTGATCTTTCTTCCCTGCGAGCGCACGGAATCTGATCCTTCTTCCCCGGAGCCTCGTATTTGTTATAGCTTTAAAACGAATAAATGCGTTCTTTCTTGCCCAAAGTGAAACAATCCTTCGGTTCTACTCCTCCAAAGCTACACAATGGCGTGCCTATCTCAATTCGGCCAAAAAAATTGAGTTTGATCCTTTTTCCCCGTGACCCTTCATTTGAGATGATTGTTGTATGTTGTTATAGTGCCAAAACTCGTGTTATCTATATAAAATATCTTATCTATGAACCCATAAGCCTAAAATATTGTCATTAATGCAGATTACAGTATAGTTTCCAATATCAGACAAAACCTCAAACGAAAGGCTGGAAAACAAAAACATCAAGGATGGCTCTGAGTGGTGCCTTAAACGCGAGTAAAACACTTCCACTGTCACCATGTTTTAAACCCAAAATGTTTGTTGAGGAGCTCGTAAGGCCAAACAACACCTGTTGGATATACGATACCAGAGTAGCAATTACTCTCAACAGGTACCCACATTACTAGATGTTGCCAGATTGATAGCAGGGACATAAACATAACTCCCCAGCATGCCCCGTTTTGAAACTTGTGGGTTGATCTTGGGAGGATGTTGAATAGGACCAAAGAACCTATAACACACAGGGTTAGGTTTACGATTATGTGAGTTACAACTAGTGAAGGACATGAAGGCTAATGGAAAGAAAGCAACTGGGTTCGTATTCTTCGAAAACCTTACTCGTGTTGTCATGCTTTCATGATCCATAAAGTCTCCGAAGAGTTTTTCCCTCTTCGTGAAAGCTCTCACTCATCAACGCTGTGGAAAGCTGTAAAGTTTACAACTTGGGCGCATAGTGAAGGAATTGCCGTTCACAAAGGGTGCTCCCATGAATGGCCACCGTAAAGAAGGAATACCGTAGTGGCCGCTGGCCAAATCGAATTCACTCTTATGGAGCAACAATGGATAAAAACGTACACTCTGCACATTATTACACAAAGGGCGGAAAATCCAAGATTTGAACCTTGAGTGCGTTTTCCAAGTAAGATCGTAAGACAAAACTGATAAATAAGTTTCAATAATGCTAAATTCGAAAGTCGTTACTATTTTGGTTTTATGCATATCGTGGGGTTCCGGGTAAAAGTGACCAAGTAAAATTTTTTGTTAAATGAGGTTTTTTGTCATTCCGGTAGCTGTAAAATATACTATTTGGTGACGCTTTTTGATACCTACTTCAATCTTTTAATTTTCAGCCAATTAACCTTGACTCCATTCGAATCGATGGATCGGTTTACAATTACGCTATTTGCCAGGTTAATTGGCTGGAAATTAAAAGATTGAAGTATCAAAAAGCGTCACCAAATAGTAGGTATATTTTACAGCTACGACTATAACTCTGATTACCATGAGATACTAGTGAACTGGAGGAAGAATTCCATAAAAATAACTCCCACCATATTACAAGTCTGGACAATTCATATAAAAAACTAATTCCGATTCCAAAAGCCAAGAAAGAAGATCTCCTTAAAATTTGTCGAACCGGAGCCATCCCAGAGGAATACCATCATTGATATGAGGCCATTCCAGTCTCTAACAAGACGAGTGGTGGTACTCAGGCGGTTGCCCGAGCCTTCATTCTCTGATGAAGAAAATGAAGACCTGGACCCCTACATGTGTTTTTCTGCGACCACCTTCTGAATTGTGTTATTTTAAATACCATTTTATTGATGAAAATGATTATTTAATAAAGTTTTATACTATTAATTGACTTTTATACTGAAATGATTAATTGTTCGGGCAAGTGAAAATGACCAAATACATTTGTAGATGAAGGGGAACCTTTTCTAACAGAAATTGGTATGTCGTTGTTACTAGAAGCTTAGCAACATGATCCAGTCAACAAAAAGCCATTAAATTTCTCAATTTCATGTAGGTGAGCGTCTCATTAGTCAAAGAATTGAAGTGACCAAGTCAATAGAGATCGGAACTCCATGCAGGTAAAATTGATCAAATACGATTTCTCGGAATAAATAGCTGAAATTTAACCTGGTGCATTTTTAAGCGCGATATCATAGGAGATCGATAGCTAAATACCTATACGACTAGGAAAAACCGAAACATAGTCGGTTGAGACATTACAGAACCAGTGTTAGTAAGTAGAAAATAGGCAAAACTTCATATCGCTCCCTTTTACACTTTTACCCGGAACCCAACGATATACAACACCATTGCATTCTCAATTCAACTATGACACTCTATAATTGGCTAGTTTTGAATACAATAGAAGAGAAAAGTGGGAGAAACAAAACATCATAGGTTTCGGAACCTTTTTTTGGAGGATTCTTGTAAATCTGAAAGGAAATAATATTTGTCATTTCTGTATTTATTATACAACTTTCGGCATAATTCAAGTCAATTAGAATTTTGTTTGCAAAACTTGTGACGATGAGAACAGCTATGTTATGTTCAGCACCTCAGCCCATTCACTTCCATGGCTCAGTGGTAGCGAGGTAGATTTTTCATCCGAATTGATGTACTTGCAGGGATTGTTCAGATTGGCGTGTGGATGGTCCCCTATGAAATCACCCCGGAACTGATAGTAGCCACTCCGTTTGGGCAAACGTAAAAACCCTTATAAGATCAATAACTTCTACATGTTTTTCTCGAATTTAATGAAATTTTCAGAGATTGTGCTTGTTGACGTAGATAGGTATGTAGAGGGTAGTGCGAGGTACAGACAGATTGATGTTCTGAGATTCGCTACCATGCATCGGATCATCTATACCAGCGGTTCCAAACTGGTGGTCCGCGGACCCCCGGGGGTCCGCGAGGTATGGCTGAGGGGTCCTTAGGATATACAAATTAAATATATATTTTTGCAGCTTCTGAACGTTGACTTTTGCGTCTGGCTTCATAATATGAACTGGCTTCATATTATGACAACTAACGCTAGCACACTCTAGTTTGGCTTTATGTATTTCAGAGATGTCAGTTATTGCTATATTGTTAGTTATTTATTGCAAGTGCTAGTGCAGTCCCTGACCGAGTTGTTTACACGTGTGATTTTGTGCAACATTTTAGTGATTGAAAAGCTTTGTTTTTCACGGAAAGTTAATTACGCGTACGTTATGGACCGTTGGTTAAAATTTGGATCGTTAAAACGGCCTAGGCATACAGACAAGAAAGAGAAAATGCTTTCGATGTTAAAGTTAATAAGTCGGTGACTCTCGAACCGAACTTGCTAGTATCTCTTGAACCCAACTCGTCGGCGTCTCTTGAACCTTGAAAAATCTCTGTATTTTCACGAATAAATCCTAAGTTTTATAGCATCAGTTTGATTTATTTTTTCACATATTTTGGTTCTTTTTAGGTAACTTTAGATTGAGGGGGTCCTCGTCATTGTAGTACCTTGATGAAGGGGTCCTTGGAAAAATTTAGTTGGGAACCGCTGATCTATACAATCGGGTTAAGTATACGAGGTAGCTATGTGCCTCACCCATTTGGCAGACTTTTTTTCTCTAGCCCAGTCACCTTATACATCGGACAGAGGTTCACATCCGTGGTTCTGACTTATTTGTGAAGTTGTCCCAGTGAATAATCCAAGTTTGTGACCTCGAGCTCTCAACGCAACCTTGACAAAATCAATAAAAACAGCATAACTTCTGACTTTGCATAAGTTTCTGCGATTTAAACCGTAAAGAACTAGTGTTTCGGTAATACTACCTAATACGTTTCCTTACGTTTAATAAGACAAAATTAGCAACATTTTAAGACCTAAACCATCTCCGTATACCGAATAGTTTTCGAGATAAAGCGTTTTAGAACATACAGGAATTTTCAGCTTTTGTTGGTTAAGCACTAAATGTAATAAATGTTACATTTTATTTATTTTATTTTTATTTTATTTAATTTATTATTTATTTATACCACCTAATCCACATTTTCACCAGTCAGTTTTGAAAAATTCTTTTGAAAAACGAGTTTTTAAATAAACTTCTTCTGAATGGATTTTCAACATTTTTCTGCGAGACCTCCCCCCCCCCCCCAATACTTTTCCATTGGATCCTAAAGGAGGAGGATTGTGTAACTTAAGGGAGGAGGAATCTATAAGTCAAGTATTAGCAAAATGCCTACAATTAAATGCGGAGCGGGAAACGCCTTTTGGAGCGTTGCGATTAAGTAACGCATACATTAATAAGTTTTTATTCTGTTTTCCTAATAAAAGATGTATTTACCCAAGGAAAAGGGAAGTTTCTGTTTGAGTTGTTAGAGGATGTGGGAATGATATAGAAGAATTCATTATTCTTTCAATTTTAACGTTTTGTTTGTTTGAATTTAACAACCGAACTGTTGTAGAGGTTATTGTTACCTGTACCGCCAAATAAAAACTTAGTACTGTTTGCGTTTTAAGATGCGCAACCCAGGAATTGTGCCACAATTGAGATGAAGGTAGATCTCAAGTGTGGCACATCACTTAGCACTGTTTTTCTTCGCTGAATAGCGTTGTGATATCCCTTTCTTGATTTGGTATCATTTTACCTCATTCACAGCGAAAAAAAGTCACTTTTTGAGGAGTAAATCGTCGATTTTCCGTGGAATCTTTACTGAGTATCGTTTCCTTCACGAATAATTTCTCCTCTGAGACAATTTTATACATTTTTTGCAGTTTTTTACACTTTATTGGGATTTATTGATTATCCCTCATAAGCAAATCGATGATTTTCACCTCAAAAAGTGACTTTTTCGGCTGTAAATGCGGTAAAATGAAATCAAATCAAGAAAAGGATATCACCACGCGATTCAGCGTAGAAAATCAGCTCTAAGTGATGTGCCACACTTGAGATCTACCTTCATCTCAATTGTGGCACGATTCCTGGGTCGCGCATCTTCAAAAAAAAAAAAAAGTTGACGAAGTAAAATGTTCATAAAATTTGACGAAGAATCCGACTTTGCAATAAAAAAAAAAATGGGGGATTTGAAAAAGAAAGTTGGTGCACACTGCGCTCATGCGCAACGCGCGAAAGTGTGACGTTCGAATTATTTGCACAAAAAAAAGGGGAGATTACTTCGACAAGTTTTTGATTTTCACACAAATAACGGAAATAGAAAGGATGGTCCGTGAATTATGAAACACCTTGTATTATTGGTTATTATTGGATCCTGTAGGGTCTGAGGAGACATACATTCTTCCCAATTACTCCCTTTTTAAATTTTTCATAATGTAACGTCCTGTTACACGAGTATCATCAAAGCCTTTTCTACACGTTTGACGGGATACTGAAAAAGGACAAAATTGATGTGTAGAAGATTATTATTAATTTTACCTAAGCGAGAATGAAAAAGGATTCACTTGTTAGATACAGTGCTCTGTATGAGTGCACCCTGGCAAGAGTTGATCAAAAATTCAGAGTTTCTCATCAAGTAACCCATCAGCTGTACAGTGCTTTGTCAATTCTAAACTAACAGAAATCTGACCTTCAAGGTCTATCCACTTTGGGCCGGCAAGATCACCTCTCTCACCTACCTATCACACCCAAACCTACCTCAGGAAAGAAACGGAGAAAACCAACTTCCCAGACCCTTAGGATGGACGACGGAGAAAACCAACTTCCCTCATACTCACACCTCTCGAAAAGGCTACAATGAAAAATGACTTTTCTAAACTTCTCATTTCTCACGGGTTCTCGAGGACAACTTCCCACCTCCAATTTTTTCAGGTAATTGTCAAAATTATAAACCAAAAAATAATTCGTAAGGCTGATTCAGGACACTCAAAGCACCCATCCTTGTTGAATCCACGATGAGGCCCGCAACGTAAGGGTCAATTTTTTTCGTAGCACAATATTATCTCTAGAATAAGTATGGAAATTTACGATTGAAGGGCGTAAAATCTCGGATTTGAATCACGACTAGTCCAGCGGTGGTCTTTTCGACACAGAGAGGGAAAATTGCCCGGTAAAAGGGATAGCCTCCGAGGGAAAAATCATTTTTTCGCTTCCTTTCCAGCTCGAAAAACAAAACTAATCGCCTGGACGAGTTTTTTCCCCAATAGGTAGCAATGGAAGGATTTCCCGTATAAAAATACGAGGTCGCTTTACCGGCGGTGTATCCGCAGAGGCCTTGTTTACTTCGCTCTTGAGGTCTCTGGAGGTGCCTGTGACCTTCCGAACGACGTGTTGACTCAGCGATATTTTTCAATATTACTTTGCCGAGGTCTGGACAGCTTTCAGATAGAATTTTCCGGCTTTGATCAAAGCTTTGAACGATACAAGTGTGATAGTTTTAGTTTAGCAGTTGCTCAGAAACCATTAGAAATCGTGGTGATGAGTTGAAACCCACGAAAGAACCAACAGGTATGGATATAAACAGCGAAGGCTTAGGTAGGCGCAACATGGGCATCCGTGAGGAAATGTATGAATCAAAGTTCAGAGGTCGTTCACTAAGCTGTCTCGAATCTCTTCCAGTGGTCCCCAAGGGGGTTCTACATAAATTTCAGTGCTTCAAGGTGAACTGGAGAGGAGTCAACACGATTGCTCACAGCTGATCTGATGTCCCTCAGAGCCTTCCAATCACTTCTAGAGGCCTCCTGGGGGCTGTGAACCAAATTTTAGCGCGCTAGGATGAACCGAAGAGGAGTCAACACGATTGCTCACAGCTGATATGATGTCCCTCAGAGCCTTCCAATCACTTCCAGAGGCCTCCTGGGGGCTGTGAACCAAATTTTAGCGCGCTAGGATGAACCGAAGAGGAGTCAACACGATTGCTCACAGCTGATATGATGTCCCTCAGAGCCTTCCAATCACTTCCAGAGGCCTCCTGGGGGCTGTGAACCAAATTTTAGCGCGCTAGGATGAACCGAAGAGGAGTCAACACGATTGCTCACAGCTGATATGATGTCCCTCAGTGCCTTTCAATCACTTCTAGAGGCCTCCTGAGGGCTGTGAACCAAATTTTAGCGCGCTAGGATGAACCGAAGAGGAGTCAACACGATTGCTCACAGCTGATATGATGTCCCTCAGAGCCTTCCAATCACTTCTAGAGGCCTCCTGGGGGCTGTGAACCGAATTTTAGCGCTCTAGGATAAACCGAAGAGGAGTCAAAACGATTGCTCTCAGCTGATCTGATGTCCCTCAGAGCCTTCCAATCATTTCTAGTGGTCTCCACGAGGCTGTGCACTAAATTTCAGAGTCTTAGGATGAACCGAAGAGGAGTCAACACGATTGCTCACAGCTGATCTGATGTCCCTCAGAGCCTTCCAATCACTTCTAGTGGTCTCCAGGAGGCTGTGAACTAAATTTCAGCGCCTTAGGATGAACCGAAGAGGCGTCAACACGATTGCTCTCAGCTGATCTGATGTCCTTCAGTGCCTTCCAATCACTTCTAGAGGCCTCCTGGGGGCTGTGAACCAAATTTTAGCGCCTTAGGATGAACCGAAGAGTAGTCAACACGATTGCTCACAGCTGATCTGATGTCTCTCAGAGCCTTCCAATCACTTCTAGAGTCCTCCTGGGGGTTGTGAACCAAATTTTAGCGCCTTCGGATGAACCGAAGAGGAGTCAACACGATTGCTCACAGCTGATCTGATGTCTCTCAGTGCCTTCTAATCACTTCTAGAGGCCTCCTGGGGGTTGTGAACCAAATTTTAGCGCCTTAAGATGAACCGAAGAGGAGTCAATACGATTGCTCACAGCTGATCTGATGTCCCTCAGTTCCTTCCAATCACTTCTAGTGGTCTCCAGAAGACTGAGAACCAAACTTTAGCACTTTAGGATGAACTGGAGGAAACTCAGTTCATTTGTTCAATAACCTGATTTGAAGATCCTGAGTAGCTTCCATGAGGTGGTGTACCTACTGAATTAAGTGCTCTAAGGTAAACAAAGTGAAGTTAACATTAGGCAGGCTGGTCAAAGAATCGAATCCCAATTAGTCCCAATGAATAAAATGACGAAGAAAAAAATTATTATGGGGCGAACAGGGAGGAAGGGGCTGATGAGTGAATTTGGAGATTCTTCTCCTCAGTACAGGTCATCGATTAACGTATCGCTTAAAAAAGTACCAAAAACTGGTACTGGGAAGTTATGGTTTTCAAACGAATTATTGCAATGGAGAAGTAGACAAGATTGCAATGGAGGAGTAATAGTCGATAGAGAAACATAGGAATCGGTCGAATGTTTCATTTCACACTTCGAGAAAGTGTTGAAGCATTCAAGGTAGAATCAGCGGTGGACACAGTTCCCAAGCATTAACGAGGCTTTTCTGTCGAGGGTAGGAAGGATATCGCGGAGGTATTACTGAGTCTCCACGGGACGGGATCACGTTATAAAATTCCGTGTAGCGGAACAGCAATAAAGCCTTAAGCCGTTACGAGTGTTGACAGTTTCCAATAGCTGAACCGCAACTGAGATTGACACTTTTTTTCAACCCAAGTTACTCCCCGATCCATTTTACGATTGATAAGACCGATAATTGTAGCCTGAGAAACCCAGCTATGATTTGAGTGGATCCTCCGTAACAAAGAGCCGCTCACTTCAGCTGCCTACAACTGTCGTTACATGCAGAGCTGTCATTCCTTATCTCTCTTAGACCAAATAATTTGGTATTTCGTAAATATTTAGGTAGAATTTTGGTTTATAATTTTCAATAATAATTTATTTATAATTCTGATTATTTTTCATTCTTTTATTGTCTGATTACTGTATTACGACTATGAAAATTCTGATTATTATCAATAATAAGAAAAAAATTTAACTTCTCAAAATTTGATGGTTAACGTTTCAAGGTACGTAGAATCTAAACAAGCGGCTAATGATTAGACAAAGGTTTAATATTTCACTCAATAGATTGCCCGTGTGCATAGAAGGATATGTTAAAGTAACATAACACCAACAAAATTTGATTAATAGTTGGTCAATTGTGTACAACATGACACTATTCTAAGAAACGATCAGTGATCGCCTTCGATCAGCTGAAATTAGAACGGTTTTAGACTTATATTCGGCAGTGAACAGTCTTTTGCGATTCACACTCGTCCCCAACCTGAAGTTCTCATGGAGACCGAGGTACAGAGCACCGGTTGGTCTCGTTCGATTTTAAATATTCGATTCTATTTTAAAATAAAAAAACCTATATATTGAGAGTTTTATTCAGGAAAATTGCAATCCCTATTTTTCACCCAATAAAGCACCTGGCACTAGCCAAACCTTCAGGGCACAACTAGACCCAAATGGAGCCCATATACCATTTTTGGAGCCCAGTTACCATGGACCAATCTTTATGAATGTGAGATATCGAAGACAATATAAATAATTATGGCAATAAAGAACCTTATTAAGTTTCCTGGGGTATTTCGGTGGGTCGGAAATTCAGGTTTTTGTCCTCAAATTTGGATTCAGCACCCTTGAAAACCTATATACTCCAACTTTAAGCCCAATGATACTATAACATGTGGTAGAAAAATTAATTAAAGAGATCACACGTTTGAAAAAAAAGGCGGGCCTCCCTTAACGCACACACAGTTATGCCGCACGCGTGTGTGAGTAGTATTTTGTAGTATCCAAGAGGTCCTCCAAGGGTTTCAACGCTTCTCTGTGCATGGATACATTTTTCAAAGACAGTTGGCTAGCTACGTCACGATTGGCTAGCTACGTCACACCATTCAAATCTTCAACTTTCCTTAGCTTCTCTGATTTTTTAAAAACATTTTCTCGACGAACAGACCCCGATTACCGTTATTCTTGAGCCAAACTCTTTTGAAAAAAATTGTTTTTTTTAATTGACTGAAATACCCCATTCTCCAAGTACAGGGTCATCACAACCTTTGCCTGTTAGGAAAGGAACCCCTCATATAAGACCGCCGGCTCATAGAGAGCCTGGAGAAAATCCTTGTGAGACGTCAACTCTACCGAGCCTCTTCATTCGAAAATAACCCTAAAAACCTTGCCTTAAATAGTCCAAATTGAATAATCAAATTGTTTTTCTATTGGTCAACCTTAACCCCCCCCCCCCCCCTTGAAAGGCAAAATTCAAAATTCTGGCGGCGTAGTGCACAAATAGATTTCCACGTCGAATAAAAAAGATCAACGACAATCGGTTGAAAACTAAGGCCTGGGCAGACGACACAAGATTTTGTCCCACACACACTCAAACATTTACCCATCTGTGGGACGTCCTAAAAAGTGAGAGGGGAATAGTCTCGAAATGCCATGGTTCAAAAACCTCGATATACAGGTGTTCTTTTTTCATTTATTTAAAATAGCAACGATTCTCAAGAATCTTGAGAACAACCAGCGCACTGTGGGACCAACCGTTTGCCTAATGAGGATAACTAATTACCAAATTAGTGAATGTTCCTGATGCCCATCAATTTAATCGCCGGTATGGGAACCGGTTAACTAAACCAGCTATAGGCCGTTGGTGGATTTTTGAAGAATTACTATTGGGGATTTTATTATTTTATTGGATTTGATATATTATTGGGGGAATATGGACTGGGGCCAGTGTCCCTGTCTTCTACCTTTGAAGATTTCACAAGCCCAGAATTTCGCAGCATTGAAGTTGAAATTCTCCAAGTTTGGAAGCTTTAGATTTTTTCGAATTGGAGATGATATAAAAATACAGTCAAGAAACTCTGCCTAGTCTTGTTGGACAGTGTTCAGACAGGTGGTTCAGCGATTCGGAAAGTTTGAGCTCTGAAGACGGAGTAAATACAAGGGGAAGGTGCGAGGGCTGAACGGCATAGATAAGTTAACTGAATCGAGGAACGTGATACCCCGAGCGTCCTCTCCTGCTTCTAATGAAAGGAGGCTAAGGAGAGTGCCAATTAGCTTGGCGTTGCGACGAGAAATGTGTGAATCCCAAGGACTAAGTGGAAGGTGAAGAGGAAGAGAGGGGAGTCTTTGTGCTGGGGGCTGAATGCCTCGGAGTCATAAAGAGAGGTGAGGGGTGGTGGTGACTGGAGGAAGGTGGAGTCTGACGTCTGGGCGTGGAGTGGAGGAATCCCTGAGAGGTGGGTGCCTAAACGTTCATTTGCCCTCCTAATTACCTGAGATAGCTGATAAGACCTTCCTTCCACAGTGTTTGTCACTACCCTCTCTCTTCCATCTCCAGCATTCCTCTTTGGGGAGCGTCTCAGCCACCTAATCCTCTCTCCCACCAATCACGATTATCCTTTCTTCTCTGGAGCCCTGATAAATTTATTGTTCTCAGGTAGGCCTATGCTTCTACACGCAACAGAGGCTGGCGCATGCGCACATCTTGTCACAGATAGATAGGCGAGGGCTCCAACTCAACCTGAGCCAGCTAGAACGGCCCCAAGTTCTTTTGACGCCAAATATCTCAACCTCCAGTTTGCAAGAGCTATTATCAGAGCCCCAAAATACCTCAGTCTTCCTTACACACAAAGAATTTATCAGTTTTCCATACAAAAAAAATCTTGCGGCTAAGGAACTTTTGTACTGAGTATTATGTAAACAATTGGATGAACCATTCGTTATTCCACGAGGCAGTATTCTTCACAAAAAATTGTTGATATTCGTGTCCTTTAAAACAAAATTTTGAGTTTCAAAGATTTTTGAACAATTTTGGTTCTTTTTCAGTCCGTTCCGAGCATAACGACAGGTATTTCTACTACTGTTATTTTTATTTATTACATATCACAGCAGAGTTGTTATTTATTACGCAGCAGTGTTTTTACAGAAACGTCAATTTGGCACACTCAAAGTTAAAGGGAAGTTTCAGGCTTGAGCCTCAAAATTGATTTCATGCCATTTTGCTAGATTTTATCGTGACTATCAAGAAGCCACGGAACTTGTGAAAAGTGAAAAAGTTGCGAACGTACCAATCGTGTTGCTGTGTGATGAGACATAAAACTAGCATAACGATGAAAATTCGGTTTCCTCTTCGGTGATTGATCATTGATTTACTGCCACTTGATAACACTAGTACAAACTTGAGAGACTGTTCTGTCTGGTCCCTTTGTGTACCGAACAGATAAGATCTAAACCATCCACCAAACAGTCAGTGATTCTAACATACTGGAGAACTGCTGTCATCAACTGGTGATGAACACTGTCAAATGCACGGGATGAGTCAAACAGTACCAAAATTGTGTACTGACGGGAATCCATGGCTTTTGACATTTTCATGTCTTTGCTTTTGCACATAAACTGAAAAATCGTCACGAAAACTTGCTCACGCGACCAATTAATAAAATAGACTCACTGTGTTGCGTAGAGAACAATCAACTGTTTTCTTATTTTGATGCTTGGGTAGTAATAAATACAATAAGAAAACACACATGAAAATGTCCCAATGTGCTGCAGACTCGTATGCAAGCATTTATAATAGTCTAGTTTCATTTGTCCCGTTGTCTGTGTCTGTCTATAATCAAATCTTGCAAGTTAACCCATTTGGAACCAGCGGTGCCATAAGACAACCACCTTTGAACATCATTTAGAAGTAAACGTTTGACTTAATTGTTTACTTCTGCTTATTTTCTTGATTTGGAATGTTCACCTCAAACCCTACCAGCGTTAGTTTAGTTCAGAACGTGATTCAGTACAATTGCTTCTCATTTGAAAATGGACCAATCTGTTGGTGTTGAATAGCTGCTGAATAGCTTGGTGTAAATAATCAAAATATATTTTTTCGTCAGTCTTTTTTTCATTTTCTTTTTACCAGAATGTTCATTTATGGGATAAAATTGTTTTGTTGGAATTTGTTCCACTTATAATTTCACAAGAAGTGGTTTTACATCAGGGATGCCATACGGCACCGCTAGTCTCTCAGGGGCTCTCAGTTGCTGTCTCATAACTCCTACATTTCTCATCCGATTTCGAAGAAATATTCAGAGATTGTGCGGGTAGTTGATGTTTCGAAACCAACTACTATGCATCGGATCATCTATTCAATCGGGTTATGGATACGAGGAAGCTATGTGCCTCACCCACTTGGCAGACGTTTTTTCATTGCAGACCTGAATTTTCTGTTCAAGAAGCCCTTGATGTATTTACTAATTGATGATACCCCTGATGGAATTAACCAGTACACCCGATGGAATGTTGAACCACCTGAGCCAAATGTACTGACTGATGAAGAGTCAGGTGATTTAACAAGGTGCAGTTGCTGGCCACAGCAAAATTATTCAGATATCTGACAATCGCTGCTACTGGAATCAGAAATCTGACGTGAATTGCGAAATGGTTAGCAATGCTAGGCGACGAAATAGTTTTTTTTTTTCTTCAAGTAGGCAATGTCAAGGAGACATTGAGAATCGTTTGTGAGGTACCTATAAATACCGTCTCCCTGAGTTTTGGACGACATCCTGTTTGATCGCAGGGACCATTATGTCGTGAACACCTATGAAAAGAAGAAGAACAAGTGGGCTGGCTTTAACTGGAAGTCCCATACTAGAACAATGTGCCACAAGTCCTAGGTGGGATTATAAGTGGTTTGTTCTATGTTATTTTATCGAAAATTTGAATGTTTCATAATAATATTTCTCTCATAGGATTTTCAAATGTTTTGTTTTGTAATAAAAAAAAAAACAGTATTGACAAAATTATGTTCTTGCGAATATTGTTTTTCCTTCTATCTACTACCAGGTAACAGTTTATTTTTGTTGAAAAAACGTATATCCTTGGTCTTTACATGCACTCCATCGGACGCTCATATCTTACCAGCGGTGCCGTATGGCACCCACCAATTTCAGTAAATTGGCTATTGGCAGAATTTCTTCAATATTTTTCCCGTGTTTCTGAGGTCAAAATCAGTGAACCTACAAAGTTTCGTGTAAAAATTCGATCAACAAAAGATACGGTTTCAAATGGGATTTGATCCACTTCCCAGTTTCCGATTGATGTGAAATTTTGCATGTACGTATAAATCGGATGACAATGCAATATCATTATGACATAGAGCTGATTATTGACATATAATAAAAGCTGATTCTTAGAAAAGGTCTTTCGAACGATCGCTTTTTGTTGAAATCGTGCACAAGATGAAACGAGAGTTAGGTCAGTGAAATACAAGAAGAGCAAATTATCGACTCACCCATCTACGAGTAAATAGAATTTTTCGATCACGCTTTTCCAATGGCGTAACATCAACGTGATCTAAAAGTTACGCAACGCATTCCAGGCTCTGGTAAGTAAATTTTGTACGTCATCGCAGACCCCAACGAGAGCTGCAGTCTCAGTACCTACTGTGTCCTTTGCGGTAGGCTGATTGTCTCAGATCAATAATCCCATTGTGCATCAGGAATTCATCAATTCTTCCTAATGAGGTGGTTCAAAGATTCATTTACAGCCAATTGATAAAAAATGAGTTGAGTAGAACGTTGTCTATTTCCACGAAAATAATTAGTTACAAGTTAAATCGATTTCGACGATTAGATCATCATCAGTAACAAACAATAACTGAAGGTACATCACAGAGAGCATAGCTTATATAGTCACAAGTGAAAGGGAGCTTGAATCCCATTGGTCGAGAAAATGAAAGTCATACCCAATCAGATAAGTGAAAGGAGAATCCGATTGGCTCAGAGAAGTGAAGGGACCTGGGAGGATCATCAAATGCCAATCAAGGCAGACAAAGTGAAAGGGAGCTCAAACATTGGTGAGGGTAACATTGTGAAGGGGAGACCAAGCTATTGTAGTAAGGAACCTATCAACGGTGAAACATGTTGAGGGACCACCTCATTCAGACATTTACCAGACCTATCACTCTTAAGAATCTCGAACTTTTCAAGCACATCCAACATACCTCCCTTGGGGCAAAAATGAGGAAATTCTATATACCGTCCGTTTGTTAGATCAAAACTGACTGGATTCTCTTAGGTGATTCGCAAAAGCAGAATCACCTTTGCTATCCCTGAAATCCTTCTCATGCTCTTTTATTCTTTCCCTAAATGTCCTACCAGTTTGACCACAATACTCAAGCCCACAAGAACATTTCAGCTTATAAACCCCACTTTTATCTTGAACGCTAATTTTATCTTTAACAGAACCCAACGAAGCTTTAAGATTATTTTGATTTTTAAACCCTACTTTGAAACCTCTAGATGATAACATTTTGCCAATTTTGGCAGAAATCTTTCCCTAATAAGGAATACTTATCCACTTTTTCTCTTCTAATACAACTTCTCTAACTAAATTAGAAACCCCGTCTCTACACTTTTTCCTAAGAACCTTATTCCATATGGAATCAATGAGACATCCCCCATATCCATTGCTTGCGGCTATACTCTTGATAATAGTTTTTTTGGTTTATTATTTCTAATAATAAGCCTATGTGATCGTATCGCAAAAAATTTGTATAACCCCCCTCAAACTTTGTCACTTTACGTTTCAAAGTGCGTAGAATCCAAATTTGCAATGTCCGTCCGCCGTCCGGGCCATAAAAGGCCTTAGAATCGGTCTAAAACATATTGTTTAGTAATGCATGCATTACAGGGGACGTCCCATTGGATAAGCATTAGATCAGTTTAACCAGCTGGTAAGCGATAAAACTGTTTCACTCGATGTAATTTATTTATTATTTTAGATAAGAAATAGTGACCCCCCTCCCCCCCTCACTATAATCCACTAAAACATTTCTAGCGGCATGGGAGCCTCGAATCTGAAGAGCATTTTGAAATCCATGATCTACGACACCCAACATGCGAATTCGAGTTCATCCCCCCCCCATCCACCGCAACACCAATGGTGCCGGGCTGGCACCAAAGCAGAAATACGTCATAACATTGAACTTTCAACTAATAGTTTTAGTATGCAGTTTCGTCGAAGTTCACATCTGTATTCAAGGTGAAACAAAACCAGTTGGTAAGCGATAAAAATGTTTCACTCAATGTAATTTATTTATTACTTTAGGCAAGAAATACTGACCCCCCACCTCACCCTTATCCACCATAACATTTCTAGCGGCATGGGAGCCTCGAATCTGAAGAGCATTTTAAAATTCATGATCTACGATACCCAACATGCGAATTCGAGTTCACCCCCCCCCCCCCCCCTTCCACTCACCAATGGTGCCAGTCTGGCACCAAAGCGGAAATACGTCTTAACATTGAAGTTTCATCTGTTAGTTTTAATAGGCAGTCCGTCGAGGTTCACATCCGTATTCAAGGTGAAACACAAAAAAAAAAACCCACGAAATATGCGGTTTATGGTCTCCTGGCACCATGGTGGCACCACTATTAGTTCCATGGTGGCACAGAGAATAATTCATGAAAATTCAGAGGTATAATGATAATATTTCCTCAATTTCAAAGGTTGGGTACAATTAGTAAGCAGTAAAGGAACCGAAATATTGAAAAAACGGATATTTTGTGAACATCATACCCCCACCCATCCCCTCACCTTGCAAATTTTGGTACTCTGGTAAAATCATGTACTACTCGGAAGTTATTTGAGTCAAACAAAAAAAGAAACACGCAAATCGGTTGGAAATTGAGGCCTGGGCAGATTTTACAAGATTACCCCCGCAAACGCACGTTTTTTAAGCATTAACCCCCCCTTTCTCCCCCTTAAAAAGCAAAATTCAAAACTCCGACGCCGTAGTGCACAAATAGATAGTTTTTCGCGTCGAAGAAGAAAAGAACCACGAAAATCGGTTGAGAACTAAGGCCTGGGCAGACGACACAAGATTATGCCCAAAAACGCACGTTTTTCGAGCATTAACCCCCCCTTTCCCCCCCTTAAAAGGCAAAATTCGAAATTCCGGCGACGTAGTGCACAACTAGATAGTTTTCCGCGTTGAACAAAAAAAGAACCAGGAAAATCGGTTGAGAACTAAGGGCTGTGCAGACGACACAAAATTTTGTCACACACACACACACACACACACACATACACACACACACACACACACACACAGACATACACCTATGGTTTTTTTTCGCGGATTTGGATTCAGAATGGTCTAAAACGGATTACTGTGTGGTTATTTTTTTCTTCTGTTGAGTGTTGTCCAACTTCACCCCAGATCGATCGCATAAGGACGCCCAAATCTTACTGTGGGACGTCCTAAAAACCCGTTCTTTTGCACATAGACTCCATTTGGGGTCTAGTTGGTCCTAACGTCGAACTATAATAGTCGGAATAATTCCGATCGCTTAATTCGTATAGAAGTTATGGGCAAATAACCGGCCAAAAAAGAGGTTTTTGCTCAAATATGCGTGGGATGACATTTTCCAAGTATTTTTCTTCATGTTGGATGGTTGGTGGCTTTATAGACGATTATATATAAAAATAATAAACCATTAAAATAATAAAATATCAAAATAATAAACGTACGATAAATCAGAAACACGAGTGTGAATCGCAAAAGAGGTCTAATCTCCGTTCAAATTTTATCGGACTCAAATGCGATCGCTGTTCATTTCTTCGATTTGTACTTATACAGTTTTGCCTTCTGCGTAACCAGTAATCAAATTTCTACATGAACCTTTCTATTTTTCGAATCGAGTGTGAAGCGTTTAGTTCTTTCTAATAAACTTGATTGTGAAGGTGTGAAGCCAGTATGGTGTGGTAGGTAGTACCTAGCTGGTAGGTAAAAAAAAGTTGGTAGGTAAAAAACGCTGCAAATCATTGCTCACTGATCAGATCACTGATCAGCTGATTGAGCTCCGAAGCCATTTTCAATCCTATTGAACGCAGGAAGCTGAAATTTGAGAGGGAAGGTCAAGGGAGAATACAGATGGTGGTAGGTGCTATTGATGGAGAACCAGTGATCTATACAGAAGGGTGATCTATACAGAAAATAATAAACCTTTGAGCAATGATTTGCAGCGTTCTTTAGATACATTTTGATCACTCATTGGAATTGACAAAGATCTATTGATCATACTATGGAAAGCAGCATGTTTATGAACTAAGGGATGATTTGATGTACTGTGAACAGTGATGTCACTGTAGGTATATTTTCTATAAATGGAGAAATCATGTTTTCTGTTAATCAACGAGATGGACAGATCAAGAAAATTAAGCTTATTTCCACCTAGTTCTTACTAAGGTTACTCTAACTTAACAAAATGATCTAGTGTATTGATTTTTTCATGAAAAGAATTTAGTTGCCTTTCACTTCCTGTCCATAGAATTATTATATCATCAACGTACCTATACCAATATAAAAGGTTGTTTGGTACGTTGATGAAGACACCAAAGGTAGGTTAGAGGTGGGGTTACCTACCTGTCTAGTACTTTTAGAACGAATATTGCTCTCTGCAAGAAACCATAGCCGACCAATCTCGTCCGCTCTACATTTCCTGGAAGTAAAAATACGGACATTCCGCCGAACTCGGTTTTCTTTCGAAAATTGCATTATTATTCAGAGAAAAATGAAAAAAAAAAACCCGACCCGAAACGGGAGTTAACAAAGTTAAACAGCGGGGTTCTGCTTGTTTTCATGGGGCGACCAGCGGGGAAATTCCTGGATGAGAGGGGGGGTGTATGAATAAAGAATGATGGGCAACTCTGGGAGGTTCTCTTTTGTGCTTAGACGGTTACAAAGTTCTTTGTTTGGGTCCTGGAGTGCTGCTGCCTCAACGCTGTTATGCGCTGAAAAGTTTCAGCTCGGAAATTCCAGCTGCAGGTGACTTGATGAATAAAATTACAATCGCATCGTTTTTCTCCAACATTTCTCCGCTTTAACCCGTAATTACTTCCGAAGAGACCGGATCGTTTTTCAACCGTTCTGATTGAAACTTTAATAAACGTGTTATACGTTTTATTTGACAACACAGTTTTAAACAAACTTCGATCAAACTCAAATGACGACCAACATTTCAAAAATGGTAATCAAAACAAAAATCATGTGGCATTCATTCAGGGATTCATGCCAACATATTCCCTCGTCTCCTCTTCCTTCATCTTCAATCTTAAACCTGAATTAATTTCTTCGTTCTTGTATCTTGACAAAGGTTTGGTGAGCATATCTGCGAGGTTTTCTTTGGTCGTGATATAGTCAAGTTCAACCTGGCAGTTTCTCACCATCTCTCTCACAAAGTGGTATTTGATTTCAATATGTCTCGAGTGTGAGCTAACATTGTTATGTACCCTTTGCAAAATTTAGAGCAGCTTGATTGTCACACCTCACTTGAGGAATCTCGTTAACATTCACTTTGATGTCGTCTAAAATTTGTTTAATCCATTTGATTTCCATGCAGCAGGTAGCCAAAGAAATAAATTCTGCCTCCATCGTTGGGAGTGCGACTCCAGTTTGCTTATTGGATTTCCATAACATCGGAGCGGTTTCAAATTTTATAATAAACCCACTCGTCGACTTTCTGTCATCTTTACTTCCAGCCCAATCTGAATCTGAAAAGCCAAGAATCTCCTCTCCTTCTCCATCAATCGTGAGTTCGTAATCGATTGTTCCTTCTAGGTACCGCAACACGCGTTTTCCTGCTTCCCAGTGAAACTTTCCTGGATTTGATGCGAATTGGCCTAACTTTGATACTGCAAAACCTAAGTCCGGCCTCGCTGCCTGCGCCAAGTACATCAATTTCCCAACCAGTTTGCGATATTGGACTAATTCCATGTTCTGGTCCTTTTCTGTTACAAAATCTTGCGATATGACCTTCTCCCCCACAGTTATAACAGCTTAAATTCTTCTTCTTTAATTCTCGTCGAGCTGTAAGTACTTTAGAATTTTCACTTATCTCCATTTCCACGTTCTTGAGTGACTTTCTCTTATATTCTCCACACAATAAACTTTCTAACTTTTCAGGTGTATATTCGTCATCTTTGAAAGTACAAACCATGCTGACTATAGTTTCGTAGTCTTCAGGCAAACCATTGATTAGTACATTACATTCTTGTTCATCGCATATTTTTGTACTTCCTGCTTTTACTACTTCCGGAACGTACCCCAAAACTCTGTTCACATACTTTTTGATGCTTGAAGACGTCGCAATCTGGAATCTCGAAGCCAATTTCCTCATTAATTCTCGGGGACATGAAATATCCCGTATGTCGTTCTGGATATCCTCTGTGATTGTTCTGGCTATCAACCGAAATGCTTTTCTTTTCTTTCTATCATCGAATGTATTGAAGAGTGTGTTGTCTTCTGTAGAAACCACTTCGAATAAGTTTTGATCATCCAACTCAAGTCCGAAGTTGAATGACCACGTTTTATAACTTTTCTTGTTCAATTTGACAAGTCCACTCACTTTCATTCTGTTGTTTTCATCGCCTTCTTCAGCCATTTTTTAACGTACCTATTCGGTTTATTCAGAGTTTTCTGGGCCTGATAACCCTTGTTATACGTTTTGTTCGACAACACAGTTTTAATCAAACTTCGTTCAAACTCAAATGACGACCAACTTTTCAAAAATGGTAATCAAAACGAAAATCATGTGGCATTCATTCAGGGTTTCATGCCAACAAAACGTAAATACTAAATTCTGACCTCAAAAAATACCGTTCTTCCATTTTTCAAAGCTTTAATGCTGAAAACCCTTTAAAATTTACGCTGTTTCATACGCTTCAAGATTTGAGAAGTTTTTGTTCCAAAGAAGAAAGTTTTGTACCAACCGGACTATTTTTACTACTTGAATCTCTCGCAAATTCTGCCTTCACACATACAAGAGACGAGAAGGTTTTTTCTTTAAGCGAAAAAGGGATTTATTTTGTTCAAAAGAGGTATTTATGATGATGATAATAATAATAATAGTAATGAATTGATGGAGCGGTACAGGATGAAATGGGAATGTGGCGTCAAACCAAAATGGAATTTTGGAACGGCAGATCCCTAAAAAGTGTACAATTTCTGCATTAGAATAAGTAGCAAGAAAGTTGTTTCCATACTTGGTGGCAGTAATAAATATTTAAGAGAACGCCGAGATCTTTTTATAGAGCCGAATTGCAGTGAAATAGCAATTAATAAGTTGGCTAATTACAGAGGAGGGCTTACAGATGCGAGAGGCTACTAAACAGCGCATATAGGACTAGAAATTATTAATAGCGTATCCATTTATGTAACATAGTAAGGTATAAATGTAGGTAGGTAAGTAGGTAAGGTATAGTAAGGTGTAAAAAAGTATTGTTTAGTAATTTACTTTATCACTGTTATGTGAAGTTGGTATCAATTGATTTACTTTAGGTATGAATTTATCAATTTACTTTAATGTGTAAAAAATGTTAAGTATTGTTTATTAATTTACTTAATACTGTAATGTATAGTAAGTATCAATTTATGTACCGAGATGGAGCGATTTTGCAAAGATCCTGCCCTACAACACGGGCCAAGCCTAACGTCGGGTAGGATCCTTTCATGCATTTATTGTAAAAGTGCACAAAATGGCGCCAAATAAACAAATATCTATCTATCTATCTGAATCGCTGAAAAAACCTTGAAAAGCAAAGTTTAATGAGGTTTTTAATGAGGCAGGGATCCTGAGGGGTTGGACATAGGTGAGGATTGGGTTAGAATTCTTGCTGAAGTGAATAGAAATGAGGTTGCGGACTAATATGCTCGGCGGACGGTACACGAGGGTTCAATCTGTGTTACGTGATACGCCAGAGACAACTGGATATTTCACTTATTTATTTATTTAAATATGTAATGCTTTTAATGACGTCAGTATTGAGTGTAACACAAGTTACTAAAAAGAAGGGAAATCGAATACTTACCTCAATGTTTCTAAAATTTAAAATGTTAAGTCTAATAAAACCCGGAAAAAGTTGTTAGGCAAATTTGAAATTATTATGAGTGATGACCTGCTAAGTACTCGCAAGTGAGTTCTAAGCGAGATGGGTAATAACTCATCATATTTCACTACCAACAGGTTCATTCCTCATCAATGACTCCCCTCTCTCCCTTCCTCGCTCTCTGGCTTGATTGGTATTTCTTCACAGTCCCTTCAAAGTATTCAAGGCAATAGGATCCAAGTTTCCTCTCACTTCTATCTGCGTACATTTGATTGGGAATTTTCTTAACAATTACGGCGCAGGAAGGAGAATAAATCATAAGATATATAGTTGTTAGTGATCTCAGTTAGACATCAGAAGAGCACCGCGGTCGACAGGACCTTCAGGAGTGGAAACGAATTTACACCAAAAATCGTTCTTACCTAATGCCTCATCACTATCGCCCCACCAGATAACCAAAGGGCAAAATTGAAAGAATCTAAAAAAAAGGCTGCCAAGTGGCTGTGGCATGCAATCACATAGATGATCCGATGCCTAGTACGTAATATCAAAACCAATCTCTAAGTACCTTCCACTACCCTCATAGGGAGGTTAACCCGCACAATATCTGAAATAATCGAATTTGGGTAGAAAATGTTCAAGTTATAGAATTCACATTTGCGCATGCACAATGGCCACCATCAGTCCGGGGGCGATGATTTCCTTAGGGGACCATCGACACTCCAATCCAAATAATCCCTGGAAATGGGATGGAAAATGTAGAAAATGTGGCTGTTAAGAAGAATTTCACGTTTGCGCATGGGCAGTGGTTACTATCAGTCTGTGCCCGATGATTTTCGTAGGGAACCATCAAGACCCCAATCCATACGATTCTTGAGAATTTTATCAAGTATTGCTGTACCCCCACTGCCACAGCATCAGCCAAGGCAAACCATCGAGGAGCTGTTTCCTGTTTCATGACTTTGAAAGCAGAGAAACTTAATGAAGGAATTCTTTATTTCTTCGAATGGAGTGTGAAGTGTTTATTTCATCTGAATAACCTCGATTATGAAGCGAAAACATGGTTGGTAGATAGTGACAATGGCAAAGCTTCCTTGCTAGCGAGTGGTCTGAACGGAAAAATAATAAACCTTTGTGTAATAATTGGCAGCGTTTTTCACTATTGTTTATTCCTCTATGACTGGCCAAGCTGTTTGCCTGACGAATATTCTCAGCTGACGTCCCTGATGCCCGTTAAGGACAAGGATTTCATGACAGTCACGGACCCAAAATTGTTCAGGAAGGCCTTAAACGTGAACTTGAGTGGAAATTTAGATTTTGGAGAACCTTTTTTTTCAATCTTGAAAAGTGAAAACACTTCCGCTACCTTGGTAGACTCGGAAGAACACATTGCTGTCATAGATTAGTGGACAGGGACGAACGGCTCCGTTTGGTAACGAATCAAATAATTATGTTGTTTCCTACTATGAGCGGGAGGATACATTTTTGACATTTTCATGTCTGCTTTGGCACATAAACTGAAAAATCGTCACGAAAACTTGCTCACGCAACCAATAAATAAAACAGACTCACTGTGTTGCGTAGAGAACAATCAACTGTTTTCTTATTTTGATGCTTGGGTACATGAACTAACAACCTTACTTCACTACCTTGTTGTGTATTCAATTAAGTACCCACGGGTAGGCGGTCTCTCTTATGGCCCATTTAATTGATCTGTACGCCCCGCCGTGCAATGCATGGGTGAGATCTGCCTAGTAATAAATACAATGAGAAAACACACATAAAAATGTCCCAATGTGTTGCAGACTAGTATGCAAGCATTTAGGTTCTTTCGATTTGACCACATCCAGAGCTTTACGGGATGACTTAATGAGGATAATTAATTACATTTTCGGGACTTTTGGCTTACGTTTAAATTAATTGGCATACGTTTACTCTCATGAGTTTTTCAATGCCTCTTGTCTCGCATTGGACGAAAACTTTCACCAGGATTCCGAAAAATGTGTGTAGTCTGTATTATCAGCTCCCTGAAGACATCACTCCGAGCCCATGCATCTCCAAATTGGATTGATCGTCTGCCAGTTGTCCTTTTAGGGGTCCGTTCAGCTTTCCACGAAGATTTAAAAGCTACAACTTCTCAGATGGTATACGGCACCACGCTTCGCCTCCCAGGGGAATCTTTCGACACTCCAGCTGAGCAGGAAGCCTCGCAGTTTGTTTCAGGTCTACAACGTACCATGGAACAGTTGAAACCAGTTCAAACTACTCAACATGGGGCCAAGAATACGTTCGTCCATCCTGATTTGCAGACATGTTTGCACGTTTTTGTACGACATGATGCATCACGACGACCTCTTCAGGCACCTTATGACGGACCATTTCCTGTGGTTGAGCCGACAAATTTTTCAAGGTGACAATGCGCGGCAAAGAAAACACCGTGTCCATAGACCGTCTGAAGCCGGCTTATGTCCTCGCACCTCTACCTCAGACTGTGGAGACCATAGACGAGCCACCCGAGCCAAGCAGTCTTCTGCCTACAGTACGCTCGACTCCATCACGACGAGTTCGGTTCTTCGGGAGGGAGTGTCTGTAGTGTCACTACAGTTGTTGTTAACAAAATTCTAAATTTTCCAATTAGAACACATGTTACAAAATTTCAGATTTGATATTTCCGCACCAATTTTCGCCACAGTTTTTTTTTCGTGCTTTCTCGCTGCTAATTAATTCGTGTCAATTCAATTTCCGTTCGTTCTAAATTGCTAAAAGTTTGTTCATATTTCGAAATACATTTCATTATCTGTTGGAGTCAGATTGTTGTTATTTGTAAAGTGAGAGGATATCTTCCCCCCTACAGTAGCATATAGTCTGCAAGCAAATTCTGTCCAGATCGAGACCAACGGGACTTCAATAATAAAGGTGTATCGCCAAGAGATCAGGACGATAATCTCGACCAGGTTGAAGTACTGCTCAAGATATTCTGGCTATCCTTCAGGATGGCAGAGTTATGGAGGGATCCTTGGTCGCACCATGGAAGGGTAAATCACATACATGTTTGGTTGTTCCTCGATACTGACGAAGCTTAGTTGACAGTAATTTGGCAGCTTTGCAAAAATTTGTCCATCACTTAAATAAATTGAATCATATCCATATAATATGACGTATTAAAAATTTACATGCCTATCGATTCTATGTATGAAGAACTTAATTATCAAATGATTTCAGGGTTATGGGATTGTCACTGAGACACCACCTATCTATTTGTTCTTTTTATTCACCGGTTCTTCTCTCGACCACAACGCGTACGTACGACGGATACATTTACTGTAGGTACCCATTGTGGCGGACGGATGACAGACGATCCCACGTCAAAACTAATGGGGTTTAATCCGATGATTTAGCGGGAGCACGTAGTGCGGCTGTGGGCACAACGTCCGCGGCGGGCTCTATCGGTGAAAAGTGTCTTCCGTATCCATCAGAGGGCATTGTTATGCCGCTCCTCGCCCTTTCATCACTTTTCAACTTATTTCCCTGCGTGGCGGCTGGTTTTGGGGTAACGACGAGATAAGACACGACGGCCGCAGATAGATGGAGCCGTGTGGGCTGGACGACGCGATTTCACAGTGAATGCGGGTAGGTGAGGGCCCTGAAGAGCCCTGCGTGGAGCCGATAACTCTTCGTACCTTTGAAATTCCTGTACGGATAACTTCCCCACTTTCACACAAATACTCTGTAACTCCTAATATCCCTTCAATATCTGCCCCTCTTGGGAACCACAATGGTGACAACATACCTATATCACGTATCATTTAAAAAATAATAATAGCAATTAATAAATTATAATAAAAATGTACTTAACTGAAATTTAATTAATTAAATAAATCAATGTATTACATTGAGGGGTTTAAAAAACGCAATAGATAGACTATATTGAGGGTGATATGGCAACATGACCTAACTCATTTTTGGGCCGTATTGAGTTGAGCTGCAAATACCAACGGACAAGTGGTTGAACCTGGTTGTTATAACTTGTTTGGTACTCAAAATTGATTTAAATTTCGAAAATAACCAAAATTGTAATCATTTTCCAAATAAGTCTGTGTAAGCAGTTTATATTCCATTTTGTTTACAAATAGAAAGCTACTTAAGTTGGTCCTCGAAAAGGCTGCCATCTATTTTTTTAAATCTTATTAAAATCGGGGACACACCTTAACGAGACCTTGAAGGACGAACGTTGCAGTATCCCCACATTTCACCTATTATGAGGTAATCCACACTCTCTATGCCTCCATAACGTTGTGGAGAGGATCTATGAACACACCTCTCAGATACAAAATACTTGCTACTCCTGGTGGATGAATCTGTTACCAGTGGCGAATCCGGAATTATTCCAAGGAGGGTGGGGGTGGGGGTACTCTATTTCTTATAGAAATCGCAAAAAAAAACCTTCGGCATAAATCATTTCAATTTTTGGCAAACTTTTGGCATACCAATTTGAACTTTGGTAACTCATTTTGAACTTTCGGCAAATCCATTACGTTTCGACAACTACTGGAGTCCTTGTCCACATTCATTCCTTCTACTATGTTCAATAAAGTTTTTTTTCTCTCTCTCAAAAAAAATTATAAACAAATATTAAATTCCAGAAAACATTGTAAAATGTTCCAAAACGAATTTTCTCATTCAAAAAATCTTTAAGGATGAAGCAATAGCCATTTTTTTCTTTTTCAGGGAGTCAGGAATTATTTTAGACATTATTTGCATCATTAATCGCTTGATGGCACTCTATAATTATGCTATAGACGTAAATTTAGAGTTGCATTTGAGAGGAATGATAATATATTGATGTGTAATATTGACATCACGGAAGCTCACTTCTGGTTCTTTTTCCGCAATTTGAAAACTAAATAAAATATGAATTTTTTTCAAAAATGCAATATATTTGACATTGCTTGTCGGCTGAAACCCCATCATGAGTAACATCGACTAACAGGTCAAAAGACAGTATTATTGAGATTGACTGTTGGATCAAAAGGCAACATCAATGACATCGACTCTTGGGCAAAAATACAACGTAACAGACATAATCTCTTGGGTTGAAAAGCAGCATAACTGACGTTTGATGTTGGAATGGATAAGATGAAAGCATAACTGTCATTAACTGTTGGGTAAAAAAGCAGCATAACTGACATTGCCTGTTGCGTCAAAAGCCGACCCACCTCTCCTTGACTCTTGAGTAAAAAGGCAGCATGAGGGACATTGCCTATTGGGTGAGAAGCGAACACACCTCACATTGACTCTTGGGTCAGAAAGCAGTATAACTGACTTGATTATTGGATCAAAAGCATAACTGGCACCAACTGCTATGTCTAAAGGAAGCTTAAGCGACATTGCCTGTTGCGTGAAAAGCCAGGATGTGTGACATTGCCTATTGGGTGAGAAGCGAACACACCTCACATTGACTCTTGGGTCAGAAACCAGTATAACTGACTTGATTATTGGATCAAAAGCATAACTAGCACCAACTGCTATGTCTAAAGGAAGCTTGAGTGACATTGCCTGTTGCGTGAAAAGCCAACACACCTCACATTGACTCTTGGGTAAAAGGCTGCATAACTGAAATGTCTGTTGGGTGAGAAGCATACATTACTGGCATTGACTGTTGGGTCAAAAAGCAACATAACTGGCTTGATTATTGGGTCAAAAGGCAGCACAACTGATATTCCCTGTTGGGTGAAAATCTAATATAACTGACACTACCTAGGTACTAGGTCGAAAAGGAAACATAATTTCCCTGTTACTTATTAAATTCCGAGTACTGTCGGTAAGTTTTCTGTTGGGATGCTCTCTAACAGCACAGTTCTATCCCGAACTATTCCATGCGAGAGTCTTATATCGGACTTTATCGTCGTTGAGAACGATCGGGGTTAATTGAAGTATTTAATTGGAGCCGTACGGTCGGCATATCAAGTTCTGTGTGTTCGGATTCCTGTAAACGACCCACTTTATTACAGGCGTACGTGCACCAACGTAATTGAGACTCCGCTACGAGCGGCCAGATATTGGATACAGAGAACACCACACGAGTGCGATGGTATTGGAAGTCCCAAAGGGGGTATAAATCGTACTTAACAAGGATATGAATTCGGACGACTTAGTTAATCAATCTAACCTTCCAATCTTTTAATTAAGTTCATTACACCTACGAACTGTGTTTTTGTTTCGTTAAGTGTTTACAAGTCGAAGCATCTCAACTAACTTAATTATTGGATTTTGAAAGATTTTTATATCTTATTCGCAGATCACAATTATAACTTCCAAATATTTTCCTTTATTCAAAATATTCCAGAACGTAAATATACCTAATTGTACAACTAATACTCGTGCTAGCAAGGTATCTTCTCCGTCTTGCATATCTCTCCGATAGTTTCCACGATCTAAGGTGCAGAGCACGAAGATAAATTTTGTCCTCTCCAAACAAACCGCTAACGAGTTTTCCCGACCTGCGATACGCGGAGGAAACATAAGAGGTTGTTCAGCAGAAATAACAACTCACGGCGCTCAAGGAACTCGCCCTGACCTCTAATAATAACCCCACGTCTTCTTATTGCGAACGGAAAACTGCTAAGAACAACCAAACTTGTACAAAACGATACTAGACTATATCGACATTTTTATGAAGCAACACAAGCTCCCTTTATCTGGTATAAATATCGGGATTCCATAAGGTCAATACTGCTGGTATAATCTTGGTTTCAAACTGTTTGTCAACTACGCATCTTGTAGTCTGTAAGGAACTATGGAAACGGCAACCGCGATGCGAAGAACGCTATAATTTTTATTATTCGATATTATATTATTATTTGCCATGTTGACTCGAGTAAAGATTATACTTATTTATTGATTTATTTATTTATTTATTTATTTATTTGTAAAGGCCGGATCGGCAATACAATTGTCAACAATGTAAATAACATTTAAAATAAAATTTAAACAACCTAAAACTAAAGTTCGGAAACAATAAAAAAAGAGGCAAAAAAAACGTCCGTCAAAAAAAATATCAAGGATCAAAGCCCTCTTGAAAAAAGTCCGTCACAGCATAAAGTTCTGCACTCAGCAGCTTCTCCCTGACAGTAGCCATGAACTTCTTTTCAGGAAGAGAACGCAACTCGTTGGGAAGGTGGTTAAAAAATTTGGCGCCTGACTGCAAAGGACTCGTATCCCTCGTCACACTGAGACGTGAAACTGGAAGAAATAAGTCTTCTCTCTTCCTGGTATCATAGGTGTGCAGGTCACGCCGCCGTTCCATTTGACCCAGATTTCTTCTTATGAATTGAAGACAGCTCAGGACATAAAGGGCTGGAACAGTGAGAATTCCCAGGGTGCGAAAGCTTCCACGGCAACTCTGACTCCAGGATAGCCCGCAAATAGTTCTGACAGCCCTCTTCTGTTGACTGAAGACCTCACCCGCATGACACGAATTGCCCCATACCAAAATTCCATATGAAACCCTGCTCGCAAAGCAGGAAAATATACAGTCCGAAGGACATCCCGTGACACAGAGCCAGCCAAACGGTGCAGCATGAAGTTGCAAGAGGCTAATTTTAGCATAAGATTATCAATGTGCGACCTCCATGACAGCCGATTATCAATGGTCAGACCAAGAAAGTTCACCTCCTCTTGAAGTCGTTGATTAAGGCGGAAAGTTATACTCTGCTTTTTACTGGTGTTTAACGTCAAACCATTGCGGGACACCAACCCTCAATAACCATATTCATGTTAATCTGGTCACAATCTAGAGCTGACTGGCAAGGTCCTGCTGAAAGAGCGGTGACATCATCGGCGAAAAGGAATATCCTTTTGTTGTGGAACTAGTGAGCCAAATCATTGATGAAAATCAAGAAAAGACATGGACCACGTACTGAGCCTTGCTTCACTCCACATGGAATAGGAGTGGAGTCCTATCAACTGCTAAGGACTCAACGCCATTGAAAATAACCACCTGTTTCCAGCCTCGCAGAAAACTCCCAAAGAAAGACAGAGCCTAAGCTATATATATAGCTTAGGCTATATAGACTATATAGATAAGATATAGATATATAGATATATAGATATATATAGATATAGCCTATATAGATATATATAGGCTATATAGTTAAGCAAACCATGAGGCACAGAATCAAAAGCCTTTGACAGATTGTAGAGCTGGAGTGAGGTGCACTGATGATTCTCCAGGGATTGAAGCACCTGCATTATCAAAGAGCACGCTGCAGAATACTTCATCTAAGAATCTGCAGAATACTTCATCTAATACAATATTCTTTATAAGTGGCGCTGCGGAATATTGAAACCAAAGGAAAGACAAACAAGGGAAGAAGAGTGCGCTCATGTTTCGAACTATTGAAACTCAAGATGGTGCGCACTATGGATGAAGCACAGTAGTAAGTAAAAGTAGTAAAGCAAGCAACCATTTCAGGTTGAATTTTCGTCCGACTGCCATTCTTGGCGTCGCGGACGTCATCAGCTGTCTCCCTAAGGGGAGATCAGAATTTGTTCTGATGATTTCGCTCATGGCTTCCCAAACATCACCGCCCTGGGTTGGAATGAGAGATTGCCGATCGTCTAATAGACAGAAAACTTTCTGCTAGCGACCAGATTCGAACTCGCATCCCCGCAAGACGGTCTTATCTTATCACCGCAGTCGGGTACACTGTCCACTAGACCACCGACGCCCAGTAACTCAGATGAAGCACAGTCACCAAGCTCAAAGGAAGAGTTTTCTGAGAGAGAAGAAATGTGGGTGCATAACGAGATAGGGAAAGGAAATGTTCCGGGGAGAATCATGGAACCTACCGGGGATCTCTCCTACGCTGTTCTAGTAGGAGGCAAGAAGGAAAGGAAGCTTGCAGACCAGTTGAAGAAGAGATTTGTCTGGAGCCGAAGGATGAAGGTAAAGGGCTGAGAGGATGTAAGCACCGTTTGGAAACAGCACCGTGTTGCGACGGACGATATAAACATTCAATATTCCAGTTCGATATATTTGCAATGTTGGCTCTAATGAAGATTATACTTTAAAAGTGCATAGTCTTTATATAGTCTAGGAAAACTTCATTCCTCTGTATTTTTCAAATAAGAGTTCTTTCTCAAACAAACCAATTCACGTTTTCCAAAGAAGGTTATCGACTTGACGTTACTGTGCAACTAAATGGCGGAAGATGAGCACAGTAAGTCGAAAACGAACAATGGTATTGTTAACCCTAATTGGACCATGGTATCACAAGTGTCACCGAAAACATCTCAGGAACTCCACAGCCGTCCCAAGTTATCACTGGAGTAACCAAAACTAAATTGCAATTTTAAATTCAGTGGACAGCGGCATTTTTTGTGGGCTATTGAAAGTCTCAAAATAGAGATAACCAAAATATATAAAAAATTCCACAGAAATTGATGGAAAAATTTAGACAATTTTTGTCATACCATCATTTTTTGACTTTTAATAACTTACAAAAAATGGTTAAAAAGCATTAGCTCTGTCCACTAGTTTTTGAATTGCAATTTAAATCTAGTTAATTTGGTGACACCTTGGGATAGCTGTGGAATTCCCAAGATGTTTTTGGTAGCACTAGTGACACCATGGTCCTATTAAGCTTAAGAGTAACATGAAAACTTACAAAACATGGATTTACCACTCGACTAGAGCTTTTCAGACCAAAATTTATGGGAATTGGTCACATTTGGAACCAACGAAATAGAAGTCGAGTTCTTTCTTTACGAATTCACGTTTTCTAACAAAAGCCAATAAACTTCTATCAATATTTGTAACCTCTAGACGCACAGGGGGTTGCAGGGTGACAAGGGGAAACCATGGGGAGCTCACCTATCTATACTGATGGCTACGAGGTTGAAGATTGAGGACGTGCTGCATGTAACGTCCATAGCGATATAAAAATCGCACACGAACGCCGGCAGACTCCACGAACCATTCACCTGCAAGCAAAATCAAACATAAGTAAAGGAAACACTGTTTTGTGTTGCGAATGACATGAAAACGATTGGTAAGATTAATAATAATAATGTTAGAAAACCATAATATGTACATGTTACCCTGATAATCGAATCTTGAAAAAAGCCCTCGTAAAGCCAATTCCCAAAGTTAAGTCACCATCAATGGTCAATGAATACAGAGCTATCTCATTTCTCTGCATAATGGGTAAGATACTCGACAAAATTGTGTATGGTGAGCTGACCTCGTACGTCGAAAAGCACGATCTTTTAGATGCTTGTCAGTCAGGTTATAGAACAGGATTTAGCACGGAAACTGCCCTAATAAAAGTTCTTGTTGAAGTGCGGAAGGGTATGGATAAGAAAAAGGTAACCATCATAGTCATGGTCGACTTCTCCTCCGCGTTCGATCTTCTAAGGAAAGAAATTCTTCTGGCCATTCTTGGTTCCATAGGGGTCCAAGGAAATTTATTATTGTGGTTCGATTCCTACTTATCCGGCCGACAGCAATGTGTGAAAGGACCAAGAAATTCATTTTCAGCCAGGAGAGATATTAAATTAGGTAGTCCCCAAGGGTCTGTTCTTTCAGCACTTATGTTCTTAGTATACGTTAGAACACTGCCAACAATCTTTTCCGAAGGAACGCGACATATGATGTATGCTGACGATTTGCAGTTTTGTCGGACCTGCGGTGTTGCTGAAATCAATCAAACTGTCGACCTCATCAACCAAAATTTGAATAAGCTCGCCAAGTGGTGTTCTGATCATGCATGAAAGTCAATGAATCCAAAACCAAAGTGATGATACTCGGATACACCAAAATTCTAACTAAGGCCAATCTCTCACACACTCCAAAAGCCGTGTATTGTTCCACTGAATTAGAGTTCGTCCAAGAAATGAAAAACCTAGGAATAGTGGTAAAAAACACACCAGCCTGGGACACTCAAGTGACTAATGCAATTCGGTCTTCAAGAGCCTCTAGTAACTAAGACGAGTCGCAGTGGATTTCCCTGCTCAAGTGCGAAAGCAATTAGCACAGTCACTGATTCTTCCCATATTCGATTACGCCCCTGTAGCCAGCTGCGACGTGAAGAGTGAAGATATGGATCGCTTACAAAAAGCGCAAAATGCAGTGGTGAGATTCGTGTTGCGAGTAACACTTGATGAGCATGTGACGCCACATTTTAAATGGATGGCTTAAAATATCTGACCGGAAAAAAGCTACAAATTGCCATCATGATGTTTAAAGTACTAAAATTCAAACGACCCAAGTATCTCCACGAGCAATTTGTTTTAATGCCCACTCTAGAGACACAAGAAATAAGGATAACCTTATGCTGGTCCCTATTCATAGGACTGCAATCCCGAACCGTTCCTTCATTGTACAAGGTATTCAAATTTTTAATGAACAGATGGATATGTTTGATTCAAACAAAACAACGGAAACCTTTAGAAAAGAGATGAAAAATATGTTACTAGATAAATATTAAATAATTATAAGCAACAGTATATAGTAATAATGATAATAGTAATAATTATATATAAAAAAAAAGGGTACCTAGGTATGAATAAAAATTTAAAAAAAATGTGTAGTAGGAGTGAGTCCTGAAGTAAACCCCAACTTGCAATTCCCATTGAAAACACAAACGGTGGATACAGCTTTCGTACAAGTACGCAACCACGATAGACATTTTATGTCTTTGCGATCCCTTTCCCCTTCATATAAAACCTCGTATTGTACTTTTGTTTGTGGAAATTTGATTGTGCTCGTTGATGGTTGCGATGTAATGTACGTAAACATTCATTTAAACAATCACGCTCATACCGCAGCTTGCTGGCCACGCACAACGGAGTGTTTTACGTAATACGATTGGGCAATTTAAATGAATCGAATGTAGCTTCCTGCGTTCAACAGGAGAGAAAAAGGCTTTGGAGCTCACTCAGGTGATCAGTGCACAATCAGGCGCCTTCAGCATTCTCCATTGACCCTGCCTCTCAAATGTCAGCTTCCTACGTTCAACAGGAGAGGAAATGGCCTTAAAGCTCACTCAGCTGATCAGTGACCACTCATGCGCCTTCAGCATTCTCCATTGACCCTGCCTCTCAAATTTCAGCTTCCTACGTTCAACAGGAGAGGAAATGGCCTTGGAGCTCACTCAGGTGATCAGTGCACAATCAGGCGCCTTCAGCATTCTCCATTGACCCTGCCTCTCAAATGTCAGCTTCCTACGTTCAACAGGAGAGGAAATGGCCTTAAAGCTCACTCAGCTGATCAGTGACCACTCATGCGCCTTCAGCATTCTCCATTGACCCTGCCTCTCAAATTTCAGCTTCCTACGTTCAACAGGAGAGGAAATGGCCTTGGAGCTCACTCAGGTGATCAGTGCACAATCAGGCGCCTTCAGCATTCTCCATTGACCCTGCCTCTCAAATGTCAGCTTCCTACGTTCAACAGGAGAGGAAATGGCCTTAAAGCTCACTCAGCTGATCAGTGACCACTCATGCGCCTTCAGCATTCTCCATTGACCCTGCCTCTCAAATTTCAGCTTCCTACGTTCAACAGGAGAGGAAATGGCCTTGGAGCTCACTCAGGTGATCAGTGCACAATCAGGCGCCTTCAGCATTCTCCATTGACCCTGCCTCTCAAATGTCAGCTTCCTACGTTCAACAGGAGAGGAAATGGCCTTGGAGCTCACTCAGCTGATCAGTGACCACTCAGGCGCCTTCAGCATTCTCCATTGAACCTGCCTCCGTAACGCTTTAAAGGGATCTGTTGGATGAAGATACCTATTTTCCTCTCACGATCATGTTGACATCTCATTTGTTGCTCACATCATACTCTTATGTTAGTAAACATGCGCATAATTCAGCTTTCCGTACAGGTGCATTCATATTAGGGACCGTGTACCATGATTAATAAATTGAGAGCTTTCCAATGAGTGGTGAACGATTTTTGTGGGGTGGAAAATGAGGAAGTTAGTTTTCCCTAGGAACGATTGGTTGTACGTGAAAATCATCAGAAAATTTCCGCGTGACGCTCCCCTCGTTACAATGCCCGCGTGACGATTTTTCATTTATGTGCCATAGTAAAGACATAAAATGTCAAAAATCAAAATCTTATTTATTTTAGTACAGAAGTGTATTTTAACCTTGAAAAGGTTTTAGCAATGGGACCCCCCCGCCGAAAAACGACAGGAAAAATCGACAGTAAAAAGCGACAGGAAAGTAGCGCTATGATTTATCATATGCTTGACGACAAATATGCTTGACAACCTGATGTTATTATGAATAAGGAGGTATCTTAAATATTACAGTGGAAGAAAGATAAAGAGGGAGAGGGAGCAAAAACCTTTTCAAGGTATGTCACATTTTAGCCATTAGGCTCTAAGCGGAAATCATCCGGGGGTGCAGAGGGCGAAGCCCCCGCCGAGGCGCGCAGCGCCGAGTTTTCTTTTTAAATTACGATTGTAAGAGGATTTGTTTTGTATATTTGTAGCCAGGAAAGGTGGAAGATAGGGCCTTAAGGCCCTAACCTTCCCTGGTGGTTAGATAAACCAATCAATCAATCTGCAGTTTGCGCTACGTGTAACCGCTTTCAAATGAATCTATCAGCTGAGACGGCTTGCAATAGATTTTCCGGAGCACGTGAGACTTCAGCTAGTACAGAGCCTCAGTGTTATAACTGAATGGTTTACCATGAATGAATTGGTCGTAAATAATGGAAAAACGCAATGCAAACCCCACCAATATGAGTATACTGGGAGTTCGATTGGATGCAAAACTCAATTGGGAGATAGATTGCGAGAAACTGGTGAAATCGCTAGATGGCTTTACTTTTTTATTGCGAAGACTATAGGGGTATTCACGGTCGGGCCGTTCTCGACGTGTTAACGTGTTATACGTCGAGAACGTTTTTAACGTCGAACGAATCGGTCGTAAACATGTTATCAAAGTGTGTTATCAGTCGTCGTAAGTTAACACACCCGAATGGTCTGTGTGTTAAACGTGTTATCCGTCGCAGCATCAGAAAGAAAATGGCCGATAACTTGCCAGCTGTTTTTCAGTCAGTTTACTTGTGAGTTAATTAGTTTCGTCTTAGTTTTTTTGAGTTGGAGTCTGTTGAGTTGGAGTTCGTTTGTTTGTCTCGGTTATTTTGTGAGTTATTTCAGTAGGAGTTGGAGATATGGAGGTCTGTTGGAGGTATGGAGGGATGAGGAAAGTGGTTGGGAGGAACAAATATATGCAATGAAAGTGAAGGAAAAATGCGAAAAACTGTTTTCTTGACCACTTCATCATCAACAAGTTCTTGTTTATAACTTTTCTTCGACATGACTGCAGTGAGTAATCCTCAAATTTTCAGTGTAAAAAGTAAAAAATCTGTAAACAATATAGGTGGTATAAAAGTTGTCTCCTACCTGTAAAGTACCTAACAACTTCACTTCTGATGGTAAAGTACCTTACCTGTAAAGTACCTAACAACTTCACTTCTGATGGTCATAATCATCATTGTGGCGACTTGGGACAAATTTCGTTAGCAAATTTCGTCGCAACAAATTTCGTGACGATTTTTTTAATGTGCCATATGAAAGACATGAAAATGTCAAAAAAACTTTGCTTGTTTCTTTGCCATGGAACAAACAATGATGGACGTTGTAGATTTTAACACAGAATGTGTTTTTGCGATGACCTACCGAAAAAAAATCGTCACGAAAAAGCGACAGAAAAAACCGTTACGCGCCTTTTATAATGATTTTCACGTGCAACCAAGCCGTTGGTAAGGAAATAGAACTCCCGCAGTGTTCATTGCACAGAAATTGTTCACCATTCGTTGGAAAGCTCTCAATTTATATAAAATTTTTCTTGTAGTTACATATTTATTTATATAACATTTATAGGGTTTTAGACCAAATTAAATGTCTAACAATTATTTATTTTATTATTGCCAAAGACTCCACATTTATTATTGTTGTTTTTTATTTAACGGATGACTAGCATCGCAAAAACACATTCTGTGTTCCTATGATTTCATACAGAGTATGGAAACATATTGTTTAGTAATGCATGCATTCCAGGGGACGTCCCATTGGATACGCATTAGATCAGTTTAACCAGTTGTTAAGTGATAAAACTGTTTCACTCGATATAATTTATTTATTACTTTAGGCAAGAAATAACCCCCCTCCCCACACCATTATCCACCTTAACATTTCTAGCAGCATGGGAGCCTCGAATCTGAAGAGCATTTTAAAATCCATGATCTACGATACCCAACATGCGAATTCGAGTTCACCCCCCCCTCGCCACCACCACCAATGGTGCCAGTCTGGCACCAAAGCGGAAATACGTCGTAACATTGAACTTTCACCTGTTAGTTTTGGTAGACAGTCCATCGAGGTTCACATCCGTATTTAAGGTGAAACACACAAAAAACCCACGAAATATGAGGTTTATGGTATCCTGGCACCATGGTGGCACCACTATTAGTTCCATGGTGGTACAGAGAATAATTCATGAAAATCCTAAGGTATAATGAGAATTTTTCCTCAATTTCAAAGCTTGGGTACAATTAGTAAGCAGTAAAGGAACCAAAATATTGAAAAATCGGATATTTTGTGAATATTATCCCCCCACTCACCCCCTCCTCTTGCGAATTTTGGTACTTTGGTGAAATCATGTACAACGGGGAAGTTATTTTAGTCAAACAAAAAAAGAAACACACAAATCGGTTGGAAATTGAGGCCTGGGCAGAGTTTATAAGATTATGCCCGCAAACGCACGTTTTTTAAGCATTAACCCCCCCTTTCCCCCCTTTAAAAAGCAAAATTCCAAATTCCGGCGCCGTAGTGCACAACTAGATAGTTTTCCGCGTCGAAGAAAAAAAGAACCACGAAAATCGGTTGAGAACTAAGGCCTGGGCAGAGTACACAAGATTATGCCCAAAAACCCACGTTTTTTGAGCATTAACCCCCCCTTTCCCCCCCTTAAAAGGCAAAATTCGAAATTCCGGCGACGTAGTGCACAACTAGATAGTTTTCCGCGTCGAACAAAAAAAGAACCAGGAAAATCGGTTGAGAACTAAGGCCTGGGCAGAGTACACAAGATTTTGTTACACACACACATACACCTATACACACATACACACACACACACACACAGACATACACCTATGGTTTTTTTCGCGGATTTGGATTCAGAATGGTCTAAAACGGATTACTGTGTGGTTATTTTTTTTTTCTGTTGAGTGTTGTCCAACTTCACCCCAGATCGATCGCATAAGGACGCCCAAGTCTTACTGTGGGACGTCCTAAAAAGAAATAAACCGGGGGGGTGCAGGGGGCGGAGCCCCCCGCCGAGGCGCAAAGCGCCGAGTTTTTCTCCTCATTTTTACCGAATTTATGGCGTTTTCCCCTTCTCGTTCACACTTCCTCCACCGAATCATGCCACACAATAACCATACGACCCTAATGGCTGCGATCTAGCCAGGTAATCGAAGAAGAAGGAGTGATGAGACTTCAACAACTTTAGCACGTTTAACACGAGTCGACTGGGATTGTTCACGGTTTTTTTGTTTAACAAGTTTACCACTTAACACGTTTAACACGATAAGCTCAACCGTGAATACCCCTTATGTTAGAGTTTATCAAAATGCGTCCTTTTTTCTGACCAATCATGTATTGTTTAGTAATTTACTTATTACTGAAATTGTATAGTAGACATCAATTTATTTATCGATATGGAGCGATTTTGCAAAGATCCTGACCGCCCTACAACACGGGCCAAGCCTAACGTCGGGTAGGAAATCTGAGCAAATCGCATCCCTTCATGCATTTACATTATTGTAAAAGTGTACAAAATGGCGAAAATAAACATATCTATCTATCTATCACTGGACTCGCTGTACATCTGAGGTTGTACTCGAGCACGCAATGATTAGTAGAGGAGCGCTTTTTACGCGGGGATAAATGAAAACCCGGTCGAGAAAAGTCTGCCAGGAAACGATAAGATGGTGGTTATCTGCTCGGGCGAACCTTCCGGGACCGCCTCTTCATCCGCGTGTGAATGCTCCCCCTCCCCGTCCACCACTAAGTCCTCCTCTGCCTCCCGCCACACAGGAGGGGTCTCCGGCGCCTCACAAAGCAACTGAATTCGGTTCGCCTCTTCATCGCCGCCTCCCTCGGGGAACATCTGGACGGACCCTCCGCTCGGGGATTTCCGAGTCTTCTCGAGTGCTCTTTTCCAGTTTGTCGTGTCGCCTGTAGGAGCGGCTCTCGTCCCATTCGGTAAATGCTTTTTCGATTCGCGACGTTCATCCGAAGATTAAAAGCGAACTTCTTCTTCTCCTCTTCCCGAAAGCGGATGTTGACGTCCGCTAATCTTCGCCAACTTCGTAATTCGCACTCCCGCCTACTTTCCGAATCTCGCAGAAATCATTCGAGTTCCAGCCCCGTTATTTCTCGAAATAAATGTTTCATTCATGCAGAATTAACTATAGCATTTACAAATTCAACTCCACCTTTAATAAATTCTATTAATTTTTTTACAAATTCAACTCATCGCAGCCCTTCTTATGAGAAAAACGCTACAAATTATGAATGAATGAATGAGTTTTTATTGTAGCAGCCACATGGTGGTAATACAATAGTCGAATAACAAAAATAAAATAGGAGATTTGACGTGAAAAAAACAACCAATACAACAACGTGCGAGTAGGAACAGGTAGGCAGGTACATTTAGTGGGACTTTGAGTGCTATAACTACGATAATAATAACTTATAAATGACTTCAAAAAACAATGAATATATGAAACACCAAACATAATAAACACTCAACAAATAACATTAAAACTAAAAATGCACCTACATACTCTAATCGTAATATCACACAATGGTTTCACTATCACAGACAATATCACGGCAACTTAAAGTAGAATACTAAATTAATGAAATAAATACGCATGACTGGAGTACTTGACAAAAATATTCCTCCGTCAGCGAGTCAAAACATCATTTATACATATAGATACAAAATTCAAATAACAACCGAAAAAAACTCCGATGACTCATAAAGTTCCGCATCTAGGAGGACAGCCTTAACCCGTTCGTCAAACTTTCTTCCACGAAGCTCGCGCACCGGCTCCGGTAAATGGTTGAAAAACCTCACGCCCGTCTGCAAGGAATTACATCTTAAAGAGGTCGTCAATCGAGTAGTGGGAGGGCGGAGATTATGTCGAGCTCGAGTCGTATATTTGTGAACTTCCGAACCACTCGGCACCAATCCAGGGTTATTGTGGATCAGCGTGATGCAACTGAGCACATAGAGGCTGGGAAGCTTCTTTGTATCCCAAACCGAATATAATCCTCACAGCTGCCTTCTGCTGTCTGAAAATTTTTTCCCAACTTGAAGAGTTGCCCCACGTGACGATCATATATGAGGCGCGACTCATGAAAAGCGCGAAGAAAGCCATGCGGAGAACAGGGAAGGAAACAGCAGACGAAAGTCGACGAAGAGCGAAGTTGGCTGATGCTAATTTCGAATGAAGACAATCAATATGGCTGCTCCACGAAAGACGGTTGTCCAACTGAAGACCCAGGAAATCAACTGGGTCTTGAAGACTGCCGTTCAGGTAGAATTTCATATTTTGAGTCTTTTTCTTGTTCAACTTGAGCTCATTTACCTTGCACCACTCTTCAATTATGTCGTTAGAAGAACGAAGACCGTCTGTCAATGAACGAGAATCAGGACCTGACTCTAATACAGTAATATCGTCCGCGAACAAGAAGATGTCTCCCCCAATATTTTCCAAATGGTACGCCAGGTCATTTGCAAATATTAGAAACAGTGTAGGACCCAAAACTGAGCCCTGTTTAACACCACACGTAATAGCCGATGCTATTGACGAAGACCCGTTGAATACAACTGTTTGGCTCCATCCACTCAGGAAAGTCCCAAAGAACGCCACTGCAGAGTCACTAAAGCCGCAGTGTGCAAGCTTCCTCAATAGCAAGTCATGCGGGACCAAGTCAACAGCTTTGGACAAATCGTAAAGGCGGATGGCTGTATGGTCTCTGTTTTCCAGAGCAACATAAACTTTCATCAACAGAGAGGAGGCTGCCTGGACTGTGCTCCTTCCAGGTTGGAAACCAAACTGCTGAGAATGCAGTACCTCTTTTTTGTTTAGGTAATCCCTAATTTGTGAGAGGGCCAAGTGTTCGACAATTTTTACGAAAATTGGGAACTTAGTTATAGGGCGAAAGTCATCATACTTTGAGCATTTCCCTTTTTTAGGGATAGGTGTTACAGACGCATATTTCAGGCTAGCAGGAAAATGTCCCCTTGCAAAATATAAATTAATCAGATACGTCAGAGGTTCTATAACACACATTATTACAAAAAGGTTTATTATTCTTTTGCATAGATCACTCGCCTGCAAAGAACACCGCCCTATTGCAATTGTCACTACCTACCAACCATGTTTTAGCCTCACATTCAAGTTTATTTCGAAGAATTGAATGCTTCATCAAAATCGGTCCATGGGAACTAAGGAAAGTGCCGCGTACGGCGGACGGACCGCCCAATTTTTATTCCATTTATTCTAACGTAAACCAAAAAATTTGAAGAAGATGAAAGAAAATTTCTTAGTCGATTCCAAAGGTTCATTATTGAAAATAATAAACCAAAATTATTATCTTTCCTATTACCCTAGGTAAGTAGGTAAATCGTCATGAGGCCTAGGTGCCTAATATTTGATTTTTATTGTTTTGGTTCAACTTTTGCTTCCGAGTCTACCAAGGTAGCGGAAGCTTTGTTTTCACATTTCAAGGTTGAAAAACAAAAGTTCTCCAAAATCGAAATTTCCACTAGCGTTTTACGTTTCAGACCTGCCTGAACAATTTTTGTTCCGTGTCTGTCTGTGTGTGTGTCTGTCATAAAATCCTGGTAACCGGCATAACTATACGAAGCTATTGTCCGATTTCGATGAAATTTTCCGGATTGTGCGGGTTGGCGTGTAGACGGTCCCCTATGAAAATCATCATCCCCGGACTGATAGTAGCCGCTGCGCATGCGCGAACGTGAATTCCTCATAACAGCCATAACTTCCACATCTTCAATCCGATTTCGATGACATTTTCAGGGATTATGCGGATTAGGTTGTAAATGGTTCCCAATGAAAATCAAGGCCTTAAAATTGACAGTAGCCTCTGCGAATGCGCAAACGTAAAATCCTTGTAACAGCCATAACACTTACATTTTTCATCCGAATTTGATGACATTTTCTAGGATTGTTCAGATAAGCGTGTAGATGGCCCCCTATGAAAATTATCTCCCCCAGACTAATAGTAGTTGCTGCGCATGCTCAAACGTGAATTCCTTGTAACAGCCATAACTTTTACATTTTCTACCCGATTTCGACAAAATTTCCAAGATTGTTCAGATCAGCGTGTAGATGGTTCCCTATGAGAGTAGTGGAAGGTACTTGGAGATTGATGTTTTGAGATTAACTTTAGACTACCTACGCATCGGATCGTCTATACAACCTACAGAATCCTGGGTAGTCTCATTCGATTCTTAAAACTAAATACTATTGATGATAAGTAAGGATAATGTTTTACTTCCATACATGGAGTATTTGATCCATGTATACCGCCCCCAGCATGTAACGTTTCCCGCACTTCTCTCAACACATTCATATTTCTGTCCGAATATAATGCCGTTCATATGTATCTCGTGTTATGATCATTTTATCCACAAACATCAATATTAAAAAAATACTATCTTAAACTGATGAAAAAATAATAAATAATGAAAACCCTTTTTTATCGAAAAATTTTGAGCTAGATCACCTTGAACATTTCATCACTTAGAAGTGATTGACATGAGTGATGACATCAACAAGTAAAACCCATATTCCAAATTTCATCAAAATCGGTCCATAACTAAGGAAATTACAGCGGACGGAAGGAAAACTTTTTATTCGATTTTTGGATTTCGAATTTTGAGGAGTAAACCATCAAATTTTGAGGAGTTTGAAATTTTTATTAATTTATTTTATGGCTCGATTCAGAAGGTTCATTATTGAAAATAATAAACCAAAATGCATGAAATGTGAAGAGCAAATCCTAATCAAGAAGAGTGTTCAGATTTTAAAAACATGAGTAGCGTTGGAATCAACGAGAAAAGAGCCCCCAGAAACCCTATCATCAAATGTTACATTACTGTATGATTTACCGCAGGTGTCTCAGAGATAATCATGTACACATTTGCCCTTCCGAAACAACCACTTGAATTTTTGAAATGCCTCCGAGGTAAATATTCCATCAATGCTCCAGTTCCCGTCCACCAGTTCTCAAATCGTGTATTTCTGCGAAAAATGTCTGAACCCCTTCCTGGCACCGTCATTATTTACTACTTTGACCGGGAATAAAGAAAGCGAGTTCCCGGCTGCGATGATTGGCCTATTATCCCAACAAATCGCGGGTCTCATGAAAGTCAAATGACGCTGATTCCGCGGAAATGTCGTCAAGTACATTCAAGGGAAGGCGAAATCCAACTACTGAAGCTATTCCATGAAATACGCCGAAGAAGACATCAAAATGCCGTCATCCCGATGTTGTTAGTGTGAAAAGGCCCACCTGGCACTCATTTTCTGTTGAACGTCTGAATTGGTGCGTTTCCACGAAAAAAAGAAAAGTCTACTATTGTGCCCTACGTGAAAATTGCTAAACAACTCGGGCGTTTGTAACTTTCGTGTTTCCACCAACAGCGGAGCAAGAAGAGACAAAACATACAAAACAGATGCAGTTGCAAAATAAATTTCAAATCGAGTAGGAGCGGCAATAGCAAAGCCGTAACTTTCACATTTTCTACCCGATTTTGATGACATTTTCAGGGATTATGCGGATTAGGTTGTAGATGGTCTCCAATGAAAATCAAGGCCTTAAAATGTACAGTAGCCTCTGCGCAAGCGCAAACGTAAAATCCTTGTAATAGCCATAACACTAACATTTTTCATCCAAATTTGATGAAATTTTCTAGGATCGTCCAGATTAGCGTGTAGATGGTCCCCTATGAGGGTAGTGAAAGGTACTTGGAGATTGGTGTTTTGAGATTAACTACTATGCATCAGATCATCTATATAATCGGGTTATGGATACGAGGTAGCTATGTGCCACACCCACTTGGCAGACTTTTTTGGATATTAACACTCTCAGCGCGGATGATGCCTTATGATATTATCATCCCGCAGTTCCTACAATGATGAATGATGCAATAAGGCATCATCACATTCCTGAGGTGCTTGAAAACTTAAAATGTCTGTGGGAGGTTACAGAACGTTTTTAAGGGTTCCTTCTTGTTTAGTGGACTTCGTTAGCTATCTGAATATCATAAAGTGACCTTCGGATTTGTTTCCACCATTTTCAAAGTTTACAACTGACGTTTTTGGGGAGGGAGTCACTTATCCCTCACTTTCCTCATTCTCTCCTCGAAAGAAGTACCGAAAGCTACAGTAATTACCACATTTATTGTTATTTCTTAGAAATTTCATTTCATTCATAATTTTCGATATTTCACGCTGCAAAGTCATTTTTACAGGGTTATATTGTGTGAAATTTAGCTTCTTTCTATACTGATTCTGTATCAAGCAGAATGACTCAAAAAGCAATTTTTTGGAAAACATTTTTTGGAAAAAAAACGAGTATCTACACTGCATGCAGATACATATGTACATGGATATGTCTTATGATGGCAATTTAAATGATGAGCTCACTCAGCTGATCAGTGACCACTCAGGTGCCTTCAGCATTCTCCATTGACCCGCCCTCTCAAATTTCAGGTTTCTGCGTTCAACAGGAGAGGAAATGGCCTTGGAGCTCACTCAGCTGATCAGTGATCATCAACTTTGATGATGTATAGAAGTATGTATCGATTGACCCTGCCTCTCAAATTTCAGCTTCCTGCGTTCAACAGCATCAGAAAAAAAACGTTGCAATGTTTTGTGGCGAAAATTTTGGGATGACCCCCAGGATTAAGACATATCCATGTCAAAATACGGTCGAGTGCTTTTTTGGGCATTTGAAGTGATCATGTTCGAAGAAAATATGCGTTTTCTGAGCATGATGCCATGCGGCATCATCCGTCAGAGGGAAAAACATGTGCATTTTGCGGGTCTTCACATCCTGGTTCTTTCCTTCTGCCCGATGATGCCATATGACATCAAAATTCACAATCAAGTTTATTAGGAAATGCTTGCATACGTGTCTGCAACACATTGGGACATTTTCATGTCAACCACTACACAACAAGGTAGTAAAGTAAGGTTGTTAGTTCATGTATCCAAGCATCAAAATGAGAAAACAGTTTATTGTTCTCTACGCAACACAGTGAGTCTATTTTGGTTTATTATTTTCAATAATAAGCCTTTGGAATCGAGCAAGAAAAAAAAAATTTTAACCCCCCCTCAAAATTTGATGTTTTACGTTTCAAGGTACGTAGAATACGAAAATCGAATAAAAAAATTTCCGTCCGTCCGCCGTACGCGGCACTTTTCTTAGCAACACTGGACCGATTTGGTTCAAATTTGGTATATGGGCTCCATTTGGGGTCTAGTTGTGCCGCGAAGCTTTTGGTTGATGTAGGTCACTTCTAAGGGGTGAAAATTAAGGGTTGAAATTTTCAAGAGTGCCCTAGCTCGAAAACTCTCGAAATAAAGGTATCGTTTTTTCACCAATTTTAAATAGTATTGAATTTTTAAAAAAATTTGAGACCACCCGGAGCTCTGTAGGACAAACCGTTCGGTCCCTACGAGTACTTGAAGGTTTTCCTTCGATAAAACAGAATCATGATTGTGAATCGCAAAAGAGGTCTAATCTCCATTCAAATTTTATCGGACTAAAATGCGATCGCTGTTCATTTCTTCGATTTGTATACAGTTTTGCCTTCTGCGTAACCAGTAATCAAATTTCCATAATATGGAATTTCATATTATGGAGCTTTCTATTTTTCCAATCGAGTGTGAAGCGTTTAGTTCTTTCTAATAAACTTGATTGTGAAGGTGTGAAGCCAGTATGGTGTGGTAGGTAGTACCTAGCTGGTAGGTAAAAAAAAGTTGGTAGGTAAAAAAAATGTTGGTGGGTAAAAACCGCTGCAAAGTATTGCTCAAAGGCTCTTCAGATCACTGATCAGCTGAGTGAGCTCCGATGCCATTTTCAATCCTTTTGAATGGAAGTGCTCTTCCAGGCGTCTCCAGCATTCGAGGAGATCTTCTTCACTCTTCAGATCACTGATCAGCTGAGTGAGCTCCAAAGCCAATTTCAATCCTTTTGAATGGAAGTGCTCTTCCAGGCGTCTCCAGCATTCGAGGAGGTCTTCTTCACTCTTCAGATCACTGATCAGCTGAATTAGCTCCAAAACCATTTTTACTCCTTTTGAATGGAAGTGCTCTTCCAGGCGTCTCCAGCATTCGAGGAGATCTTCTTCACTCTTCAGATCACTGATCAGCTGAGTGAGCTCCGAATCCATTTTCAATCCTTTTGAATGGAAGTGCTCTTCCAGGCGTCTCCAGCATTCGAGGAGATCTTCTTCACTCTTCAGATCACTGATCAGCTGAGTGAGCTCCAAAGCCAATTTTTACTCCTATTGAATGGAAGTGCTCTTCCAGGCGTCTCCAGCATTCGAGGAGATCTTCTTCACTCTTCAGATCACTGATCAGCTGAGTGAGCTCCGAAGCCATTTTCAATCCTATTGAACGCAGGAAGCTGAAATTTGAGAGGGAAGGTCAAGGGAGAATACAGATGGTGGTAGGTGCTATTGATGGAGAACCAGTGATCTATACAGAAGGGTGATCTATACAGAAAATAATAAACCTTTGAGCAATGATTTGCAGCGTTTTATTTATTGGTCGCGTCAGCAAGTTTTCGTGACGATTTTTCAGTTTATGTGCCAAAGCAAAGACATGAAAATTTCAATTTTAAAAATTGATAAATTTGATTTTCCCCTGTACTAAATACATTTACACACTCCCCAGAACAGCTTTGTGTAAACATTTGCAGCGTTTTTCATTGAAATTTTGCACCGGTATGAGGCAAATTGATTTCCACGGTAACCATAAATATAAGTTACCTACGTCACATTTCCCGCCTTTCACGTTACCTTCCCATCCACCAGAACGCTGCATCAGCAGTTTTCCACCACTGTAAATATCCTCCTGCCTTCAATTATCATTTAAATTTGTAACAGAGTGTTACAGTACACTTTATGTTGTACCTAAACGAACTTCGCAGAGAAATAATAATAATATTGCAATGACCCGTGATCACGACTCTACAACACCCCTCCTCACGGGTGCTGCATGTTTAGTCCGAGATCACTCCTGAAATGAGAAAATCTTGGTCCGGGAAGTCCCTTGGTAAAAATGTCCGCGGTCATCTCTTCCGTCTGTAAATATGTGACGAGGACATCTTTGTTCTGGATCTTATCTCGGATGAAGTGTTCTCGGAGAGATACATGTTTTGACTTCGAGCTTACAATTGGGTTTTTGACATTTTATGTCTTTACTATGGCACATAAATGAAAAATCGTCACGCGGGGAGCGTTATGAGGGGAGCGTTACGAGGGGAGCGTTACGCGGAAATTTCTGATGATTTTCACGTACAACCAATCGTTCCTAGGGAAAACTAACTTCCTCATTTTCCACCCCACAAAAATCGTTCACCACTCATTGGAAAGCCCTCAATTTATTAAACATAAGACATAAAATGTCTCTCGTGGTTGCGTACGACAGCTGTATCCACCGTTCGTGTTTTGGCATGGGCTTTCCATCTAAGTTTGGCGTCCAGTGTCATGCCTAGGTATTTGGCTTGATTAGCTTTTCGGAATTACTTTTCCCATGAAATGTACCGGAATATAATCGATTCTCTTGTTAGTGAAATCGACATGTACCGACTTAGTTTAATTTATTTTGATTATCCATTTTGCTGTCCACTTTTGTATGCTGGATATTGATTGATTTAACTTGGTGGATTCAGTGTTAGATTCTCCGACTGCCATAATCGCTGTATCATCTCCGAAGGTAGCTGTGGTGTTCATTCCAATTTCTGGGAGATCACTGGTATAAAGGACATACAAGAGCGGCCCATGAACACTCCCTTGTGGGACTCCTGCATTGATAGCTTTGGCTCTGAGTAGGCGTCTTCTTGCTTTATTCTGAAGTAGCGATTGGTGAGATAAGACTGAAGCAGCTCAGCATACTTTATTGGCAGATTTTTGCGCAGCTTGTAGTTGAGTCCCTCATTCAAAACTTTGTCAAACGCCTGAGCGACGTCAAGGAAGACGGCTGAGCAGACTTTCTTTCCCTCAAGGGCTTGTTCAATTATATAATATATAATTCATATATAATATATGTAATAATATATAATATATAATTCATGGTTATTTTTGCAATGGATTTACGCGAGAGATGCTTTAGGATCTGACCAGTGATAAGGTCGTGGCTAGGAGCCTATTTTGGACTGATTTCCTTATCGATTATGGGCTTAATCTCTTTGATACTAACGGGTGGAGTATCGACATCTTGATCAATACCATTTGTCATCAATACCTCTAGAGTCTTTTCATCTGTCATAGCAATCTCATACCAAGTGGCTCATTTCAACTGGCTAGCGATGGCTCTGTGGTGTGAGGTTCTTAATTCCTCAATGACAGCAAAGATTTTGCTATTTTGGAGTATGAAGAGATTTTTTGAATCTTGCTTCTAGAAATGGAGAGAACAGGATGGGTGTTCAAAAACTTCCAAATTCGAAAAAATACCTATAAGTTGAATATAAACATCACAATTTTTATGATCAAATGAGGCCAAAATAAAGCTCGTGGCGTACGGGTTCAGAGGACCGCACAAATTGCAGAATTACGACTGTGAATCTCCAATAAATCATCATTTGCCAGGTTCTGTGCTGCTTGATTGTCACACTTTATTTCGACAGTTCCTGTGTCGATTCCCAAGTCCTGTGAAAGGCTCTTGAGGTATAGAACAACGCAGTGGAAGCGTGCTGGGCCCATAACCCTGTAGCAGAGTGTTACAGTACACTTTATGTAGTACCTAAACGTACTTCGCAGAGAAATAATAATAATGCTGCAGTGACCCGTGATCACGACTCTACAACAAAATTATTATTCAAACTTCCACTTCTAGTATGCCTGCCAAAAATTATGTTAGGAGGGGGGGAAGTTACCCACGTCACCTTTCCCACTTTCCACGTTATCCTCCCATTCACTAGAACGCTGCATCAGCAGTTTTCCACCACTATAAATATCCTCCGTGCCATCAGCACTCCATTCAGTCTGCTCCCGTCTTCTTACCCGTCAACAACCGTATCCGTGCCGGGCTGCGTAATTTTCGTGATTATCAAAATAAAGTGATTTTTAAAAACTCAAACTTCGAGATCAATCTCGTTTCTTATATACTTCTCACCGAATTTCCAAAAGACCGAAACCCCAGAGCTGAAAATGGTTAGTGCGAATGTGGCGAAAATGGCGAGGGTTCTTTTTTCAAATTTACTGGTGGTACCAACCTACTAATTAGAAAAGACTATCTCTGGTCCCTGAAGCTCGAACCGCTCTAATTTCCACTTAGTTTTCTGCTGAAACAATTTAAAAATTTCCCGTGTTTGACTGTTTACTTTACATGGCGTTAAAACTAATGTTTACATATTTTGTGTGAGTAAAATAATTTAGCGAGAGTTTCCTCTGATTTATTAAACGCGATTGTCGAGCTAAAATGTAACAGCAACTGTGAAGTGTTCGAAAAGACGAAGCAACAGCTGGAAAAGGACGTGCGAAATCAGTTAGTCATACAAGTTGCGAGCGCGATATCCTCTGAAAGCAGTCGGACGCTACTTTGTTTCTTCCTCGACTGAATAATTACTCCTCTCTCGATGTTTTTCGGGGGAAAACGCTCTCGGCTCTCCGGTTTAACGTGAATAAATCTCCACTCTGCAAAAAAAAACTCGTCACTGGTTGGTATCTATAAATATTTATACTGCGAGCGCTACTCGCTAAAAAAAATACCTTCAGTGTCAACGAGCAAATATTTGCCGAGCAGGTTTGATTATTAATTAATAATCTATTTTCTTCGCCTGAGACGTGTTTTGAATAAAAATAATTTAAAGAAATAAAAATGAGAAACAAATTCAATCATGATAAGAGGAAGAGAGCTAAACCATTGACATAACTAAAGAAGGAGGCACATTGTGGATCAGGGGTGTGAAAGGCAACGGAATCTTTATCTAAAGAGCCACCCAAGGTCGTTCCTACTTCAAAAAAGCTAAGTGTAGCCGATCTCATTCTCAAAAAAAAAAAAAGCTTCATTTCTAAAGAAGAGCTCAGAACTTCATAGGATCTCAGGGAAGACGAACAAAGAATAATAAATGAATAATCCAACTAAGAATTAGATAAAATTCAAATGGTTAAGAGCCTTCACAGCTTACCCCGCGCCGAAATTACACAGGACCCAAAACCAGAACATAGGGAGAGCCGAACTGCAGGAGAAGAGCTTCATAAATCAGTGGCTTGTCAGTGGAAAGAGGCTGAGGTCTGAGGATGACACAGGTCGAAACCAGCCAAAATAAGCTGCATGGAGAATTATAAACACGTAATTTATCAAATTACAAAAACAGTTGATGTCACGGCCTGAAATCAAACCTGGGTCCCCTACGTTCGGGCGACGTACACGTACCCACGGTTGGTATTTTATGTATTAAGATGTGAGCTGCCGCTTAGCAGCTCACTGTTTCCTCTTACAGGCCCAGCCTGTTAAGTAAGTCGTTAAGTAAGTCCTGATTCCCTCTGGGGCAAGGAAGTAGCAGAAGGCCGAAATTGGGCGTGGCCTCGCCCTTCAAGTGCTCTGACCACCACCTTAAGAGCACACAAAACAACAATCTTCACAAACATGGATGTAGAACAGACATCTTCCACAGAAGTGCAGAAGGTCAACCAACATGTGGCCTTGTCAGGTTGGCGCCCCTGACCAAGGAGAAAAAGGTCTTTGACATCAGGAAAACTCTTCAGTCCCTTACTAGCCTTGCCAGCTGCCTTTGAAGCGTTCTCCCTGTAGCGCGATACAGCCGTCAGTGTATCGCGAAGTATATTGCCCTCCTGCCTCCCCCAGACATTGCCTGACTGTGTGGATGATCGCAGTGATCTGGTCTTGTCCTGCCTCCCCTGAAATCCTGTGACACCGTATCAAAGAAGATAAAGACGTGTGGAACTCCAGTCCAATCCGGGCTCTTCCCCCTGCATCTCAACACCGCCTCTCCATGTGGGCTTGCTCCGTTAACCTACCACATGAGTGTATTGACTAATATCTACTCATAATTGGCCAATTATGTAGAAAGACCCACCAAGTCATCGAAAACAACTGTATATAGCTTTCTGGAATGTTGATGACTTTAAGAACTTGGAGGACCCGACAATGATAATCACTGATCAAACTGAAAATAACGCTAAAAGTATTTGTCAGTACTCAAATCCCAAAAATAAACTTAGCGATCAAATATTGTGTAACCATGGAAATAACAAGTAGTTCCTTAACTATGTACGTTGTTTAATGTCATTAGGAAATTGATGGAAGGTAACTTATAATGCATTTCGATACATTCAAGAATTACTGCTCATTTGTACTTACAGGTAACTTTTGGTAAAAACTTGATTGTGAAGTAGGTATGTGGTAGGTAGTATCTATCTATGGTTGGTATCGTACTTGTAGTATTATAGTCTGTATAATAGTATTTACAGACGAGTGATTTATATAGAAAAATGACAAACCTTTGTGTAATAATTGTTGACTCCAACCAACACTTAGTTGAGTGCTACCACATTCAGTGCGACTCCATCAACGCCTCTGTGGAGATCTTTTAGTTGCTCAACATGAGTAACGAGGACTCCAACAGCTTTCCAATGATTTCGTGGAACTGGCTTACTACTGATGTGATTGTGATTGGGCGGGAGTTTGACACTGTTTCCGCCAATTTTGCTTCCGAGTCTACCAAGGTAGCGGAAGCTTTGTTTTCACTTTTCAAGGATGAAAAAAAAAGTTCTCCAAAATCAAAATTTTCACTCGCGTTTTGCGTTTTAGACTTTTCTGAACAATTTTGGTTCCGTGTCTGTGTGTCTGTCATGAATTCCTTGTAACGGGCATAACAATACGAAGTTATCGTCTGATTTCTATGAAATTTTTAGGGATTGTGCGGGTTGGGACGGTCCCCTATGAAAATCATCATCCTCGGACTGATAGAAGCGACTGCTCATGCGCAAACGTGAATTTCCTTGTAACGGCCATAACTTCCAGATTTTCCACCCGATTTCGATGAAATTTTCAGGGATTATGCGGATTAGGTTGTAGATGGTCCCCTATGAAAATCATAGAGAATGGTTTTTCATAGGAGGATTCATTCATAGAGGGATGGTCCCCAGTGAGAATCTCAAATCCTATTCATCACATTACTAGGCCTCAATAGCTCAGAGGTAGCTCATAGAACTGTCCCGGGGACCCACCCAGGGCACAGAGGGGTCCCGGGCTCGAATCCCAGCCGAGGCTAAGTATTTTATTGATCCAATCACATACGAGTGTAATGTAATACTCGTACATCTACTCACTTAATTTTTCATCCGAATTTGATGAAATTTTCTAGGATTGTCCAGATAAGTGTGTAGATGGTCCCCTATGAGGGTAGTGGAAGGTACTTAGAGATTGGTGTTTTGAGATTAACTACTATGCATCGGATCATCTATATAATCGGGTTATGGATACGAGGAAGCTATGTGCCACACCCGCTTGGCAGACTTTTTTTAGAATCGTAGTAGTTATAGCTTGTAAGAGGGTAGAAGGGATAGCATCTCTGGAAGTGATCGGTATTAAATCAGATCAGCAATAGAATCGGTACATCAACTCTTCCCGTGATCGTAGAACGTCGTTAAAATGTAGTCCGGAGCCTATAGGGATTTCTACTTTGGACATTATAGAAACATATGCACGAATACCCGACCAGCTCGCAATGTTTCATTTTTCCCGAATTAAGTTCAAAGGGGCGAACACGAGGGCAATGGCGAATGAGAAAAGGTGCTTAATTTATAGATGGAAAAAATTATCCTTTTTGAAAAAATTCTCAAAAGTTTAAAATTTAAAGTAAGCGTAATTTAAGTTTAAAAGTTTATTATTAAAAGACACAATTTGACTTTGAGCAGCTAATAAAAATGACTTCTAGATCCTTTAGAATCATCATTTACATTTTATGTAATACATAATTTCACCGACAAATTATTCATAACGTACATGAACGTTTAGTAAAAGTGTTTACTGCGATAGTTAGGTCGTTGAAACGAAGAACTTTGCTCAGTAGGGCGTGGGGGCCGGTTGAAAACGATCGCCGGAGAAAGAGTCCGTCTCTAATGGCCGCTGTTCTGAAAGTCTTTATGTGCAAAAGCCACTTCTCTCGCGAAGGGATGTCTAATGCTTCTTGTAAAGGTAAAAAGAACATTAGTAGAGTGATTCCCTCCAATTGAGGGACAAACTTTGGCCTAAAACTCCGAGACCAGAAGGGCTAAAGGGCCCTATCTCTGCTCGCAGGGCCGAGGCCTACATAAGTGATGCCGTAGAGCCCTCCCTCTGCCCTAGGCCCTTCGTCCTCTCCCCACAAGAACCGACGGGTGGATGCCCTTTGCTGACTTTGAAAAGGTCAACTCCGGATAACAGGTGTGGGACCGACGCTATTCTCGTCATCGCGGCCCTTTGGCAAACCCCAGTCAGCAACTTGTGGGAAATACCCTAAGGGCTGAAACTGCTCGTTGTAGACCCCCTTGACTATTTCGATGATATGTGTTTTAAAGGGGTCACAAATACCATTTCAAGAACATTATCAAACAATCCCTTTCTTTCCCAAAACACACAAAAACCAGACCTTTGATACACCTGTCACTCGGAATAACGACCAGAACTTGGTTAATTTACCGACGCTGGCATTAACAACAACCAGCGATATGGAGAGCAAATAACTCAGAATGAAATATCTCACTTCTAGAAACCATGTTAGAAGCAATTCATCATAACAGTCAACTTGTTCAATAATTTGTACCTTCGAAATTGGCTCCAGATAATTTCTCATATTCATAATGTCAGCCTTCTGATAAGTACGCTTTCCACGTGCTCAATGCTTTTATGCTCTTCAAGCTAAGCATTCATCTAACAAGTGAAGTTTTCACGAATTTTCGAATAATAAAAGGTGGATACGACTATTCATGAAGAGACACACACACCGGAAAGACGGCTTCATTCCCTCCCACAACTCAACCCCTCCAAAAATATACAGGGTGTCTACCATTTGGATGGACCAAACTTCAAGGATCGATTGTACAACTAATTTGCAACAAAAAATATCTCCTAGCAGTTTTTTCTTAACCCCCTCAAAACGCCTTTTTTTCTCTTCGATGTTTTTTTTCGCGTTTTCGACCTTACACCTTAAAACTGTCATAACTCCTGTTATTTACCAAGTAAATTACAATTTAAGGATATCGTTGGAAAGAGCGTTAAATTTACGAGCTACCCAGTGTAAAACCGGAATCTTCTAGCAATAATCCATTCCTGAAAAATCAAGTCAAAAGCACACTAATTTTTTTTCAAAATTTGATTTTTTCTTTTCGAAGTTTCACTTTGGACGCCTGCCATTTCGATGGGCGCTCTCCGGAAAAAAACACGCTTAAATTGTCATCTTTCCAATGGAAGATCAATTTTTCTTTTTTTAATTCCATCAATCAGCAAGAAATTTGATGTTTTTATTGAGTAGAAAGGTGTTACTTTAAGCTCACTACCATATCCGAGAATAATGCGTAAGTTATGGACAAAACATGAAGGTTTTCCTCGAAAATTCACTTTCTAGCAGTCAGAATTATTTGGAAGTATGGATTCAGTGTGAAAAGTTACATAAGAAATTATACCTAACTTGTCAAGTCATCTTGAGATCGAGAGTGACCATACACCGCGTGAAACACTCGTTTTTAGGACGTCCCACAGTAAGACTTGGGCGTCCTTATGCGATCGATCTGGGGTGAAGGAGGACAACACTCAACAGAAAAAAAAAATAACCACACAGTAATCCGTTTTAGACCATTCTGAATCCAAATCCGCGAAAAAAACCATAGGTGTATGTCTGTGTGTGTGTGTGTGTGTGTGTGTGTGTGTGTAACAAAATGTTGTGTACTCTGCACAGGCCTTAGTTCTCAACCGATTTTCCCGGTTCTTTTTTTGTTCGACGCGGAAAACTATCTAGTTGTGCACTACGTCGCCGGAATTTCGAATTTTGCCTTTTAAGGGGGGGTTAATGCTCAAAAAACGTGTGTTTTTGGGCATAATCTTGTGTACTCTACCCAAGCCTTAGTTCTCAACCGATTTTCGTGGTTCTTTTTTTCTTCGACGCGGAAAACTATCTAGTTGTGCACTACGGCGCCGGAATTTCGAATTTTGCCTTTTATAGGGGGGAAAAGGGGGGGTTAATGCTAAAAAAAACGTACGTTTGTGGGCATAATCTTATAAACTCTGCCCAGGCCTCAATTTCTAACCGATTTGTGTGTTTCTTTTTTTGTTTGATTAAAATAACTTCCGAGTTGTACATGATTTCGCCAGAGCACCAAAATTTGCAAGAGGAGGGGATGGGTGGGGGGATAATATTCACAAAATATCCAATTTTTCAATACGTCGGTTCCTTTACTGCTTACTAATTGTATCCAAGCTTTGAAATTGAGGAAAAATTCTCATTATACCTTAGGATTTGCATGAATTACTTTCTGTGCCACCATGGAAATAAAAGTGGTGCCACCATGGTGCCAGGGCACCATAAACCTCATATTTCTTGGGTTTTTTGGTGTTTCACCTTGAATACGGATGTGACATTCGACGGACTGCCTACTAAACCTAATAGATGACAGTTCAATGTTACGACGTATTTCCGCTTTGGTGCCAGACCGGCACCATTGGATGAGGGGGGGGGGGGGTGAACTCGAATTCGCATGTTGGGTATCGTAGATCATGGATTTTAAAATGCTCTTCAGATTCGAGGCTATCATGCCGCTAGAAGTGTTATGGTTTATAATGGTGGGGGGGGTGTCACTATTTCTTCCCTAAAGTAATAAATAAATTACATCGAGAGAAACAGTCTTATCGCTTAACAACTGGTTAAACTGATCTAATGCTTATCCAATGGGACGTCCCCTGGAATGCATGCATTACTAAACAATATGTTTTTCGTAAAACACACGTTATCTTGCATTCAAACCTGATTTACTCTTCCAATTTGAATTTGAAAAAGAAAAAATTGATCTACCGTTGGAAAGCTGACAATTCAAGCATGTTTTCTCCAAAGAGCGCCCATCGAAATGGGCAGGCGTTCAAAGTGAAAACTTCGAAAAGAAAAAATCAAATTCGAAAAAAAATTAAAGAGTGTTTTTTGACTTGATTTTTTGGAAATGGATTAATTGAATTTACTTGGATTATTTGAAATTTGAAATTACGTGGTAAATAGCAGTGAGGCATTATTATTGTGAGCCCATTGGAATACTTCCTGCCAAAGTGAGTCGTTCCTTTTCTTTAATTTTCTAAAACATTTTATATTGTTTCAGGGGTTCAATTCTGCGAGTACTCCTACGAGTATTCCAGTACTCTCGTACTTTCAATACCAACTCTGCGACGCCGTCATCCTCACCACTGCTGACGCCAACTTGTTAATAGTTAGTTATTAAGTAGGAATTAGGGACTTCCACTACTACAACATCGAGGGCCATTCGCTGGCTAGAGTCCGTAAAGTGCGCGATCGGGGGGTGATATTCGACTCTGCCCTTACCTTTAAAGAACATGTCAGCCAGGTAGCACTTAAGGCCTCAGGTATGCTGGGCTTCGTGGTACGGAACTCGAGAAACATGAATGACGTTTCTACGATCAAATGTTTGTATTATTCGCTTATGCGTGCTCAGTTGGAGTTTTCAAGTGAAATATGGAGCCCATAACAAGAAAAACGTCTGCCAAGTTGGGTGGGCAGTATAGCTTCCTCACTCATTGTAACATGGACGTATAGAATCAGTTGGCGAAAAAATTATGATTCAAAGAGTTATTGAATACCAAAATATTGGCGATAATATGCGGGATAGGGTTGCAGGTATTAATGTTTATAATAGTGTTGTAAATAGTTGTGGTATATAAACCACTGAAATAAAAGAACGAAAGAGTGTAGGTATAAAATAAAACTACGAAGTTATGACGATAATGATAATTATTATTCAATACTAAAACTATAATAGGTGTACGTATTAGGATTATGAGTATTAATTTGTTATATACCTACTCGTAATTTGAGTTTTGTTTAAAATTAAACGTAGAATTTTATTATTTTATTTAGCGGTCCACCGTCTAGGACCTAACCCACATAATCCCTGAAAATTTCATCGAAATTGGTTGAATAGTTGCGGAGTTTTGGTTGTAACAATAAATTTAAAGTTCGCGCATGCGCAGTGGCTATTGCTTGACCAATTTGATTGAAACTTATAGGGTGTCTCTTAGAAGTTAGTCCCTAACTAACCTCCAAATTTTAGCAAAATCGGTTCATTAGGAAGCTCACGTTTGCGCATGCGCACTCGCTCCTATTGGTCCGAAGGTGCTGAAATTGATAGGGGACCGTCTAGGACCTAACCCGCACAATCCCTGAAAATTTCATCAAAATCGGACCACAGGTTAGTATAGTTTTGCCCGAGACAAGGATTGACCACAGACAGACAGACACGGAACCAAAATTGTTCGGGAAGCTCTAAAACGCAAAAAGCAAGTGGAAATTTTGATTTTGGAGGACATTTTTTTTTTCACTTCTTTCACGAATACTTCGGTAGTGAGGAAGCAAAATATATCGCTCAACTTGAAAAAATCCAGAAACGATTTGCGAGATACCTGGAATACAAGGACTGGGGCACATATAATTCCAGGGCAAACTACGCTGTACTCTGTCAAAACTATGAGTTGGTTCCCTTGGTAGTTCGTCGCCAATGGTCGGATCTGGCCTTCCTGTACAAGGTGTTGAGAGGTGGGATGCACTCACCAGTCACTGGCCAGCATTCCTATACGAGTGCGCTCTTTTTGTAGTCGGCAGACAGATCTGTTTGATCCGACCATCAGCCGTACAGTAGCGCACCGCAACTCATTGCACCAACGGTCGCTAATTGCTTTCAACCAGGTCTCTGCGATTAACTCGGAGTTGGATACCTTCCATGACACATTTGGAACATTCAAAGGGGGATGCGTCAGCGTGGAAGCAAATATAGACAGAGAAGCTAAGCAAGGGAGTGAAAAGTTAATTACATGTTAATTAATTAGAATTAAAGTTAATTATGTATATCTGGAATAGTTACTAGGTACCCTTACTTGTTATCTTTTATTGTTATTTTAACCTGTAATTTTTGACCTGTGATATCAATGTAACTAGGCATACTGCCTGTATTACCTTGCCTGTACCTTACTTGTTATCTTTTATTGTTATTTTAACCTGTAATTTTTGACCTGTGATATCAATGTAACTAGGCATACTGCCTGTATTTATATATTACTAATAAATAAATAAATTTTATTATCATTATTTAGGGAATTATGACCTAGGCTAGGGCAGTTTAGAGCGGTGCTGAAGACTGATTGGCGAACTAACGAACTTGACCAAAAATAAACTGTATCTTTCCTACATTTTGTTTGAATTTCTATTGGACTGCCCTTTAGTTCCTCCTCTAGCTAAGAGTGGTTGGAAATCAAATTATATCAGAGGGGTGGCGCCCATTTCGATTTTGCCGGTACCTATATTATCCTCCCAGGCACGAGCCACTTCTACACCTGCCAATCTACATCCATGATAGTACTGGCCACCGGATGGTGCAAATGTGATGCGGTTGGTAAGCCGTAACAACAGTCCTGTCACTGTTGAACTTCCTTGAAAAGGCTCCTAGTCCTCTGTGCCAGAACTCGCCTTTCTCTCCTACTCGAGTGTGGTCCCCAAATTTAGGTGAAATAGATATGAAGTGGAGCAGAATGCCAACCCCCGCACTTTCATCCCTCAATCCGTTGCCGAGATACAATTTTAGTTTATTATTTTCATATGAACCTTTGGAATCGGCCAGGAAAAACAAATTTTTAACACCCCCTCAAATTTGATGGTTTACGTTTCAAGGTACGTAGAATCCAAAAATCGAATAAAATTTGGCCGTCCGTCTGCCGTACGCGGCACTTTCCCCACTTAGCATTCACCGATTTTGATGAAATTTGGTATGTAGTCTCTATTTGGGGTCTAGTTGTGCCCCAAAGATTTTGGTTGATGTAGGTCACCTCTAAGGGTTCAAAAATAAATTTTGAAAACGCCCTAACTTAAAAAATTTAGGCATAAAGGTATTGTTTTTCCTTCAATTTAAGATTCTATAGAATTTTTAGAATTTTTGGAGACCATGCGGAGCCCTGTAGGACAAACCGATCGCTCCCTACGAGAATTTAAGGGTTGGACGTACGATAAATCAGAAACACGAGTGTGAATCGCAAAAGAGGCCAAATGTCCGTTCAAATGTTAGCTGACCGAAATGAAATCGATGTTTTTCTTCATGTTGGATGGTTGGTGGCTTTGCAGACGAGTGACTTATATAGAAAAATAGAACCATTGTGTAATAATTTGCAGCGTTTTTTTACTGATGTGAAACTCCAGACGATGTAAGTTTCTGGTTGATTTTCGATAGGAGCACCACTACGCTCTTTTCTCGCACTTACTTAGGTATAAAATCGCATATTCACACAACAAAATTATACTCATTTTGTCATTCGAATAATGCTGTTAACTAAATAGATGACAGGAACGTGTTTGACGGCGAAAGCTAGTCCGCTATTCATTGCAAACTGCATTTCTCCGTCTTCAAACACAATGATAACAAGACTTGTTATCATTACAATACTTAGTATTGTAAGCAACGAGTGGGTTATTCATTGTGAGCCAACAAAGAGTAACCTAGTAAACGTCAAGGAAATAAAAATTGCAACTGTTTATTATAACTCAGTTAGCGAGAGCTAAATTCTTCCCCTTTGGAAATTAGATGACTTGATGAGAAGTTTATTCAAATTCCCAAGTGTCAGGGCGCGATGGGTGTTGGCAGCGACGAGAAAAAAACGCAGTTGGACTGTTTCCAATTCCCAGATCCGGGACTCGAAGGGAAAATACGGAATAAACTGAGAAACTCGACGTGAATGAGGTCGTCTCTCCGCCGGCAATAATATAATCAGGTCCTGGAAAGTAGGGAGGTGCTTTAGAAAGTAAAACTTCCGAAAAACGACGTTACAAAGTACCGTTAGTGAAGTGGAAGGTGGGGTGTTCTAACGAGATAACTTCCCAGATCGGGTTGTCGGGAAGGAAAGGAAAAAGTAGAAGATATTGAAGGGTGCAAAACAGTTCGGGACATGATGAATCATAATCGCGAGAGGGCAGCTTAATTGGGCTTGAAAATAACTAATATTTTTCAAGTTAAGTTGAACAACTGTCAAAAGACTAGTTTTTGCTCAAAAATAAAGGTTCCTATATGAATTCTCGGTCACGAAATACACATTTCGATAAATTGCGATTTTAGTGACCAAAACTTGCAAGAAACTCTTCATTTTTGAGCAAAACAAAATTGGCCTACTGACCCACAGGTGAAGACACTAATCCAACTTGACTTGAAAACGCTGCCAATTATTACACAAAGATCTATTTTTTCGTCTGAAAAGAACACGGCTTCACCATTGCCTCTACCTACCAACCATATTTTCGCCTCACAATCAAGTTTATTTTGAAGAAATGAACGCTTCACACGCAATTCGAAGAAATAGGTAGGGAGTTGTGGGTGCCTTCAAAATGCTGTTATCAGATTTGTATGAAAGTTATTATTTGTATGAATTATGAATTTGTATGAGTTATTATTTGTTATATTTCTATGAAAGAATTAGACTGAACTTGGATGTACACGTCACGCCATATTACCTAAAATTGAAATGGCTGAAAATTAGGGAAAAAATTAAACTCGCCGATGCAGTATTGCTGTTCAAAATATTAAAATTTTCAACTCCTAGCTATCTTAGTAAACAATTTACTACGATGAGTAATATTAATCAGCGCGATACGCGATATGCGAATGAATTACTCCAAGTTCCACTCCACCGCACAAGCTTATATAATACATCATTTATAGTTAGGAGCATCAGAAAGTACAATGAAAATTTAGAATTGTTCGACACAAATATGACCACCAGCAGTTTCAAAAACCGTTTCAAGGAACACTTATTTTCCCAATAACTATAAATTACATAGTAAGTAGAAAATTAACAATATTGAAGTACTTATTTGAAATGAAGAAGATTGAATGTTATTTTTTAATATTTAATTATAAATGCTAAGATATTGATTGATTAAGGCCGAGTTATTGTCATGACCCTTTCAGGGTTACGGTAAGAGAGGGCCCTAAGGCCCTATGTAACCCCAATTTGTTAAATAAATCAAAACCTTCATTGTGAAATTTGATTACTGGTTGCTAAGGACGCAAAACTGAGTAAAACTCGAAGAAACGAACAGCGATCGCATTTTGATCCATCTATGGGTCTACAGGAACGTAGGTGAAATCTACGGGTTTCTACAAATAATGGCTGAAAGCTGATTTATTGTAATTAATTGATGTTCTTCCGAATAATACATCCAGGAAACGTTGATTTCCCAAGTCTGGTGACTTGGCTGTTGAAGGTCGCTATTCAAATAGCCGCCATTCCATTCCTCTATACCTGGTTAGCCCCACCAACAACCGCACAACTCATCTGATAACCTTGATCTAGTTTTTCAAAATGAAATTGTCAATGTACGATTTTAAGGATTGGAGATTTTTTTAAGACCATTTTGAAAAAGTCAATGTTTTGTTTAAAATTCTGTGATTTGATTCTATTCACTAGTCGCGTTTTTCCAAAATGCAATAAGGAAAAAGGATTGGTACCATTATTTTATGTGATTCCCACTCAAACCTCTTCATTATTTACGATAACTACTCCTATTTTGTTGTTTGAGACTGGGTTAGTAGGCATACGACTGAGTTGTAGGTAGGTACTTACCTAGTTCTAAGTGCAATGGCTGTAACCTCAATAAAATATTTTAAATATTGTGAAAAACTCTTCTCAATTTAATTTAATGATCCCAGAAGGTGTGGCATTTTTTATAGACAACGAGTGTGTGTATATTCGTACGGGAATACCTACGGGATTTGAGACATAAATCTACGGGTTTTCAGGACTCCGACCAACGGGTTTTTGACACGATCGGGTTGGTAACACTGATCAGAGATTCGGCCAATTTCTGGAAGAGAACATTCGTTAGCGATTCACACTCGTGTTTCTTCTTTATTATTCGTCTCGACTTCAAGTCCTCGTGGTGAGTGAACGGTAGGTCCAACAGAGCTCTGGGTGGTCTCATTCGATTCTAAATAATCAATACTATTTCATTGATGAAAAGATAATATCTTTATATCGAAAGTTTTTGAGCTATGGCTTTTTGAAAATTTCAGGCCTTTTTTTAACCCTTAGAAGTGACTTACATCCACCAAAATCGTCGGGCCACAACTAGGCCCCAAAAGGAGCCCATTTACAGAATTTCATCAAAATCAGTCCATGGTAACTAAGGAAAGTTTCGCATACAGCGGATGGACGAAATAAATTTTATTCAAATTTGGATTCTACGTATAAATAAAACGCTAATTTTGAAGGGGAGTTAACAAATATTTTCTTGGTCGATTCCGAAGGTTTGTTATTGAAAATAATAAACCAAAATGATGAAATAGTATCAGAATAAAGATTTTTGCCCGTGGTCTAAAATCATCGGAGTGGTGTTGTTCATATTAGGGAGTGTGGATCCCGGAATTATTGACGGCTAGCAAGTCTGACTTGGACCTATTGGGACACTCGGGAAACTTCAGCACTTGTAGTCTTTCCTTCCAAGAGTTGCCCCCAAGGGTTGAAATTTGAATATTACCGTCCAAGCTAGTTCCCTAACTCATATTATGTAGCTTGTTGTCATGGGAAGAACTTCTCGCTTTACAAACAAATAAAATTATTCGTTGTAGAACCACGAGTCTGTTTGTCGAACTTTATTCAATATAAAGTTTGAGAATGCAGAGCTCTACGCAAGTATATTTGTGTAACCTTTAACCATACCTAATATTTATTTAATTCCAGCATAGAAAGTTTCACACTAACTACCTAACAATGATTGAAAAAATGCTGTCCTTAAACTTGTCGTCTTACAATTTTTTTATTTTTTTATTTATTATTTTTATTTTTATTTTTTGAAAATTTTATTGCATCTAGTTTTATTGTATCATCTTAATAACCTATCAAATAGGTTACAATATAAAATTAGGATAAGATAGGTACTTCAAAACCAGGTAATTCACTGAGTTATGTTCACTTTGAATTCTCTAAGCTCTTCCACAGTTTCTCATCCGCAAACAATGTCCACAGATTTTGTACGGTCGTATTCTGAGGAGCCTTCTTCGCCCTAAATAAGGCTTGAAATTTTGAAAACGCCCTAGCTCAAACAATTTAGGTATAAAGGTATTGTTTTTCCATCAATTCAAGGTACCTAGTATTGAATTTTTAGAATTTTTAGAGATCACGCGGAGCCCTGTAGGACAAATCGTTCGCTCCCTACGAGAACTTAAGGGTTGGACTTACGATAAATCAGAAACACACATGTGAATCGCAAAAGAGGCCTAATCTCCATTCAAATTTTAGCTGACCGAAATGCGATCGAAGTTCTTCTTCATGTTGACTGGTGGTAACAATGGCAAAGTCGTGTTCTTTGCAGACGAGTGATCTATATAGAAAAATAATAAACCTTTGTGTGATAATTTGCAGCGTTTTATCTCTCGAGCTCGTCTTCAATGAGATGTGTTATTCGGTGAACTTGGCAATGGTTGAATGCTTTTGTCGAAAGCCATAGTACTGGTGTAGTGGAAAGACATATCGCTCTTCAATTAATGATATAAATACGTATTTATGGATCAACTTTTCTCACAACTTAGATATGACTTAGGTGGCTTTTCGGGTTTTGGTATATTAATTTCCGCAACCTTCCACAGTTGAGGGCAATAATTATTATAGTAATTTTAAAACCAAATTATTACCGTCTACTCCAAACAATCTAAAAAGTTCCACCACGATCGTATTGATTGTAAAAAGTAGTGTAATCTCAAAAACATTTCCTATTCGAAAGTGTCAACTCAAATTATGTCGCTTAGGGAAGCCTCGATCACGATAAAGGACGTCCAATGGAAAATGAGAGGAGGTGTGTTCTCTAACGAGATAGCATTGACAGGAGGGAGACAAAAAGTGGATATCGAAGGGCGGTTCAAGCCAGTTGGGGACATGATGGACCGCTTCATTGTAAATTACACTGATTCAATTGAGATTCTGATTGTTCCGACGGCTGACTGGGGTTCGAATATATAGTTGATGAAAGGTCATTTTCAGCGGCCTGGACGTTCCCCGTCAACTCTTGCCTCCTGCGTTTCATCGGTCGACCTTCAATCAAAACACTGACTACGGATTCCCCCCGGAACCATCTCTCACTGCAGACCCACAACAGAGTTGGTCAGTAGTTGGTTACTATTAATTTTAAATTACCAACTTCGGTACCTAATTAATTGTTACAGTAAAAAACTATGTTCCAACTACTTTAATTGCTAATTGAAGGGAAAGCTACTACGTTTTCCAATTCGTAAAAAATTGAAATAATTGGTGGAACTACTTTTGAAAAATCGAACAATTTTGGAATTCCTAATTACCAATTACTGTAATAATGGAGTAATTGAATTAATAAATACTTCTTTAAATTAAATAATTACTGACTCAAAAAATTAATTATTTAAGAATAATTAAGTACTCAAAAAGTAATTAATAACGTACCTACCTATATACAATCAAAATTGACTGGTATAAATTAGGTATACCAGCCAGTTGAGATTGTTTACTTTGGCACATAAACGAAAAACGCTGCAAATTATTTCACAAAGGTGTTCACTTCAGACTGAACAACTTCAATTCTTGGTTGCTTATTTTTTATTGTTTCTCATTTTGGTATTGGTTGCTCATTTTTGATTGTTTTTAATAGAGAAAAATAATTATCTAGTAAACAAATTTTTAACAACATATTTTTTGATTGGTTGGTTCTACTAACTGTGATTATATTACATTAGTGGTTCAATGGTTATTATCATTATTTTTAGTCTTCGAATAAATTTATTGTAGGCTTGAGAAAAGGGCCTCAGCTCGCCCCGAAAGCTCTAGCCAAATTAAACGTGAATGATAAAGGATAAGTACAACCTATCTGCTTCCTTCTCCATAACAATCACAATATGACTACAGCAGGAGTACAGAACAACAAAAAGTACTGTGAATACATCATATTATCTTCATACCGTTAATTCAAGCTGTATCAACAAGGTTTTCAAGGAAGCTAAGTAAGAATTAGCAGAGAAAAAAAAATAATTAGAAAAACTGTAATAACAAGGTCGAGTTGACCTGGGTAAGGTTGAGAGGGTCGTGCAGTCAATCCTCTTGTATGGAGCGGAGATATGGGCAGGCGCATTGAATGTGGCATATCTCCGACAGAGATTAATAGCTGTGCAGCGTAGAGGAGCCCTCCGAATCGCCTGTGCTTACCGAACAGTATCAGAACCCGCTATCTTTGTCCTCACGAGTGTCACACCCATTCAGCTGATGGAGAGAGGAAAAGAATCTTTGACAGAAGGGATGAAGGAGACATGGCCCGCATAGCCAAGGAAGAAAGGGAGCGCACAATGGCAATCTGGCAAGATATATGGACGGGAGAACATGGAGGAAGGTGAACTGCACGGTTGGTGCCAGACATCCAGTCGTGGATGGAAAGAAAACCTGGAGAAGTGAACTTCTTCCTTACGCAGTTCTTTACGGGACATGGACTGTTTCATGCCTATCTGCATAAAATGGGAAAGGTATCTGCCGCAACATGTTTACATTGCCAGAACAAAGAAGATGATGATGTGCTCCACACCTTCTTCAAATGCACCAAATGGGCACCTGAAAGAAATCAGCTGATGGCAGACCTGGAGATAGCTCCCTAGAGTTCAACACTAGAGGCTGTCGTCAGCAGGATGCTGGAAGGTGAAAGGAGCTGGACTGCTGTGGCAGAATACACGGAGAGCATCCTGACAAAGAAGATGCTCTTAGAACGAGAGAGAGGAGGGAGCATCTGGACCGCCCCCTCACCCAGAACTGATTAAACGCCCCAGGACTCAGCCCGAAGTAATGTGCTAAACGGTTCCGGGTTGAGCTCCAACATGGGGGAAAAAAGGAGGTGTTTTTTAGTGGGTTTGAATTAGGGATGGGTATCGATACTCGATATTTCAAAATATCGATACTTTCGTACCGATACTCGATATTTTAGTATCGATACTGCACTATCCGATATTTTTGTATATCGATACTTTGGATCCGATATTTCTAAATATCGAATATCGATACTGTTCTCGCGGAAAATTCAAATAATGGCTAAAAAATGAAGAAGGTAGAGAGGCTTTTGGGTCATTACTCTTTGGTTGCACAAATAACGTTTATATCATGAAAAACTCGGCGCTTTGCGCCTCGGCGGTTTATTTCTTTTTCCATACTCTGTATGAAATCATAGGAACACAGAATGTGTTTTTGCGAATTTTGCACAGAATTTGTTGTTTTTGCACAGAATTTGTTTTTTTTTTAGTCATCCGTTAAATAAAAAACAACAATAATAAATGTGGAGTCTTTGGCAATAATAAAATAAATAATTGTTAGACATTTAATTTGGTCTAAAACCCTATAAATGTTATATAAACAAATATGTAACTACAAGAAAAATACTATATAAATTGAGAGCTTTCCAACGAATGGTGAACAATTTCTGTGCAATGAACACTGCGGGAGTTCTATTTCCTTACCAACGGCTTGGTTGCACGTGAAAATCATTATAAAAGGCGCGTAACGGTTTTTTCTGTCGCTTTTTCGTGACGATTTTTTTTCGGTAGGTCATCGCAAAAACACATTCTGTGTTAAAATCACTCTGCTTAGACTCTTAATAGTGAAAAATGAATAAAAGATGTTGAAAAAATTATTTTTCTCGAGAAAATTGGATAATATTGATAGTTTATGACACTAAAGTATCGATACTCGATATTTTAAAATATCGATACTTATACCCAACGATACTTGGGATATCGATACTCGGATACGATACAGTATCGATACAAAATATCGATACTTTTATGACGATACCCATCCCTAGTTTGAATCCCACATAACCTGGAGGACGCGGACCCTTCCAGGTATCTTACGAGATCCAACTCCACCTATGGATCTTAAAGATTTTCTCAGCTCCCTGCCGAAAAAAAAAAAGTTTGAGAGGGTGGCAGTACTTATCAACTAATTGGCCACCTCGAAGTGTACAGATAGTAATGAAAGTTTCAAAAAGTCAAAATAGGTACTTAGTTATCACATTTTTTCGGAGCACATTGCGTGGAGTAGGATGCCACTTCATGCGTAAAACCAGCCCAGGAAAGGGACTGAAACTAACAAATTTGCACTTATGGAGCTCAGCTTTGGGGGCTGTACGGCTCAATCAAATCGAGACATCATCCAAAGATTCAAGAACAATTTGCTAAGAACGGTTGTCGATGTACCATGGTTCTTTCGAAACGACCGTCTGTATCTTGAGCTGCGGAAACAAACGATGCTGAGATGTGATACACCTACATCGGCTAAGATGTCACATCAACGAGGAAGCTGTCCAACTCCTTGATACAAGTAATATCATCAGAAGATTGAAGCGTACCAAACCACTTTCTGTTGAAAGTGAATACGTTCTCAATGATGATATTATCTTCAAGCATGATCATGTTGTGATACCAAAGAGTTTCCAAGGAGAAGTTCTTAAAGAGTTGCATTCAACTCATCTTGGTATCACTAAGATGAAACAGCTAGCTAGACGTCATTGTACATGGAAGAACGTTGATAAGGATCAGCAAAAAGTGGGCCAACGAAAGTACCAGTACACCACTGGGATGAACCAAGTGACAACTGGGATAGGGTCCATATCGACTTTGCAGGCATTTTTCAAGGCCATTATTTCCTGGTTCTGGTTGACGCAAAATCTCGCTGGGCGGAAATAGAGGTCATCAAGGAAACTCCTACGTCAGCAACCGCCATCAACTTGCTGAACAAGATTTTTTCAAATCACGGGTACCCATTCGTCATTGTTTCAGACAACGCCAGCATATTTACTAGTGAGACATTCAGGGCATATTGTGAGACGAATAGCATTAAACAAAAGCTGATTGCTCCAGGCCACCCTGCGACGAACGGTCTTGCCGAGAGAAACATTCCAACACTGAAACAGCGTCTAAAGGCTATGCAGGGAGAGTCTCTACCTATCGCCCAGAAAATTGAAAAAATCCTTCTCCGTTATCGAGCTACGCCGCTGAGCAATGGGAAATCTCCGGCAGGGATGTACCTTCAACGACAGATACGCATCAAACTTGATGCTATGCGTCCATATCACGAATCCCCATCCACTCATCAGCCTGAACGATACACTCGAATTTTGAAGGTGGGAGAGAGAGTCCGAACAAACTTTCAAATCAACAACACGATGAATTGGAATTTTGGAACCATCATTAAGAAACTGGGACACCTTCACTACATTGTATGGTAGTGTGATCAAGCGACACGTGAACCAACTACAGAGAATTTCTGTCGCTTCACAGTCAGTGATCACCACCCCTCTTCCAACTGACCCACCAGTACCACATCAGAATGAAGTTCTGTACGATCCTCTACTACATCGAGCAACAACGAAAACTTCTACAAGGCCTCAATTCCAGCCCGAATCTCAGTCCGGAGGATCGCCTCGAGTGTCCCCTCAAACCCAACCTCAAGCCTCTAGTCAACCGCTACAATCTGCAGATTCTATGTCTACTCCAAGGCGCTCAGCAAAGCCAAGGCGACCACCACCCTACCTTCAGGATTATGTTCTCGATTAAGAGGGGAAGAATTGTTATATCTCTCCCGTAGTTCAACACCATGAATACCTTGACAATGTTTACGTTACCATAATATGTATAATATATAATGTATGTATAATACCATAATATTATTGTAAAATACCTTTCTTCACTTTATCATGAATACAGCATTGAGGATATTAGTATTCACTCATCTTCATTCGAATCAAGGATAAATCATTGACCTAGCTTACTTGTGAAGCAGAAGTGAAACATCCACCATAATTAACAAAACTCAGTGATAAATCCAATACACATCCATATTTTCAAAATAGTTATTTGTTAAGTAATAAGTTATTAAGTTACTTATTTGTTAAATTTAGTAAGTTAGGTTTTAGTAGTTAATTTAGTTGAAATTAGTTCTTTGTTAAAAAAATTATTCATTTTTATTAAATTAAATTATTTGTTAATAAGTAGGTAATACTTGATGTAATAAACATTTCAAAAACTTTGATATCAACAATTTTTTTTTTTTTTTGGGGTTGTCTCCTTCACTTACTCTCTCCATTTGCTCGAAACCATTTTTCGGCAATGCTAACAATTTTGACGTCACGAGAGTTATTCATTCCATTTATTTTACTTCCAAAACTCATTCAATCATGGTTAGTTCCTTAATAACAACTGGGAGACCTCGTAACTATAAGTAGGTAACGTACTTGTGTTGTCTAATTTCAACACTCCGGACCTGAGAATCTTCACAGAACCCGTCTCTTCAATGGATTGCAACTGACTGTCCTCTTCTCACTGATACGTTACAAAGAGAACACCGCAGGACATTTCACAAAGCTCTGCTCTACTTTATTCCCTCGAATGGGTAACATGCTGCCCCATTGTCCCCAGAAAACCAGGATGGGAAGCAGGGCTTGAATGTTAAAACCATCAAATGACTCGACAGAAGCCTACAACAGCCTGTTTGTTCAGGGCCAACCCGTCCGGGCCTAAGCAAATATGGACCTTAATAAAAATGTAAAAGAGGACGAGTCCACCCAAAACAGACCTTTTGCTAAACTAATATCATTTGCCCCCATACTCTGAACAGGTGAAACTGTGGAGTGGATTCTCAAAGGCGTAATCCCCTTTATACGTAGAATGGTGATCCAAAATACAGGATACACGTACATTTAGATAGAAGATGATTTATTGTGTTAAAACAATGTTATTCGCAAGAGTTCGCATTCTTGGAAATAAAACAGACATCGTAGGTATTCCGTAATGATAAAAAGTATACAAAATAAGTATAAATTCTTTCAGATTAAAATAAAATACCTTCAAAAAAATAGAAGAAGGAAATAGGCTATGTTGCAACTGAGAAAATGTGAACTTGTTTCAACTCAGTCAAAGAGAAAACCCTCACGAAGTCCTTGCAATATGAACGAAAATAGTTGGAAACATATTGTTAAGTAGTGCATGCATTCCAGGGGACGTCCCATTGGATAAGCATTAGATCAGTTTAACCAGTTGGTAAGCGATAAAACTGTTTCACTCGATGTAATTTATTTAGTATTTCAGGCAAGAAATAGTGGTCCCCCCCCCCTCACCCTTATCCACATTTCTAGCGGCGTAGGAGCCTCGAATTTGAACAGCATTTTAAAATCCATGATCTACGATACCCAACATGCGAATGGGTGTGCGCATGGGTCGGAAAATTTTTTCATTGTTATTTTTAATGTAAACTAGACCTCATTCTGAGAATTTTGACACCAACTGTTGTGTATGGAGGAGAAAATTGGGAGGGGGTAACGCCCGTTGAGGTGAGCAGTCAGTCGAGCCGGCGAGCAGAGTGGTATGCGCGTGTGCAACCCTTGTTTGTTACGCTTTTCCCTGTTTTTGTACGACTGAGTGCTTATAGTGAATAAAACTATTATTGTGAAGTGATTGGTTCTTCCTTCTGCCAGCTTCTCAGTATACAATATTGGCGACGAGTCTGTACACCACGCAAAAAGGTAACATAAACACGAGCTTTTTATTGGGAAGCATGGCTCCGAAAAAATCTAAAGTTTTGTCCAAGGTTCCGGCGTTTTCCGAGGACGACGTAGGTCGTTTTTTTGATTTGTTAGAGGAAGGGTTTGAGTTTGAAGATATAGAACCAAGGGCGTGGAGGTATAACTTATTGGTTAACCTACCAACAAAACCGTCCGATCGGTTGAGAGCATTTTCTGATTACCACACTGCTACCTACACCACGTTGAAACATAGATTGATGGGTATTTATAAACCCAGACCTACCGCAGGTTGGAAATTTGAGCAGTTTTTCAGTTGCGAGCAAAAGGCTGATGAAGGATTTCAGGACTATTTACATCGGATTAGATTAGCAGCTACCGACTGTGGCTTTGACACAGGGCATGATACTGGTTTTGATACGGATAACACGTTCAAATACAAATTCATAAATGGATTGCATGACCCCTCTTTGAAGGCATTACTAATGGAAAATTCTGAAAGCGAATTGAGCAAATTGATTGATCTTGCCATGAATAAACTTCAAGTAAATTCTACGAAAGAGGTAGTGAAGACCTTCTAGCGACCTTCTAGCGTGAGAAGACCTTTTCTATGATTTTTCAAAGTTTCGAATGTTTATGACGTCACAGTGGGCTGGGGGTTCAGCCCAGGCGGGAGGGGCGCGTAACGTCATAAACATTCGAAACTTTGAAAAATCATAGAAAATGATCTACTAATTCAAAAAGATAACAGCTGGTGTTAAAATAAGTCGTAACGTTGAACTTTCATCTATTAGTTCCTAAAGTAGACTTCCAGTAGAAAGTAAAGTTAAGTTCCTTAACTAAGTTAAGTTGAGTTCCTTAAGTTAAGTTAAGTTCCTAAACTTTCAGTTTTTTTGGAGGGCAGTCAGTCAGAGTTCACATACTTATTCAAGGTGAAACACACTAAAAAAAAACCGAAATATGCAGTTTATGGTGTCCTGACACCATGGTGGCACCACTGCTAGTTCCATGGTGGTACAGAGAATAATTCATGAAAATCTGGAGGTATAATAAGAATTTTTCCTCAATTTCAAAGCTTGGGTAAGTACAATATTAGTAAAATGTAAAGGAACCGAAATATATAAAAATTGGATATTTTGTGACCCACTCGCCCCCTCCCCATGCTAATATTGATATTCTGATGAAATAATGTGCAATTTGGAAAATTTTTGAGTCGAAAAAAAAGAAATTGGCACTTGGATCGCACAAAATGGAAACCAACAAGTGGGAACTCGTTCTAAATGATGCATTACATTGCATGAGATACTTACTATGTACAGCGACGAATACAACCCCACATGAGCGCATGTTTCTCCACTCAAGAAGATCCTCTAGTGGTACGTCATAACCTGCATGGCTGCTCCATCCTGGGCCACTACTGTTGAGGAAGTTTCAACGACGCAGCAAATATGACCCACTAGTTGAGGAAGTGGATCTAATAGAGGCGAACACCGATTATGCCCAAATCCGACTACCAGATGGAAGGGAAACAACGGTATCAACCAGACACTTAGCTCCTAGTGGTGGGATTCACAATGAATCTCTTGAGTTGAACCTGGTCATGAAAGTCATCAGCTTCAGTTTGAATCGGGTAAGCCAGGAATTCACCATGACCCCGTTGATGAACCCCACCTCCAGTTGGAACCAGATAATCCAGGGATTCAAATGCAACCTTCAAATAATGATTCACCTAAACACCCACGAGCAGCCTGGAGCCGACCAGTCGACACCCCTGAGACGAAGTGGCCTGCTCATCTACAGGACTATGTTTTATGAAGAGGGGAAGAATGTGGTGATGCACTACATCACCGCTATTATAATCATATGATATTACGTTGTCATGGACCGCTTAAACTACGTGTTCTTCTTTTATAATTTGTTCATTGCGTAATTCTCGCTGAATAAAGCCTCATTTCAAAAGGTATTTCCTCTCGCTTTATTACACACTCAAATTGGTTTACAAGAGTTTACAAGGTTATGCCCACAAACGCACGTTTTTGATCATTAAACCCCCCCCCCCTTCCACCCGTAAAAGGCAAAATTCGAAATTCCGGTGACGTAGTGCACAACTAGATAGTACACACACAGACCAATAGTTTTTTTTCACGGATTTGGATTCAGAATAGTCTAAAACGGATTAGTGTGACGTTATTTTGGTTTACTAATTTCAATAATAAACCTTTGCTATCGATCAAGAAAAAAATTTTTTAACCCCCCCTCAAAATTTGTTGGTTTACGTTTCAAGGTAGGTAGAATACCAAAAATCGAATAAAAATTTGGCCGTTAATCCGCCGAACGCGGCACTTTTGCCACTTATCATTGACCGATTTTGATGAAATTTGGTATGTAGGCTCCATTTGGGGTTTAGTTGTGCCCCGAAGATTTTGGTTGATGTAGGTCACATCTAAGGGTTGAAATTTTGAAAACGCCCTAACTCAAAAAATTTGTAAATAAAAGTATTGTTTTTCCATCAATTTAAGGTAGTATAGAAATTTTAGAATTTTTTGAGACCACGCGGAGCTCTGTTGGACAAACCGTTCGCTCCCTACGATAATTTAAGGGTAGAAACAGAAATCAGAAACACGAGTGTGAATCGCAAAAGAGGCTCAAACATCGTTCAAATGTTAGCTGACCGAAATGCGATCGATGTTTTTCTTCATGTTGGTTAGCAAAAATGGCAAAGCCGTGTTGTTTGCAGACGAGTGATTTACATAGAAAAATAATAAACCTTTGTGTGATAATTTGCAGCGTTTTTTTTTTTTTTTAATTATTGAAAAGTGATAACAATGCTTCCGCTACCTTGGTGGACTGGGAAGCGATAGTGAACCAAAATCTGAGTAAAATTATTTCAGATTGAGGTAGTCTGGGTTCTCTGCTTTCTCTGTTATTATTAAGTAGACATTTCTACACGAGCGAATCACGATTTACAGATGCCAAAGAATTCCTCCCGTGTCGAGCAAGTAGGTACTAAGAAAACCTGTTTCCTTTTACCCAAGGGACCTTCACCCTAACAGAATAACGAATGAGGGTCTAAAATTAGGGAGGTTTTGTGAATCAAATGAACACGAGGCGAGAGATGCTGATATAGCCTGATTTTGCTTGCTAAGTCAATACTGGAGGTCTGAGAGCTTTTACCCCCACTTCGATACCGACACCCTCCACTCTTCCACGCCCTCTATGGTCGATCCTTCAAAATACGACCACAGACCCCCGGAGGGAATAGTCCTTGATTATACTCGTTATGGATCGACCATTTATCCCCGTTGCCTCATTGCCCGTCGCCACTTTGCCCGCGGGAGCTTTTTTAACGCCATATTCTCTTTTTTAATGGCATATTCTCTCTACGCCGCCATCAACCACCGCTTATCGTTTACCGCCTCCATTGAGACTGAATAATCAGGCAACTCCACTTTGAGGGAGCACTTTCTCTTGTCCCGCGAGAGATGCCTCTCCTGGGATTCTTTCAGAGCACCATGTTTCTACCTGCTTTATAGTTAGTTGAAAGATATTTACGTACTGAAAATTCGGTCATTCTGATCTGAAACGGAACTTCTAAGGAAACCCAGCTCAGATTGTATTTGAAAATTCATGAATCTCAGCTTTTGAAAACTTAACGAGACCAGTTCATGTTTACATGAACATCACTCTCAAGTTAAGAAGGTCTCAGTCGGTCGCCGTTCGTTCCTCGTTCCAGGTCAGTATTTCCCTAAATTGAAGGGGCTCAAACTTTGAAAGTTGTACCTAAATTTAAAATGTTCAAGGATTTTCGAAATTCATTGAAGCAGCAGTCTAGGAAATTGTAAAACTAAAAGATTGCCGCTGGAATAATGAAAATTGAACAGTAATGAGGAATTTCACCATGTCGAAATTTCCTATTTTGACCCCAAAATCGGATTCGTCACCTCAAAAAACCCACCTACGGCAAAACTTTCAGCCCGTACTTCCTAATTTACGAATAAACAAAACAGTGTAGAAAATATGAACGTTTAAAAAAGACCGGGAGGATGAAGTCAACCAGCAATAGTTCATGTAGTACGGCCGCTGAAGCACTGAGATCGTGAAATCTAGTCCTCAGATGCAACATTTCACAAAACCAGTAATGATCCAAATCGAAAAACTGAAGGAAAAAAATAGAAAAAGCAAGATGGGGAAAATTAGGTTTCCCCTGTTTTTCTTTGATAAATTTCCTGTTAGATAACACGATTTCGTCGTACCGTCGGGCAACACTGGGAGGAGACGGCGATCCGAACAGCCCAATCAGCGAGCGTTTCCGCTTCAAGTTGAAGAGATCCGTTTTCCCGGTTATTTTTTGAAATCATACATTTTGATTGTCTCCCAAAAATAACAGGAGACTCAACAGGAAAATTTCATCTATATCACAACATTAACTATTCAGAAAAAATGCAAACAGAATTCGGTGAAATTCCTCATTGCCAGAGAAAAATGGGGAAAACCGTTTGGTATTTCTAATTATTTTCGAAAATCCTTGAACCTTTTAAATTTAAGTAAAACTTTTGAGCCCGGAGATACTAATAATAGCCCACTAATAATAGCCTAATAATAGCCTAATAATAGCCTAATAGATAATAATAGCCTACTAGATAATAGCCCGCAACGAGGAACGAACGGCGACCAACTGAGACCCCCTTAACTGGATTTCTGAAGTGTGAGTACGAGCAAATTATCGTTATTTTGACTTTTTGAGAAAAATACATATATTTTTGAATAATCGCATAATACGGACTATTGAGGTTTCATCAACATGTTGAATGAAGGAATTTTGTCGATTCATTGAGTGGGTACAAGTAAATTATTGATACTTTCCGACTTCCAGTAAACCGTACAACCATACTGTGTTTCAGAGTATGTTTTGAAAGTTGTAGTAATCTATATTTATGCTACTCGTATCCACAAATTTAGAGTACTCGGATATTTTTGGCTTTATGGGGGTGCGACGAATGTACTATCACGGTCATTTCCTCAAGAAAGAAAAACACACTTTAAACTCGTTTTTGACGAAAAATGGAGTTAAGAAGAACGTTGTATATTTCCACGAAAGTAATGAGTTACAAGTTGAATCAATTTCAACGGTTAGGTCATCAGTAACAAACAAAATAGACAACGTTCTTCTAAATTACGCTTATTACTAAAATGGTTTTTCACAATCGCGTCGCGAGTGATTTTATTCGTTCTATTGTTTTATTATTCTCAATAATGATCCTTTGGGATCGAGCAAAAAAAAAAATTTTTTTAACCCCCCTTCAAAATTTGTAGGTTTACGTTTCAAATCCAAAAATCGAAATAAAAATTGGCCGTCCGCCGTACGCGGCACTTTCCTCACTTAGCGTTGACCGATTTTGATGAAATTTGGTATGTAGGCTCCATTTGGGGTCTAGTTGTGTCCCGAAGATTTTGGTTGATGTAGGTCACTTCTGAGGGTTGAAAATAGGGGTTGAGATTTTGAAAACGCCCAACTCATAACATTTCGATATAAAGGTATTGTTTTTCCATCACTTTAAGATAGTATTGGATTTTTAGAAGTTTTAGAGACCACGCGGAGCCCTGAACAACCCGTTCGCTCCCTACGAGAACTAAAGGGTCGGATAAATCAGAAACACGCATGTGAATCGCAAAAGAGGTCTAATCTTCATTCAAATTTTAGCTGACCAAAATGCAATCGCTGTTCGTTTTTTCGAGTTGTCCTCAGTTTTGCGTCCTTAGCAACCAGTAATCAAATTTCCTATTAGGAAGGCACCCACAACTCCCTCGAATCGAATGTGAAGCGTTTGTCCCTTCCAAATAAACTTGATTTGAAGTAGGTAAGAAGTATCTATGGTTGGTAGATGGTGACAATAGCAAAGCCGTGTTCTTTGCAGACGAGTGATCTATATAGAAAAATACTAAACCTTTGTGTAATAATTTGCAGCGTTTTACCCTATTTGTGGAAAGTTTGGCCCTTTAGAATTGGCAACAGCTTCATTTTTCATTCTATGACAAACCCACGAACACGGACACTCGGACAGACAGAAAATTTTGATTTTGGAGATTTTGAGTTTTTTTCAACCTTGAAAAGTGAAAACAATGTTTCTGGTACTTTGGTAGATTTGGAAGCAAAAATTAAAACCATAGTTTTCCGACTTTGGTACATGAATGGTAAAACTATTACTTGCATAATTTACCAAACTTAGTTCATTTAAAATCGAAACTCCAATTCTTGGTATGACTAATGATTTTGATATAAAATTAATTGCAAGGGACCATTGATTACATCCACTCAAATGTTGGTCCGAATCCGTCCCTTCCTGTAGAGGTCTTTCTTTGAACAGCTGACAAGGGAACTGAGTCAACTAGGTGGTCATGGGCGAGAAGAAAGTTCGGGGTACAATTAAACCAGGGAAGGAACGTTAATCAATTAGATGAGGCTGGCGGTCAACCAGTTTGACGGAACGGATGTACAATAAAATAAAGCCAGAGCCGGTGATGGTTGTGAGGCTAAAGGAACGATCTCCCACAGCCCTCAGACTGCTGATTGATTAAGACCTATCTCTCTACTCTGCCCAACAATAGCCTTCCTCTCCTTCCACTTCCTTTCTTCCCGATTAATCTCTTCCTGAGGAAGCTTGGCTGGTCGTTGATCCTACCTGCACTCAATTCTTCTTCTTTTTGCCGCCCCGAACAAAGAAAAAAAGCTACGAGATTGAAAATTGAAACCTTCGAATAAAATAAGAAACCACTGTATATTTCTGTTGGTGTCCACTTAGAGATCAAGCACGGAAGCTTCTAGGTGGACATATCTGATCTTTGAAAACTAGCAGTTGATTTCGGGAGAAGGGACCATATTTTCCTCTGGAAAATCCAAAATCTTGAGTTTAAAAACTTAGAAATGGAACGCGAGCGACTAGAGGCATATGGGTCATTTCAAAATTTGGGGTTATTTCTTGTCACGCAGCTTTTGTGAACACTCTATTTGTCCTGGAAATTCAGAATTTTTTCAGGGAGATACAGCAGGTTGGTGTCTACAAAGATCACTTAGAATGAATTTCACTAATCAATTAACTCAGATAATTAAAAATCATTAATGATCCCAATTCTCTCTCCCTACACCTGTCACAAAGGGTAGGTTGGTAACTTCGAAAATTTTTGGAGAACTCTATATTCATGTTTTAATTTAAGTAAAAAATGTTATTGGTTCAGGTCCTCTTCAGCAATAGATTAGAAACAAACGTAAATTCCTTGAATTGGAAGGGTTTTTGCTATGTTTTGATGCTGTCACAAGGTTTTAATCTCTCTCCCTACAATTTTTTTGAAATGCCCGCCCACTCCTGGAAAACGATTATTTTGTGTTATGAAAAAGTGAGTTACCTATGCATTATTAAGAAAATGAGTTAACAATGTACTATTAAGAAACTGAATAAACTATGGGTTCTCAAATGTTTTTTTCAAAGTCGTCTATATTTTTAAGAGTTACCTGAACTATTTACACCGCTGGGTTATATAATTCTGACTTTTCGTTAACCCACAATTTACGAACGATTAGGCTGATTGAAAGACTTGAAGAATCTGATAATTCTGATGTACCTAGATTATAGCTTCGGACTGTGATTGCGATAAATAAATGAGACTCCTAAACTAAGATTCTCGTATTTCGAAGTAATGAAAAGGTTTCATGAGTTCAACTCACCCTTGGTTTTCTCTCTCCCTACAATGTTTTTATCTCTCCCTACAAAGTCGAAATTATGGAAAAAATTCAAAATTCTATAAATTTGAAACTACTTGATGAAGTGTGCGCCCACTTCAGGATCTGCCTCAGTGGTCAAAACAAAGGACGTTCACGGGAGAAAAAACATAAAAACTTCAACAATAATTTATGGAAGAGTTCGAGGACAAAATAACCCCAAATTTTGAAATGACCCATAATATGATATAACGTTATATTATGACATTATATAATATTATTATATCAATGTCGATCTGATCAATATAATCTTGCTTAGAAATAGAGTTCTATTTGATTAGGTAACTTCTTTTTCAAATGGACTGCCAATTTTGGTTTATTATTTTCAATAATGAACCTTTGGAATTGACCAAGAAAAAAAAAGTTTAACACCCTCACAAAATATGATAGTTTACGTTTCAAGGTACGTAGAATCCAAAAATCGAAAAAAAAAAATTGGCCGTCCGTCCGCCGTACGCGGCACTTTTGCCACTTAGCATTGACCGATTTTGATGAAATTTGGTATGTAGGCTCCATTTGGGGTCTAGTTGTGCCCCGAAGCTTTTGGTTGATTTAGGTCACTTCTAAGGGTTCAAAAATGAATTTTGAAATTTTGAAAACGCCCTAACTCAAAAAATTTTGATATAAAGGTATTGTTTTTCCTTCAATTTAAGATTCTATAGAATTTTTAGAATTTTTGAGACCACGCGGAGCTCTGTAGGACAAACCGTCCGCTCCCTACGAGAATTTAAAGGTTTTACGTACGATAAATCAGAAACACGAGAGTGAATGAATGAATGAATGAATGAAAACATGCTTTTATTTGAAAATAAGTAAATCTTACATTTTTGTTTACAAGGAAACATGCAATAATCGTGGTCTCCCTGGACCGTCCGATGAGTTTGCCGCCTTTATTATTTAACTAGTGCTCTAATAATAATGTTATTGTACAATATAAAATTTGAAAAATATGGGTACTAAATAATGTCTAAAAAATAAATTCCATTTCCAATTTCCAAAATTAAACAATGTGTGGGCAATCAAGTTGTAAACGTGCATAACCGATATCTTCGAACTACTCAACAGTGAAATGAGTAACAGTTGAACAACTCACACCTTAAATAAATGAGTCACATGAAACCATATTCAATCATGGCTGTACGCCTCAACTTCCAAGCCACTGAACAGTACCTTATCAAACTTAAATCACTTGACTTGATTAGTGCCAAGTACTCCTCCCAACCCAATTGGGTTCTCCCCAGGTATCGTCGCCTCACGCCCATCATCGCCGTGCATTTTCCAATGAAGTGATACGCATTTTCCACATCTCCACTACTACACAGCTCGCACGACTGATCCTGTGCCTCGTACGGCCTATGCTTCAGCGCCAAAAGATCTCCCCTGATCTTTAGAAACCATCTTTGAACTTGGAAGTCCTCGATCTTGCATAATGGTACCACATCACGTTCACCTCTAAGGGCTAAGTACTGCGGATGGTTTTGCGCGCTGAGTGCCTTCCTCTCAAATTCTGAACGCATCGACTGATCTATCGTCTCAAGGCTTTTATCGATCATTGCTTTCCATTCACTAAGCTCAATGTGGAGATTCAACGGGACGTTATACTTTAATCTCAGAACTTCCCACTCTTTCGCCCAGTATATATTGAGTTGGACGCATTTTTTTGCCAAGTAGTTTGGGAGGCGGTCCTCAGACATCTTCATCACTTTTAATATATAATAAAAATGCATTCTAAGGGTATAAACGTACAGAGGCTTCAACTGGGTTTCCAAAAACAATATGTAATTTGGTGTACACTTCGGCAAAGAAAACACGGACTTCACGAAAAAACGCAGCACTCTTTCTACATAATCACTATAGACAAAACCCCAGACCTGTGATGAATAGCAGAGAATCGATCGTGAAACGGCTTCGAACACCTTAAGCTTTTCCACGAAAGAAACCCTTGGGTGAAACAAAAAATTCTTCCACATACCAGAGATTGCGAGCCTAGCCGTTTCACTCTTTTCAAGCAAATGGGGAGCAAAAGTGAGAGTAGGAGTCATCAGAACGCCCAGGTACGTAAATTTATTAACAACAACAATTTCCTGGCCTCTATACCACCATCTTTCCTTCGCACCCTGTTTGCCACCATTTCTAAATACCATTACTTTGGATTTAGCTAGGTTGAGCTCTAACCCCCACCTCGAACAGTAATCCCCCAGTCTGTTAATCATCCTTTGCAATCCGATCACACTGGATGACAGAAGAATTACGTCATCGGCGTACGCTAAATGTCGTACCTCACGATCTCCAACCCAAACCCCTTCTTCCAAAAACTCATGAAGATCGTTCAAAAAAATAGAAAATAAACTTGGCGAGAGTAGGCACCCTTGCTTGACTCCTGTAGAGGTTTGGAAATAATCTGTAGTAGAGGAACTCGCAAGTTTTACGGCAGACTCCGTGGATGCGTAAAGGCTGCTTATAGCTACAATAAATTTCGTGGACACACCTTCCAAGGACAACTTGTACCACAAATAGTCTCTGTTGACTCGGTCAAAAACTGAGGCGAAATCTATGAAAAAAGCATAAACTTTTGACCTCTTAACTCTTAATTTAATATTTACCAAACAGGTCAAGTTGAAAATATTATCAACAGTGGAATATTTCTTTCTAAATCCCGCCTGGAACTCATTCAAGGTACTCCCCTCTTCCATCCAACTTGTAAGCCTTTCTAATAAAATCCCTGCATATATCTTAGGTAGTGTATTCATAAAAGATAGTCCCCTATAATTATTAACTACATTTCGGGCCCCTTTTTTGTGAAGTGGGAAAATAATGGATTGACCGAAACTCCTAGGCGCCACACCGGCTACAAAAATCTCGTTGAAGAAGTTAAGCAATATATTCAAGCAGTCGTCATCCATACCCTTGAAAAATTCATAAGGAATTTGATCCGGTCCAGGCGCTTTGTTCTCCTTAGCCTTGCTTAATACACATCTCAACTCTTCAATTTCAAAGGGTTTATCCAAACTTTCTATCTCCACCAACGGTCTGGCATAAGAAACTGCACCAACTGCAGTAGCAGGGTTCAGTAAAGATTTAAAGTGCTCAAACCAAGCAGAACCTTCGATGTGTGAATCAATAAACAAACTTTTATTTTTGAACGTTGACACTATCGCCCAGTATTCCTTAGAGCTCGCAGCTTTATCCAGACGCTCGCCCACACCTAGGTAGAATTCCCTCTCTTTGCGCTCACAACAAAGTTTATACATTTTATTTACAGCCAGATAAAATTGCTTAATGATGCCAGAACCATTACGCCTGTAACTATTGAGGAGAGCAAAAGATCTGTCTCTCAGGCGGCAACAATCTCCATCGAACCAAGGCTTTTTTGAGGCGAATTTCGGATAGTCTCTACCGCTTACAGGAACTTCGACCAGCCGCCCTACCAATGCAGTCAATGATGAAACTCCCCTTCGACTCGATACCTTTAACTTCGGTGTAACCAGAAAACAAGTTCTCGAGTTTATTATTATACTCTTTCTTTTCCGAATCAGACCACACTAATCTTGGCAGCAAGGACAAAGTTACACAATCCTCACTTCGGTTATTCCCCTTAACAGTTAGCACTATGGGCATATGGTCAGAGTAAACCTGTGGCAAAACCTCGAAATCCACCAAATCACCTAACATACTCACTGATACTCCACAGATATCAATAACTGAAGAGCCCTGGGTCCCAACGTACGTGAATTCACCCGTTTCATCTGATACTGAACGACCATTCAAAATAATCAACCCTAACTCATTCAAAGCATCAACAAACATTCTTCCCACGGCATTTATCACTGCGTCTTTACTGTTCCGCGACGACTGCACAATGGCTGGTATTCCTTGAATAAACTCCTCAGGCACATTCTGCAATTGACCCACCCTCACATTCGCGTCACCCATTATAACAATATTTTTATCCAAATTATTTTGTAACAATTCAGTTAAATTCAAAAACTCGTCGTACCACTTGCTCTGACTCAAATACATTGGAAAAACACTGAGCGACTCACCTCCAAATTCAACGGTGGCATAAACGTACCCTGAACCAAGACAATTCACAAAACTGCAATAGATATTACGTCTACAACCAATTAATATACCCCCACTTGCTCTACCAAATTTTGATGTTTTCTCCGCCCCAACCCATGCAATATTATAATCAACGAAGTATTTTTCAAACATACAGTAATCAATTTCAATAACATGCGTTTCAACTAATACAAAAAATTCATGCCTATAAACAAATTCGAGAAACCCTGGACTTGAAATTCTTTGCTTAAGGCCATTAACATTGTAGGCGACGATCTTAGGTTTAAGGACCACCGGTGCATGACTCCCTGCTCGCTGCTATAACTTTCCTCTAGCTGACGATGTACCTCTTCTTTCCAGTCCGGGTCGCTGCTGCGATATTGTTCCAGTTTTGATACCTTCTACAAATCGAGACATATCTTCACCGGTCAATGACTTCAGCGCAGCAGTAGCATCTTCTTCTTTCGAATTCACCAGACCCTTTTCCTCACTCCAGTAGAATCGTTGCTTGTTGACCAGCAACAAATTGTTCCTCACAAAAGTATCAACCCCTTCACCCTTAAGCCTCCTTATTTCACTCTTCACTGCAAACAGTTTTTGACGTTTCTCGCGCGTTCTGGCACTATAATCCTGCGAGATGGTTATGTTTAAACCTCTCAGCTTATGAACATTTTTGAAAATTATCCACTTGTCCGAAGGTTTAGCCAATTCGACCAAAATCATTTTGGTGGGCGAAGCAGGACCGATAAAATAAGCTTTAATAATATTGATGTGTTCGTTAATCTTGAGGACCTCCTTTATCAACTTCGTTACAATTGTGGAAGGGTCGGCATCAGTTCCAAGTGGAATTCCTCGAAATATTAGGTTCTTCTCTTTGGATTTGTTCAGAAGGAATTCTATTGTGTCGGTATTTTGTGCACAGCCAGAGCGAAGTTTGTTAACTTGCTCCTTCAATTGCGTATTTTCCTGTTTAAGCACTTGTATTTCCGAACTCAGAGATGCGAATTCTTCCTTAGTAGGCAGAATTTCCTTGATTGCTGCCATCAGTTCACCCAACGTCAACTGACCAACCTGGGCATCCTCCCGCATCTCGCTTATATTTACAGAACCGAGAGAATTCGATCTCACACGCTTACGTGTAAGGAATTTTTCTATCGACTGATTGCTAGACATAAAACGACAGTTGAATCGGGCGAGAATCAGTCGTGCACGTCAGACAACGAGTGAGACCAGGTAAACAGGCAGCTACCTACGAAGTCCCAGCCTTCACTAACTCATCCGTCGATGAATCAGTGCATGTGTAAGAACTTTCCAATTAGTGGGGATTCCACTCACCGATACAGCGCATGCGTTAATCGCTTCAAGGTCAATTCCCACACTATCAGCCGCTCCGATCCGGATCCACTGACCAGCTAACGCTTTTCACGCAGAAAAACACCGACAAAATTGACGAAATTGACGTGTAAGATGTTGCACAATCGCTTGATTAATAAGGGAAATCAGAATACCGAACCAAACTATATCAGCGTGCAGAAATTCAGCCCGATACATCGACTTTAAACAGCCGTAACAAGCAACTATCACAGAGCACGATCCGACTCGGGTGACGATCCCCGGCAAAACTCTCACACGAGAGTGAATCGCAAAAGAGGCCTAATCTCCGTACAAATTTTAGCTGACCGAAATGCGATCGATGTTTTTCTTCATGCTGGATGGTTGGTGGCTTTGCAGACGAGTGATCTATAAAGTCCATTGTGTAATAATTTGCAGCGTTTTTTTTCCGGTCCAGGATGGATCTTCAAGGGAAAAATTCATAAAGTTGGAGGACCAATGAGACCTGTCACATATACTGACATTTGTTGATCCTACCAGACCCTGTAAGGGGAGTTAGCCAGCCAGTTACCTGTATTTTGCCCTCCTTTTTTTTTTTTTTTTTTTTTTTTTAAGAAACTCCCCTGAAAGACGCAGGGGGCACGCCATTAATACAAAATAAATAAATAAATCAAATATAATGGGGAGGACGCCCAGGACTCACCCGACGCCGGCCCTCGGGATTAGGGAAGATGAGGATGGTGGGGGTGGGAGAGAGGGATGAAGGGAAGTGCCTCTATAGAACGACCACCAGTTCAAATATGAGCCGAGCAGGACGCGGGTGGTGATACCACGGAGTACGCCTACCGAGATGCCGAACTCACGTAACTCCGTGGCGCTTTTCCCGCACCACACTCCGCGCCATGACAATGTTGCAGCCATCACCCTGATGTTGTTGGGTGCCACTCCTTTTAGCTCCGACACCGCTAGCCGTAAATCATTCGTGTCATATTTCCTTATCTTAGCCCGCCAAGTCTGCTCCATGTCCAAGCTGCCATTGACAACTTGGACATCCAGGATAATGCAAGACTGGTCAGGCTTGACGGCAACGATGTCGGGCTTCTTACCCTGGTCACTCGGCATGTGGTATAACCTCTCCCTCCCAACATCCCAGCCGCTAGATGACAAGGCACCTGCTATCTGCTTGGCGACCGCATCATGACGTAGAATGCGGCCCCCATGAGTTCGTGGACACTGCTGCACCACATGATAAAGATGTTCACTTCGACTCCGACAGGCGCGGCAAAGGGGTAGGGTTGCCCCACGACTACCTCTCGTACACCTCACCGCAGTTGGCAGAGATGCCACACGGACGGCGTGGAAGTGGCGGTAGTCGCGGGCCCCAATGCCCTCCGAAGCCCAATCTACCCACTGGGAAGAGATTAGGCTTTCAGAGCACTGTCGGAGTTCCTTACCATCTACTGATTCATGCAGCGCAGCAGCGAACTCAGCAGACGAACTGGGTTTTGGAGCAGATGGTGTTGCTCGGTCGCACCATGCTAACTGCTGCCTGACAAAATCAAGATCAGCAGCAGCATGGGCGACCCCCCAGCTCGACCCTCGGAGGGCTAGCAGGCGCTGGCGGCGCAGAGAGGGGATGCTTGCTGAGAGGGACACAATACCGAGCCCACCAGATTTAACTGGTGCATGGATGTAGGCACTTGGGACACCAGGCGGGAATTTCAGCCAAGAGCGCACAGCAGAGCGTACTTCACGATCTAATTCCTGCAGCCTCCCCGCCGTAAGCCTACCAAAGACTAAACCATAGGTTAGCTTTGGCAGTAAGTACGTGCGGAGGAGGCGCAGCTTCTGCTGTGGCTTCAATGGAGCCTTGGTAACGCGAGCTAGCGCTCTACCAAGGTCCACACGGCTGGCAGTAATGGTGGCCACCCCCATGAAGTCGACTCCAAGGTACCGCCAAACCTCCAACACAGATCGGGAAGGAATGGGGGATTGTCCAATGACAAAACCCCCATCCACAACCTTCACCTTATGCTGGCGACCCGACGGGACCAAGGAGACCGACCCGCATTTATCGGGGTTGACCACAAGTCCACACCTGGCTAGCTGCTTAGCAAATGCGTTGAGGGCAATCTGCAAGCCCTCACGGGTTTCTGCGAGTAGGATAACATCATCGGCAAAGGCCAATGCTCCTACTCGCACCCCAGGGGCGAGATCAAACCCTACTTCTGTGGGCAGCTTACCCAAGGCCGTATCCACGACCAGGTTGAAGAGGAGTGGTGATAGGGGATCCCCCTGGCGTACCCCTCGCCCGATCATTATATCCCTTGACATCTCACCTCCTGCCTCTAGGACCGTCACGCCTTCATGGTACAGACAGGCCACATACTCAATTAATCGAGTTGGGGCCCCGACACCATGAAGACAATCGGTCAAGGCAAAGTGACTGACGGTGTCAAAGGCCTTAGCGACATCCAGAGCGGCGAGATGTAATTGCCGGCGTTTAATACGGGCCAGCGAGATGACAGTTTGGAGAACTGTAAGGTTCTCCGCTGTGCCATCCGCTGGCCGAAACGCTCTCTGGACGTCACCAATGACACCAGCCACCTGGAGGCGAGATGCCAGTACTTTCTGGAAGTGGCGGAAGACTACCGAGGACACAGAGATCGGTCGATAGCCTCCAGGCCCACTTCCCCCTTTCTTTGGGATGAACACTGTTCGGGTACGGGTTAACGCTTTCGGGGGTCTTCCCGCAAGGAGGAGTAGGTTGAGGATGAGCAGCTTAATCGTCTTAGGTGCTTTATTCCAGCGACGGGCGGAAATACCATCAGGTCCAGCGGAAGTGGAGTTCTTGACACGGCACTTATGTGCCTCGTCAAGTAGCACCGGCGAACACATGATGCCGCGTAAGGAATCCCTGGTGGAGACTGGGGGAACCACTCGCTCTCCAGGGTCATGACTGGGAGCACTCAAAAGTGGCTCCCAGAAGTCCACAAACTCCTGGAGAGGGGGTTGAACTTGATTTTCCCCAGGCTCCTCCAGTACCTCCGCAGCTACACGCGCCGGATGCTTCCTCCACAAACTCTGAACCCGGTGGTACTCCCGCCATCTTGCTTGCTTAGCTGCTCTGCGACCTCCACGCAACACCATTCTAAGAGGAGGTCCTCTTTGGTGCCGCGTCACGGTCGCATCCCCAACCTGCGGGAAGATTCTCCCTAGATAGGCTGCAACCTCATCCTCCAGGTTTTCTGACCCTTCAGCAGCCCGCCTCGCCAGATCCTGCAGGTAGGTGCTTTCGTAGCCTTCAATGCGGCCTACCTGCCCCCCGAGCCTCATGACTTCGGTCTTCAGATCGGCAAGAAGACCGGAGGTCCCGGGGGAGGGATTCTGAATGGCAGGCTGCTGCTCCACGTCAGCAATAGGAGATGCAGGAGAGGCCCCACTGCTATTTGCCAGGATAGCATCCTGGACAAGCTGCCTATAGTGAGGCCTCTGGCGGAGTTTTGAGATAGCATTGACTGTGCGTGTGGGAAAACGCTCACTTAAATAGACATTGATATTACGTACCCCACTGCGCACAGCCACCACCTCATCACCCGCCATCCTGCGCAGATCCTCGGAAGCATACCTAGGCTGTACTCTTTCTATTTCAATTGCAGCATTAGCAGCAACAGGATGCTTCCGTCTGACGTGGAGACCAAGGCCAGACCTGGTAGTGAATGCTCGCTCACAATGGGCACACTGGTGGTTCAGAGAGGCAGTGGAAGAGGAAGAGGGAAGGGATGATGAGGAAGAGGAGGAAGGAGAGGATGGCCGACGCCCCTGCCTGGGGCGCCTCTGAGCGCCTCCCCCAGAACCCCGCGTGCCAATGGGCCGGCGGGGGTTATGAGGCTCGTCGTCGTTTGTGTTCATAACGGGGGAAGCACATTTTAGAAGGGTCAGGGAACCCGGTAACAAGGGTCCCCTCCCTAATCGCCAGAGGGTCATTCAGCCACCCCTGGAACTACAAGAGGGGTCCACCAAGGAAACCTAATGGGACCACCTCTGCTCATCCCAGGGGGCCCGGGTTGCGCGACGGGGACGCATGACCTTGACTTGGGTAGGGATATTCTCTGCTGTATAGTGTCCCTCCCTTTTGACATGTCGGTCCCAAATATGTATTATGTTTTCAGAACATACTCAGGATTACTCCATCCTAATTTGGTTAAATTTGGGCGATTAAGAAAAACTAAACATCTTTCACAAATATTTTCTGTTTTGAAAATTCACCGATCTTTTGGTACCTGTTGCATGAACTCCATTCAAGTAATAATTTTCAAATTTTTACTCGTTGTTCATAACTATCCTATAAACAGTCTGAACCTATGGTTTCAAAAAATTTCGATTTCCTGATTTTTAACGACTTTTCAAAGTCAACCTCGGAAATCGTCCTTTTCTTTGAGGACTTAGTAAATCATAAATACCGTCCAAAGTAATATATGAGCCCCTGGAAAGCCAAGTGGCTTAAGTCATGGAAATCTGTTTTTGAGATAAAGCATTTGTTGCGTCCAGCTTACTGAAAAACTCCCAAATTTATGTTGCCCATCGAACTTGTGATGCCTTCTCTTGGGTTATTCTCGAAGCGCTAGACTTATGCCACTAGGCCAATAAACGAAACTGAATGTTCATATTACGTTTCCGCACTTATCTCCGTTTCACCCGAAATTTGACATAATATGTCAAATTTCGGGTGAAACGGAGATAAGTGCGGAGATAAGCGGCATATTATGCCACTTGGCTTTTCAGGGGCTCATATCACAATTTCATAGGCACTGGCTATTTCTTACATATCCACGAACACTGTGTAAAATTTTGGTTGCAAACGGTGTTGCAGGTAGATGTACAATAGTATCGAGAAATTTAATTTTACAGGGGAGCCGTTTTCTGTCCTATCTACATGCTGTTTCTTTTTCATCTATGATAATTTCCCTTCCATGTTGTTGTTACATCCATGGAATGAAAGTGTATGAAAACAAAAAGAAGATAAGCTGATAAGTATGGCTATTGCCTAAACTACCTACGCAGCACCGCGTTGAGACCCAGCTTCAGGGAATTTACTATACTTCCATCAGTCCGATTTTCATATTTTTTTCTAAAATGACCGCAATATTGTGTACAATAAAAAATAAAACCCAAAATCGATTTTTTGTTTTTTCATTTTTACGGGCTAACTCCCCTTACTTCTCTGAGCCAATAGCATTAAAGTTCTCCTTTCACTGCTCTCTGCTTCAATCACATTGGTATGCCTTTCATTTTCTCGACACATGGGAATCAAGCTCACTTTCACCTGTGACTATACATCTTAATCGATTCTACAACTAATAGTAAGTAAGTAGTAAGAAAATGTCTCTTAGCAATTTTGTTTTAACCTCTTGTTTGTCCAAGTGATTCTCATCTTAAAATTTATTTCGTTTTTTTGACCTTAGGTATGTCACTAAAATTACCATAAGTACCTTAGTTTACCCTAAAAATGTGGACACCGTTGGAAAGGGCGTCAAATTTCCAATATTTCTCGTGCCAACAAAAAACTATTTTTGGGATGCCGATGAGTGGAAAATCAAGTCGTACAGTAATTTTTGTCAAATTTGCAAAATTTCCTATTTTTTCTTTTGGTTATCAAAGTGATATTCCCGCATGGTACGTTTACGTACCTCAACATTAAAAACTGCGCAAAGATCTCTGCTTTCCAATGGTATTAAACAAAATATTTTATCATCGAATTTAGGGAAGAAATTTGTGTTTCAACGCGGAAAAACGTTAATTTTTTTCAATAAAATCGACGTTTTGACGAGAGGACTCCAGGGTCTACACCGCCTCTCCTCATCCGAAGCGATTTCGTTGAAAAAAATTCACGCTCATCCACTTTCAAACACAAATTTGTCCCATAAATTCGATTGTAATATATTTTTTGATTATACCATTTGAAAGCTAAGTCCTTAGCGCAGAGCAAAAAAAAAAATAATAAAAAAAATAGGAAATTTTGGCAATTTGACAAAATTAACTCTACGACTTGATTTTTAGAAAGTAGAACCAAGTAGTTTTTTTTTTTGCCTAATACAATAATTGCATTTGTTCGCTACTTCTCACTCGTACCAGCTGGCTGAACAAAGTAGAGTAGGTACGACTCATTTTTTTCAATTATTCTGCAAAATCCAAACTCGCGGAAGTAGGACAAACTGTTCCAAGCAGCACGAGTACGGTAGGTAGGTATACAAACTTAAATCTTGGAGAGTGGCGTAACGACAGTATGATGGGAGCTAACGACTTTTGAACAAGAGACCCGCCGCAACTTGTTTGAATGTCCCTTGTCGGTGGAGTAGTACAAAACCAACTACGCTGTGAAAGTAGATGGCGTTTCAAGTACCGGTGGAAATACTGAATGTGGCCGAGAGAGTTATTCATAAAGCTGTCGTAATAATACACGAATAACCAAAAACAGTGAATGTTGACAATATAGACCACCACATTTTGGTTTATTATTTTCAATAATGAACCTTTGGAATCGACCAAGAAAAAAAAATTTCAACACCCCCTCAAAATTTGGTGGTTTACGTTTCAAGGTAGGTAGGTAGAATCCAAAAATCGAATAAAAATTTGGCCGTCCGTCCGCCGTCCGCCATACGCGGCACTTTTGCCACTTAACATTGACCGATTTTGATGAAATTTGGTATGTAGGCTCCATTTGGGGTCTAGTTGTGCCCCGAAGCTTTTGGTTGATGTAGGTCACTTCTAAGGGTTCCAAAATCAATTTTAAAATTTTGAAAACGCCCTAACTCAAAAAATTTCGATATAAAGGTATTGTTTTTCCTTCAATTTAAGATTCTATAGAATTTTTAGAATTTTTTGAGACCACGCGGAGCTCTGTAGGACAAACCGTTCGCTCCCTACGAAAATTTAAGGGTTTATATTGAAATATATAGATATATATAAATCAAAACACGAGTGAGAATCTCAAAAGAGGCCTAATCTCCTTTCAAATTAGAGCTGACCGAAATGCGATCGATGGTTGGTGATTTTGATTTTTTTTTTCTTTTGATTTTTTTTGTTATTTTTTTTTCTTTATATTGGATGGTTGGTGATTTTGTAGACGAGTGATCTATATAGAAAAATAATAAACCATTGTGTAATAATTTGCAGCGTTTTTTATACGGAAGGGAAGAAAATGAAGAGAAACAGGAATAAACTGCTTGAGTATGCGCTATAAGTGCAAGAAGTTCAAGCAGGGAACGTGCATTGACTATTTCGACACATTCCACTCAACATTTTCGAGATAATACGTTAATTGCCAAATTTTTTCGTTTATTCGACAAAATTTACTGTTTTCAACTTTTTTGTTACGGTCGTTTGGTTTTATATACTTCAAAAACTGTTGAAAACGCTGCAAATGGTTTACTAACCCCAATGGTTTATTTTTTCTTGTATAGATCACTGGTTCTCCATCAATAGCACCTACCACCATCTGTATTCTCTCTTGACCTTCCCTCTAAAATTTCAGCTTCCTGCGTTCAATAGGATTGAAAATGGCTTCGGAGCTCGCTCAGCTGGTCAGTGAACTTCCAGGCGTCTTCAGAATTCGAGCTCCGAAGCCATTTTTCAATCCTATTGAACGCAGGAAGCTGAAATTTTAGAGGGAAGGTCAAGGGAGAATACAGATGGTGGTAGGTGCTATTGATGGAAAACCAGTGATCTATGCAGAAACTAATAAACCTTTGAGCAATAATTTGCTACCTACCACACCATACTGTCTTCACCCTTCACTATCAAGTTCATTAGAAAGAACTAATTACGTAGAATTCGAAAAGTCTGCCGTACGCTGCACTTTTCTTAGCAACACTGGACCGATTTGGTTCAAATTTGGTATATAGGCTCCATTTGGGGTCTAGTTGTGCCGCGAAGATTTTGGTTGATGTCAGTCACTTCTAAGGGGTGAAAATTAAGGGTTGAAATTTTCAAGAGTGCCCTAGCTCGAAAACTCGAAATTAAGGTATCGTTTTTTCACCGATTTTAACCCATTTCAAGCCAAGGGTAGATAACTGAATAATGAGGAGAGGAGGATGAACTGTTTTACAGAATGCCAGCCGAAATAAAGTATCATTTGCTCCCCAATCGAGAACAAAAATTCTCGATATTTTCCAGGAATGGCAGTCGGACGAAAAACCAACCTGAAATGGTTGTTCACTTTACTTTCACTTACTCGATATTTCATAAATTTTACTTTTTAATGAGATTTGAGAGGCCTCAGTTTTCCAAATCGATATGATGTATCCAGTTCATTGTTTTGGTAGAAGTCTATTTATGGACCGGAATATGTTTCAATTCATGGCCCAGACAGCTCACTCGTCCAGAATCGAATTTGAGCCAACTCCTGCTCCCGATCATCAAAGAAAACTTTTTCTGAAAAGTTCAGGAACAGCATGATCGAAAAAAAAATTCTCCTGCACAGATTCACCACTATTTAAAAAAAATCATAAATATGAATGCAAAAACAAATATGAATGCAAATGGGTTAAATAGTATTGCATTTTTAAAACATTTTGAGACTACCCGAAGCTCTACAGGACAAACCGTTCGCTCCCTACGAGTTACTTGAGGGTTTTCCTTCGATAAAATAGAATCATGAGTGTGAATCGCAAAAGAGGTCTAATCTCCGTTGAATTTTTAGCTAACGAAAACGCGATCGCTGTTCGTTTCTTCGAGTTGTATTCAGTTTTGCTTCCTTAGCAACCAGTAATCAATCAGAAAGAAGGGTTGCGGAGGGGAAGGTGACAACAAGTCTAGAGTCCAGAGGCGTAGGGGGCCCAGCTGCTAATCACCACCCCCTTCTTAGAAATTCCTTTGTTTTTCGCCGTCAACGCTTTACGACCAATATATTCAATAAATTTCAAATAAAAAAATATTTTCGTACTCAGGTGAGTTAGAGGTTTGGCGCTATAAACGCAGATTTTGAAAAATGTGAAATGATTTTCAAAATTTGAACTTTAAAATTCTGAATAAAATTGAAATTACAATTTTATTTGGAAAATTTTGGCAGAGCGCCATTTGGAAACTAATAATAAGTACATTCCCGTTTTCAAAATGAAAATCGCTTGAACTGGTGAAGAGAGAAACTGGAACTACGACTGCCCCTTTTGCTACAATCGCCGGTGCTGCCATCTGGTGAAAAAAAATCTAATTAAAATCGGGGATGATTGGCCTTAAGCTCTCTATTTTTCGAATCGAGTATGAAGCGTTTAAGAAAACATCAAATTCTTGAAACGTAAAACATCAAATTTTGAGGGGGGGGGGGGGTTAAAATTTGTTTTCTTGCTCGATTTCAATGGTTCATTATTAGAAATAATAAACCAAAATGAACATTTGTGACTGTGTGTTACGAGTACTTTCCCAGAAGTGCTAGTGCTGAGTGCCCAGAGGGCTAATTAGGGCACACCCCTTTAGACCACCTTCTCGTACGTAAAAATCCCGCCTTGCATATTATCTTATTATATTATAATATATCTTTAGTAAACTGTCCATTTCGATTGAATTTCTTCAGACTATGTAAACCATGTAAACCACGTGTAAGCACTGTGCTAGGAAAACGACGAAGAACACAAGTTCGGTCAAAAAATGCATGGTAACTAAGGAAAGTGCCGTGGACGGCGGACGGACAGAAATTTTTTTAATTCGATTTTCGGATTCTACGTACCATGAAATACGTTTCTTCCAACCATCAAACTTTGAGGGGAGGGGGGTGCATTTTTTTCTTGGTCGATTCCAAAGGTTTTTTTTAATGAAATTAATAAACCAAATTTTGTCCCAATTTTAAAAATTGGTCAAAACATTTTCTTTACATTTTTGCACATTAACACTCATGCTGCAAGAATGGAATTTTCAATACCTAGCTATCACATGTCCCAAATTTAATTGACGTTATCCAATGCCTTCAAGTAAGTATTATTGACAATACATTATTATTATAAAATGACCCCATTTCCGAGCTTATTGAGTTGGTATGTGGCAAACGTCGGTCGATCTGCATGATCCTATTTTGTGAGGGAGAAATCGAATAATTTAAAATTTCTCACCAACGGATAGCCGTACTGGTCTGCGATATTCGCAGAAGCCCTTTGAAACCCTCTGCTTGACCTATCGGCGGGTGGGGGGGGGGGGTCAGCCCTTTCAGCAAACAAAAAAAAATGCGTCGAAAAAGGAAATAGCTTGAACATCGCCCCGACCATTAAAAACAGAATTGTTTTCCGGTCCAATGGCAACTGGCACCGATGAGAGATCAATGATACGGGTCATGAATCTCTGCCTGTTCTGAATCTAAAAACCCCTTGTTCTGAATCAAAACACCCCCTCTTTGCTCCCTCGAAACGAGTTTTATCTCTCCGAATTCATCCCACTTAATCCCGAGGGGATTGGCCATTTCACGATCGTTAGTTCAGCCCGATTATTCATAGTTAGGTAGTCGACGTTTTTCATCGTTTAAAAACAGGAAATCAACACCTCAGGGATGCTGTGGTCGCCGATAAACTGTTCGATTCGTTCAACAATCCGTACACACGAAAATATTTCATTCTCCTACGATGTTATCAGAATCGCCTACCAGAATAAATTGAGGTTTGAATGGCAAGGAAGAGGAAAAACAATTAATCGAGGAAGCAAAAGGTCGCGTTTGATTTGTGGTGTTTCCACTACCAGTTATTAACCCTTTATATCCTGAAGTATCTCTTGGAAGTCCGATATTTACCTACAACAGTTTATCCTTAGTTTCAAACCAAAATGATTGATACCGATTGATATCGATTTTGTAAGAAAACTTATTAATAAAAACATATTATCTCAAAGAAAACCCAGAATAATTCTCGAGTTTACAGACTGTAATAGGGCCTTCGAGGTGCCTACTTCCCTCATTTCTCACCTTGTAGGCTATTAGTTAGGTTTCAGAGATGGCGCCACTATCTAAGGCATCACAGATCCTGCTATGAAACGAACCTTCCCTATTGTTCCTTGATTTTGTAATGTGTGCTATCTATGACGAATTAAGTAGTTTATGATAATTACTGGCAGAGTTAAGCTCACGAGGCAATATCTTCTATAAATCCACACAGGTTCTTGCCTATGCGGATGATATTAACTTGATGGCAAGAACTGTTAGGAGTTTGGAAGAAGCTTTCAAATCCTTGTCTCAAGCAGCAGCGGAAATGGGCCTCAGAATTAACATGGATGAGACGAAGTACATGGTGTCTGGCCAGACCCCAAGCTCAAGACTCCCTGATTCCATAACTCTCGGCAGCTCGACATTTCAGAGCGTTGAAATGTTCGCCTACCTTGGTTCCACCGTGCATATGGCAAACGATGATGTGGTCGAGATTAGCAAGAGGCTATTGTCTGCCAACCGGTGCTACTTTGGGCTGCTCCCATTATTCAAGTCCTTGACACTCTCGAGATAATCGAAGCTCACTACATACAAAACGCTCCTCCTTCCAGTTCAAGTTTATGGAGCGGAAACATGGGTGATGACCAAAAAGTCAGAGAATAGAATTAGAGCTTTTGAAAGGAAAATTTTGCGTAGGATCGTCGGTCCTGTCTGTGACCACGGGAGCTGGAGACGTAGAACTAACGAGGAAGTATACCAGCAGTACGGCGATATTGATGTGGTCCATTTTGCGAAGCTGGGGCGCCTCAGGTGGGCTGGGCATGTGGCAAGACTTCCAGACGATGATCCAGCGAAAAAAATCTTTAAAGCGCAGCCGCTAGGGAGCAGAGGAAAAGGAAGACCTAAGCAGAGATGGATCGACAATGTGGAGGAGGTCTTTGCCAGGACTGGTTGCCAGGATTGGAGGAATGCGGCAAAGGATAGGGTGAAGTGGAGAGCCATCTTGAAGGAGGCCAAGGCCCACCCAGAGCTGTAGAGCAAGAAAAGAAAGAAGAAAGATGATACATTACTGACCCCAACTTCCTACCCAAGACTTTTCCAAGTTTCCTTCTTCTACTCCAACAAAATTGGATATATAGACAGATTATGCTGAAGATTAGACAGATATATAGACAGATTTTTTTTTTTAATTACGCCGTGTCGGTGCGGCATCTTCGGCCATCCGACCTCTCGCAGCCCAGTATAATTGCGCGGTTCTGTGGTAGTGGTTTTCAGCTCTGACGTCCTGCAGGGCTTCACAGCTCTCAGGGTGGTCTCCGTCCATTTCACCAGTCCCGCACAGTTCGCAGTCCGGTGACTGCTTCACGCCTATTCGGTGCAGATGCTTCTGGAGGAAATCAAGGCCTGTCAAGGAGCGGAAGCATGTGACTCCAACTTTCCTAGGGATATTAGCTGGTATACGACCGTTTTCATTTGCCAGGGCTTCTCATTTTTTCCCCTGGCGCGCTCGGCTTGTTCTGTGGCCATAGATACCAGTATTTTCTTTTCAGCTTCTCGTCGAGCAGCATACAGCGTCACCGGAATATTTGGTTGGGGCATCTCTGAGCCTTCCTTTGACAACCGGTTGGCCATCCCATTTCCAAACAGAGCACAGTGAGATGGCACCCACTGGATAATCAGCTGGTTCCCTTTATTCAGGATTTCATCCCCCAGCCTCCTGCACTCACGGACAGACAGGCTGTCACTGGCCTGTCCTGGCCCTGTTATTGCATGTATTGCTGCTTGTGAGTCAACCAGGATGACTGTGTCCGGTGCTCGCTCCAGTCGAAGACACTTCTCCGATGCCAACTGTATTGCCATGACTTCACCATCAAAGTTGGTGGCGACAGCCCCAACTGGTGCTTTCACCTAGAATGCGGAGGAAAAAACCCCTGCCCCTGCATTTCTCGTTGCATCTTTTGCGGAGCCATCAGTGTATACTCGCAGCCAGAGGGGGGTGGGGTACCTCTCATTTAGTGTCTCTAGAGCTGTCATTCTCAGCTCAGAAGGGGATGACTGTCCCTTGCTCATCTCCTTGGTTAGGTCCAGCCTGCCCTCTGCCCGACGCAGACCAGGTCATTCTCGATATAGAAGGCTTCCCGAGGGCCCTGGGTGATGCCATGCTTTCTTTCTATGGTCTCCACCATCGAGGAAAAGTTCTGTTGCGTGCATAGTCGCTGAGATACTACTTCATGTCTCCTCCAGTGTGGGCCATCTAGTCTGAGGAGTCTCTCCTTCATAGCGATTTTTTTTTTCTAGAAGTGAATGAGACCACCCAGAGGACAAACCGTTCGCTCTCTTGAAAACTTAAGGGTTGAACTTATGATAAATCAGAAACGCGAGTGCGAATCGCAAGAAGCCTAATCTACGCTGAAATTTTAACTGACCAAAATTCGATTGTTGTCCGTTTATTTGAGTTGTACTCAGTTTTGCGTCTTCAGCAACCAGTAATCACATTTCCTAATGACGGCACCCATAAATCTTTATTTCTTCAAATTAAACTTGATTGTGAAGCGGAAATATTGGTACTTGTGCCTGTCGGCTCGTGATACACTCTTTATCAACATACCAGCCAGTGGAAGACGAGGTGCCAGCCTAGCGATCGCATCAGAACCCCTTGTAATCATGTTCCTAATCATCGGATATGTATTGCAAAACTCATCAAGACTGAGATGATTCATTAACTTTCATTACATTTCATGTATTTTATACAAATAAGCATACGAATTAATCACGGAGACTAAGGACGCAGAGACTACTATGAAAAATAGATTTCGAAATGGAGGAGAGGGCGAGTCGCTTGTCTTAGTGGGAACCTCATCCGGTGATTCAGTAAACTTGGTAGGTGTGGTAGGTTCAGAATTGTTCGTTGGCCTCGGCTGGTCGCTTGTAGGTTTAGGTCCTGGTCCTGGCATGTCCGTTGAGGTAGAGGGATCGGGATTTATAGCGTCGCGCATCCAATCAATGGCGATGTCCAATCTTGCGTAGACATGCGGAACTCCTTGGCCGCAATACAAACTATGACGTCCAGACAGCAAGCCTATAAATACATTTTCTCCACCCTGGCTACAAATCAGAGGGCCTCCACAGTCCAGTTTCTCGCAGTCCTCAAAAGGGGTCTTTCTTTTCGCACAGACTTGCAAATTTGAATCGAAGTGCAAATTTTTCGATTTTAAATCATTATTGAAGGTGTTCATGCACCAATCTCCCGTCATCATCGTCATGTCTTCCTTCACCAGAGCGCCTAGTTCCCAAAACGCATCTCCTCTCTGAACCAACTCAAACTCCAATGAAAAGCAAGTAAGTTTGTCAGGTTTCTTAATAGCTTTAGTTATTGCAGCCTTCTGGCTCAAAAAATCGACCACCTCTATGTAACCAGGTTTCAATGTGAAAGGTTCATTTAATTCTATCAGACCGTAATTATAAACAACAATCGAGGCATTCCCTTCGCATTTCGGGTGCACCTTGATCATCTTTGCTGTACCCATTTGCCTTCCTGGACGCGTCGAATCGTTACCTGCCTCCACCGTGATGTATTCTGGTTTCTGCAGTACATGCGGATACTTGAAGTCAGGACTTGTTGGGTCTATCAAAAGACAATGGCAGGCTGTGAAGAGTAACGAACTTGTCATCAAAGTCGCGCCACACTTGGCCTGATCGTCCGATATCAATGTTGTGAAGAACGGATAGTCCCCAGGTGACACTACTGTCCCATTACCTGTTTGTTGGACGGCTGGACGGCATAAGTAGAGAAAGATCAACAAGAGAATGCCACATTCTGAAAGAACAGAATCCACTGTTGAATCACCAAATTTCATTGCATTATCTTTGAGGTGTATCTGCAGTCTCGGAAGTCGTGGTTGTGCTAGTTTTTACCTTCTAGATCTTTCTAAGAGCCTCTAATCCTGAAAGGTACATTACACTGCTGGATTTAGGTATATGCTCAAACCGTTGTGGCGTGAAAACTGCAAAATGATATTTTCTGTGAGATATACCTACATTTTTACTGGGCAATTTATACCAAATATATACTGAATTTTGGTTTGATACGATATGAGATACTTACTCAATACGCCTACCTACCAGAATTGTCGTGTAACTAAACGCCCTTCGTAATCACGGTAATTTTTATCATGATCTTGCACATCAATTCAAGTGAATAGAAATTAAATATAATTTGAAGGTAATTTCCAGAAGCTAAAATCCAAATAAATATCATTTCCAGACAAACTTAATTTTTAAAGAAGAAATACGAAAAAGCAAAAAACTCTTGAATTCCAGAGTCAGAGTTCTTGTAGAATAAAAGGCTCATTTCTCCAGAAACTCAAAGAACCAGTGTGGGAGGCTAGCCTAGCTCGAAGAGTGGAATTTATTCGAGTTATAACATTTCCAAGTCAAATTCAACCTTTTCCATAACAAATTCAACCTTTTCCAAGTCAAATTCAACATTTTCCAAGTCAAATTCAACCTATTTATAAGTCAAATCCAACTTTTCCAAAACAAATACAACCTTTACCGAATCAAATTCAACCTTTTCCAAATCAAATTCAACCTTTTCCAAGTCAAATTCAACCTTTTCACCGTTATTAGGGAAATGACGAAAAATGCGCACTAGCCCTAAATGTAGTACCAGATGCTTGTCTTTGATTGGAGAGTGGGCTGAAAACAATACTCCACACGCAGTAGGTGCAAATGCACTCGTGCAGTTCAGTGCCAACTGCAGCTCTCTCGTCAACCTCATGGCTTCGATACCCCCCTTATAGCGTTCGTGAACAGACTTGCTTCTGCTCAAAACATACATTTCATTTCGACGGGTCGCAAAGGTCAGCTTTCTAACACTTCACATTTCTTGAGCCATGATCCATCCCACCCCATGGTCCATGTGATCACCCGCTTGGGATTTCCATATTAATGGAAGCACAAATGAAGGACTTTAGGAACAATTGGCGAAAGTGTCTTTCAGAAATTTGAATCTATAGATTACATTTAAAAAACTACTTCTAGGAAAAAGTTGAATTTGACTTGGAAAAGGTTGAATTTGTTTTGGAAAAGGTTGAATTTATAAGTACCTACTTACCTACTTTAATGTAAACAAAAAAAATCAAAAAGCTTCTCATCTCAAAATTTTCAAAAATAATTAAAAGTTACAAAATCTCCAAAAAAAGTACCTAATAAAAAAACTAAGATAATAATAATGAAATTAAAAAATCACAGAAACTGCTCGACATTACCTCCTTCGGCCTGCAGACAAGTAACAAGTAACTTCTAAATTTTTTAAAGGTTTTTAGATAAGAAGCTTTTTGATTTTTTTTTTTACATTAAAGTAGGTAAGTAAATACCTACTTTCCAACATTTTTTTTTAAATTTAGAAGTGAGGAATTTATTTTTAATCCCTCCATAGCCAGTCCCCAGCCCGTGTTGCGGAAGGGGGAGGGAAAATAAAGTCCAAAAACATAATTTTTCCTTCTAAGTTTGGAAATATAACGATAAAATCCTACCACGTGATTCAGCGTCAAAAATGAAAAAACATGTGCCACAGTTGGGGTTTAAAAAAAATGCACTTTTGCGCACCCTGGTCACTTTGAGCGCGAAAAGCACCAGTTATGTGCAATGACAAAAATCGGTTCGGGTATGATTTTCTCATGAAATTTGACGTAAAATCTGAATCTGCAAAACAATGGGGGTTCCTATTTGAAAAAAACGAAGTTAGTGTCAATTGCGCGCATTGTTTTTTGCGCAAAAGTATTTTTTCTGAACTCTTTACAAAAAAAATTTTTTTTCATATTTAATATGAAAAATGGCGTTGGGCCCGTTTTTTACGTAATTAATTACGGAAATGCCGGAGGGTGGACCATAACTTCTGGGACACCCTGTATACAATGTATACAGGGTGTCCCAGAAGTGGAGAAGTGGAGAAGTGGTGTCCACTGGAGGGTGGACCATAACTTCTGGGACACCCTGTATACAATGTATACAATGTATACAGGGTGTCCCAGAAGTTATGGTCCACCCTTCTATGTCATATAAGCACATAAATGTCTACTCAGAGAGCTTTTAGTACGATGGTGATTCATAGGGGACCGCCCGGAGATTAGCCCGAACGATCTCTGAACGAATTTCATAGATATATGGGTAGGTAGGTTAATTTAGTTATTATTAGCTTCTTATTACCGCAAAGAGAATCGTTGGTTGACGAGTACAAGAATTAAGCATCCGATGCGATCAAATTAATGCTACAACCTGTCGCCGGAGTTGTCGCAGGTAGTCAGTTATCAGCCGGTAAACACGCAACATCCACTCTCCTTCAGTTCGCAAAACCAGTCGGCGTATACACGTGGATCCACTCCGAACCTCGAAGAATCTCAATTTTTAGGACGTCCCACAGTAAGACTTGGGCGTCCTTATGCGATCGATCTGGGGTGAAGGAAGACAACACTCAACAGAAAAAAAAAATAACCACACAGTAATCCGTTTTAGACCATTCTGAATCCAAATCCGCGAAAAAAACCATAGGTGTATGTCTGTGTGTGTGTGTGTGTGTATGTGTGTGTGTATGTGTGTGTGTATGTGTGTGTGTAACAAAATCTTGTGTACTCTGCACAGGCCTTAGTTCTCAACCGATTTTCCTGGTTCTTTTTTTGTTCGTCGCGGAAAACTACCTAGTTGTGCACTACGTCGCCGGAATTTCGAATTTTGCCTTTTAAGGAGGGGAAAGGGGGGGTTAATGCTCGAAAAACGTGCGTTTTTGGGCATAATCTTGTGTACTCTGCCCAGGCCTTAGTTCTCAAACGATTTTCGTGGTTCTTTTTTCGTTTGACGCGTAATACTATCTAGTTGTGCACTACGGCGCCGGAATTTTGGATTTTGCTTTTTAAGAGGGGGAAAGGGGGGGTTAATGCTTAAAAAACGTGCGTTTGCGTGCATAATCTTGTAAATTTTGCCCAGGCCTCAATTTCCAACCGATTTGCGTGTTTCTTTTTTTGTTTGACTCAAATAACTTCCGAGTTGTACATGATTTTACCAGAGTACCAAAATTCGCAAGGGGAGGGGGTGAGTGGGGGGATAATATTCACAAAATATCCGATTTTTCAATATTTTGGTTCCTTTACTACTTACTGATTGTACCCAAGCTTTGAAATTGAGGAAAAATTCTCATTATACCTCCGAATTTTCATGAATTATTCTCTGTACCACCATGGAACTAATAGTGGTGCCACCATGGTGCCATGATGCCATAAACCGCTTATTTCGTGGTTTTTTTTTTTTGTGTTTCACCTTGAATACGGATGTGAACTTCGACGGACTGCCTACCAAAACTAACAGATGAAAGTTCAATGTTACGACGTATTTCCGCTTTGGTGCCAGACTGGCACCATTGTTGGCGTTGGGGAGGTGGGGGGGGGGAACTCGAATTCGCATGTTGGGTATCGTAGATCATGGATTTTAAAATGCTCTTCAGATTCGAGGCTCCCATGCCGCTAGAAATGTTAAGGTGGATAATGGTGGGGGGGGGTCAGTATTTCTTGCCTAAAGTAATGAATAAATTACATCGAGTGAAACAGTTTTATCGCTTACCAACTGGTTTAACTGATCTAATGCTTATCCAATGGGACGTCCCCTGGAATGCATGCATTACTAAACAATATGTTTATCTAGAAATTTGGGAGAAATACCTTTAACGAAGTCTTCGTTTTCCTTCGGAAGGTTCGTTTTCATCGTCATCCTCATCAATCGCCTTCATTTTCATCGAGAATCCTCATCAACCTCCTCCATCTTTATCGAGAACTCTCACCTTCCCTGACGTCATCCATTCATTTTCAATTCATAAACATTCAAGTGGATACTTTCATTTTGAATAATTTCATAGATCATCTGCAATAGAGCTTTTATTTTAATAGTTTATTTTCGACCGCATTTTCTTTATTTCTTTATTTCTATTTCTCACCTCAATCAACGTCTCAATACATAGGTTATTCTAACATTAATTCCTTTCTCCAGCCCTATGGGTTCATATTTGATATTAGGTCATGTTACTTGAGAGCAAATGCAGCAGTTTTCCCGAACACAGACAGACACTGAAATCCTTAGACCTGATGCATCAACAGTTTATACTTGAGAAAATATTTCATCGCTACAATCGATGATATTGCACATAAATGTATACATACCTACATCATACACCGCATACTCATCTGGCAGCTTGGTTTCAGGGTCAGAAATCCGACCCCGGACATTGGGTGTGAAAACATCGATTGGATTATCTTGTCCCCTAGTTGATGGAGTTTGTGCCTCTTCGGGATCAAATGTAGTCTCTCATTTTCCATTAGATTCCACTGACATTGGACCACATACATCAGAATGTATGTAGTCAAGTATATCATAAGTAACGAAATACTTGATTGCTAACTTTTGGAAATGGCTTTCTTACCTTTTTTCCTTTGATGCGTCACACATCTTATTGCTCTGAAGTTTACCATCATCAAAACCGTTTACCAAATCATTTGACGACATTATTTTAAAGATTCAAAATTAACATGTCCAAAACGTCTATGCCAATCAATTTTCTTAGTAGTTGTTACATTAGCAGTTTGCTTCAGTATTTGTTAATGTTGTAAAGTGTACAGATTTCCTTTATTACGATTCGCTAATAATACTGGGTCTGTTCGGAGAGGCACTCCTGAACGGTTCGGAGGGGTTTGTAGGATTCACCCATTCGCCCCTTTTCAGTTCCGGTTTGGTTCCGAACTGTTCCGGACTGCCTCTCCGAACAGACCCACTAATATCCTCTTTGTCAAAAACCTTACAACGACAATTTTCAAGAGAAATCTTGTATCCTTTCATTTCTATTCGTGCCCATAGACAACAGTCTAAATCGAAATTCTGGGACGTGAAGAACATCTTGAAAGTTGATTTTATACTTCCCATGTTCTGATTCAGATATGACAGTAATTGTGCATATACCCACTATTTTGCATGTAACATTCGACGCCACTGTTACTGTACTATTATCATCTATTACTTTGTAATTTTTAAGTTTTGATTTAGTTTGATGTGGGGTATACGGGCTTCTACGTTTTCAGTTGATAAACCCGTTACAACCATGGACTTTTGTTCTGCTATGTCTTGATTAATTTGTTTCCTATCTTTGTACTTGCAATATTTCGCAATGTGTCCAATCCGGTTACAATTATAGTATTTGAATTTTCTTCTCACGTCATAGTTTTGATTCTGATTCTTGACTTCTCTCCTTACTTCATAGTTTTGAGTCCAATTCTTACGGGCAACTAGAGCTGAATTGTCTTCTTCATCATCTTCCTTCTGAATTCCCCACAAAAGAGAGATTCCACATTTTCTGAGGGGTAGTCTTAGTCTTTGAAGGTACATATCATGCTAATAGTGGTGTCATACTCTTCAGGTAATTCATTGATTAATACATTACATATTTGTTCTTCTGCAATTTTAGCACTTCCAGATTTTACTTTCGGAAGCATAGTTGAGAACCCTGCTAATAATATACGCCTCCATCTCTTCCCCTGCTATCATACTTGCAGTACAAAGGTCTTTGGATGCTTGGAGCCTGTTCCAACGAGTCATGGGCTGGAATCTGATAGCTTCTTTCTTCCACAACTCTCGTGGACATTTGATATCAATCATGTCGCTATGGATGTCCTCATTTATCGCTCTAGCAATGATCCAATACGCTCTCTTCTAGTTGTCATTGGGCGCTCTTTTTCATCATCGATAACGTCCAGTTGACCTCGATCGTCTAGTTCTAGTTCGATATTGAACTTCCAAGTCTTAAAATTCTTTTTGTTCAACTTGACCAGTTAACAAGTAATAACATGTATTTGATCTTCTCTTGTCTCTTTCGCAGTTTCATTATGTTCATTCTGTAACGTACCTTCCATAACCCTTCTTATGGAGACAAGCAGAAGACACAATTCGCTAACTCAAAATTATATTGTTTTCACATCAGATAGAACATCTAAAGTGATTTCTCAATAAAGTAAACAACATGTGGTTGGATGGAGGTTAAATACCTAGTAAATCCTTTGAAGTAGCCCTCCAACAGTTGAGAAGAGGACCTAAGAGATACCGTTACTGAACCAAGTAGACGCCAGAGAGCTTTGGATTTCAGTATCTACGTGGAAAGACAGGGAAGAGGGTGCGCAGATGATACTTCATCGTCGTAGAGCACCAATTCATTCAGATCGGCAATTCACTCAAGGAAGATGAATTGTGGAAATACGATTATATCTGAGTGCGAGCTGTCCAGGATCAGACTATCTTCCAAACAAAAGAAACTAATTCCAGTCTTCCAAGTAGACAAAACTTTCTTTCTGTTGCAGGAAACAGCTGAAATTCAGATTAGACATCAATGAGCCAAGTAGTAGCCAGATCAAAAGCTTGTATCGATGTACGTTTTGCTAAACTCATCAACAAAGTATTTTTCCTTTTTTCACGTATTTTTAATCATCACAAGGAAGGACGCTGTGAAAACGATGGAAAGGAGTTTTCGAGACAGAGGGAATCTAAATTCGTTTGTCGTAGAAGACGTTGAGGACGTGGTTGTAGGTTCAGGTTCGCTCGTTGTCGTAACTGGTTTGGGATTTACCTCTTCGCGCATCCAATGAATGGCGATATCCAATCTAGCAAAGACTTGAGGAACTCCTTTGCCGCAATACGGATGATGACGTCCAGACAACAAACCTATGAATAGATTTTCTCCATTCTGACGACACATCAATGGGCCTCCACAGTCCAATTTATCGCAGTCCTCAAAAGGGGTCTTTCTTCTCGCACAGACTTGCAAATTTGAATTGAAGTGTAAATTCTTCGATTTTAAATCATCATTGAAGGTGTTCACGCACCAATCTCCTGTCATCATCGTCACGTCTTCCTTCAACAGAGCGCCTAGTTCCCAAAACGCATCTCCTCTCTGAACCAACTCAAACTCCAATGAAAAGCAAGTAAGTTTGTCAGATTTCATAATAGCTTTAGTTATTGCAGCCTTCTGGCTCAAAAAATCGACCACCTCTATGTAACCAGGTTTCAAGGTGAAAGGTTCATTTAATTCTATCAGACCGTAATTATAAACAACAATCGAGGCATTCCCTTCGCATTTCGGGTGCACCTTGATCATCTTTGCTGTACCTTTTTGCCTTCCTGGACGCGTCGAATCGTTACCTGCCTCCACCGTGATGTATTCTGGTTTCTGCAGTACATGGGGATACTTGAAGTCGGAACTTGTTGGGTCTATCAAAAGGCAATGGCAGGCTGTGAAGAGTAACGAACTTGTCATCAAAGTCGCACCGCACTTGGCCTGATCGTCCCATATCAATGTTGTGAAGAACGGATAGTCCCCAGGTGACACTACTGTCCCATTACCTGTTTGTTGGAATAAGAAGACGTAGATCAACGCTGAGATAGCATATCCGAAATGCACGAAATCCACTGTTGGATCACCAAATTTCATTGCTTTTTTTCGAGGTGTATCTGCAGTCTCTAAAATCTTCGCAATCACTGCTGTTACTTGTTACCTCCTAGATCTTTGTAAGTGAAATGGTAGTCTTCAATGGAATCTTGGATCGTTGACATATTTCTGGTATCTAATGCTCAATCAACATCACAATTACAATAAATTGTTATTATATTACCAACTGCAAAGTCTACTGTAATGAACTTGGATTTCTTTGAAAAGATGGTATCTTCTCTTAGTTCTGGTTTGTTGTAAAATTATATCTCCAATGTACCAATCCATTTGGTTTCTACGCTACTAACTGACGCATGCATCAGAGGAAAACATGTAAGAAGGCCATTTGAAACTCGGCGCTCCGCGCCTTGCCTGGACCCCTATTGTTACATCTATTTACATACTTCGGACGAAATTATTGAAACACAGAATGTGTTTTAGCTCACGCGTTTCACATAATTTCGCTACTTTCCTCCCACTAAATCAGAATTACCGCGTCATAACAAAATATCTCATAGGTAACACCAGGTTACACGATCCTTAGTTCCGTACCATCGGTATCCACGTTGTCGTCCCAGATTTCGTTATGAAATTTCGTTAGCAACAAATAGGGAAATTTATTAAGTGCTTACGTAGTGATAACGGCGGAGAGTATGTAAATAGGGAATTTGATTCATTTCTACGGGAACATGGGATTGTGAGACAACTATTTAATCCTTACAGTCCTCAACAAAATGGCTTCGCCGAACGTTTAAATAAAACGTTGATGGATTTAACAAGTACCTTGCTAATTGATTCACGTTTGCCCAAGTCATTTTGGGCTGAAGCTGTGAACACTGCCCATTACATTAGGAATAGATGTCCTAAGACATCTTATCTAAGATTCTACATATCTGCGAGGGGGAGAAATGGTCGCGGTCTACGTTGACGATTTGATTGTTGTAACCAAAGATGACAAATCATATCAACATTTAAACAAGATTTACTGAAGTCTTTCGAAAAGCGTGATCTCGGTCCAATAAACAGTTTATTCTGTTTATGATCTGATGTGAAAAACAATATAATTTTTTGTAAGCGACTTGTGCCTTCTGCTTGTCTCCATCACATTTTTCTAATAATTTTTGCCTTAAAATTAGTTTGTATTTATTTCAATTCGCTGTGGTGTTATTCAACCTTCTGTGTTCCCAAGAGCGCTATTAATCTAGTTACCCAACTTTCATTATGTCCTGTAGGCGAATAAAGCCTTTGAATCGGCAAAACATCTCTTCTATTCTCAATTATACTACAATTGCTTCTCACTCCTGGACAAGTTCTGCTGAGAAAATTCGATCGGAGCTCCAAATTTGAACCACTTTTGGAGGAAGTCACACTGATAGATGGGACTCATGACTACGCCCACATCAGATACCCCAATGGGCGTGAGTCTACAGTCTCCACAAGACATTTGGCACCACTGGGTGTGCCAGCTGAAGACATCCAAGTAGAGGTCCTAGCTCCATCCAACCCTGAGATTCTGGAGGAATACATCGAACCTCCGATCCAACCTATTCCCGATTTCAACCCCCAACCCCCTCCTCCCTTTTCTAACCCTTCAGGCCTGTCCCCTGCTTCACAGAACGAGGATCGCGTTCGAAAAAGCACTAGGACTCGTCGACTGCCAGCCTACCTCATGGACTACGTCCAATCCTGAGGGTGGGGTGAATGTGGTGTGATTCAACCTCATCAGGTGGTAATTTTCTATGTTCCCAAGAACGCTATTAATCTATTTACCCAATTTTCATTATTGTCTTGTAGGCGATTAAAGCCTTTAAATCGGCAAAACATTCTATTCTCAAGTAAACTACGAGTAAATTTGCGTTCCAGAAATCAATGACCGTCAAATTAATTATTATATCAGGAGTCGCATTGTAACTCCCACACATTACCTTGATTAACTAGAGTCCGTTTAGTAGCGTAGTAACCAAGTGGATTGGTACATTGGAGATATAATATATTTACAACAAACCAGAACTGAGAGAAGATACAATCTTTTCAAAGAAATCCAGGTACCTTTCAGTAAGACTTTGCAGTTGGTAATATAATAACAATTTATTGTGATTGTGATGTTGGTGGAGCATTTGATACCAGAAATATGTCGACCATCCAAGATTCCATTGAGTACGACCATTTCAGTTACAAAGATCTAGGAGGTAACAAGTAACAGTTGCGAAGCTTTTGGAGACTGCAGATACAACTCGAAGAAAAAGCAATGAAATTTGGCGATCCAACAGTGGATTTCGGGCATTTCGGATATGCCATCCCAGCGTTGATCTGCGCCTTCTTATTCCAACAAACAGTTAATGGGACAGTAGTGCCACCTGGTGACTATCCGTTCTTCACAACATTGCTATGGGATGGTGAAGCCATGTGTGGCGCGACTTTGATGACAAGTTCGTTCCTCTTCACAGCCTGCCATTGTCTTTTGATAGACCCAATAAGCCCTGACTTCAAGTATCCGCATGTACTGCAAAAACCAGAATACATCACGGTGGAGGCAGGTAACGATTCGACACGTCCAGGAAGGCAAAAAGGTACAGCAAAGATGACCAAGGTGCACCCGAAATGCGAAGGGAATGCTTCGGCTGTTGTTTATAATTACGGACTGATAGAATTGAAGGAACCTTTCACCTTGAAACCTGGTTACATAGAGGTAGTCGATTTTTTGAGCCAGAAGGCTGCAATCAGTCAAGCTATTAAGAAACCTGACAAACTTACTTGCTATTCATTGGAGTTTGAGTTGATTCGGAGAGGAGATACGTTTTGGGAACTAGGCGCTTTGTTGAGGGAAGACATGATGATGAAGACGGGGGATTGGTGCATGAAGACCATCAATAATGATTTAAAATCGATGAAGTTACACTTCGATTCAAATTTGCAAGTCTGTGCTGAAAGGAAGATCCCTTTTGACGAATGCGATAAATTGGACTGTGGAGGCCCATTGATGTGTAGTCAAAATGGAGAAAAGCTATTCATAGGTTTGTTGTCTGGACTTCATCATCCGTACTGCGGCAAAGGAGTTCCTCAAGTCTTTGCTAGATTGGATATCGCCATTCATTGGATGCTCGAAGAGGTAAATCCCAAACCAGTCACGACAACGAGCAAACCTGAACCTACAACCACGTCCACAACGTCTTCTACGACAAGCGAATTTAGATTCCCTCTGTCTCGAGAACTCCTTTTAATCGTTTTCACTCCGTCCTTCCTTGTGATTATTATAAATACGTGAAAAAAGGGGAAATACTTTATTGATGAGTTTAGCAAAACGTACATCGATACAAGCTTTTGATCTGGCTACTACTTAGCTCATTGATATCTAATCTGAATTTCATGGTTTTGATGTGGCAGCTGTTTCCTACTACAGAAACAAAGTTTTGTCTACTTGGAAATCTGGAATCAGTTTTCCAGAAGAAGCAGTCCATACCCTGAGTAGTGCGGCTGCTGGTGCAATATCTTGAAACTTCCAGCTCTGAAGAAATTATGTTGAGTGCAAGTGTTATTTCTATCACATAGTAATTATCACTTTATCGGGAGACAGCTCCGAAAGAGAAGTTGTTCTTTTGTGGACATTGGTATTTCACACTATTAACTACCTAATCCTCAAAGTATAAACGTAATTGTAATCTTTCCTGCCCATCCAACTATGCAGAGGTTTGCTCAACATCTAGTCTTGTTCGTATTGAAGTCAAAACATAAATTCATCGGCCACCTCTTCTATTCTTTTTGGTTGTCAACAGTACCATCACTTGACAGTGAACTCATGATGAATAAAATCATTGTAATTTCTGTGTCTCTTAAACGTGAAATTACTATTCTGCTTTACTAGTTCGCATGGCAATCCAGACTTCATAAATTACAATCAAATTTACCAACCATGAGCCATGAAGATTCTTCTTCTTGCAATCAAATCTCCCAACATTTTGACACGTTCACATGTCAACGACGCCACATTTTATCTTGGTTACCAAAAAATATAATTGGTTAGTTATCATCATTCTACAATTATTATGGTCATAATGAAATTAAGATTTTTGGTACATAAGTAAATTGAAAAAAAAAAATAATGAGAACGGGCACAAAAGCACGTCGTGAAAAAAATTTGCCTTTGAAAAAGTAGACAGTACCGGATGGACCCGTGGAATTCTGAATATTCTCCCAACTGGTTGACGGAGAACAATGGTGAGTCACTCGAAGCAATTCCAATCCATTGTGATACTGCAGAGATCTCTAATTATTGTGAGAGCGGTAGTTGAAATAATTTTAGAGCCGATAATTTGCGCGCAGAAAGTTTTTGAGAGAATCATCAAAATAGTAGCACGAATAAGTACTTGGAACGCACACTGCCTTTCTTTTTTTTAAAACGAACATTTTGAACATTACTGACCACAAAAAATCGTCAGCAATACGAAAAGTTTTGAGAGGAAGTATGTTGAGTATGTCGACACCACTGATTTGTTCCATAATGGCACAGAGAATAGTTCACGATAATCCAGAGCTAAATAGATTATGTCGATACCTTAAAGCACAAAGGAGCTATGTCCAAAAACGGAGTTTTGAGAAAAACGCAAAAGAAATGATCACCAATGCACAATTCCTAAAATAATGGCTTATTACACTAAACTCTTTAATTTCCTCATTAAATTTTCAAGCTATTATCGTCAAGAAAACTCAATAATAGTTTTGTTGAAATTGAGTTTTTCTGATAGTAAAAGAAATAAAAAATTTGGAAGGCTTATGGACATAGCGCCTTTGTGCTTTAAGGTATCGATGTTCTCTCTACCATTTCAAAGCTTGTGCACCATAAGTAAGCCTTACTAGTAATCTAAATATTGAAAATAGTGTATTTTGCGAATATTGTCCCCCACTTGCCTCTTTCCTATGCGAATTTAGATACTTTGGTGAAGTAATGTGCAACTGGGAAGTAGTCAGAGTCGAACAAAAAGAGAAACTCTCAAATCAGTGGAAAATTGAGGAGTAGGTAGCGCTCTCAATATATTATCAGGATGAGCCATAATTTTCACTAAATAACCCCTCTTTCCTCCTCCTTGAACACAAATTTGAAAATTTCCGCGACTAAGAAGCAGAAGTTTATCAATTTCCGAAAGCAATAATTGTACATGAATGCAAAGAAAAAGATTATGTCAGACATTACGTACATTACATCAGTCATACTTAGAATGGGGGTTCCTTGAATATACTCGAAGGACAATTCAGGCCTACGAGCATAGCTTGTGCTAGCCTATACTCTCTCTCCCACATAGATACCCAATGAATCCTTCCATTGTAACTTCCTTAACACTACAAGCATTAGTTGGTAGTTATTAAATTTAAACCATACATATAGTGTAATAATAATTAATCCCGAGAAGACATAACACTACACTATATTAAAGTGTAATAATAATTAATCCCGAGAAGACATTTTTTGAATAGGTAACTACTCAGTTAGTTTAAAACTGCATATGTAGGACATCTTATACTATTACTGGCGTAAATTAATTATTAATAGTGCACAACTAGATGAATTTCTGCATCATGCATCAAAAGAATCACGCAAATTGGTTGAAAACCAAGGTCTAGGTAGAGTACACAAGATTTTGTCACACAGACATAAACTCATGGTTTTTTGCGGATTTGGATTCAGACTCAAATAAAATGTATGTGGTTAATTTTTTCTGTTGAGAGTTGTCCTCCTTCACACCAGATTAATCGCATAAGGACGCCCAAATCTTACTGTGGGAGGTCCTAAAAAACAGATGAATAACGAATGAAATCGTCGAGTTCTGAATATATATTATACTCCTCGAGTTGGGTCCTGCGTGGCCGTGGGCGCTGGGGCTCGCGTTCTTTGGAGATGGGGTTCGAACCAACTTCTGCGGGGTCGTAGGTTCGAATCTCGCCGCCAGGGTTCGTGCGTCCGGCCTCCCATAGGAAGCCATGAGCGAAATCATCAGAACAAATTCTGATCTTCCCTTTGGAAGACAGCTGATGACGTCCGCGACGCCAGGAATGGCAGTCGGACGAAAACCCAATTTGAAATTTACTTTACTTACTTTCACTTTTACTCCTAGAGTTAGACAATGGTAAGTGACTTTACAATTTAATCCACTTCGGAGGGGAATATGTAATATTTTGAAAACGTTTTGTTGGGTTCGATAACCGTTTCCTAATGAACCAAGTCAAGTGGAGACTCAAAGTCGAATGTGAATAGTTCTGTACAGGGTGGAGCGCGAAAGTAAGATGGATTGGGATGGACAGAATGGGAAATTTCATTCCATTCCATTTCATCCAATCCACGAGAGAAAAACACCTGAATCATGGTCAAATAGCGCGCTGAGTGGACGGAAACGGATGCCATTCATCTCGAAATTACGCACCATACTGTAGCCCTAACAGAATGGAGAGACCTCTGGTGGAGCTCCCTGACGGTGGTCTCACTTCGACAAGGCATATTCTGCTTATTGACGCAACCACTAAGACGGAGCCTCATCAGAGAAGAAAATGTCCATTCATGCAGCATGAGTCTGAGCAAATAATCAAAGAAACGGTTTTTTTGTACCATCAAGATTTCACTGCGACCTTGAAGATTGCAGCTGCAGCTCATGGCGACTTCGACGGAACTGAGCGATCCAAGGAAATACTCGGGAAACGCCATTCTAATACTAATCTATGCATGGATATTCCAGTTTACTGTCATCTCCGGAAAAGTCTCACCTGATGATTACCCGTTTTTCACAATACTGCTGAAGGACGATGACGGAAAGTGCTGCGCCACTTTAATTACGACTACGTTCCTCTTCACCGCCTGTCGCTGTCTTTTGACAAACCCAGAGGGCTCAGACTTCAAGTATCCACATCAGTTGCAACATCCAGAACGCATCTATACACAGGTAGGTAACGTTTCAGAAAACGGACAATCACGTATCGCCAAGAAGATCCAGGTACATCCGAAGTGTGAAGGGAACGCCTCAGCTGTGGTGTACAATTACGGATTGATCGAAGTCAAAGACCCCTTCAATTTGAAACCAGGTTCCGTAGAAGTGGTTGCATTTTTCGGGCAGCAGGATTCTATAAGGAAAGTTATTAAGGAACCCGACAACCTGCATTGTTATTCTTTGGATTTTGAGTTGATTCTGATACAAGAATGGTTTTTTGATTTAGGCCCTTTGATGAAGGAGGATGTAACGCTGAAGAATGGAGATTGGTGTGCAAACACCTTCAGCGAAGAGTTAAAATCTATGGAGTTAGCGTTCTATCCAGATTTACAAGTCTGCGTTACAAAAACGAACTCTTCAAGCGGATGTGAAAGAGCAGATCGTGGTGGCCTTCTGATATGTAGTACTGGTGAAGATGAACTACCAATAGGTCTGTCTTCGGGGAAAGATCGTCCATATTGCGGCAAAGGAGTTCCCCATGTCTACTCCAGGTTGGATGTCGGCATTGATTGGGTGCACGAGATACTTGAACCCGACGGAAATTTGATACTTGACGGTAATTTGACGGTAACCGTCGAACCGACGAGATCGAATGCAGATCACTATGCAGATCACAATAAGACTACAATACCTACCGATCCGATAAACATTGAAGACAAGACAATCGATAGATCCTTACATAATTCATGCATCTCAGTATCCTACGATTTCCTTTTTATGATTATCACGACGTCGATGGCGGTTGTGGTCAGTCCATGCTTGACCTCCTATTCAAATACCTGAACAGATAAACTGACTTCTCCAAAGAGGTCACCTACTTCACAAGTTCTGACTACTGGTGGATGAACGAGGGAAGAGGCGAGGAGAGCAAAACATTAAAAGACTCGGAAAATAAGCGTTTCAGAGAAGCATTTCCTGCACTTCCATTGGACTCCTTGAAGCAACGATATTCGAGCATGATTCCCTCTCTACAAACTCGGATCTGTATGATGAACCAAATAAACGGTGAAGTGATCAGTGCAGTTGATTTTCTTAGCATCCAATTCTTGGCGTCAAATTATTAAAACAAAACATTAGAATTTCAAGTATGGAAAATTTGAAATTTCTGCGATGAAATCCTATTTGGAACATTACAAAACGATTCTTCAAGTTAAATAGTTGTTGTATAAATTTGAACCCAGGATTTGTAAACAACTTTTGGGAGAAAGTTTTGGGAAGAAAGTGGTGGAAGGGCATGGGCGCTGCCTAGCGAAGATAAGATGAACCCTCCGGAGCTCAAAATCCTTATCAGTTGGCTTATGTGAGGTTGGTATCGTGTGTTGTGTTTCTATTTCTTTAGTAGGTAATAGAATTCTTTAAAAATTAATGTTGTTTACCTACGAGTACATAGATCTTAATTTCAGAGTGAATGCCTTTCTCACTGATGCCTCAAACAGATTTGATTGCCTTTTTCATTGAGGGAAATTTTCTGGTTTCCTATAGATTAGGCAGGGATGTACAGTCATTAGCAACGGTCGATAACGGAGGTGCATCCATCTTGCCAGAAAATAATAGAAGGTTCATCTAACCGTCGCTAGATAGCGCTCGGGCCACTTCACCACTTTCTTTCCCTAGATGCTCCTACTTTTGGGGGTCAAAATTTCAAGAAGAGATGTGTCGACACATTTTTAGTGGATATTACCGTCGTAATCAACCAATGATTTCTGATTGGAGTAGGTACAACAAAAAGAAATCACAACACCAACAAACCGATTTTAGCTATTAGGAACTTTCCGTCAAAACTATAATACGGTAGGCGACCAGTTACGGGGGTCTCAGTCAGTGAATAAACGGGTTTTCCTCTTTTCCTCTGGCAATTTTTGTTCAATTTTGATGATTCCAGTAACCCATGCACTATTTAATTTCGAAAATCCATTAAAATTTCAAATTTAGGTACCTCTTTTTACTTATTTTTTACTTTTGGAATTGAAAAAGTGCATGGGTGTAGATATTTTAAAAATAAGAAGAATGCCACAAGAAACATAGGAATTGGACGATTATTTTCTGAGAAAAATGGGAAATACTGATGATTAAAACTGACCAGCGACGAGGAGGCTGGTGGAGGGGGGGGGGTTTGGTTGGTGGGTGGCAACGTTGCTCCTTCAGGTGGTGGTGGAGGGGGTAGGAAGGTGCAATCAAGCGCCGGTTCGTAAGAGATTTGACTTACCCGAAATGAGGTACGACTGCGACATCCTTAATAGAAACCCCGTGTTCCTCGCAGACGGTTGATCTTTACAGGAAAATAATAAACCCTTATGTAATAATTGGCAGCGTTTTTTCAGTGACCGGGGCTCTCATCGCCCCCCTCGTCCCAACATTCGGCATTCGAACGAAAATCCAACCTGAAATTTACTCAACTTAATAATAGAGACTACGTACAACAATCTCTGTTGAATGGTTCGAGATATTTTTACATTTACAACCACCAAAATTGGTTCAGAACAAAAGAAAGTTATGAGCTTCCTCGAGAAATCTCCTGGGAGCATGCCGTTTTAAACATTTCACTCTACTCGCCCACAAAAACCCCAATAAACTGTGTTGTGTTGATGTGAGAGATCTATTCCATTAATGCGAGTTTTGAACAAAACCCTCCAAGAAAACATCAGCATCCGACTTCCTCAGCCAACCATTTCAACAAGTAGCAGGCATGGTAGTAGGAATAGATAGCGTAACGGCTCAAAGCATCCAGATTATCACTAAATCAACGTACACTATTCTTGGGATCAGTAACTACTCCCTAAATTTTGGGCCAAAGAGCCATAGATCGTGAGAAATTGATGTTGAAGTAAATTCACAGTACGATGAAAAACATTGAGGACCACTTCGGCCTAGGAGGCAATGTTGGAGGCAGCCAAGACAACAGCGGTATAAACCAAAATTGTTCAAAACAGCAAGGCATGCGTGTTAAAAAGTTGATTTAGAAAACACGTACTGTCCACCGATGAAAAGAATGAACGCGAGGCCCGACAGCGAGTTGGGTATCCTCAACGTAGAACTACACCCTTTTCCACAAATATACGTTCACAGGTAGTAACTGACCTTATCCAACACCCCTGAACCTGCCATGAGTCATTCTTTCTTCCTTTCCCCTCGTTACCCCCTTCTCGCATTGTCGTTTTGGTCATTTCTCGAATATCTACAGTCACTTCTGTCCAATGATACCTGGGCAAGAAAAATACATTACGAATTCGCGATCGGGAAAGACCCGTCGTAATTACGTAATAAAATAACTCATCTTGACAGCAAATTTGTCAGGAGGGACTACAGCGTTTGTTGGTCTATGTTATTTTCTTCCAGATGATCATAGAAGATCTTCATTCTTTTGTGTATTAAGTAATCGAATCTCAATTATTAATCATACGGAAGATTAATGACGAATTGGCACAATTACATAAAATGTCGATATATTTCATGAACGATGTTTTTAATCATTTCCTATCGACGTTTTATAGGTATGTTTCATTTCTTTTTTGATTTATTTTGATTTATTTATTGATTATTTTTTTTGGTTGAAGTGCTTAGTTATTGAAATATCTTACTTAGGTATATCCTAATTTTCAGGTAGTAACTTTGAGGTTACAATATGCAAAAACATTTCTTCCATTTTCTTAAATTTCTGAGATGAGTGGTTTCACTAAATTACGGCTTCTATGACAATGATTACAATGACCTTGTGTAGAACGTTGCAAATCATTACACAAAGATTTATTATTTTTCTGTCGAGATCAATCACTTTCAAAGAACACTCTTCATTGTCATTACCTGCCAACCATTGGTACTACCTACCACTACCCAAAAATCATTCGCTACACAATCAAGTTGCAAATTTCAACGGAGCAAATTCACACTCTTTGGTGATTCACACTCACGATACTGATTTATCGCTATCATTTATCGATCGCTCGAAGGGAACGAACGATTGTCCTTCAGAGCTCTTGGTATGGGTAGTCTCAAAATTCAATACCTAGTGTTTTAAATTTATGAAAATAACAACGTGTTTTTAGGCGCTTTGAAAATTCATAATGAGTGGATAAGGTCGTGGGCTGTAAACAGGATTGTTTCACATCTTCATTCGCAAATTTGTTCTCACATAGCATAAAAGGGCTCTAAACCCACTAAAAACGTCGGAAAATGGCTAAAAATCCAAAAGTTGTTTTTTTAATAACGTTTTAAAAAAATTCGCTTATGCGGTCGTGCTGCACGACTTTGAATTTTCATTACAATATTTTTTCTCATCGATTCATTTTCGTTAAAAAAAACAAGTAAAGTTCACTTGTAGGTTAGGCAGACAAAGTTCTTCAAAGTAATATTTCGATTTTTGGTGATTTTTCAGACTTCTCGCCACTTTTATTGATTTTGATTTTGCCGTCCACGAGCCGTGCGTGGCAATCCACTAATAATCATTCTCAATCTTCTTGATGTGGCCCACTTAGGATTTCCAGTCATACTCCACAGCTTCCATTGTAAATTCCTGAAGGCGTTAAAGTGATAAATCACCGCCCGTATTCCTTCCCTTAATGAATTCTCACCCAAGCCTACCTAGCAAAAAGTCAGGTAAAGGATTTGAGCGGAAGTGACCGAAAATGGGATTTCCCTGGACGAGTGACAAGCTCGGAGGAGGTTGAACGGATGTTTTCAGTTTAGGATTCGGTAGGGTCCTCGCGTTCATTCTTTTTATCGGTGGACAGTAATTTACTGAACTAATTCAAAGCTTTCGAGAGCCTACAATATTCATATCTTAAACAGTGTTCTGACTCGTTTTTGCATGATACGGCGAAAGCATTTCTAAAGAGAGCGTTTGGGTGGTTTGATTCAAGATATATATGAATCCAGACGTCAGAGGACCATCCATTTTCCAGTGTGGACGATCAAGACGAAGAAAAAGTAACAGGATTGAACAGCGACCTTGAAGACTGAAGCTGCAGCTCATGGCGATTTCGACGGAACTACGCGATCCAAGGAAATGCTCGGGAAACGCCATTTTAATACTAATCTATGCATGGATATTCCAGTTTACTGTCATCTCCGAAAAAGTCTCACCTGATGATTACCCGTTTTTGGCAACACTGATGAAGGAAGATGAAGCAAAGTGCGGCGCCACTTTAATTACGACTACGTTCCTCTTCACCGCTTGTCGCTGTCTTTTGACAATCCAAGAGGGCCCACACTTCATGTATCCACAAGAGTTGCTTGATCCAGAAAGCATCTATACCGTGGCAGGTAACATTTCAGAAAAGGGACAAACGCGTGTCGCCAAGAAGGTCCAGGTACATCCGAAGTGTGAAGGGAACGCCTCAGCTGTGGTTTACAATTACGGATTGATCGAAGTCAAAGACCCCTTCCATTTGAAACCAGGTTCCGTAGAAGTGGTTGCATTTTTCGGGAAAGAGGACGTTATAAGGACAGTTATTCAGGAACCCAAAAACCTGAATTGTTATTCATTGGATTTCGAGTTGATTCAGAGAGGAGATTCGTTTTGGAATTTAGGTTCTTTAATGAAGGAGGATGTAAAGCTGAAGAATGGAGACTGGTGTGCAAACACCTTCAGCGAAGATTTAAAATCTATGGAGTTAGCGGTCTATCCAGATTTACAAGTCTGCGTCACACAAGAGAACTCTTCAGGCGAATGTGAAAGAGCAGATCGTGGTGGCCTTCTGATATGTAGTACTGGTGAAGATGAACTACCAATAGGTCTGTCTTCGGGGAAAGCTCGTCCATATTGCGGCAAAGGAGTTCCCCAAGTGTACTCCAGGGTGGACGTCGGCATTGGTTGGGTGCACGAGATACTTGAACCCGACGGAAATTCGACGGGAACCGTCGAACCGACGAGATCGAGCACAGAGGCGAATGGGACCACGATCGGACCTACAGATCCGACATTCACGATGTCCGTTTACGTTCCAGATATCCCGCAATATGAAATGAACATTGACGGAATCACGGACAATGGATCCTTAGACAATTCATGCTTCTCATTATCCTCCGGTTTTCGTCTTATCATATTCACGACGTCGATGGCGGTTGTGGTCAGTCCAGTGTGACCTCCTATTCAAATACGTGAACGGATAAACCAAAGAGGTCACCTACTTATACACATCTTCTGACTACTGGTGATGAAAGAAGAGCAAAACATTAAACGCCTTGGAAAATAAGCGTTTCAGAGAAGCATTTCCTGCACTTTCATTGGACTTCCGAGCATAACCTCCTTGAGGCAAGATATTCGAGCAAGATTCCCTCTCTGCGAACTCGAATAATCTGTATGATGAACCAAGTAAACGGTGATGTAATCAATACATTTGATTTTCTTTGTACCTAATGTTGTATCTTCAAACTAGAAAAACGAGTTTTGGTTTATTATTTCTAATAATAAGCCTATGTGATCGTATCGCGAAAAATTTTTATAACCCCCCCCCCCCCTCAAACTTTGTCACTTTACGTTTCAAGGTGCGTAGAATCCAAATTTGCAATGTCCGTCCCCCGTCCGCGGCACTTTTCTTAGCAACACTGCACCGATTTGATTCAAATTTGGTATATGGGCTCCATTTGGGGTCTAGTTGTGCCACGAAGCCTTTGGTTGATGTAGGTCACTTCTAAGGGGTGAAAATTAAGGGTTGAAATTTTCAAGAGTGTCCTAGCTCGAAAACTCTCGAAATAAAGGTATCGTTTTTTCACCAATTTTAAATAGTATTGAATTTTTAAAAATTTTTGAGACCACCCGGAGCTCTGTAGGACAAACCGTTCGGTCCCTACGAGTACTTGAAGGTTTTCCTTCGATAAAACAGAATCATGAGTGTGAATCGCAAAAGAGGTCTAATCTCCATTCAAATTTTATCGGACTAAAATGCGATCGCTGTTCATTTCTTCGATTTGTATACAGTTTTGCCTTCTGCGTAACCAGTAATCAAATTTCAATATGAAGATTTCTATTTTTCCAATCGAGTGTGAAGCGTTTAGTTCTTTCTAATAAACTTTATTGTGAAGGTGTGAAGCCAGTATGGTGTGGTAGGTAGTACCTAGCTGGTAGGTAAAAAAAAGTTGGTAGGTAAAAAAAATGTTGGTGGGTAAAAAACGCTGCAAATCATTGCTCAAAAGCTTCTTCATTCTTCAGATCACTGATCAGCTGAGTGAGCTCCGAAGCCATTTTCAATCCTATAGAATGAAAGTGCTCTTCCAGGCGTCTTCAGCATTCGAGGAGATCTTCTTCACTCTTCAGATCACTGATCAGCTGAGTGAGCTCCGAAGTCATTTTCAATCCTATTGAACGCAGGAAGCTGAAATTTGAGAGGGAAGGTCAAGGGAGAATACAGATGGTGGTAGGTGCTATTGATGGAGAACCAGTGATCTATACAGAAGGGTGATCTATACAGAAAATAATAAACCTTTGAGCAATGATTTGCAGCGTTTTTAGTGAATTTTGAAAATGAACCTATAGATAAAGCTTCAAAAAAAGTAAGGGATAATATTGAAAATGTCTTCAAAACGAACAATCTATTGTTACAACTGAAAAAAAAAACCCTGTGTTGTTGCCTGTAAAGTCGGTATACGGGCGAAAGTTTTACGTGACAACGACTTTGAGTGGTAAAATAATTTTAATGTTAATATTCATTCGTATAGTAGGAAGAAGGATAAAATAAAATTCTTTGTCAAGTTGCACAGAGTAGGTATTTCCCGTAGGTAGTAGGTATTTCCCATGGGTGGGGGGGGAGTGAGTGCCAGGGAAGGGGGGCGGGGCGCTCCCGCCTTTAGGGAGCGCCGAGCTGCACCCCCTCCGTGAGCGGAGCGTAACGCAGTTTCTTGAAGTGTCTCCAAGTAAACCAATTTATAAGACGTTATCACGTCAATAAATAAATAAATAAAATTAAATCATTGGATCTACAACGATTTCTGAAGTTAAATACTTTTTCATATACAGGGTGTCCCCGAGAACGTCCCCCCCCCCCTGCTAAAATCGTCAAGGTAGTGGTAAAATTGTTTTTTTTTCAAATCTTCAGGATTTTTTCCAAGGATCCTAAATATGACCACGGTGCGCATTGCGCACGTGCGCAATCGTGCGCAACGCACGCCAACTTCGTTTTTTCAAATGAGACCCCCATTTTTATTGCAGATTCGGATTCTACGTTAAATTCCATTAAAATTTCACCCTTCAACCGATTTTTTATACAGCGCGCAACCCTCTCAGTGCGCGCTCAAAGATGCGCAACCGCAAGGTTGTGTCAAATTGTGCATGTACGAAGTACCTAAGTGTGACACATGATATATTAGTATTTTTTACGCTGCATCACGTAGTGATGTTAGTTTCTTGATTTTACTGCATTTTTATCAAATTATCGACGAAAAATGAACTTTTTTAAAAGGAAAATTGCATTTTTACTCATTACGCATCTTTTGTGCCCATCCGTTAACTTCATCCTTGTTAATAAATTGTGGGACATGTTGAAATTTATGTTTTGACATTTAAAAAAAAAACTCTCCGATCGCACGTAATGTATTGCAGTATTCTAGAGAACCTTGCTTCATAGCTACCGATATGTAGCCATGATTTTGTTTACTGGTTACAGCGTTGCATTTTTTGTGATTAAAAAAATATGCCGCGAAAAATTCCTTGACCCCCCGCCAAAAGACATATCCATGTCAAAACAATTGTTCATCACACTGGACTCTTCACTAGTAATTTCACAAGGACTCTCTACTTGTAATTTCTCGTGAAAAAACCGTCCGTCTACTTGAAAATCTCTTTTCGATTATCTTGGAAAAACGTTGTTAAATAGAAAGGGTGGTTTTGCCCTTAAAAAATGAAATTTTCCTATTAAAAAAGTTCATTTTCGCCCATAATTTAATATATAATGCAATAAAAATGCAGTAAAATCGAGAAACTAACATCACCACGTGATTCAGCGTAAAAAAATACTAAAATATCATTTTACTTAGGTACTTTTACTTAGGTACTTCGTTCATGCACAATTTGACACAACCTTGCGGTTGCGCATCTTTGAGCGCGCACTGAGCGGGTTGCACGCAATATAAAAAATCGGTTGAGGGGTGAAATATTCATGAAATTTCACGTAGAATCCGAATCTGCAATAAAAATGGGGGGGGGGGTCTCATTTGAAAAAACGAAGTTGGGGTGGTGCGATGCGCACCGTGGTCATATTTGAGATCCTTGGGAAAAATCATGAAGATTCAAAAAAAAAATTTTTTACCACTACCTGGACGATTTTAGCAGGGGAGGGGGGGACGTTTTCGGGGACACCCTGTATATTTGGACAACTTTTGGGGGGCAACATTTCAAAAAGTAAGAATACTAAGACCAGGGCAAGCCCCCATATAACCGCGCTGAGCGAGTTTCAACTCTGTTGTGTTAATATTATTTTACCTAGAGACAATATACCAAAACAGTTTTTTAAAATGTTTTTCATGCTAATGATTTTTTAATTATAGCCATGTTTCTGTTGTGACTTGTTCATTGACTGTAATAAACCCTCCTTCTCGACAATATTAAAAAAATTCAAGTTGCTAGCTCTACTGGCTGCCGAGAAACTGGTACCTATGTGACGAAAAACATGGGTTTTTCGAGAAAAATCGCGATTTGTGAAAGGTTACCTACCGTTTTTCGAGGTATTTGATCGATAGCTCGTAATCATTTCATATTGAAGAAATTGAAAATGATGTCTGATTATTCCTTATCTATGATTCTTATCAGTCAGTGTTAGCACCGGTTAGGTAAGGTTATTTCATATCACGTAGTACCGATAAGAATAATGGTTATACACTATTGGCTCACTAGATTTCTTCATTAGTCTAGTGCTATGCTATTCTTGTACTACTAGGTGGCATGGGAACCAGTGCTGGAACCATGAAGAAGGACATAGTAGGTATCAATCAGAACTTATGAACAGCGAAAGAACGGTAGGTAGTTACAGAAATATAGAAACTATGAACCTGGAGCGGGAAACAGCTATCACTCCGAAACAGCGTTTGGCTCCTCAATCTTTGTAAACTCATATCTATACTTTCCACTGCTCAGCTTTAATATTTTCATATGCCAAAATGTCAGGATAAACCAGCAAAATTTTATAAAAATAAAAACGAAAGTCGAAAAATTTTCGATTTTGACTCATGAAACCCCTTAAGAAATTGAAAACATCTAAATCTTCGAAGAACACATCGCAACTAAAAGCCTAGGTTACAAGATCCATTGATAGATACTAGCCAACTGCATGAATAAAAATCCGCTAAATCCATGCTGGTTCTTACCATGCATAAACATGTATATGATATAACTTAGACAGAAATGAACTTGGCTACAGAGAAGGTATATGTTTACAACAACAGAGAGAAGGAATACTGAACGATGCAACGAGAAGGATTGTGGACCAAGCAACAAGAAGGAATCAGGCTCTGGATCGGCAGAGTTTGTACTAGCGATGAGGACCGAGGTGGTTCGAAACTCGGCGCTTCGCCCCTCGAACACGCGCGTGACACTTTCGCGCCCCCCTTTCGCGTAACGTTTTTCGGATAGTTACCCTAGAGCTATAACATGTCCCATGTTAAAAGTTTGGACAAAAATGCCGAATTTGGCTTATCCCCTATAATGTTCGAAAAATTTCCAATAGGTACCCCTAAAACAATCAATGGATTGTGATTTATCCATTGTAATGTATAAACAATAATATTGTTCATTGTTAAATATTACCAAAATTTCATTAAAAACTCTAAGGAATTCGATTTGTTTAAATATAAGAAAAATAACCAATCTTTTCGTGTCGATTTACCTTTTGAATTGGCGGAGTTGGCTCATCAACACTTACCTGAAACAAAATGAAATATTCGGATTATTGGATGATTGAGTTTCATAGGTTATAATGGCTGGTTTAAAAAGTTAAGGACGGTCGGATGTTAAGGATGATCTGGATTGGTGGCAGTTCGAGGACGGTAACGCAAGTCTTGATAATTTTTCGGGTTGAGCCGTTGGCGAACCCCGCTCCACCTAACCCTAATTGGACCAAAACATCATCATCGATTCCCGGGAAAATTTTAGTCAAATCTTCATTTCAAACTTCCAATAGCTCAAAAAAATTTCAAAAAATTTAGCTCTGTCCAGTTGATTTAAAATTTTTATGTAAATTTAGTTATTCAGTGACATCTAGGGACAGCTGTGGAATTCCTAAGAATTTACAGTTGCACCAGTGACACCATTGGGACTGGAGCGCCATTTGCCGCGTTGATTTGGTGTCACCAACGGTACCGTGGGCAGAGGGGTGTACAAATAAATAAGTATTTACCACTGTTTTGTAAATTAATTATGTTCCGTAATCAAAATATAGAGGACAAAAATTGCGTCTTTCAACCTCAGAAAAATGTATCATAGACAAATAAACTTTGTATTACAATTTCACAGCAAAGTTCTTCAACTTTCTAAAAAATTAAACTATAACAAGGTTTTACTCAGAGAATATGTCACGCCCGTTCTGACACGTCGACCCTTTCCCTAATCTCACGGACTCGGATCCGGAGTGGGTCCACGTGTCGGACCAAGAGGTCTTCAGTATCGTGTGGTAGGTTGACTCGGAAAAGTGTGTTCCCCCTGTTTGTTCTGCTGGCAGCTTCGGAACGGTGAGATCGAACCATTTAGAAAAAAAGCTGCAAATTATTACACAATGGTTTATTATTTTTTATTTTTCTATATAGATCACTCGTCTGCAAAGCCACCAACCATCCAACATGAAGAACATTTTTTTTTTTTGATTTTTTTTCCTTCATATTGGATGGTTGGTGATTTTGTAGACGAGTGATCTGTATAGAAACGATTTGAGGGAGAAGGGAAAGAAGGAAACGTAGAAATCAATTTAACTTCGTAAGTTAAGTATTTAGAAGAACTTAATCGGAAGGAATCGGTGGCTACAGCTTTCGTACAAGTACGCAACCACGAGAGACATTTTATGTCTTTGCGCCCCCTTTCCCCTTCATATTTCCCCTTTGCGTAACGCTCCCCGCGTGACGCTCCCCGCGGTGCGTGGCGATTTTTCATTTATGTGCCATAGTAAAGACATAAAATGTCAAAAACTTTATTTATTCTTATACAACCTTTCGGAGGTCCACCAAATATATGTTTTCCTATTACCTATCGCCTGGCAGGCGAGATAAATAATACATCAAAGGAAGAAATTTAAACTTTGATGTTTCGGTAGAAGTTATAAGAAATTGAAATTGAGTTCGAAAATAAAAAGGTTGGTCCATATCAGATGTGATGAAAAATCTTCGAAATTTGGAATTCACCAAGGTCCATTTAGGGTTAAGCGGGTGAGGCAATAAGTAGACATGATCGAAATCATCAGAAAAAACTCTGATCTTCCCTTCGGAAAACAGCTGATGACGCCCCTAGGAATGGCAGTTGGACAAAAATTCAATACTCAATACTTTTTTTATTTGCAAAAACACATATTACAGCAACTGTCAAACAGAGAGAAGAGAAAAAACAAATCTAAGAGGAATATAAAATTTAATGAAAGAGGGAAAAAGAATGTGTGCTCCTGTCAAGGTAGTAAGAGTACCCATTGATACACAAAAGAATAATAACATGGAGCACCGCAGCAAGCGATACGGGGCCGGGGATAATCCCAGCCCCGTCCGGACCCGTCCACCATGGTAGCTTCCCGAATCCAAAACCAGCGAACCTGCGCAAGAGTCGAAAGACGGGACAGGCACCACCCAGGCCTCCACACACACATAACAGCTTCCATACATTCAATAAATCAATTTCAGTAGATTAAAAGCAACATACTACAAATAAATGGAGTCAACAGTTAAAAAAATCTCTGTTCAATTTCTCCCTTGCGAGGGAAAAACATTAAATCATGTTTAATGTTTTTCCCTCGCAAGGGAGAAATTAGATTGCCGATCACTCAGCTGATCAGTGACCACTCAGGCGCCTTCAGCATTCTCCATTGACCCTGCTTCTCAAATTTCAGCTTCCTGCGTTCAACAGAAGAGAAAATGGCCTTGGAGCTCACTCAGCTGATCAGTGACCATCTTGGTACAACTAGACCCCAAATGGAGCCGATATAACGTGGTAACTAAGAAATCGGTCCGTGGTAACTAAGAAAAAAAAGCGTTGCAGATTTGCGTGTCGGAATTCACAGAATGACCCCCAGCCCTAAAACATTAAACATGTTAAAACTCGGCGCTTTGCGCCTCGGCGGGGGGCTCCGCCCCCCTGCACCCCCCGGTTTATTTCTTTTTCCATACTCTGTATGAAATCATAGGAACACAGAATGTGTTTTTGCGATGCTAGTCATCCGTTAAATAAAAAACAACAATAATAAATGTGGAGTCTTTGGCAATAATAAAATAAATAATTGTTAGACATTTAATTTGGTCTAAAACCCTATAAATGTTATATAAATAAATATGTAACTACAAGAAAAATACTATATAAATTGAGAGCTTTCCAACGAATGGTGAACAATTTCTGTGCAATGAACACTGCGGGAGTTCTATTTCCTTACCAACGGCTTGGTTGCACGTGAAAATCATTATAAAAGGCGCGTAACGGTTTTTTCTGTCGCTTTTTCGTGACTATTTTTTTTCGGTAGGTCATCGCAAAAACACATTCTGTGTTAAAAATAATATCACTACGATGAGTCCAATAAACCAAATTATTTTGAACTAGACACGTAGGTGAAAAGCAGCTTTCAAAATATAATCATTTTACAGACTACATAACAATTACATTAAGGTAACTAATATCGTAGATAATTATCACAGTTCAAATCTTCAAATCTCAACTCAGATCGTTTCTAAAAAAAAAAAAATTCAAAATCTGTCAAAATTTTAAAAAATTTAACCTGAAATGATTGTTTATTTCACTTTATTAACCATTATCTCAGACGGGTGATCTTTACAGAGAAATAATATACCTGGGTAAAAATTTTCTGCGTTTCTGGAACAAAAGCTGATTATAGTTGGAAACCTACTATAGAAATCATGACAATTTAACCATTGTGACGATCCTACATTTACAGAAGGGACAATCTGTTTGGTTTGTTCCTGATTTGTTGTAGCTACGCCTTTGGGGATAAGCGATTCATAGAAATATGCAATCGATATTCTCTTCAGGCCGTCCGATTAATCTAATCACTGGTTTGAGGGGTAGGGTCGTCACACCCTCCTCTGACTCAAATATGAGCAATAAGGTGTATTTCACATTAAATGTGAACAAAATTTGTTGTACAGATTGAAATTCAACCTATATTGTTACACCATTTAACCAATATTCTTATTATTTACATTGATCTACACCAAATCTGTAGTTTTTAGAGTACAGTCTTTATAACGATCTAAGACTATAAATATCTAGGACACATAAATAAATTATTGTAATAAAAAATATGTCAGTTATCTATTTCCTACTGCCGCTGGAGCACTAGGAATCCTCTCGCCACCAATATACAAAAGAGGGTTAATTTGGATACCAGGACATTCTGTGCTTCGTATTTTTTCCACACGGACTGTTTTTTTTTTTTTTTTTTGTTTTTTTGTTTTTTTGAGAGTGGGTACACGACCAACCAAGTACAAGTTATCACAAGTAAGTACCTCCCACGATACATGGACCTCATAATAATACCGTATTAATAAGCTAAAGAAAAATAAATACCGTAATAATAAGTTTTCTACTCAAGGTTAGAATCCAGTCCAAGGACATTAAGAATAAACCACCATGAATACAAGCCGTCATACTTCCAAGGGTTGAGGAAGAAGACACTGAAATGAAGGATTGATCAGAGTCGAAAAACTTGCAAAAAGTCTTGTAAATACTCTACAAGGCCATCCTAAAATCAACGTTGTGGGTCGGTTGGAACCACTAAAAGCATTTACCGCCACTCCTCGGATCTCCACGCCTACAGCTTCTGACCCCTTTTTCAACCCTCAACCCGTCGTCTCTCCGTTGCATCAACAGACTCCTGCTCTTTCCTATCCTCCGAAGAAAAAACAAGCTACACGTGTCCAGGTCGGTGGATCGAGTTTTGAGTGGGGCATTCGGAAACTCTTGCACCCGGACTTCCCAAAGTTCGAATTTCTCAATCGTCTTCACAAAACTATTCAAAAAACGACTCCATAAACAATTCAGCTGGGACTTCTTGAGGACAGGGGAGTTCGGGGTTGAAATCGAGGTGTAGTTATCAGGAGGTTCCTGCGAATTTTATAATTCTGAATCAAATGAGACCAACCCTGATAAACCATAACTAAAATAGATACATAGACGGTTCATGTAGAGAAATTAGCTAGCCCTTTAAGGGACCACTCCACCAAGGCGGTGTCCTATGCGACCTCAAACTTATATCTATATTATATCTATTCCTAATTCAATCAAAGACCTTGAAATTGTCATCACTTATCCGATCAAAGGTATGTTACACGAAACCATGACGGAAACGAACAAAAGTATAATAGGGGATAATGCAAAAAAGAAATTGCTCTCTAAGAGGGAAAAATGATCATCAAAAAGATCATGGATATGTCCATTGTTGTAGGTGTAATTAGAAAATTAAAATAATGGAATAAAATACACACAAGATATGTACCTTCCTATTACTTTTTCAATGAATAAACAAAATTTTTCTTCTTGGAAAAAAAAAAACTCCGATCGCACGTAGGATCATGAAGAGTTTTCTTTCAAACGGGCTTACATCTATTTTCCACACTTTTTGGTTTATCATTTTCAATAATCAACCATTGGAATCGACCAAGAAAACAATTTTTCAACCCGCCTCGAAATTTGTTGGTTTACGTTTCAAGATACTTTCAATCTTTCAAGATCCAAAAATCGAATAAAAATTTGGTCGTCCGTCCGCCGCACGCGGCACTTTCCTCACTTAGCATTGACCGATTTTGATGAAATTTGGTATGTAGGCTCCATTTGGGGTCTAGTTGTGCCCCGAAGATTGTGGTTGATGTAGGTCACTTCTAAGGGTTGAAAAATAAGTGTTGAAATTTTCAAAACGCCCAAACTCAAAAAATTTCGATATAAATGTATTGTTTTATTATTAATTTAAGGTAGTATGGAATTTTTTGAGACCACGCGGAGCCCTGTAGGAGGAACCGTTCGCTCTCTACGAGAATTTAAGGGTTGGACTTGAGGGGGGTTAGAATATTTTTTCTTGCTCGATTCCGAAGGTTCATTAAATGAAATAATTGATTATATTGAAAATGAAGGGTAAACAAACAAACAAAAAATAAAGATGAGACTTCATCGCAAACCAATTTTTTTTTTCTTCAAAGGGGCTCATATTTGTTGTTTTTGATCAAATGGGTTTACATCCAAATAAGAAATGGCCGCGTCTCCCTCAAAAAGCATGCCAAGATGTCGAAATTTGGTCTTACAATCAAAAGTTCTATTAACAAACAATTAGGAAAATTTTGGAACCCTAGACAGCTTCCTTCGCCATGAAATTCGTTTTTCTCAATTTCCCACAAAACATTCGAAGTGGATATAAGCCCGTTTGAAAGAAAACTCCTCATACATCGCAGCAAAAAAAAAGTGTCGCGAAAAATTCCTTGACCCACAGCCAAAAGACATATTTATGTCAAAATCAATAATAGTGATTTTTGTAAGAACCTTTTTTTCATATTTCAGTCACTTTAGATAGATTAGGTAGATATGTTTATTTTTCGCCATTTTGTACATTTTTACAATAATATAAATTTATATTATTGCATTTATGCATGAAGGGATGCGATTTGCTCAGATTTCCTACCCGACGCTAGGCTTAGCCCGTTTTGTAGGGTAGGATCTTTGCAAAATCGCTCCATATCGGTACATAAATTGATGTCTACTATACAATTACAGTAATAAGTAAATTACTAAATACATGATTGGTCAGAAAAAAGGACGCATTTTGATAATCTCTAACATATACTAACTTACTTTAATATTCTTCGACTTTAATCATCTCAAAGCTTTAATAGTCTCCTATAATATACTTTCCGCAGTTACCATTGACCGATTTTGATGAAATTTGGTATGAATGCTCCATTTGGGGTCTAGTTGTGCCCCGAAGCTTTTGATTGATGTCAGTCACTTCTAAGGGTAGAAAAGTAATGGCTAAAATTTTTTTAACGCCTTAACTTTTGAGTTACTTAAGACAAAAATATTGCTTTATCATCAATTTAAAACAGTATTCAATCACAAGGCAAAATTGGGCATTGTGTAATCGGGAGGGGGGAGGAGGAGGAGGACATGTTCCACTTTATTGCGGCTTGTCCAATACTTGGAGAGTTTAAGACTACGATGAATGAAAGTAAAGGAAATGGATGGACAAACGTTCTCATTATTGATCTTGATGGACTGAATTGGAATGCGCTATACTATTATCCCAGAGAGGCGATACAATATCGCAAGATGTTGATAGACGAATTCAATTATTAGATAGAATACTCCACTTTATTGCTAAAAATAATTCATTTGGAATGTTTATTTTTTTATAGTTTCCGAGTCTACCAAGGTAGCGCAAGCTTTGTTTTCACTTTTCAAGGTTGAAGAAAAACGTACTCCAAAATCAAAATTTACACTCGCGTTTTACGTTTCAGACCTTCCTGAACAATTTTGGTTCCGTGTCTCTCTGTCTGTCTGGCATGAAATCATTGTAAAGCGCACAACTACGAGCTCGTATCATAACTATGTTATTGTCCGATTTCGATGAAATTTTCAGGGATTGTGCGGGTAGGCGTATAGACGGTCCCCTATGAAAATCATCACCCTCGGACTGGCAGTAGCCAGTGCGCAGGCGCAAAAGTGTATTTCCTGTAAGTGTATTTTTATAGAGGTACTTCCCTTCATCCCTCTCTCCCACCCCCACCTTCCTCATCTTCCCTCATCCCTAGGGCCGGCGTCGGGTGAGTCCTGGGCGTTCTCCCCATTATATTTGATTTATTAATTTATTCTCTTTTATGGCGTACCCCTCCGTCAGAGAGACCTTTAGTCTTGAGGGGAGATACGATGATTATTATTATCAAAACAAAAAAAATTGATGTTTTGAGTTTAACCATTCTGCATCGGATAATCTATGCAATCGGGTTATAGATACCAGGAAGCTATGTGCCACACCCACTTGACAGCCTTTTTTCAATTTCATAGAAGCTTCTGTTTGTCTGCCTATTTGCTGGTATTGTTGTTTTTTAGGATTAGTTGTAATTTTATCCTCGGCAAAACGGACAAGTCCCATTGCCTAAATGTGTATGTTATGATAGTTATTTTATTTTTGCAATTTTGAGGAAAATATACATTATATTGATTGATTTATTCAAAAACTTAAAATATCTCTTGTGAATTCGTTCAATATTGTTAGGTGATAGGTTTCTGGTGGGATCAAAGAGGGGCGATTTAAATTTGGACATTCTACTACACCATAAATAGACTCTTCGAGTATTGTACGTCCAAATTGAAAGATTCGTTTCATATTTTATCCTCAAGTGGCCATTACAGCTCGCATACGTTCGCTTGGACCACCTGCCAGTAGAGAAGCTAATCCCAGATAGAATGAAGGCAGTCATGAACGAACTGACCGAATTTTAACAACGAACTACGGAACAGCCTCGGATCTCCTGGAAATAAATATCGTTTTGATAGATCGCCCGTCTCTTTTTCTTCTCTATCACGAAAAAATCTAAACAAAAAAATCTTTTTTTATGGCGCTCTCCGGAGTCAGCACTCACCCAGTCAGCAAATCCGACGATTTGTCAGCAACGGCTGACGGGGCCCAGCACCTACAGGAAAAATCCTCTCCCTCGTCCAACAGTTATTTTTTCCCCCTTCTCCGGCTCGAAAAACCAGGTTGAATGATGACGCCATTACACCCGGCCATCACAATAATTCCGCCCCACTACTTTCCCTCCACACTACGTTCCTCACTTCTCCCATCCCTCCTCTCGACCACAGGTTTCCTTTCTGACTTACTCATTTTTATCGCGAGCCATCTCAACATTTCATTTCTTCTCAACTTCTTTCCTCCATTTTTTGTTCTTCCGTTTAGATTTGCCTTCACAATGAACATGGAGAGATAAGAAGCTGCATTCCAGTCGAGCTGTATTTCAATTTTCAACATATTTCCAAAACTTAAAAATGCTGTTTGTTGTACTAAACCTCTGCAGGTCCAATCGTCTCTTGTGGTCAATATCATGAATCTGATTAGCTTAATGATCCCGTCTCCTTAACTGATGTAGGACGATTAGCAACTCACGATCACAGAAAAACTACTGCTACTCACTTTGCCCCTAAAAAGCATGAAACATTGCTCCATGACTTTGGATGAAATAACATTGACGTAGAAGCAAAGTATCCTACCAACCGATGAAAGACGATTTAACGTGTTTCGAGTGTTATTTGATACTTTTTAACATTAATTATAGTGCTATTGTTATGTTATTTGGTTTGCGCAACTATAAAATCCTGGAAAACTTGAAAAAGTGAGGTTACTGAGAAGCTATATTTCCCATTCGTTTGATTGTACGTAGATAATAACTTTGGGCAATGATTTGCAGCGGTTTTTTTTCTTTTTTTTAACTATCAACTTTTTTCGCCAACTAACTGAACAGCGATCGAAAAAGATGCAAAAACATATTCGATATCAGTGAAATCAGTACTTTTCTTTCGATATCACTCAAATTGATTTAAAAACGTCTGCTAAGTGGGTGTGGCACATAGCTTCCTCGTATACATAACCCGATTATAAAGATGATCCGATGCATAGTAGTTAATCTCAAAACACCAATTTCTAAGTACCTTCCACTACCCTCATAGGGGACCATCTACACGCTAATCTGGACAATCCTAGAAAATTTATTAATTATTATTTATTATTTATTTATTTACAGTTGCATAAACCACACACAATTGTTTTACATGGATAATTGTTACAACTTTATTGCAGGGCAGAACGCTGAGAGCCTGTATCGCCCAACAAGAGTAGCGCCAATAACTTCGAACTTGACTTTACATAGATCAACTGCATCTATACATAAATCATACTTTACTTACATCAACTAATTTGAAACTTAACATTACATACATCAATTGAAATAAACATACGTCAATAATAAACATTGCGTCGACACAAATTACCTTCTGGAATTATACCATCCTAAACATAAATGCTCCTAACTATATTCTCCGCCCCCTCCCTACCCAGCCTCACTAACCATCCATATATTTTCTTTTTATATGCCACACGCGCACATAGAGGGGATTTTAGGGGAGAATCTACAACTCTAAGGACCATATAAAATATATACTTCTTGTTGAGCATAAGAGCAGGCCTCGGTGCAACAACATTTCCCATCAATACAAATCTGGTCTGATAATCATGATGTTGGCTTTGTTGAACTATGGTAGGGGTTCTGTGGTATAGGTACTAGTAGAAGGGATTTCAAAAATAACTGTCCCGGGGTGAAAACTTTAAACTCATTCAATAAGTTGAGACTAGAGTACCGTCGTTCCCTCCTCATTATCGTCTTAATTATACTTCTTTGTGTCACATTTAATTTCTCCAAGTGAGTTGGGTAAGTTCCCCCCCACGAAACGATACCATACTGAATAGTAGACTGCACCAAGGCCATGTATAATAAACGTAGTTTGCCTCGCTTAAAAACCCTTCCAGCATGGTATAAAACATAATTAACTCGTCTCAATTTTTTGCTTATGGCTTCAATATGCATTTTCCAGGTCAAAACCTCTTCCACAATAATGCCTAGGTAACGATAACTTACCACCCTATCTAAAGGAGTACATAAACAATTTGCGGGCTCAGAGATATGAGATATAAGTTTCAAAGATTCCAACCCCATACTACCGTCCACACTCCCTATTCGCATATATTTTGTTTTTTAGTATTCAACGTTAAAATACTCTGCGAAAACCAAACTCCCAGGGCGTCCAAAGCATGTTGCGCTTTAGAAACAACGCCATCCCACGTCTCATCAGTAACCAGAACAGTGGTATCATCGGCAAATAAGTAAGTTCTGACGCTCGGCACATTACGGGGTAGTGCATTTATGTAGATCAGAAACAAAGTCGCACTCAGTGTCCCTCCCTGTATTACCCCATAACCTATTCTCCGGGGTCCACTCACAAATTCACCAATAGAGACCACCTGCGTTCTATTCGAGAGGTAACTTGAAAACCAACTTATTTACTTACTTATTTCATCAAATTCGGATGAAAAATGTAAATGTGATGGCTGTTACAAGGATTTTACGCAAGCGCAGAGGCTTCAGTAAATTTCAAGGCCTTGATTTTCATTGGGGATCATCTAAAACCTAATCCGCGTAATCCCTACAAATGTCATCGAAATCGGGTAGAAAATGTGGAAGTTATGGCCGTTACAAGGAATTCACGTTTGCGCATGCGCAGTCGCTTCTATCAGTCCAGGGATGATGATTTTCATAGGGAACCGTCTACACACCAACCCGCACAATCCCTGAAAATTTCATAGAAATCGGACAATAACTTCGTATACTTTTCGTCCTTGAAAAGTGAAAACAAAGCTTTTTCTACCTTGGGAGACTCGGATTCCGAGTCTCGGAAGCAAAAACATATTCGATATCAGAGACAAAGTCACATCAATATTTTTCTTTCGATATTAGTGATATCGATAGTTCGAAGTTAAATATCGAATCGTCACTATTGAAAATAATAAATCGACGTATGGTTTATAAAATATTGGTGTATTTAAATTTCGACATATTAATCTGTAACTCAAATGAACAGAACACAGACAGCTATTTCTATCGAAGCAGAAGCCTGGCTGAACACCTAAACCTATAGACTGCCAAAAATTGATAAAACTTTCTTCAGATTCATGGCTTGACTGAATGAATCTATTGTAATTTTTAAAAAAATATACGAAAAACCAACGGTTTAACCTCAGTAATCTCATCTAGTGGCCTCATCCAACAATATTGCTTTACAAAGTGACGTTGGAGGGCAATCACAAAGCGCGACATCAAATGAGCAATCAAAACGATCGACCAAATGGATACGTTTGCAAGATTAAAAAGATCCCTCGAGTCCGTATTATTATGTAAGCAGGTGAGTAAACACGAGTTTCATCGCGTTTTCCCCCTTTGAAAAACGGATATTATGTTTTCACAGCCGACGTTTACGACCTGAACCGTTTCAACTCGTCCCGAGAGTTACGTTTATATTATGCGCGGAACGTAAAAACATCTCGGCACACATTTCAGTATAAATTTACTGTAGTTTCGCAGTTTCAATTGTGCGAGTTCAATTTTCCTCTCGGGTTTAATTAGGTCTTGAAGGATCCTCCGGTGAGGGTTCAATTCAAAAATCGTTGCCTTCATATCTCAATATTTATAACACAGAATATAAACATTTAAAAAATCTACAGAAAATTCAAGAAGTTCTACCTGAAATTTGTGAGAAAATTATGATTGTGGAGGACCTAAAGGTTTCGCTTCCAATAATTCCAATAATAACTTTATTCGTGCACCTTGTACAAGTATGAACGCGTCCTCAAAATACAAGTTTAGCAATTTCTTGTGGTTTATTATTTTCAATAATAAACCATTGGAATCGACCAAGAAAAAAAATTTTTAACACCCCCTCAAAATTTGATGGTTTACGTTTCAAGGTACGTAGAATCCAATAATCGAATAAAAATTTGGCCGTCCGTCCGCCGTACGCCGTACGCTGCACTTTTGCCACTTAGCATTGACCGATTTTGATGAAATTTGGTATGTAGGCTCCATTTGGGGTCTAGTTGTGCCCCGAAGATTTTGGTTGATGTAGGTCACTTCTAAGGGTTCCAAAATGAATTTTGAAATTTTGAAAACGCCCTAACTCAAAAAATGTCGATATAAAGGTATTGTTTTTCCTTCAATTTCAGATACTATAGAATTTTTAGAATTTTTTGAGATCACGCGGAGCTATGTAGGACAAACCGTTCGCTCCCAACGAGAATTTAGGGGTTTTACGCACGATAAATCAGAAACACGAGTGTGAATCGAAAAAGAGGCCTAATCTCCGTTCAAATTAAAGCTGACCGAAATGCGATCGATGTTTTTCTTCATGTTGGATGGTTGGTGGCTTTGTAGACGAGTGATCTATATAGAAAAATAATAAACCATTGTGTAATAATTTGCAGCGTTTTCCTCATGTTATCACGAAGTAATCTATACAGAAAAATAATAAACCCTTGTGAAATAATTTGCTCGCAAATGAAATCTAATAGATGCAATTCTAGAGACAAAAAACACCTTCTAGATTCACTTTCGAAAACATAAATTTGTTATTTTCAAATTTGGAACCAAACCGCCAAAATCATGTGGAAAAATTAATACTATTTCTGAAGTTCAATAGGAAACATTCTCGGGGGCGCCAAGGAACTCTTTTCTCTTTGGAATCACTTTACTCAAGTCTTTCATTCAGTCGTTCTTGCTAACCTCATCTTTACCAAAAGCCTCCTATTTCTCTCTTGCCACATCTTTTGCTTTCCTTTTTCTCCGCTTTCTTCTTCTTCCGTTTTTCTTCTCCTTGGTATCCTTCTCATGTGCTTTACTTCCTCATTTTTCTTCTCTCGTTCTTTCTTTATAACTCCTCGTAGATTCTTCTTCTTCTTCATATCTTGATTTTCAACTTCATTCCCACTATTTGCTGTCAACTCAGCCGTTCTTTCACAATTATTGATAATTTGTTTTCTCCTTTCCCCCTTGCGACACAGTATTCCATCAGCGACTATCAATCGTGGATTCTGTTGACTTATCTTGATTTTGTCTTTTCCTTCCATGTCTCCATCGTAGAGTGGGTTGTGTCGTTTGGCCGTGTTCCCCTCAAACTCTACAATCTGCCTTTTCAGCTTTCTTGGTCTTTATTTATTATTCCTTGTTACTTTATTCTTCTTTATTCTTCTGTTCAGCTTCTTTCTCCATCTGCTTTTCGTTCTCGGTCTTGGTTTTTCTCATCCGTTGCTTTCCCTCCTTAGCCAACATTTCCCTTTCATTTCTCCTAAGCTCTCTTGGTAATGTTTCAAACCCTTCTTTCCACAATAGGCCTGTCTCCCATCGCCCTGACTTTCCTTCAATGCGTCTCGTGGTTGAATTAACAATGGTCAAAGCTTTTGCATCATCTTGTGGTATATCTTTGGCTTGCGTGGCTTCTACTTCTTCCAAGGCTGAATGCTTTCTGACCAAATCCTTCAAAGTCAAATCATCGTCCTCCTGTTCTACCTCTTTCACTTCCTCCCAATGCTCGAGATGGGAATGAGTTATTTCTATTCCCATTCCATTAACTCCTCTCCGTGGTATCTTGCCGTGTAGTACCCATCCTAACCATGTTTTCGATAAAACTGGGCCATTCCACGGTCCATAAAAAGCTTTACGGGATGCCAATAATGGCCAATTGTCTTGGCCGGTTATAATTTTTGGTTCTGCATTTTCTAAGGACGCCCCTGCACCCATCAGCACAAAAGGCCACCGTTTAGCGATTTGTTCAATATCGATGTTTTGTGGCTTCAAGCCCAATCTTTCTACAGTCCTGACTCTGTTGAGTGTGAACTTTTTCGCATATACTTCACATTTACAAATCATGAATTTTTTATTTTCAAATTTGGAACCAAACCGCCAAAATCATGTGGAAAAATTAATTATTAGAATTTCCGAAGTTCAATCATAAACAGTTATCTTTCTAGATTCCAAAGGTCCATCCAAATGTACAAACTTATTTATAACTAGCTGAAAAGCCTACTAAAAGTAGGCAAAAACGATTCCTCCGACTCTCTCCGCCAACCACTCCCTCCGTCACCGATTCCGCCGACTCTCCCCACTCCCACGACCCCTCCAACCCCTCATGCATACGTAAGTACATACGGTTGACTTTTTCGGGTGTGTCAATGTCAGCGTTCAAAAGACACGCAGATGGCTTGCTGATGTGAATCTTCACTCCAGCACATTCAGCGATGGCCTCTGAAACACGTGGAGGTCCGTCCTTGCCTCTAAAGAAATTCCTCCCCATACCACCACTGATCCACCACCGAACTGCACTCCTCCACCGATATTGCACTGAGCATATCGCTCGCCTTGTCTTTTCCAAACCAGAACTCGTGCATCTGAAGTGTACAGATTAAATCTGGACTCGTCAGAAAAAAGGAACGGAGACCCAATGTGCCTCAGTCCAAGGAGTGTGATTTCTAGCAAATTGAAGAAGGGACGTTCGGTGTGCTGGGGTGAGTAGAGGACCTAAATCTCGTACTCTGGAGTGAAGATTCACATCAGCAAGCCATCTGCGTGTCTTTTGAACGCTGACATTGACACACCCGAGCGTCACGCAGCTGGTGAGAGGTCTCAAAAGCTGTCTAAGGGTGCGGTCTCTAAGGGTTTGCATCACAACAAAACGGTCGTCAGCAGGATCCGTCGCCCTTGGATGCCCTGATCTCGGCCTTCTGGTGTAGCTACCAGTTTCACAGTACCTCTTAACTGCCTGTCGAACCGTTGTTTTGGGCAGCCCAAGGACCCCGGCTGCATAACGCTGGCATAAGAAGTCTTATGACCACACACGCGTCTAAAACCATTTAAACGGCGGGTAAACTTCATTTTTTTAAAATAAAAAATGTATGAAAAACTTAATTGATAAGGAACAAGTTCGAGAAAAGTTATTTTTGAGGCAAAATGACAAGAAAGGCTTGCGTAGACCGCACTGAAGGCAGACTATCGAAAAGTCATCTTTCGTCCTTTAGGCTTCTATTGTGAATTCAAGAGAGCATTACAGGAAAAAAACTGGATAGTTGAGGGAAAACATGGATGGATCTTGGCACGTAATCTCTGTGAACCTTATTATTGACCTTACGATTGACTGAAACCCAACTGTTAGCGATTTTGACTTGATTCTTTGGAAAAAAGTCAAAGTCAACTGCGCCGGTTTTTTTGGTCTCCAGTGTAGATAGATGGAATAGTGAAGTTTGAAATTTGTGCGAATCGAATAATAACGGCCGTTTAGTGCAAAATTTTGCTAGCAATACGTTCGTAAATAGTTCTGAAGAAGGTATTCTTCACCATGATGCATTTTGCTTGATTCGTCACTCCAAAACAAATTTCTACTCCAAAATAATGAAGTACAGTCAAATATTGAGAAAAGCGATAAAAAACGAGGGACAGCGGCTGTCCGACAGCCTACTTTTCACAAATGCCGCTAGACTGCGGCAACGGCTGCTCGCCCTTCGACGACGAGACGCAAGTTACAAGTACCACGTAATTCTGTAGTGAATTTCTGTGCACCCCATCTAATAGTTCCTTCGTTCAACACCACAGAGAGCGGAGATACATTCGCTTCATTGGATAGTCACAACAGGGAAAAGAATGTTTGGACGGCTCAACAGAGCAGAAAGCTAGCTCGATCGGTTACCCTTATTTTTTCTCTACTCCAGGGAAAAGATTGGCTTTGACCCGCACAAAAAGTCCCTCCTTTTATAATACAAACAAAAGGGGGAAATGGAGGGAAAAAGCTGGAGCATGACGTATATAAAGCGGGCAGTAAAGATTGAACGATGTTGATAAAAGTTGGGCGGGCGCAACCCCGAAAAAACATTCAGGGGGCCTAAGTACTCCCTACAGGCACACGGTGGTCTCACAGCCTGTACATGGCACAGAGGTAGCTCACTCCCCCACTGAAGTTGCATTCCTATAGGAGCTCCAATAGACATTTTGCGGGTAGATGTTGTGGAATTTACCTTACCGGGTTTTGTACTTGAATTCGCCTAGAAGCACGGCCTCCGGTTGAAGGCCCCGACTCGAGATTTGTCATGCTTCCAAATTCTGGCCGACTGCTGCTACTTAAGAGAGAGAGAGAGATTGATTGATTGATTGATTGATTGAATTTATTTATTGATCTGTACAATTTTGGGCTGTGTAGCCCACTCTAACAATTATACAGAAATAATATGTAAACATAAATATTCTTTTGTCAGGAGAAAACGAACTTATACTTAGGTAAATTAATTAAATTGTAGCCTCGAGTGTCGCAATAATTTCTACAAATTTTTTCTTGAATGTAATTATAGATTTAAGTTTGAAGAGATCGGGGTATTGGTTAATTAGTTTGATACTTTGGATAAGAAAGGACTTAGAGTAAGTTACAGTATTATGATGAGGAATCTGATACAAATTTGATGCATGTCTAGTATCTAGATCGTGAACGGCATTCTGTCGGATATAATCATTAGCCAGATATTCTGGCTTACAATATTTCAATGTTTTGAACGTGAGAAATCCTATACTGAATTTCCACCTTTGTTTTATCTTTTGCCAATTTAGCTTCTTGTAACATGGGGTAACATGGTCATCTAGGCGTAGTTTGAAAATGAAGCGAATTGCCGCATTCTGAGCTTTCTGTAAGGTATCCATGTCACTTTCTGTGATATCACTCATAGCGGATGAAGCATAATTAAAATATGGCATAATAATCGCCATTACTAGGTTAGCTTTAGTTTTTTCGGGGAAATCAAAAGCTAAGCGTTTTAATTGATACAGGGCTTTGTAAACTCTTTTACACGTATTCTCAACTTGTTTAGACCAGGATAAGTTTTCATCAATGATCAGTCCTAGGTTACGAACATGGTGCTCGAATAGGAGGCTTTCATCATTCAGAACTATAGAATTTAACAGTGACCGATCCAAGTTATTTAATATACGTCTATTTCCAACTAGAATAACTTTACTCTTAGATGCATTTATTTTAAGGTGGTGCTTAGAACACCATTCTACTAGGCGTTTTAATTCTAAATTAAGTTTTGATATTGTTTCGTTTATAAGGTTTGCTTTGGTCGAAACATAAATCTGTAAGTCATCAGCATAAATCATATATGACACTTCACAGAATGATCCAAAACACCTTCCTATTGAATTTATGAACAATACGAATAAAATTGCTGACATGACTGACCCTTCCGGGACTCCTTCAGAGTTGAGACGCCATTCCGATAGGGTACCATCGGGACTTCTCACTCTCTGTTGTCTATTAGTTAGGTAGGATTCGAACCAGTCTAATTCAATTCCGGAGAAACCAACAGACTCTAGCACAGCTAATAGCAAGTCATGTCGCACGGAGCTGAAAGCTCTGGATAGATCAACCAGCGTTAAGATAGTGATGTTCCGCTCATCCATATTTTTCCTTATGTCGTCAGTGACTCTAATTAGAGCTGTTTCTGTACTGAAGTTGCGCTTATAACCCGACTGACGTGTATCAATTAAATTATTAATATCTACATATTCAAACATCATTTCATACACTATACGATCAAGAATTTTTCCAGGAACCGTATTATAGCACGGTATTCATTCAGCTCTTTAGGGTCGTTTGTTTTGGGGATAGGCACTATCATGGATAGTTTCCATGTTTCAGGATATTTGCCAAGTTGTAGGAACGAATTATATATGTTAACTAATACAGGTAGTACAGAAGTTCCTAGTAATTTCAAGAATTGTGCAGATACTCCATCATAACCAACTGATTTAGACGTTATACGCTTTAGTGCCCTTTCAACCATGTCAGCAGTAATTTCTGTGAATGAGAATTTGTTAGAGCAGAATTCAGCTGCACTTTTATATTCGCTTATTATCTCTTTTGGGACAACACTATTTCGGGAGTGACAGAAATAATCATTCAAATCGTCTGGACAGAAGTTTAGATTTTTCACCTGTGAACGACTAGATCCTATCCCATAGTCTTTAAAAACTTTCCACAATTTAGCAGAGAGAGAGAGAGAGAGAGAGAGAGAGAAAGCGTTTATTTACAAGAATAGTAATTATTACTATTTGTAATACAATAGAATACTCAACCTAATTTTATTACATACAAATACACTTATTTACTACCTCACCTAACAATTTCTTATCTATCTAGTTATTTTTGACTTCCACAATCACCAAATTATTGTAACATTTAAGTACTACAGAAAGCACACACGCTTATACTGCTGGTATTATATTACCGTCGCAGGGGGTGGTCGCTGCTTCTAAATCCTATGTAGGTACCTTTCTATGATATTTTTCCTTCGAATGCCAAGTTACCAATTCCTTCGTGCCTATTTCAACTCCTTTCCAACAATTGGGAACAAATTCTCTACATTTACTCTTACTCTCCTGACCATGTATTTCCTATTCGTAATTGAATTCTGCAGTTAGGAAATCCCTAAAATTACTAGCTGCCCTAATAAATTGTGCCACCTTTTCAAAATTTACGGATGTTCCGTTCAGCATTTCCACAATCTCCGGATCGGATAACCATGTCTTTCCCGTGTATCTGAATCCTAGTTCTCTCATTATGGGACATTTAGCCATAAAGTGGAGTGGCGTCTCGTCTTCCCGCTCGTTGCACATGCTGCATTTGTTTGCCAGGCCCTCTCTCCACCACCGGTAATTTACTTTAACCATTTCCGTTCGAGCTCTACAGACGATTCTAATTTTCGCAAGATCTGTCATATTCATGTACACCAGTCCCCCACCCGCCGTTCTATCCGATTTCGCATAGAGTTTATGATGTTCCGAGTCAGTCACTTCTCTACTCACGTTGTTCACCCAATTATCCCTCATCTCCCGAATCAGAACATCAATGCCACTCTTCCACTCCTCACCATCCCAAGGGCAACCGAGCTCCTCCGCCATTCTGCCATATTCCTGCCACCATCCCTCACCCTCCAGCACAACCTGGTCTGCCACAATCCTAGTATACCTACTCCTTGGATACTTCATAACTTTCGCTATATAATCCGCCTGCAACTTTATTGTAAATAGGAAATTGTATATAGGAAGATGCTGCTACTTAAGCAATCATCTCTAAGGGCCGGTTTGTCAGTCACATTTTACCCCCCAGTAAAGCAGATTTATCCAACGGCCATCGGGTAACTCAATCGTACGCGTTTATCAGTACCCAAATTTTCTCACGGACGTCAGAACACTAGTGGATCTGATAACAGGCCACTGCCCACTTCGATATCACCTAAAGAAGATAGGCAAACTAACAACGGACATCTGCTGCTTCTGCGATGGAGATGTGTCGGTACAGCTGTACCGGGACTGTGGAACCGAGTATCAACTTGGAACGGTTCCACGCAGTGACAAAAACTCGACCCTTACCGGCCCAGTTCCACGGACTGATAAGATATCTTGAAATGGCTCTGGACCGGGAAGGAATCATTCGGACCGGTAAGGATGAAACCGGACCAGTAAGGATGGAGAACCGGACCGATAAGATATCATGGAGAATGGCTCTGGACTGGGAAGGGTTTTGGACTGGTAAGCATGGATCTTGTTCTCAGTTCTGTTCCATGTTGTAGCTGGAAGCGCCCTTACTACTTCCATGGACTGAGAATGTAATAGTATCATGGAATGGCTCTTGAGCAGGAAGTGATCTTTTGGACTGGTTAGCATGGAAGTTGTCTCCAGTATTATTAATTTATTATTGTCATGTTAAGTTCTTAAACTGCAACGTCATTATTCTTTCCTTGAATTGTTTGATCACAATCATCTAATTATATAAAACGCCAACCGTACGTACGTACGTATGTACGTATGCACGGAGGGGTCGTGGCAGAGGGAGAGTTGTAGGCTGGAGGGGTTGGGGGCGGGAGGAGTCGGAGGCGAAAGGAGTCGGAGGGGTTGGGCGCGGGAGGAGTCGGAGGCGAGAGGAGTCGGAGGGGTTGGGGGCGGGAGGAGTCGGAGGCGAGAGGAGTCGGAGGGGTTGGGGACGGGAGGAGAGTCGGAGGAATAGTCTTTGCCTGCTTTTAGTAGGCTTTTCAGCTAGTCTAATATAATAAAACGCCAACCGTACGTACGTACGTACGTATGCACGGAGGGGTCTTGGGAGGTGGGACTGACGGAGGGGCGGGAGGGGGGAATTCGGAGGCGGGAGGAGCCGGAGGGAGTGACATGCGGGGAGAGTCGGAAGAAGCGTTTTGCCTACTTTTAGTAGGCTTTTCAGCTAGTTTATAATAAATTGTCTGTTTTGTAACACTTGTTCAAATTCCTTCCTTTTAGCGAATTGTCAAGGAAAATGATGCTATAGTATTGCAAGTTGAGATCATAAGCATGGAAGAAGGACGTTAGGGATTTGACTGCCAGCTTCATCCATGTCATGTGAGTGGGATTTGACCGCCTGTACCGGTAATTTGGAACGGTTACATCTTTGTCACTGTAACCGTTGGAACCGTTCCAGGGAAATACCTGGACCGACACACCCCTATTCTGCGATATGGAAACGAAGGATGCCGAACATATCATCTGTAAATCTGTATCTGTAAATGTTTTAGTATTTAACCCATTTCAAGCCAAGGGTAGAAATAACAGAGTACTGAGACGAAGAGGATGAACTGTTTTACAGGATGGCGGCTGAAATAAGGCATAATTTTCTCACCAATTGAGAGAGAATTTACTACAAATTTTATGAATTTTACAATGTAATGGGATTTAAGAGCCCTCAGTCTTCCAAATCGATGTGATTTATACAATTCATTGTTGTTGGTAAAATGTAAAAATCTATTTTATGGGCCGGAATCCGTTTCGACTCGTGGCCCAGAACGCTCAATCGCTCAGGATCGAATTTGAGCTACCATAATTATGCATTTGGCCAGAAGGCCTCCTTTTCAAAAAAAAATTCCCAAAATCGCATCGAGCTCCCGAACGTCGAAACATTTTTTTGACGAGTTTAGGAACAGCATGAACGAGAAAAAATTTTTAACGAAGATTTTCCACTATTTTCAATATTAAAAAAAAGGCGATGCGAAAACGCATCAATGGCCGGAAATGGTATAAGTTATAACTAATGGATATAAGATATAACCTTATGATATAAGTTATAACTATATAACTAAGATATAACCTTATGATATAAATTATAACTATATAACTAAGATATAACCTTATGATATATGTTATAACTAAGATATAACCTTGTGATATAAATTATAACTATATAACTAAGATATAACCTTATGATATAAGTTATAACTATATAACTAAGATATAACCTTGTGATATAAATTATAACTATATAACTAAGATATAACCTTATGATATAAGTTATGACTATATAACTAAGATATAACCTTATGATATAAGTTATAACTAATGGATAGTGTGCGCAGACCCAGATTGACGGCGGACCCTATGTTATATGTTTCCCAAACTATTTTGCATTGCAGTATTCTTTTATTTTGGATAATGGTATGTTTCTTATTTTTCTTCACTCATTCTGCACCCACAAATGGGATTATTTCCTCTTACGGCAGTATTATTATATAATATATACTTCTCGGGGTAATCCCCACATCGGTGAAGGGCAGATCGAACGGACAACGGAGGGGGTCAGTGTAATGGAAGAATAGCTCGGACGTGAGTTGCGCTCACAAGGGGCGCTGGCATCGTTATTCCCCCCGCGTCATCTCTTTTCTCTACCCTATCGGCCGGTCGAGAATAAAGAAAATTCCAAACAGCTTTTTACCTACGACCCCCCTCAGTAACCATTTCTCAAGATAACGCTGAAACCCGCCGATACTTCCGAGTGCCTTTCCGTGATCCCAACTCTCAAGTGGGTGATTCAAATCGAACTTTTACTTTCCTTTATGGATACTCTTCAGATTTCGTTCCTCTTCCATGTAGATAACTGAGACTAGGTGAATTTTACACACTGATCGATCAGAGGCACTCAAGTTCTCTCTGAAACTGGTTTTGTACTGATTTTCATGTACATCTATGTACCAAGAGTCCCAAATTCGAAAATCTCGGCTGTGAAGCGGGAAACTTCATAGGTACTGGAAAAGACAAAAAGGAAGGATCCTTGAGAACTAGCACAAAAACCCACTTTGTTGAAATTTTCATCTACATTCAGGTAGTTCTCCTTTTCAAGTTAAAATTATTGCTCTGCGAAAAGATTCGAGTCCCCATGACAACCCGAGAAAGAACTCAGGCTTGCTGCTATAAAAGCGAATTTCCGAATGAATTTAAAAAAAAAAAAGAATTCAGATTTCATAAAAGATTTATTAAAGATTTCGGATAAAGATGCAGCTCCACAAATTCAAAATTGTTTTTGAAAAAACACGTTCTCTGCAATATACACTCCTTCTCAAAATTAGAGCACCACCGCCCATTTTTTCGTTTGTCTCTTTCCTTCTTCCCTTATAAATTTTGTATCGTGGACTGGCCACCAAGGAGCCCAGACATGGATCCGACAGAGCATGTTTGGGACATGTTGAACAAAAGAATTCGAGCCACAGATCCACCACCAGACAATCTTCAGCAGCTGGAAACAGCGGCGAAAGAGGAGTGTGACGATATCCCCCAGGAGGATATCCAAAACTTGATTACAGGCATGGGTCGTAGGCTCCAAGCCCTCATCCGAGCTAGAGGAGGTAGGTAATACCAAGTATTGAAAAGCTAAACTGGTATAATTCAAGCTTCTTTTTTTCACATCTTCAAATTTTATCATTCTACCACAAGAAGTGCAGTTTTCTTTAATTTACTCAAATTTTTGCCTTATTGGTTACCTTTTCCACCTGCGTTTGCAAACAATGTGTGCTCTCCTTATCAAGTTAAGGGAGAAAATAAAGGGACAAACGAAGAAATAAATGGTAGTGGTCTAATTTTGAGCAGGAGTGTAGTATCAAAATCGAAAAAAGCTGCTAATCACCACACAATAGTTTAATTTTTAACTGTATAAATCACCCGTCTGCATAGAACGCGGATTTTTCATCTGTAGGTGCTGCCTAATATTACACATCATTTGTACACTCCTTGAGAGCCCATTTACAGTAAAACCCAACCCCCTTCTCATAACAGTATCTTCAACACTGAGTTATAATTGCACTTAATAAGTCCAGTGCTTTTTTCGCTTGAGTCGCCGGAGTTCATCTTCTTTGTCCAAAACGTAAAGCATTTCCAGGTTTTCATGATTGTGGATGCGTTGTTCGTGCCTCCTTGGATCTGCTTATAAATAAGCAGTTTATTGTGGAGAGAGAGAGACGAGAATTCCTTCCCATCAACCAATACATCTTTCTGAATTTGATTTTAATTTCCTCTTTTTTCTTTTCTATACGTTTTTCCAGAATTTTAGAGCAAAACAAAGAATTTCTGATGTACGACCTGCTGCTAGATCTGCTTTGAAAGTTTTTTTTATCCTAAAATGGTGAATATTTATCACCTGTCTTGCCCATGTTTTTCATCGTGCAACGGAAACAATAAGATCAAAATTTCAAAAGTTGATTTATTGATGACAACTATAAAAAAAATCCTCAAAGCTCTCCCAGTCGCGTGAAAATGTTCAAAGATTCTTACCCTGACACACCCCTTTCTCCACAAGCTGTGATCAACTTGGTTAGAGGCGGCTGCATATATAACCGAAAACTATACTGATATTCAAGATATTATTTTAAAATTAGATTTTGATGCAGTTGCAGTGGAAAAAGCACAAAGTATAGTTCAGAGCACATCATTGAAGTCAAACTTAGTCTACATATCCGCCTACAGCCTACACCATCATTCTTGCTGAATCTATCAAAAAACTTGAATCTCGCAACTTACCCCTTTTTGACAGCCTGCGTATTGTCAGTGATACTGTAAGAAAATTGCAAGAAGCCTCCGGTGAATGGGGTAGGAATTAATTAATGAAAAGGCGGATCGAAGAATTGCCAAGAACCCAGGTTTTGGTACCATCGAAAACGTCGGACGAGTTCTCAGTGGAGAGGATACCCATGGTCTTGATCTTGAGTTTTCCCCATAGAGGTAGAACCTCTATAGTTCTCTATGGTCCTCTAGAACCTACTTCTACCTCCATGGTTTTCTCCTTCTGAGGTATTTGCTCTCAAGTTTGCACCAATTACATCAATGGACGTCGAACGCTCCTTCTTCCGCTACAAGAATGTTTTGCGTTCAAACAGACGCGTCGGCACTGTGAGTATGTGTAAAAAATCGAAAAAACGAACATCTACTAGTATTGGAAAGGAGTGCAAGAACCTATCTCCAGATAGTCTTTGAACACGTTTAAATAGGTTTCCTGACCCCACAAGCTATTATACATAACTCATTTCACCCAAAACGCTAACGATGAACTACCTGCTCATTATGAGTGCGGGTACCGTTTGTAAAAAGTTGGGTCTTATTACTCTTCATGACAAGTCACGGCATAAGTATGTGCTTTATTCACGTTTCATAATAATTTTTGAAGTATGACTTTCCCCTAAGCACTCGGTAAAATCGTCACAATAATAATTCCCGATTTTTCTTCTTAAACCTTAACATTAGATAGTGAATTTCTCAAAAAGAGGAGAAATGGGGAATTAGAGCATTTGATGAATGTTTTCTGGCACTATCCCTTGACTCAATCCCGTTGGAATTTGCCGCGACTTTTTTTTCTATGAAATTTTCAATCCTAAAAGAAAGCTTTTGGAAAAATTAAAGTCGCAGGAAAGTGTGGAGAGGAAAAAAAACCACATCCTCGCATTTTTCATATCAACAGAAATTAATTAGGAAGTCATCAGCTCATTAATCAAGTCATCTTATTAGGGATAATTTCATTGACACGACCACCATCCACAGAACTAATACCTAATGCTGTACCGAGCACATCTGACGCTGTGGAACTGAGTTGTGGAAGCGCTCTCTCCAGCATCAGCAGCGCTAATGACAGAGACGATTTAGATTCATCAATCAGTGTAATGCACATCTAAAGAAATCTAATTATTTGTAAAACTGGTAAAATCTAAATTATTTGTATTTTCTAAAACTGGTGAAATGTTACTTGTGTTTTGAATTTAAAATTTCAGTATTTTTCATAAACTTTTTATTTACTGTGCAATTTTCTTTCCTTGAAATATGAAGTAGTATGAAATCCATGATCAGAGCAACCTTCCCTAACAGAACTCTCCACAAATTGATTTTTGATCACTTGAACTATAAACTCACAGTACTGCGCGACGTGCCTTTGAGTTCAGCAACCTCAAAAAATACATGGTGGATTGGTGGCGCACTGTTTTGAATAATTGTTTGAGTTGTTTTGTGAATTTTCTGTGTTTTTTATTTTACATAATACGGAAAAACAAAGAAATATTTTGAAAAAATAAGTACATACCTACTTTATGTACATATTTGAGGCTTTTTAATACATATATCCTAGCCCTAATTATTAGTTTTTCCGCAAAATTATTTAGTAATCAATGCTTGAATAGCTGGCGATTTAAAAAAAAAGTCCATTCATGCAGCATGAATTAATGAGCGAATTTTCAAAGAAATCTTTCAGTTGAAGTTTTGGTTAAGAAAAGGAACAATGGTGTTGCAATTTCTTTTCTTACAGGATTCTTGGTTTTTTCGATTTTCAGTATAGCATACCAACATACTGTATGCACCGGGTATGCTTTGAAGATGGTAGGAGTCCATATTCATGTTCTACTCGTCTCCACATACTCATAGAGTACCCACACGGCTACTGCATTTCTGGGTACAACAGATATACGCACGTATTCATTATATATATAAATAGATTAATACTTTTCTTAATTTTGGACAATTTTCATTTTTGAGCACTTTTTTCAGAAATTTTGAGCTGAATCCGAATATACCATATATTACCATGATTGTGAAGGTAATAACCACAAAAAACTGAAAACCCCCGTTTTTTTTACTTTTTTTGAAATTTGGACCACTTCAGATTGTCCAAAATTTCTGGCTAACGAACTTGACCTATGGTTTGTTGTTACGAACATTTTGGCGAAAAGAAAAAAAAATTCTAAATAATTACTCAAGTTATTGTACGGAATGACACACACATATACCTATATATATATATATAATTTTTGGAAAAACTTCAGGGATCGTTTCAGAATGATCTAAAATCTATTTAAGTGTAAAAAGTGTTCGAAAAAGTCCATTCTAAAAATTTTGAGGCCATTGCAATAGCTTCATTTTCCTTGAAAATTCGCTGATAGGTGAATGATTTGATTGTCATTACCCTAACATTTCAGTATAGATCTGAATTTATATGGTAAACGACTTGTACTTTGTGGTCGACGGGTATTCATCGTCGAAGAAACAGTCGGGTTGAGGACCAACAATGCTGAGGTCACCTCCGACAGGCCTTTCAACTCAAATTACCACTCAGGTCACCTTTGCCATCCGAGTTGCTCTACTTTTCATCACCACCGGCCGGGACTGTACCTTTCAAGGGAGGGCAGGAGGGGGACTGTACCTTCCCGAGGGATATGCCGGAGGGGGGTCGTAAATTAAACGTTATCCTTCGCTCGACTTCACCTGAAAGTCAGAGACTAGGGACGCCCTAAGTAATGAAGCTAAGCCTTTGAATTGCTAAGGTTAGCACAGACCTCCAGTTTCGATTTAATCCCAGAAAGCTGCTTACCTTAATGTCAACTCTCGGTTACGTTTTCCGGAAATCCTTGCATTGTGTGAGAAATTCCATTGAAAATCCTACATTTTAGGAGAGTTTTCGAACGAGGAAACTTAGTTAGGTAAAGAACAGCCAAGTTCATTATTTTAGAAATAAATCCGGGTGATAAGAGTACAGGGTACGACTAAAACTAGCAAAGTTCTACATGATTTATGTGTTCTGAAACCTGAGAGGGAAAGATAAAACGTGAGTTTTCAACAGCTTACTGCCCACAACAGAAAGCACGGGCTGAAACCAACACATTGGTGGAGGTGGGAAGATGCTTGCTACTTCAATCCACATCACCAATGAGTTTTAGCACATGAGGACATGAGCAGGCATGTGTGAACTACTAGCATGTGTGAAATAGGGGCATCTGAAGCAACATTAAGGTATTAAGAACGTCTAGAAAGAAAGTTATAGGTTGAATCTCAAAGAAAAACGTAAATTTCAAGATAAACAAATGTTTTAATGATGGGTGAATTCCAGGGGACGTCCCTATGAATACCAAAGCATTAAGTCAATTCAAAGCTGTAGGTAAGCGATAAAACATGGATTATTTACTTTTTTGAACAGCACTTTAAAAACTATGATCTACGATATCCAACATGCGAATTCGAGATAAGTCTCCCCCCCCCCCCCCGGTCTGGGAACCACAGCGGTAATACTATGTTTCAAATTTGAATTTATTACTAATGACTGTGTCTTACCCATGTCACTCTTCTTTAATATTACCATTAATTTTATGGTTAAATAAAATGGTTAATTGCTCCCGTCTTCATAGTGTATGGACTTCAAAAACTTTAATTGGTCTGGAGGTTTGTTGACCTTTGACCTGTTAGTGTATAAACGAGGCCTTGATTGAAGATTGAGTGGATCTTTAAAGTAGGAACGTTTAGAAGGAAAAATAGTTGTTCTCAAAGTCAAGTCTTCATCGTGCTCCAATTACCAAACTCCGAGTGATTGGCCTCGAGACCAATTTAACTAAAACCAACGGCTGATTAATTTTTGCCGTCACCCCTCCAACTCATTATCTAATAACCCCCCTTGTTTACTTTATGACAACTCTTTTCTCTTCTCAGAACCTTCTCGTCTGACGTCCGCCTTTCTCAAGCCATAAATTTCTCCCGTCAAAGTTTTAATTGAAACCAAGTGGCTTTGGAGGGGGCTGCGCAAGAACTCGAGGTGAAGATGAAGGTGGTGGTAGGTGAAGAGGGAACTCAGGGAATTGGTAATGAAACGGGAACAAGCATGGTTTTAATTAAGCTTATCTCTCCTGTTTCGTGTGGTAGAATATTAATATACACATTTCCGAAGGGCCTGCAGTTCATATCAAGACGAAGCGAATTACAAGATGAGAAAAAATAGTTAGCGAGGCTGCAGGATTGGAATGAGAGTCGAGCAAAAATTGTAACCACTTCCTTCCGAGCTGTAATGTCATACATCTATGTTCTTTAGTTCTCCAATAAAGTGAGGTGTAGGAAAACCCAGAGCGGCATGAGTCATCACCAACATGGATGAGTTCCGCAGAGGGAACAGTTTGCCCCATAAAGGCGCTGAACCTCTATCTCTGGACCTCTTCAGAACAACTAGGCTTCATTAGGTAAATGATCCGCTTCCCGCCGGTCGGTCTGTGTCCAGACGCCGAGGTTTGTGGATAGATAATTCAAGCACTTATCTGGACGGTCGGCCGCAAGGCGCCGCGGATCTAGTGTCAACGTTGTAGGCCTCACAAATCAGCGCATTGAGAGGACCATCGACCTCACTCGAATACACGCAAACACAACACCAGCTCTCTGTTTATTTTATATAAGATGCCCCATTTTAAGAAGCACAAAACTTCGAGTCGATTCTACAACAAATTTAAGTAAGTGTCTCCTAGCAATATTGTTTTAAGGCTATGGTGGACGGCCACTTAGTGCGATTCTCAAAAAATAGATGGCGTTGGTGGCGGGGCCGAAAGTAATTAAGATTCTGCTTCGAAAATTACGAACTTTTTTTCATTTGGTAAACGCGAATGTGCTCAGAATTTATACATTAAGGAAGTTTTTGTTTTTCAACATTGTTGAATCATCAAAAATTAACTTCCCTCCACTGAGGATCGATCTCCTATCGTTCCGATTCTGAATCTGAGCTCCTACCACATGAGTCTGGTGACTTCTCACGATCTAGTGCAAAGGCCCAAAGGTTTGATATTTTCTGTATCGATCACCCTTCTGTATAGATCCCTCCCTACCAACCGTACTACCAAGGTACTACTACCTACTAGGGCAATTCTGAAAATTTCATCCCCAACCACCAACCAAATGGAAATGAAGGGTTGAAATTTTCAGAATTGCCCTAGTAGGTACCCTTCGGTTGGTAGGGAGCACAGAGTACTGGAGACAAGTTAACGGAGGAGAAAGCTAATGTTAAAATGGCGTGCGAGCATTTTTGAGGCTGCCTCAGTTGCGCCATCTACTTTCAGCTTTTCAGGGATCTATACAGATGGGTGATCCATATAGAAAATAATAAACCTTTAGGCAATTTTCATGGAAAAACGAAGCTATTGCGATGGCCTCTATAGAATGGACTTTTTCCAAACATTTCTCTACTTGAATCCATTTTGGAAAATTCTAAAGCGATCCCTGAAGAGTGTTAAAAAAGATTTATTCGAAAATTCGCACATGGACTTTTCTGGTTTGGTGCCCCACTACTCTCGTTATTTATACTTACTTCCCTATCCACGTCATAAAGTGTACCAGTGCATCTGGGTTGCACAAATACTCATGTTAGGGCGAGTGAACTAGAGTTTTCTCAGAAAATACAAATCAACTTGTGAGGGTAGATGGAGACATAATAAGATTGCTGACTTCGTTCAGCGGGAGCCTTGAATTCAAAAGGCAAATTGCAACTTTGTTAGCTGAAGGTTGAAACCAATTTAGTGCACTATGAACTTGGCTTCAATGGAATCCTCATCCACGTTTCCTCCAGCCAAATTTGTTCTTGCGGAAATTGGATGGGTTTTCGATGTTTGCGACGCTTGTGAGCCGTCAACAATATAACGAACCTCGAGAGAAATTACGTTCATAAAGCGCGGAGACCGCCTCATCGAACTGGACAAACAGGAAACTAATCCTGGATCTCCGAGGGGATGTTTGTCGATCGACCTGCATATTACGCCGAAATAGAAGATGGAAATCAAGAGTCATTCGAACTAATAAACTGGAAACTAAATGATCCATGACATGATGTGTACTCTGGTTCTTCTTACCGATTCAATCAGGATAATTGGACGGTGTTATACACAAACCGGCCAGGCGCCAAATGATCGTTTTCGAGAAAAATCGATTCAAAACGTTTTTCGTTTTTTTCCTAATCTTGCCACTTTATTGATGATTAGAGGGATGAAAACTCAAGTACTCGTAGTACTCAACCTTCAAGTACTCGTAGGGACCGAACGGTTTGTCCTACAGACCTCTGGGTGGTCTCAAAAATTTCTAAAAATTCGATACTATTTAAAATTGGTGAAAAAACGATACCTTTATTTCGAGAGTTTTCGAGGTAGGGCACTCTTGAAAATTTCAACCCTTAATTTTCACCCCTTAGAAGTGACTGACATCAACCAAAAGCTTCGCGGCACAACTAGACCCCAAATGGAGCCCATAATATGGTATATTATACCAAATTTGAACCAAATCGGTCCGGTGTTGCTAAGAAAAGTGCCGCGTACGGCGGACGGACGGAAATTTTTTTATTTGATTTTCGGATTCTACGTACTTCGAAACGTAAAACATCAAATTTTGAGGAAGGGGGGGTTATGTTTTTTTTCTTCCTCAATTCCAAAGGCTTATTATTGAAAATGATAAACCAAAATAGATTCTAGATGAGAAAACAGTACGTTTACGTCAATTTTTTTTTAATTACCTTTATTAATACCTTATAATATAAGGTATTAATATATATTTATTATATAAATATTTATAGTATTAAGGTAATAATATATATTTATTATATAAATATTTATAGTATTAAGGTATTTATATATTAAATAAATTACCTTTATTTCGAGAGTTTTCGAGCTAGGACAGTTTCAAAATTTCAACCCTCATTTTTCACCCCTTAAGAGCGACTGAAATCAACCAAAAGTTTCGGGGCAGAACTAGAACTCAGATGGAGCCCACATACCAAATTTCATTAAAATCGGTCCGGGAAAGTGCCGCTTACGACAGACGTTCACTAAAATTCCATTTTTCCATTTTTGAATTCTACGTTCCTTTACACGTAAACAAATTTTGAGAATCTTTAATTTTTTTTGGTCGATTCCAAAGGTTTATTATTGAAAATAATAAACCAAAAGTGTTCAAATTAGGCACTTGACCTTTAAACTAGGAACCAATTTTTGGTTTATTATTTTCAATAATGAACTTTTGGAATCGACCAAGAACAAAATTTAACACCTCTCAAATTAATCGAATACAAATTTTGCCAAAAAACGGTGTAATCTCTCCTGACAAACTCGCTGTCGAGAAGTTATTTTATTACGTACCAACGGCAGGTCACTATTTTTTCTCGAGTTTGAGAATTTTCTCTTTCGAGAGTTCGTAATGTATTTTTCTCGTCCAGATATCATTGGACAGAAGTGAGGCATGACTTAAACTCCAATATAAGAAGGAAGAAAGTATGACTCACGGCAGGTTCAGGGGTATTGGATGCAAGGTGAGTTACTACCTGTGAAAGTATATTTGTGGAAAAGGGTGTAGTTCTACGTTGAGGATACCCAACTCGCTGTCGGGCCTCGCGTTCATTCTTTTCATCGGTGGACAGTACCTAAGATTTCCTAACGGTGGGGGGGGGGGGTGGATGTTGTGATCAGCTACCTCTTCGCATTTCTGTCCATTCGCTTCCTTAGCTCATGTGGTAGGAGCTCCGATTCAGAATCAGAATGATAGGAGATCGATCTCCGGTCGAGGGAAGTTAATTTTTATGATTCAACAATGTGGCGCAGTCGTACAGGAAGCGAATGGTCTCCTCAGCATTTCTCAGATAAACAACAATTCATTAAGATTAGGTCATCAAAACAACTCCCTCCCAAGACACGAGTCGAGCCACCGCCTATTCAGACAAACGTTGAGGTCAGCAGACCCCCCCACCCCGTCAATAAGGAACAATAACAAAAAAAATTCGTAGCCATTCAAAAATACGCGTTCTCACTGGGATGTAAAACGCCGGCCAAAGCTGCCCCTCACCTCCCTGACTGAGTAACGGAGTACCTAAGATTTCCTAACGGGGGGGGGGGGGGATGTTGTGGTCACCTACCTACCACCTAAGAAATAGTGACCCCCACACTCACCATTATCCACCACAACATTTCTAGCGGCACGGTAGCCTGGAATTTGAGGTCAACTCGACCCCCCCCCCCCCCCCCCCCAACCGCGACTAATGGTGCCAGTCTGGCACCAAAGCGGTGATACTTCGTAACGTTGAACTTCCATCTATTTATTTTGGAAGGCAGTCCGTCAAAGTTCAATTCCCTATTCAAGTTGAAACACAAGAAAAAAAAAACCCACGAAAAAAGCGGTTTATGGTGCCCTGGCACCATGGTGGCACCACTATTAGGTCCATGGTGGGACAGAGAATAATTCATGAATTTCGATAATGAAATGAAACCAAAGCCTCTTTTTTTGTAAGAGAATTTTTTCTCAATTTCAAACCTTGGATACAATTAGTAAGCAGTAAAGGAACCAAAATATTGGAAAATCGGTTATTTGGTGAATATTATCCCCAACTCTCCTCCTCCCCTTGTGAATTTTGATACTCTGGTGAAATAATGAGCTATTCGGAAGATTTCTGAGTCGAACAAAAAAAGAAACTCGCAAATTGGTTGGAAATTGAGGCCTGGGCAGAGTACACAAGATTATGCCCGCAAACGCACTTTTTTGAGTATTAACCCCCCCTTTCCCCCCCTTAAAACGTAAAATTCAAAGTTCCGGCGACGTAGTGCACAACTAGATAGTTTTCCGCGACGGACAAAAAAGAACCACGAATATCGGTTGAGAACTAAGGCCTGTGCAGACGACACAATATTTTGTCACACACACACAGACATTCACCTATGGTTTTTTTTCGCGGATTTGGATTCAGAATGGTCTAAAACGGATTACTGTGTGGTTATTTTCTTTTTCTGTTGAGTGTTGTCCTCCTTCACCCCAGATCGATCGCATAAGGACGCCCAAGTCTTACTGTGGGACGTCCTAAAAATTGGCCGTCCGTCCGCTGTACGCGGCACTTTCCCTAGTTAGCAATGACCAATTTTGATGAAATTTGGTATGTAGGCTCCATTTGGGGTCTAGTTGGGCCCAGAAGATTTTGGTTGATGTAGGTCACTTCTAAGGGTTTTAAAATAAGGTTCGAAATTTTGAAAACGCTCTGGCTCAAAAAATTTCGATATAAAGGTATTGTTTTCCCATCAATTTAAGATATTCTTGGATTTTTAGAGACCACGCGGAGCTCTGTAGGACAAACCGTTCGCTCCCCACTAAAATTTATGGGTTGGACTTACGATAAATCAGAAACACGAGTGTGAATCGCAAAAGAGGCCTAATCTCCGTTCAAATTTTAGCTGACCGAAATGCGATCGATGTTTTTCTTGAAGTTGGTTGGTGGTGACAATGGCAAAGCCGTGTTCTTTGCAGACGAGAGATCTATATAGAAAAATAATAAACCTTTGTGTAATAATTTGGAGGTTTTTTTTATGCCGATCAACGCACGGGTAACCGACTCGATGAGCGTTCGTACTCCCAAGTGCCAACAATCCCAAGAGAAGTTTTCTCCTCGTAAATCCTTCGCGCTCGAAACGACACCGACGAGCTCTCAACGCTCGCACGAGCCTCCATAAAACCGAGTTTTCCCTTTCTCTTCCACCACTCAAGGGGGGTCAGAGAAAACCGAACGAGGCTCGTCAGCGGGGTTCTGGCGCTCGAGAGAAAAGTCCCGGTGCGCCCTGGCGGAAACCCGAACCCCCAGATGGTCCCTATTTTTTGCAAATATATAAAGAGAAAAAAAAATCTTTTTTTGTTCGGCTTCGGTCCTCTCAGACACCTGTTAGCCCTTTTCCGTGCTCCGGATACTCCAGTTTTCTCCTTCTCATTCGCCGTCCAGTTTTCTCTGCCCTTCTCGCTTTTCTCCTCGAGTTTTCTCTCGACTTAAATGGAATTTACGTTGCCTTTATTACATTAGCGACCTCCCTTCCTGCTCTTGGTTTCCCCCGCAAATTCTTCTTTATGTTTCAGTTTCTCTTCTTCACTTCAAAGTCTCATTCTCTTCTTCGTCCTCTTGTCTCTCTCCCCATCTTCGTCCTCCTGTCTCTCATTCTCTTCTTCGTCCTCCTGTCTCTCTCCCCGTCTTCATCCTCCTGTCTCTCACACACTCTATGAGTTGTTAGATAAGTCCTAACTCAAGTAGAAATATGCATAACTCTGTGATACCACACCTTTGGGAACTTTAACCACGAACTATCTATTCATCTGTAATTTTCTAACTATTATAAAATATTAGAACGTACTTTTCAGTTTCTAGCAAGAAGACTAAATTTTCAAGTTCGCAACAGGTCTAAAATATCACCTGTTGCTAAATAACGAGAATTATGTACTTAGTTGCAACAGAATTCAAATAAAAAGTGAAATGTAAACGCGATTCCGCGACACCAGGTTCGACTGAAACACCTATAATAATTGGACCCAGTTATGCAAATACCTGGTAAGCGACAAAAATCGAAAATCGAGTTTTTGGTATCGTTGGATTCAGCTTGTCAAGATCTACGATTCTGGAGTGGTTTCATTCAGTTACGTTTATTAAAAGTAATTAAATTATTACGTCAGGTAAGCGACAAGCCTTGTATCCGCGGTTTTTTATTTTGCAAAAACCTGGTAAGCGCCAAATGTTGAATTTTATTTCGCAAATACCTAGTAAGCGCCACTAGGTTTCATTGCAAATACCAAGTAAGCACCAATTGGTCACTACAGCAGTTACGCAAACACCTGGTAACCGCCAGAGATCGTCGTTTACCAGGGATTTGCGTAAATTCAGCTGGGCCAAACATGAGTCAACAAGCTGGTAAGCGACAGATCAATCTAAGAATTTTATTGTCACGGTTAGGGATGGCATATCGAATGAAATATATCGATATATCGATCAAATGATACATCGTCAATGAGATATCGATACCTTCGATATATCGGAGAAAATATATCGATTTTTCGATGTATCGGAAGATCTACTCTAAAAAACATGTGAAGTAGGTAGGTGAATTTAATAGTTTTAAAACAATATAAAAATAATTTAGGATGACATTTATGGACATATCGGAGGATCTACTTACTTGGAAAAACTTGAAGAAGTAAGTAGGTGGGTGAATTGAAAAGTTACTAACATCATTTTGGAGGAAATATTATCGATACACTCGACATATCGGAAGATCTATTTGGAAAAACCGTGTGAAATATGTATTAACCTACTTTCAAAAGTTAATGGGTATGAATGATCAAAATTCATTGTTTAAAAACTGGAAAAAAGTGCGAAAATGTCATTGCAATGTTAAATTAATTTATAAATTGACAGGGGTATAAGCACCGTGGACGATCATGATCCTTCAAAATTGAAAATTATTATTTTCAACAATTATAATAATTATAATTGTTGTTGTGAAAACCTGCTTCACTTCGTTTAGTAGGTAGTTTTAAGCTGGACGAGCCTCCATTAATTTTGGCTTAAGTCAAGTATTTGAGCCTTGAGAGCCTCTGTAGGTGAATAATATGTACACAATCATGTCTGAGCTGAAGTCAACAGTCTGAAATCAACCCATCAAGAAAGTACCTACAAATTTGGAATAAAATTACTTGATGTTTTTACAAGTACAGGCGTCCCTTCTCGTCCATTCATTTCAATATTTAATTTTTACTAAAAAAATAAAAAAAATTTCTACTTGAAAACAGGTCGCGATATATCGGTAAATACATCGATATTGACCGATAATATCGGTTCTCTATATCGATATATCAAACATAATATATCGATATATTTCATATATCCCATCCCTTACCTTCAATCTATTCATGGCATTTGAGTCAAATATCGATTATTCCTGGCTGTTTCTGTTTGGAATAGGTGATTCACTTTCATTTTATTTAAACTTGACCGCAAGAAGTGAGAAGAGATGATTGGACCCTGCGAGAACGTTATCGACGCCAGGAGCATCGTGGGTAGCGATATCGCAGGAGTCGTGCGATCGCTCAAGTTTTGCTCAGTTTCTTCGTTGACATCGAGGTCTCAGAATCCATGTTAACAAAAGGAAATAATTCATTTCGGGTCATCAGAATCCCTTCATTCAATTCTTTCTTCCCTTAATTGCACTGTGAGTACCTATTCTTACATCTTCGCTAATTTCTATCAATATTGTACCTACGGGCTTTGTTCTCACGCCATCGTGGATGTTCCAGGCCGGACTTCCAGAGGAAATAATTCTTTAACCACATGGTTGAAGGCTCCGGATCTGATCCGTATTCCCCAGACGCTTTTCTGGGACTTCCTCGTGCCTGGAAGTGCAATTTGAGCCACGACCAGTATAAGAAGAGCCTTCATTGCTAAACGCATCGCCGTCGTTGCAGCAGCGGCAGGATACCGGACTTTCGTACGGAAAATTCAAGCTCGAATCTCGGTCAGACACATGTTATTTTTTCTAACTACTTCTAATGGCCATTAGGTATAAGGTACCTAGGGACCTTTAATTCAATTCAAACTAAATAATCAAGGAAATATACTTAATTTTGATTCACTTAAATGCACGTGGTGAAAGGTTGTTTGTCTGTCATGTCAAGTGAAAGGGAGAGATAAAACTAATCCTATTAGCGGTGACCACGTGGTCTTCTATTCCAAACTTCTTTTCTAGACGAAAGCGCTCGTCTTGCTGGTTACGACGGATTCTCCGATACGGCACGTAGATATAATGATATATTTTTGTACGCAAATTATTAATATTATAAGAGAGAACCCAAAACAATCAATTATTAATATTATAAGAGAGAACCCAAAACAATCAGAAACAGAAAGAACCAGTATTGTAGTAATGAAGGTGGGAGGACTCACGTTGATGGGAGAGTAACAGAGCATTGCGTACGTACCTGAAAAAAAAGATGAAATAACGTTAGGTGTGCGAAATACAATACCCTCATAACATTCATCAATCATGATTATCAATAATTGATAATCATTAGTTTATCTGTAATATAATAATGAAAAGGCTCAAAAATGTCATACAAGAGAAGGAACTCATACCCCATCATCAGTTCGGATATTGAGAGAAACATTCCACTAGTGATCAAGTACATCGTATCACTGAAGTGATAGAAAATAGTCTCGAGAAGAAACAAGTCTGTGCTAGTGTCTTCCTTGACGTCTCTCAGGCCTTTGACAAGGTCTGGCAATGAAGGACTACTATATAAACTTAATAGAGTTTTATCAAATCAATTCTATCTCCAGCTAAAGTCGCACCTAGCAGAGAGACATTTAGGAGTTAGACATGAAGGAGTCTATTCCAGTTTAAAGGGAATCGAAGCAGGGGTTTCCCAAGGAAGTGTGCTTGTGCTGTTACTGTATCTCCTCTACACAAATGATGTCCCAAGCAACGAGGATTCTACTATTGCAACATTTGCAGATGACACTGTCCTGCTAGCAGTGCGACTATTGAAGAAGCAACGTCAAAGCTACAGCATACTGTTAACGATGTCAGTGAATGGACCAAAAAATGGGGACTAAAGCTGAACGAGTTAAAATCAACCCACAAAAACTTCACACGCAAAAGAATCAACAGCTTGCCAATATTGCTTCATGGACCAGCAATTCCGATAGCAAACACAGCGAAATATTTGGGAATGACCCTTGACACAAAACTAAAGAGGAAAGAGCATGTTAAAAAGAAAGAGGAGGAACTGAACATAGAATTGAGAAAATTGTCCTGGTTGCTCGTTAGACATTCTGACACAACAAACTTCCAATATCAAGCAAGAATTGAAACCTGTCTGGACATGAGGTATTCAGCTCTGGGACTATACGAAGAAATCGAACGTCAAGATTAACCAAACCTTCCAAGATAAAGTGGACTTTAATGCCCGCTTTCACCAAACATTCGAAACGAGTTTAAACCAAAAGCGGCGAGAGATAATCGACGTTTAGTAATAATCGTCTTTCACCAGAGCGATTTACGAGTTTAAACTCCATCTCGGGGGGTTCGAGTTTAAACGGTCGAAAGTCGGCCGAATAAACTAGCTTACCTCGTTTAACTACCAATTCAATATGGCCGCGCATTGATTTGTGATTCTTTTCGAAATGAAATTGCGAATTATTTTTCAATTTCGGATTGTTTTTGACTCGTCTGACGATGACGACGACGTCCGAGTCGAATCCTGGATCGGATTCCACATTCCGAGATTATGTACGTTACTGAATTCCGCCTTTCCAAGCCCCCAGTCGTCCAAGTGCTCGACTAGATTGACACTCGCCTCGAGTTCCCGTCATACAAATAAGTTCAAAACGTTAATTTAAAATGAATAATGGTTTCTTCAATAACATAATAGTGCAACCTACATTCCTTGGTTGTTTCTATTCTGACCAATTATACAAATTGACCATCATAAAAGACCAGTTCGACCAAAATAAATTTTTATTGAGGTGAAATCGGGGGCCCTCATCTTCGAGTTTACATCCATCGGTAATCATTCAAATTATCGAAGTACATTCCTACCGTTCAGAACAAGGCGGCGGCCACTGTGTTTCACTAGGAGACATCAAGGAGGTACTTGAGTCTGGAGAAATACTGGAGTTATTGCGCTCGTCCCGGCTCAAAGTGATGATGTGTGATAACTCAATAGGTAGGTGATGAAAATATCCAGCGAAATAAAACGAAGGGAACCGGAAAACTCGAAACAAACCGCAGGAATCAGCAAATAATAAAAACAAGGAATTCGAAAAACTGACACTGATAAAGATAAACAAGGCGGCAATCTGCTGATATCAAGCGCGGTAGTGGTTGTTATTCAACGTTTCTATTGCCTAAATACGTCATAATGTCCAACTTTCATTCGTTTCGCTCAACATTTCAAGTTTTGACAAACTCGATTGTCTTAAACAACGTTTAACGATGATTTGGGTTGGTGAAAGACGCTCGCCATCTTGCCTGGTTTATTCCTTCAGATTATCTATTATTACTTCAGATTTACTATTAACGCGTTTAGCTAGGCAAGTTTAGAACAACTTTTGGTGAAAGTGGGCGTTAGGAGCATTGTTAACGCTCCCTGGTACGTCCGAAATGACGATCTCCATTGTGACCTAAAAATGGAAACTGTCAGTGAAGTGATCAAGCAACATGCGATTAAACACGAACATCGGCTTCATGGACATATAAATCCCGAAGTCCTCTGTCTTCTAGACAACTCCTACGACGTTCGGCGGCTTGATAGGTCCAAACCCTTGGACCTAGTGATAAATTGAGACACAGTGTTGTGTTCCCTGTACTTTTTTTTCTGCAGGCAGGTGAGAAAATCTTTAAGATCCACAGTTGAAGTTGGATCTCATAAGATACCCTGAAGGGTCCTGGACTTCAAGGTTATGTGGGATTCAAACCCACTAAAAAAACACCTCCTTTTCTCCCACGTTGGATGCTCAGCCTGGAACTGTTTAACAGATTACTTCAGGCCGAGTCCTGGGACACTTCATCAGTTCTGGATGGCGGGACGGACCAGGTGTTCCCTTCTCTCTCTCTCTCTCTCGTTCTAACAATGTCTTCCTTGTCAGGATACGCTGCCACAAGACTCCAGCTCCTCTCACCTTCCAGCATCTTGCTGACAACAGCTTCTGGTGTTGAAATTTGGGGAGTTAACCCCAGCTCTGCTAGCAGCTGGCTTCTTTCAGCCGCCCATTTGGTGCATTTGAAAAAGGTGTGTAGCGCATCATCATCTTCTCTCTTCTGGCAAAGCAGACATGTTGGGACAGTTACCTTTCCCATTTTATGAAGATAGGCATAAAAAAGTCCATGTCCTGTGAAGAATTGTGTGAGGAAAAAGTTCAATTCTCCATGCTTCCTGTCCGTCCATTTCTTGATGTTTGGCACTAGTCGTGCGGTTCCCTGTACCTACTTTAGAGCATAGCCACTGGGATATTGACTCTACAAACTGTTTAATTAAATTGTGAAAATAAATTACTAGGTGGGCTACTTATGTGCTCAGTTGTTATGTTATTGATATTTAATAAATAAAAATATCATCAAAAGAAAACTCAATCGACAGTTAGGGACTCCCTTACATCACATGCAGTCTGCAGTGTCGACGAGGCGGTCTCTAAGGGCTGCGCAGGGACGGCGCGTCGAGTATACCTCGCCTTCAAGACCGAGCAGTCGTGCAGGCGTTTGCCTATCCGGCAGCGCCTCGAATTGTTCAGTGTGTGTGTATGATGATTTTGGAACTCAAATTATTCCGTGTGGTCGATAGGTTCAGCTTGTTCGAATTCTGGAAGAAGTGGGCCTGGATTTCAAGGATCTAAGGCTAATTAGGAACCTATATTGGGGACAAAAGTCGCAAGTCCGAGTGGATGGACTGCTCTCAGAACAGATATCAGTGGCCAAGGGGGGTCCGGCAAGGCTGTACTTTGTCGCCATTGCTTTTGACATCTTCATGTCTTTGCTTTGGCACATGAACTGAAAAATCGTCACGAAAACTTTGATGCTTGGGTACGCTTCACTACCTTGTTGTGTAGTGGTTGACATGAAAATGTCCCAATGTGTTGCAGACTCGTATGCAAGCATTTAAAATTGAGTTTTAACATTTATTCCGAGCAGGTGTTCAAGGAGGCTCTGAATGATTGTGATGTCGGTATCCCTATAAATGGATTGCCTGTCTCCAATTTGCGATATGCCGACAACACTGTACTGCTGGCACACTCTGAGGTTGAGCTTCAGGCTTTATTAGACAGGGTGGCTATTGCCTGCAGGAAATATGGCCTGGCTATTAATGTAGCAAAAACGATATCGATGGTTATATCCAAGTTACTGAATGGTGGTATTCGACTGTCAGTCGACGTCACGCACCCCTCCGGCCTGGGCGGGACCCCCCCAGCCAACTGTGACGTCATAAACATTCGAAACTGAAAAATCATAGAAAAAGTTCTTCTCACGCTAGAAGGTCACGGTTGGTGTCAAAATTCTCTGAATGAGGCCTAGATTAGATTAAAACTAACAATAATCAGTTTTTCCGACCCTATTGCAGCACTTCACTGCTGGTTGAGGATGTGGTGGTGCCAGTAATCACGGAATCAGAGCATCCAGATCGAAAAAACTGCCTCGGACATCCAAGCAAGAAGTACAGCTAGATGAGGTGTCTCGGGTAGTTTGGCAGAATGCATGGGATGCAGAGACCCAATGATGACCAGTCGTCAACTTTGTCAGGATTCTGGGACTATTGGGCAGAGAGTCGTGACGAATCAAGATGTACTGCCATTCACACACCCACCTCGATGTGTGCCCACACCAGCAATCTTGCAGATCTCAACTCAAAGACGATATTCGACACGTTATCGAAGAATCAGCTCAACACAATCACCCCGAGAACAACTTCAACTAAACCTGTAGGCAGTTCGGTCGATCTGTTCGGTCCCTCCCCCCGAGTTATCCTTACTCGTAAGGGCCATTTATCACTCCACATACTTGATGTGAACTCATTCCTTTTTGGAACCCTCAAATTAACAAAAGTACTCAAGCCTTGTGATGAATAGGCGGCATTCCCGGTTCCAAAATAGTCGGTTCAGTTCAAACAACCTGCTTATAAAACAACACCTCCTCGCCCTCGTCTTTAATTGAGTTTCCCTGAAGGGAGTGGAGGGAAATCCTGAAGGGCTCACCTCCATTGTCCGTCTCTGAAACTTTAAATTGGGACCGTTTTCAAGGGGAGTCGGAGGTGCTTTGAGAGAACAGTTTCCAAGCCATTGTGAAAAGAGAGAGGAAATAGGATAGAGAGGTCTGAGTTAGGCTCATTACTCACACGTTTACATCAATCTTTCGTTTTGAGGGGGTTTCCTCCGCCCACCTGAGTTTCGATTTCAAATTAAGGTTGGAGGCAATCGATAATACCGCCTCATGATTTAAAAAAAAATTTGAAAACTACGTTTGGTTACTAGGGCAACCTACCCTACACTTAGTGTAGAGTATCTTTGTCTGTTAGTTTGTCCTGAACCGATGACAGCAGATTATGGCTAGTGAACTTATGGCATGTGACATAATAAGCACTCGTAGTCAGTGCGATTTAGACTTATGGCATGTGAGGCATGCAATTACTTATTCCTACGAACTTCTTAGTGATTTCTGGGAGGCATTTGCCCATTTGAGATACCTAGGCAACAAAATGCTTGAATAATTCGGGCGGCAAAATTTTTTCTGCGCCCTACAAATGAATAAACTGCCAAATGGGAAACTCGTTGCGGCTGAGAACGTTGCTGAGAGGAGATGGCTGTATACAGACTGCCTAAGGAGATGGCTGTATAGAGACTGCGAAAGGACATGACAGTACAGAAACTTCCCGAGGTAATGGATATAGGGCCTGCCAAAGTAGATGGCTTTACAAAGACTGCCAAAGGAGGTGGCTTTACAAAGACTGCCAAAGGAGGTGCTTTACAAAGACTGCCAAAGGAGTTGCTTTACAAAGACTGCCTAAGGAGATGACAATACAGAAACTTCCAAAGTAGATGGATATAGGGCTGCCAAAAGAGATGGCTTTACAAAGACTGCCAAAGGAGATGGCTTTACAAAGACTGCCAAAGGAGGTGCTTTACAAAGACTGCCAAAGGAGTTGCTTTACAAAGACTGCCTAAGGAGATGACAATACAGAAACTTCCAAAGTAGATGGATATAGGGCTGCCAAAAGAGATGGATTTACAAAGACTGCCTAAGGAGATGGCTGTTCAGAGACTGCCAAAGGACATGACAGTACAGAAACTTCCAAAGGAGATGGATATAGGGCCTGCCAAAAGAGATGAATTTACAAAGACTGCTAGAGGAGATGGCTGTATACAGACCGCCAAAGGACTGATGATGATTTTTTGGTGACTCTAGTGACACCATGGTCCAATCAGAGTATAATTAATGGAATACTAAATTTTTTGTAAGCAATTAAAAGTCAAAAAATATGTTATAACAAAAATTTTGAAAATTTTTTCAGTGATTTCCTCGGAATTTTTTGTACAACTCTATTTTGAGACTACCAAAATTCCACAAAAAAATTCTTCTGTCCATTAAATTTAGAATTGCAATTTAATTTTGGTTACTCCTGGTTGTTTTTGGTGACACTAGTGATACCACGGTCCGATTAGGGTTAATAAGTTGCAGGTTTTCATACTCTTTTGTTTTTTCTCTTACAATTGAGGTTGGCGCATATTTGGACCTGAGTAAACCCCTCCCCCCCCCCCACACACCCGTCAAGAATTACTAAGTCACTAGCGACGCGGATGAGGAATTTCATCATTCGAATCGAAAGCGGAGGGAATATCATTACGAATCAGAAAGCAACGAACATGACGAACCAGGCGTAACGTTCAACAATGGAAAGGAAATAGAGATAATACTAGAGCGACTCGTCAGCAAACATCCAGTGCGGTGCTCTACCGCACCACAGGGCCGTTTGTTCAGTTAAAAAGGGGTTTATCACATTCGGAGGGTTACAATGATGAGAGATACCCATCTAAAGCAACTTCCCGCAAACAATAGTCGCATTTCACAAGTTCAAGCGCTCGGCTCGGTCTTTGTCGACTTTCCAGGGCCTCGTCGGCTTCTTATCAACAACTTCTGAGTTCTAGATAGTGTCGGGTAATTCCTATCCTGTTCTGAGATCCGAACAGCAAAAGAACTGGGAGGGAATGAAATACATACTAATAATCATCGTTCCTTTTCGTTATAATCTATTCGATTTCAAGAATTGATGTGTTTCTATTCCTCACAACGAAGGTCAAAATTGATCGGGACATGGTCAAACAGAGACTCACTCCTTTTTTGATGATCTTTCGGTCAACAGTCAATTTATTACCATCATCAGGGCTCAGGGATGAAAATAACAAGTGAAATCCACAACGACGTATACAACAGAATTCTGATTGTCCATCAATCCTTTTTAAGAAGTGACGTAGCCAATTGTTTAGAACCAAAAAACTAATGAAAAACTAATAAACATCAGGGAACTACAATTATGCTGAAATTGGGAGAAAGACAGTGTTTTATTCATTTCAGCATAACTGTAGTTTCTTGATATTTGTTAGTTTTACATTAATATAATATAGTCCAGTCAAATTGTCGTCCAAAAGAGGGGTCACCTTGCAAGGTCGAGGGTAGAAGGTTTTTTTCCTGATGTTGTTTGGGATGACTCCACAATGTGTAATCCAAGCTTTCGACTTCGAAAGCATCCCGCGTCATGTTCAAATTGTAGCAGGTCCACGAACTGCTCCGTGGAATAGGCCTGAGGAGGCGTCGCTACTCTCCTAGACTGGGAACGAGCTCGGCGCTCAGTCACTTTCCTGCCTTGCTCCTGGTAAGTGATCTCTTCACACATTTTAATATTTTGCGGTTTCCCTTGACACCCAAAATCCATTCTCATTTCATTTCTACCTATATACGATTAAAGAGTTAATCGATATAAACCACACTCCGTTTTGTTATTGAACCATACCCAATTCATATCTATATTATAATTATTTAATTAATCAAATTAAATTATATTTTTGAATCATTGGGTAGAAATACGGGCTGGTTATTCCATCAGAATATTTCCAACTCTATTTCAAAATACTCGAAAAACCTCGACATTTTTGCTCTTTTCAAGTTTTTGGCTTATAACATTGAAACGGTCCATCCTACCAAACAATTCACTACGTAACGAATTAAAGGGGACAAAACCATGCATCCATCACAAAAAATAAATTAGAATCGGGGACCAACTTTGCGGTTTTGTACGCCCTCTCAAAAAGGGAGAGATTTCTGTCAACTTTTCCAAAAACTGAGTTTCACCCAATTTCAGAAGGTCGTTTCTTCGCACCATTAATTTATATCAACTACCCCCTTTCTAAAAGTTGTAGAGCAAGTATTGGGGGGCACAGAAATTACAAGAAATACAAAATTTGGTCAACTTTACTATTTTTAACAGTATTAAGCCGAAATAAGGGACACCTCACAATTATTTTTATCTAAAAAAAAAATTGAATTTTAACCAACTTGTCCAATGGGTTACACCCATTTCTGAAAGGTTGGATATCTTGAGGCACCTGTTTTTGCAGCAATCAATCTAACAATTTATTTAGTGTGCATATTTATTTACAGGAGGAGTGTGCTCATGGTTACAATAATTCATCATATAGTATGCAGATTTATAATTTTATCTTCTTAGATGGACCAGGTTGGTCATTGTCACCTTGTACGAGTATGTTCCGTTGATGAGACCCGGATGGTGAGTAACATAATCAATGTTTTTTTGCTCATAATTTGATGTTTTACGTTTCAAGGTACGTAGAGAATCCGAAAATCGAATGAAAAATGTTCCGTCCGTCCGCCATACTCCCCATTTCTTAGGAAGATATTGATGGTCCTGGAACCTCAAATGAAGAGGACTCGTGAACCTGTGAGGCCCTGCGGAGCACTTTTAGATATATTGAACTTGATCTCGAGGGATAATCGGGAATGTGTCCTCCGCAAAGATAGCCATTAGAAGATAACTATCTCACAAATCTCCAAAGAGCAGTTTGACAAAAACCTCCGTAAAACACCGAACTACGAAGGTTTACTATTTCCGAAAGACTGGACCGTAATTTCGGTAAACCCCGACAATATTAGTCTGGAGGTAGGAAAACTCTTTAAAAGAGACGTATTGCGAGGAGAAGGAAAAAACTCGCACAGCGGTGTTACGAGCCACCCTTCAAATAAACAGGAGAAACTGCCCAATAAAACTTTATATTGCCGTACCTCAAAGCAAGGCTAGTACCTTGAACGACCAACTTTTCACGGTGCTGCGAAATTGACTATTCCTCAGTGAAATTGACCACCTTGTTGCTGCTAGTAACTGTCCATGATGGAGAATTTGCCTCAAAAATTTTTAATTTTTTTCGAAAGAGGGTTCATTGATATAGAAGAAAACCATAGCGTGCTGCTCAAAAACGCATCCAAAAAAATTTAGAGAATATAAGGAAGATGGAAATTTTAAATGTACCGGGAGTCTGTGACGTGATGAGTTTCCCCTTACGATAGTAGCGCTACTTCTGGAAGCGCACATGGAAACATTAGCTTACGTGATCGAACACAAGAGTGCGCCACAAAGTGGCAGAAAGAACCCAGACACGAAACTTACCAAAATAAGCAATTAAAATTTTAATTACTCACTCTTTTTCACAATACGATTCTACCTATTAGTTTATTAAGCAACATTAGTCATCGCTTCCTCTTATTTAGTTTTCATACTGGTTAGTTTTGATATTTGAATCACATTATTTGAGTGGATCGTTTCATGTGGTCGCGAGGGCGCCTACAGCTCTAGCTGTTTTGCGGGAGAGTTTCGGAAACTTGTACTATCTAGAGCTATCTATATACATATAGCTAGCTATATACAGCTAGTATGTAATCAAATTATAATCCGTTTTGAGCCAAGTTATTGTAGAATACAATTGTTTCTTTATACGCGAGTAATTTGTGATCCTGAAAACCAACTGGAAGAAGAGTTATCCCATCTCCATCATATGCATTTCAGCAATTGCAATAAGATGGATGCATTTCTTGGGTTTAGACCTCTGATGATTAAGTATTTCAGTATTTCTGTTAACCACTAGAGAACATTTTTCGTGTATATTGTACGTATTTACTCTAGGACGTAGTTCTAGACGAGTACAACAGATCGCGTTCATGATTGCTTGTTCCCAACCTCATCGCAACAAGTCACCTTGTTGAACACATATCTTTCTCTTTGGGGCGTTACTGGCCGCATCTAAGTTATTAATTTCATAACATTTAGTTATATTCTCGATATATATGAAAAAATCGAGCGATTTTCAATAATACACTGGGTTTCAAACGTTTCTATGGGTAGCAGTTGTCGATCAAACATTTGAACTACTGACAATAGGGGCAACAACAATGGGGTATTTCGGTGGGTCGGAAATTCAGTTTGATGACCTCCAATTTGGATTCAGCACCCTTGAAAACCTATAATATAGGTATAGTACCTATATAATAATATTATATATTATTATAATATTAAGTATTAATATTATTATTATTAATCTAAGTATAATATTATATATAATATGGTACTATACCATATTATGTAGGTACCATATTATGGTACCTACATAATATGGTACAGTACCTATATAATAGGTACCTATATAATATGGTATATTATACTTAGAGGTGTGTAAGACACGGTCATTTGGCGGATTCGAATCCCAAACGGTGACTCATTACAGAGACCAGGTCCGTTCACCCGTTCATTACGTTCACATGCCAACTCAATCAGTGAAATGAACCTTTGTAGATTTGTAGAGAGGCAGTTGGGTCTTTGATAAAACTAATTAATATTATGGAGAAATAATGTTCAATAATATACTTAGCTTGGGCTCTTGATGGCAAGAAATTAATTTAAAAAAATATTTTCCCTGATAAATCGGTTAAGTTGTTATTTTGAGACACTAAAGTATCGACATTCAAGCCAAACGGTGCATGGAATATCAACTCGAATACGATACAGTATCGATACTTTTGTAACAATACCCAACCCTAGCGCTTTTTTTCCTCATAGAAAAATCAGAAAATGCGCTAATTACCAAAATACAGTAATTCAAAAATAAGGTTTTTTTATTGCAAAATAATAAAGAGTTCTTACAATACGATCACTTACCAAAGTGGTTAACCGAAGAGTCCAGAAACCAACAAATAATTCGGATTTGGAATTTAAAAGGAAGCGATCAGAACACAAACACAAGACTAACAACCAGCCGGTCAGAAGTCACACAAAAAACTAGCGAGTCGGTAAACCGAACCAGTTGGAATCAAACAAACAACATCCATAAGGATCCATTTTAAGATTCATGTTGTGACTCGAAAAAATGCTGAGTCGAAAAACCGAACGAGTCGGAGTAAGGAGTGAGTGAGTGAGGAGGCGATTTGAATGAATCAAATGAGCTAAAAGACAAAAACGAAGGAATGATTGATTCGAATCGTATGAATCAGTCTTTGAGTCTTTTTTGTCTTTCAGGTCATCGATTCGAATGAATCATTCGTTCGTTTTTGTCTTTTAGCTCATTTGATTCATTCAACTATTTTTAGTCCATAGTTCATTCGGACGTAATACTACACTTGGATGATGGAAGGTTTTGCTTAGAAAACCACTCCTTTCCGTTGATACTTCCATGTAAAAATGTTGTTGATACTTCCATAGAAAACCACTCCTTTCTGTTGATGTACTCCATGGACCTAGTATCCATGATGGTCCATGACGTACCTACTCCCAAGTAATTTTCACTCATTCTTGATCCATGTACAAACATGGATGTATACAAATACATTATACATCCATGTTGCGGGCAATTAATTTGCTTTGTTGGCCTTTTGCCGTTGTTTTCGGAATTTTTTCAGAAAACTCGATTGGTGTGTTGATGATCGAATGACCGTGTTAATTTTGGCAACCCGTTCAGTTCAGACAAGGTCGTTTTGAAGATAAGGTCTTTTCAATACGTTCACTCCTGACCGACACAACTCTAATTATACTACAACTTTAAGCCCAATGATACTATAACATGTGGAAGAAAAATCAATTAAAGAGATCAAACGTTTGAAAAAAAGGCGGGCCGCTATAAATGCACACACACTAGGCAAGGACTACGCCGCGCGCGTGTGTGAGTAGTATTTTGAAGTATCCAAGAGGTCCTCCAAGGGTTTCTGTGCATCGATACTTTTTTCAAATAGGCTACAGTTGGCCTACAGTTGACTAGCTACGTCACACCATTCAAATCTTCAACTTTCCTTAGCTTCTCTGATTTTTGCTTCCTCACTAGCGAAGGTAGGGAAGCTTTGTATTCGTGAAAGAAGTGAAAAAAAAAGTCCTCCAAAATCAAAATTTCCACTTGCTTTTTGCGTTTTAGAGCTTCCCGAACAATTTTGGTTCCGTGTCTGTCTGTCTGTCTGTCTGTGGTCAATCCTTGTCCCGGGCAAAACTATACTAACCTGTGGTCCGATTTTGATGAAATTTTCAGGGATTGTGCGGGTTAGGTCTTAGACGGTCCCCTATCAATTTCAGCACCTTCGGACCAATAGGAGCGAGTGCGCATGCGCAAACGTGAATTTCCTGGAACCTCGGTTTCTCGGTTTCTAATGAACCGATTTTGCTCAAATTTGGAGGTTAGTTAGGGACTAACTTCTAAGAGACACCCTATAAGTTTCAATCAAATTTGTCAAGCAATAGCCGCTGCGCATGCGCGAACTTTAAATTTATTGTTACAACCAAAACTCCGCAACTATTCAACCAATTTCGATGAGATTTTCAGGGATTGTGTGGGTTAAGTCCTAGACGGTGGACCGCTTAATAAAATTCTACGTTGAAAATACAATTCGAATACAAAAGGATTTTTTCGCCAACTGATTCTATACGTCCATGTTACAATGAGTGAGGAAGCTATACTGCCCACCCAACTTGGCAGACGTTTTAAAAACATTTTCTCGACGAACAGACCCGATTACCGTTATTCCTGGGCCATACTCTTTTGAAAAAAAATAAATAAAAAAAATTCACTGAAATACCCCATTGTAAGGGCAATTTGAAAAATATATTTTGCCCCGATCGATTTTTCCAAGTAATTCTTGCAAATCTAAATGACAATGAAATGAAAAGTTATCAATTTCTGTCATTTGAAAGGAAAAGAAGCGGTATGAAGAGTGTGGCCTCCTCCCAGTTTCCTAAGTAGTTCCTTAGCTGAAAGTAGATGGTGCAACTGAGGTAGCCTCTAAAATGCTTGCACGCCATTTTGGTTTATTATTTTCAATAATGAACCATTGGAATCGACCATGAAAAAACTAATTTTAACACCCCCTCAAAATTTGATGGTTTACGTTTCAAGGTACGTAGAATCCAAAAATCGAATAAAAATTTGGCCGTCCGTCCGCCGTACGCGGCACTTTTGCCACTTAGCATTGACCGATTTTGATGAAATTTGGTATGTAGGCTCCATTTGGGGTCTAGTTGTGCCCCGAAGCTTTTGGTTGAGGTAGGTCACTTCTAAGGGTTCCAAAATCAATTTTGAAATTTTGAAAACGCCCTAACTCAAAAAATTTTGGTATAAAGGTATTGTTTTTCCTTCAATTTAAGATTCTATAGAACTTTTAGAATTTTTTGAGACCACGCGGAGCTCTGTAGGACAAACCGTTCGCTTCCTAAGAAAATTTAAGTGTTTATTTTGAAAAATATATATATATATAAATCAAAACACGAGTGTGAATCGCAAAAGAGGCCTAATCTCCGTTCAAATTAGAGCTGATCGAAATGTAATCAATAGTTGGTGATTTTGATTTTTTTAAATTTTTATTTTTTTTTATTTTTTATTTTTCCTTTATATTGGATGGTTGGTGATTTTGTAGACGAGTGATCTATATAGAAAAATAATAAACCATTGTGTAATAATTTGCAGCGTTTAACATTAGCTTTCTCCTTTGTTAACTTGTCTCCTCTGTGCAAGCGGTTGATAGTTGAACCAAGAGGAATCAGGACACAGAGTCTTGAGACGATAACTGGTCTTTTTGCCGTAAGTGGAGAGCGTGTATTTTAGGTTGAACTACACAATAGTAGTCTGGTAACAAAGGGTGCCAGGAACGAGACAACAAAACAAGACAGGCAGCGCTCGAGCGGAAGTCGAAGAAAGAGAGTACCGAAGATTTTAAAAGTTTCGTGTAAGTTTCCGTCTCTCACACGCGACAAGGGAAGCAGCGGAGATGTAGGCAGGAGTCGTAAACCTAACCCGCTCATCCACTCGAGTTTTTATGGTGGTATTAGGGATAAAACATCCTATAAGAAAGTAAAGACTTAATCCTCTTCAAGCCTCCCCCTTCAGAATCACTTCCAACTTTTCCTCCATCCCTCTAAATCACCCTTAACGGCTCTCCTAACCCGCCTGAGTCGAACAGAACCCACAGAGTCGCCCTCTGACTCAACTTGGCCTCCTGCATGCATAACGTTGACTTTTCCCTTGCATCTGAAGAATTCTCCGAGAAAACCAAGTCGAGCGAGCTATGGAAACGGGGACTTTGAGTATGAATTTGTGAGTGCATTATTCATCTTGTTTTATGGCCTCGGCTCAAAAGGATTCACAGAGGAAGTTGGCCGATAAATAACTCCGACGTATCCCGGAGGTCCCAGATGGTGTTTGAAGTTTCCCTGGAAGGACAGCCCAGTATCACTAAGTATTTCATGGGCTTAATGCAAACAGAAATTTGTAGCTAAAAGGAATTTTATGTTCTGCGCGACTTTCTAACTCAACTATGCTAATTTCCCTTATACTCTGTGCTACATTATGGTTCAGAGGGTACCCTAACTGGAGGGAGCTCGAAGTTTCCCTTTTACGAACGATTTTAATTTCTAGCAGCAATTTTTTAACGATGTGGAAGTTTCCAGAAAATTAAGATTAAAATTACAGGCTTCAGGTTTTATTACTCGCCATCAGTTTCACAATCATTCAACATACCTGATACTGCTATTTGAATATATCATTGGTGAATAATGAAGATTTTAAGCTTTTGTTCTTACGAACTTTATTGCTCATTGTCTTTCAATAATTTTGTGTTTAATAATACATTTTTTACATATTTATTCGAAAAATTTGCCTGCCTAAATTCTTTGAGAAATCCTTATGAGAACTCAATGGTTGGACTTACGATAAATTAAAAACACGAGAGTGAATCGCAAAAGAGGCCTAAACTCCGTTCAAATTGTAGCTGACCAAAATGCGATCGTTGCAGGAGGTAGTATCTACGGTTGGTAGGTGGTGACAGTGGCAAAGCCGAGTTCTTTACATACGAATGACCTATTTAGAAAAATAATAAACCTTTGTGTAATAATTTGCAGCGTTTTAGAATCGAATGAGACCACCCAGAGCTCTGTAAAACCAACCGTTTATTCCCTATAAAAAGTTTAATCACCTACGAATGTTCACTGATGGAAATTGGCCGAATCTCAGTTCAAGTAAAACTGTTAAAATGCGATATTTTTTCGTTTCTTCGAATAGAATTTCGTGTCACTCAGTTGCGCTTCCCTGGGAACCAAGAATTCTTACCGAACGCACCCACAACTCTCGGATAAGGATGACATTTTTAAGCGGGTAATCTACATAGAACAATAATAAAACATTGTTCAACAAGCTTCAGAGTGTTGTAAGCAAAGTAAAACAAATTGTTTAGTAATGCATGCATTCTAGGGGACGTCCCATTGGATAAGCATTAGGTCAATTAATACCAGTTGGTCAGCGAAAAAACTGTTCACTCAATGTAATTTATTTAGTATTTCAGGCAAGAAATAGTGGTCTCCCCCCCCACCTCTATTATCCACCATAAAATTTCTAGCGGTGTGGGAGCCTCGAATTTGAAGAGCATTTTAAAAACCATGATCTACGACACCCAACAAGCGATTTCGAGATCAACCCCCCCCCCCCCCACCACCATTCAATGGTGCCAGTCTGGCACCAAAGTGGCAATACTTCGTAACATTGAACTTCCACCTATTTATTTTGGTAGGCAGTCCGTTGAAGTTCATTTCCGTATTCAAGGTAAAACACTAAAAAAGAAGAAGGTACAGATGCTTTTGGATCATTAGGTTAATGATGATGATGATGAAGAGAAATTTTCTCGTTGGTTGCACAAATTACGTTAATATTATGGAGAAAATCACTCTTCTTGGACTCTTAATAGTGAAAGAATCAAATTTATTTAAAATTCACACTCATTCGAATTTTAAATGCTTGCATACGATTCTGCAACACATTGGGACATTTTCATGTCAACCACTACACAACAAGTTTGTTGACAACACTACGCTTCAAAGTTTTCGTGACGATTTTTCAGTTCATGTGCCAAAGCAAATTGTAAGGTTGTTAATTGTTCTCTACGCAACAATTAACTATAAAATTAATTAATTAAATTAATTAATTGAATTAATTAATTAATTAAATTAAATGAATTAAAAGTCTATTTTATTTATTGGTCGCGTGAGCAAGATTTGCTTAGTTTTCGTGACGATTTTTCAGTTCATGTGCCAAAGCAAAGACATGAAAATGTAAAAAAAAAAAAAATTAAAAAACCCATGAAATGTGCGATTTATGGTGTTCTGGCACCACTATTAGTTCCATGGTGAGACAGAGAATAATTCATGAAAATCCGGAAGTATAATGAGAATTTTTCCTCAACTTCAGAACTTGGATACAATTAGTAAGCAATAAAGGAACCGAAATATTGAAAAATCGGATATTTTGAGAATATTATCCCCCACTCGCCCCCTCCTCTTGCGAATTTTGATACTCTAGTGAAATAGTGTGCAATTTGGAAGATTTATGAGTAAAACAAAAAAGAAGAAACACTCAAACGGTTGGAAATTGAGGCCTGGGCAGAGTTTACAAGATTCTAAGGAAGTGAATGGACAGAAATGCGAAGAGGTCGCTGATCACAACAGAAGGCAGCATACATAATTAACCAAAATTGTAATTACTTTCTATATAAGTCTGTGTAAGCAGTTTTTAAATATTCCATTTTGTTTACAAATGGGAAGCTTCTTAAATTTGTCGTCGAAAGTGCTGCCATCTATCCAAAAAAAATCATATTAAAATCGGGGATACAGCCTTAAGAGTTTATCTGTCAAACTGATTGGGAATGAGGTCCTGATGACCTATAACTAACTACAAAGCGCTTTTTGGCTACACTGTTGCTTATTTTTTCCGAAAAAAGAGCATTCAGCTTCAGCAACACTGTGGCTCAATCCATCTTGAGAAAAGTGTAAATAAACTCTCGGCTCTCCACTTTCGCGATCTGGTCCAGATGGTTTCCCGCAAGTCCCGGTGATATCCCGACAAGTCTCAATGGTTTCCCGAGAGGTCTTTATAGTTTCTTAACAAGTCACAACGGTTTCCCGACAAGTCCCAATGGTATCTCAACAAGTCCCTATGGTTTCGCGGCGATTCCCGATATTTTCCCGACAAGTCCCGATGGTTTCCCGACATTCGTCTTTCAGCACTATAAATTGATAGAGACTCTAATAGAACAAAAAAAATTTCACATAACAATGATAAAATGGGTACAAAGTTATTTAGACAATGGAGTACAGCAAGTGAGAAATGGAGAAAAGCTTAGTGATTCGACGAATTTGGTATGCGGTGTGCCTCGTCATCATCAGGAAAAACTTGGGAAGAAGCCAAAAGAAACGCAGAGGAAGATCTCCATAACTTAAATGTAAAATACTCCAGTAAAAATCTTAAACTAAACTATGAAAAAACTAAATTTATTGCCTTCTCTCTTAAAACAAAAGACATACCCAATATCTCAGAAATAAAATGTCATATAAGCGAAAAATGTAATTCAAATCTGTGTGCATGTCCAATAATCAAACAATCAAGCAACATAAAATATCTGGGTGTCCTTATGGACCAAACTATTTCCTGGGAACCACAAACAGAAGCTGTAAACAAGAAGCTTAGAAAGATAATACCCGTATTTATAGAAATTAGAAATGTTCTGGACAAAAAAAAAAAAAAAAATTAAGATATATAATGCATTAGTATAGTCCCAGTTAAACTACGGAATTGTGGCCTGGGCCAATGCATATATGAATAAAATTGAAAAAATAATAACTTCTCAAAAACTTTTGATAAAAATATTGTTTAGATATCCATATAGATTTCCTACTGACCAACTCTTCCGTGATACAAAAATATTAACTTTTAAAGAACTTCTGGATAAAACAACCCTTTCAATTGTTTTCAAATATTTACAGCGAGGAAAATTCAGCAGAATGATAAATAATACTAGGTCTAAAAATTCAATACAAATAAAACTACCAAGAAGACAAACCACGATAGGATTAAAATGCTATGACTACTCTGGTATTAAAACATTCAACAACCTTATTTTTGATAATAAGGTGGCCCAGCTTAGTTTAGAACAATTTAAAGTAAGATTAAAAAAATGTTTGTGAAATAAAAAGGAATATTAAGGTAAAAAAATGGCTATAATAATGTAATACGAAAAAAAAATCAGAAGTTAAAAAATAGTGGAGATTCTCAAATATTAAAATGTAAAAATAGAGACGATTCATTTTCTTTGTATTGTAATGTATTGTATTGTAATTTGATAATATCGGGAGATTTTTCTAGCCAAGGGGTGATGTAGCTCTGGACGCTCCTCCCTCGACACAAGACTTCTGTCTTTCAGAGGGTGTAGCATTTAACAATTTTAACAGTTTACAGATATATTTAACATGCAACATTTACAATAAAATTTAATTTATTTATGTGTTAATGGATCAGATTGTATGTTTATTAAAAAAATAAATGCATTCTTATAAAAAAAAAAAAAAAAAAAAAAAACTCCCTATACAACCCAACAGAATACTCTAGCAGAGAGGAAAAATCGATCTAACTAACTAACTAACTAACTACTCAGCACTACAGGCCGATGTGGCCCTTGGCTTTCCATTCGCCACCGGTCGTGGTCACCCGCCTGAGACCTCCGCAATCCAACCACCAGGAGGTCCCTCATGACATCATCAAGCCAGCCACTCCGAGGACGACCTCTTCGCCTTCTAGTTTCCATCCTAGCTCGCAGCATAATTCTCGGGCAGCCCTCCACCGGCATGAGGTCGACATGTCCCAGCCATTGGATGAGCCCAGATGAATCTGACTATGTCTTCATGTTTTAATAATTCATCAATTTCAGCATTCTGTCTTGCTCTCCACCCTTGGCCCTCCCTGACCGCTCCATAGATCCTTCTCTCAAATATCCGCAGTCTAGCCTCATCCTCAGCCCGCATGGTCCAAGCCTCAGATCCATAACAAACCACAGGTCGCACCAGGGCTACAGCCTCTTCTTCGTTGATCAGGAGATCACACGGCTCTTGAAGAGTTTTATATCGGCATAAAATGCTCGGCTGCCTGCCATTATTCGTGAGTATCTCATCCTGTACTTGGTTTCTATTCGTGACCAAGCTCCCCAGATAGGTGAAGGACCTGACTTCATCAAACTTATAAGAACCAAACGTCACTCCTCTGGGCACCCGCTGGACACGGCTCGGGGGAGAAATCTTGAGGTATTTAGTTTTGCTGTCATTTATTCGCAGACCTCCTGATGACTTCATTTGACATAAATTTCAATTTTACCAATTCGCCAATTTGAAAATAAAGATTAATCGATGATTTGATTTTTTTTTGTGGGGGGGGGGGGTCGATCATCATATAAATTTTTGATATTAAGAGTTTATATGAAATGTGCGATCAAATTACGTACTCCACGAAGTAAATAACACGAACTGATTCTTCATCACTGATTCTTCCGACAAAGCTATACTAAACTGCCTTCTCATCTGGGCAGAATTATGTTATTCATTGAGTAAAAGCAAACGTATTGAAGACGTGGTTAGAACTAAGAGAGATGACGTCGAAGGGAGCTTCGATAGGATCATGTTTCACATGAAAATTTCATGGCCGACGTGGAAGCAACAGCCGTCAGCTCGCGTAGGGAATATTCGCCGTCTAGCGTCAGCATATTCAGCTCCCCGCAACCGCTGAGTCAAACATTAATCGAAGTTCTGCCTTCGGGCTATTGATCGAAATTAACGAGGATGGAACCGGAGTCTCTCCAGCCAGGTGATGTAGCCAGACGCAGGCAGAACCCCTCGGGCTCCCGAACAACCGGTTCCAGACTCATCAGCCCCCACCGACATCATACAAGGTTGGAAACTGGGATAAAGTTACCCACTTCATACTTATTTGAAGTCCACAGAGGAAAACTAAACCAAGTTCAAATGCGAATATTTTGTAAATTTCGAACTTAATGTTAGTTTATTCGAAGTCTAGAAGTCAAAGGGAACAATGATTGGGCGCAGAGAAGGATTCCAGCTTCGAAGCTGAAAGGATTTCCATTCTAAGGCCTATTTTCCGGAAGAAATTCCCTTCTCAGTGATTCTTGTGTTTAAAGAAAGAGCTCCACTGATGAAATCCAATAGAATGATAATAAATAACCGTTCAGATGTACAGTCTGGTGTACAGTCTGGCATTTTACCCGTAACAAGAATTCCAGACATGAAGACGTCCTCGTTGTCCCCAGATGTACAAGGGGAAGCCCCCTTCACACCACAGGGACCCTTTGGAGAAGGAGATGGAAAATTCCACCGATAACGGATTTTTATTGTTTCAATATAAATTAGACAGCAAATGTTATGATTGTGAATGTTCAACAACAACAACAACTGGACATCTTTCCAAGAAGAATTACTATCACAAGATTGAATAGGGTCCTGATCCTGGACAGATTACTTGACTTATTAATTAAGGGGGTCTCAGTCGGTCGCCGTTCGTTCTTAGTATTTTAGCGAATTTTCAAAGAAAATGAAGCTATTGCAATGGCCTCAAAATTTTTAGCATGGACTTTTTCGAAAAAATGTTACACTGAAATCCGTTTTGGAACATTCTGAAACGATCCCTGAAGTTTTTCCAAAAATCGTGTGTGTGTGTCATTCCACACAATAACTTGAGTAATTATTTAATTTTTTTTTTTTTTTAGTTTTCGCCAAAATGTTTGTAACAACAAACGATAGGTCAAGTTCGTTAGCCAGAAATTTTGGACAATCCAAAAGGGGCAAAAACTTAACAAGTTGTACCTAAATTTGAAATTTTAAAGGATTTTAAAAATTTATTCGTGCACGGTCCTAGGGAATTGAAAAACTGAAATATTGCTTCCGGAATCATCAAAATCGAACAATAATTACCAGAGAAAAACTACTGAATAAACGGTTTTCCCCATATTTCTATGGCAATTATTGTTCGATTTTGATGATTCCAGCGGCAATATTCCAGTTTTTCGATTCCCTAGTGCTGTGCACTAATGAATTTCTGAAATCCTTTAAAATTTCAAATTTAGTTAAACTTTTCAAGTTTTTGCGCCTTCGATTTGGCGAAATACTGACCCGGAACGAGGAACGAACGTAGACCGACTGAGACCCCCTTAAAGGAAACATCTGAAGGCTAGCTTAGGTCATTTCTCCATCTCCGTCAATATTGAACTGGTCAGAAACTTGCCACAACTTTTATACAAGTAAATTTTATATAATCATTGAACAATTTTCAGCTATTGAAATTGCACCCCTATCAAATTCGTGCAGATTCCGAATTATACATACTACTTCGATTATGTTGGTAATGTCCTACCGGTCGTTAGCCAGCTCATCTCTAAAGCTCACATTATACGAAACCTTACCAAATGGAAAACTGAAGTAAATGCATTCAAAACCGAAGCCATCCTGTTTACCCAAAAACACAATATACCTTAATCCATCAAACTTAAATCTGACACAATTATTGTCCCCTCAGTAAAATACCTCGGACTCCATCTTGAAAAACACTCAACGTTCAAACATCACTTAAAGCAGACAAACAACAACGCTAAAACCTTTAATTAGTCCTGGAAAATCTTGAATTTATTGTTGAAAATGGATTTTGATGTTCAAAATTTATTAAATTATGTTCAAAATGGAATTTTGTGAACAAAATTCTAAAATTTCGGATCTATTGAAATAGTTTCATTTTTTCGAAAATTCGCTAATATTTTTAAAAAGTTCTGGAATATCATAAATTTGTTTTTGAGATAGAATTTCAATGTTCGGATTGGAAGGTTCAAAATGTATTCCAGAGAACAAAATTCTAAATTTCGGGGTTCGTTGCAATACTTTCATTTTTTTGGAAAATTCCCCAATAGGTACCTTTGAAAAATTTTGGGAAAATCTTGAATTTATATTTTAAAACGGATTTCAATGTTCAAAATTAGAATGTTCAAATGGATTTTAGTAACAAAATTCTGAAATTTTCGATCTATTGAAATAGTTTAATCGAAAATTCGCTAATGCCTTTAATTAGTTCTGCGAAATCTTTAATCTGTTTTTGAGAACGGATTTCAACGTTCAAAATAGATTTCAGTGAAAATGATTCTAAAATTCTGGATCCATGGCAATAATTTCATTTTTCCGAAAATTCGGTAATGCTCGTACCTACGTTTAAAAAGTTTAGAAATATCTTGAATTTGTTTTTGAAAACGGATTTCAATGTTCAGAACTAGGATGATTGAAATGGATTTCAGGGAAAAAATCATAAAATTCTGGGTCCATCTCAACAGTTTTATTTTTTATACAATTTTTGAAAACTTCGAATTTGAGTTGGAAATGTTGTGGTTTAGTTGCTCCTTGTACCGGTACGAGCGACCTCGTACAATTACAGGTACAAGGGCACATGAAACCCCGGTATTGGTTAACAAGCGCCTCTGATAGGAGATGTAATACGTCTTGTTTACCATCGGATTGCTACAAGCTCTCAGTCGGCCAGCTGCACCTAATCAAATTACCGGGGGCCACTCCGGGGGGCTCCAACTCGGTTAGGGCGGCCTCTAATCCATTAAGATTGATGTTCTCGATCCCCGAAAACGTCTCCGTTAATGATTTGAAGGCTCTCAATCCCGATCCGAGGATCGCCCGCTGACTAGTTGATCTGTTCATTATTCCTTCAAAATTTAGAATTCCGACGGTGTGGTGATTCTACAGTCATTTACATGCTGCAAGTTCCTTCTCATTTTGGTTCATTTTCAATAATGAACCTTTGGAATCGACCGAGAACATTTTTTTTAACCCCCCTCAAAATTTGTTGGTTTACGTTTCAAGGTACGTAGTACCCGTAAATAGAGTATTTTTGTACTTCCCGTGTTGCCAAAACGCGAAACGTGAAAAAGAGCAGCTAGCGCGAGCACCCTTAGATGCTAACTTTCCACGTCATTTTTTTCAGATCTCCTCCGTGAAATCGTGAAAAGTGAACTCCTGTGGTGACGTTAACGTGACGCTTATTTATTAGGTTGGCAAGGTTACTTTGTTGGGTTTTTACTCCTTGTTTATTTCAAATTGTGTTCCCCTTTTAGATAGGATAGTTTTTGTTTTTGATGTTCCTAGTATCATGATGGAAGTTTTGGATAATGGATGGCGCGTACGGCAGAGTGCATTGTACTGAGTATTGAGTACTGAGGATGAACTTGAGCAAATATTCAATGTTTATTTTAAGTCTCTGCTAGAGAAAAAGCACCCCATTTCAGGAATTCTACGTTCGGGCGTTTTCAACTGAGGACCATGGCAAAAGAGGAAGTTTCAACTTTCGGTTCAAACACCAGGATGTACCAAAACTGACTTGAGAATTCAACATAACCACTTGGAACAATCTAATGCTCCCTTACAGATCAAATTTTCCGAAGTTTTTATCATTCAATTCAATAAACAATTTTTGATTTCTTATAAATATCATAAGAAATCCATAATATATTATAGATATTATAGATAACAATATAGATAATATAATATTATAGATAATAATATAGATACCAAAAAATAGATATGTACCAGTAATTTAAAGAAGTATAGTAGTACCTACAAACTGATGTAAAAACTATAGGAGAAAAATTGGAATCCACAGTAAATGAAACAAGAATGAGAATATAAATGAAATAATTTCAAAATTAATAACAAAGTGGGTAGGTAGTCGTACAAACAAATCTTTTCAGTTCAATCTTCAATATTACGTTGTGATATGATTGCTGTTTTCTGCCTTGAGTAGACCATGGAAGAAGAAAAACAACTCCATCTACTCTGAGGTTATCCTCACGTAGACAACCGATTTTTTCAAAAAGTTGGCTTTTGGCGTCAAGGAACTTTTCGCGTGTGGGAGTAGATACGTGTGAAACGAAACGGCAAGTACAAAAATAGGTACTCTAATAGGATAAAAATTTTACCGTATGAAATTTGGTGTGTGGGCTCCATTTGGGGTCTAGTCACAGAGTACTGGAGATTCATGTTAGTCACTTTTAAGGGCTGAAAAATGAAGGATGAAGTTTTCAAAACGCCCTAGCTCAAAAAATGTTGGTATGAAGGTATTGTTGCTTCCGAGTCTACCAAGGTAGCAGAAGCTTTGTTTTCAATTTTCAACGTAGAAAAAAAAAAAAAAAAGTCTGCCTAGTGGGTGTCACACATAGCTTCCTCGTATCCCTAACCCGACTGTATAGGTAGGTGATCCCATGCATAGTAGATAATCTCAAAACTTCAATCTCCAAGTACCTTCCACTACCCTCATAGGGAACCATCTACACGCCAACCCGCACAATCTCTGAAAATTTCATCGAAATCAGATGAAAATTGTAGAAGTTGTGGCTGTGGCGAAGATTCCATGATAGACACACAGACAGAAATACAGAAACGGAACCAAAATTGTTCAGGGTGGTCTAAAACGTAAAACGCGAGTGGAAATTTTGATTGTGGAGGACTGTTTTTTTAGAAGTCTGTTTTTTTAGAAGTTTTTTTGAAATCAAAATTTCCACTCGCGTGACACTTTTTAGACCTGCCTGAACAATTTTGGTTCCGCGTCTGTCTGTCTGTCATGAAATACTTGCCACAGCCATAACTTCTACAATTCTCATCCGATTTCGATGAAATTTTCAGGGATTGTGAGGGTTGGCGTGTCGATGGTTCCCTATGAAAATCATGGCTCCAAAAATGAAAGTATTTTGTGCGCATGCGCAAACGTAAAATCCTTTTAACAGCCATAACTTCTACATTTTCCAACAATATTCAGAGATTGTGCAGATTGACGTGTAGATTGATCGTTTAGATAGCGGTAGGTACTTGGAGATTGATGTTTTGAGATCAACTACTATGCATCGGATCATCTATACAACCGGGTTATGGCTACGAGGTAGCTATGTGCCACACCCTCTTGGCAGACTTTTTCCAACGATTTAAAATAGTAAGGAATTTCTGGAATCGAATGAGACCACACAGAGCTCTGTAGGACCAACCGTTCCCTCCCCATGAGAACTTAAGATTTGACTTAAAAAGTCAAGAAACACTTAAGTCAGAAACACGAGTGTGAATCGCAAGAGAGGTCTAATCTCCGTTCAAATTTTAGCAGACCAAAATGCGATCGTTGCTCGTTTTTTCGAGTTGTATTCAGTTTTGAGTCCTTAGCAACCAGTAATCACATTTCCTAATAATAAAGACAACCTCAACTCTCTATATTATTAACTGAGTGAGAAGCGTTTATTTCTTCAGCATAAACTTGATTAAGAAGATAAAATGATATGGTTGGTAGGTATGGGAATGGTAATGGTGGGTATGGTGGTATGGCAAAGCTGCGTTCTTTGCAGGCGAGTGATCTATACAGAAAAATAATAAACCTTTGCGTAGTGATTTGCGGCGTTTTTATTAGATAATTAGGATATCTTCACCTCACAGGTTTAAACCGTATTTTAATTATTTTATTAGGAATTCTTCAAATTCCACCAAAATCGCCTCCAATACTCAGTTAATTTTGAAAAAAATTGCCTTCTATTAAGAAGTTGTGTTGGTATTTATTCATAGCCCAGGCCTGAATTCATCCATTTTTAATAATGACAATTTCAGGCGCAAATTAAAGACTTTTGAAACAGAAAAATCCAGCGAAACGCTTACGTGCTCGAATTCGCTAATAATTTAAACGTACGTGCCTCTGCTCAACGGCCACAGATGAACTACGCCGTTGAGGTCGAGAATTACGACGTAATTGAACCCTCCAAGAACGAGAAAAAATCAGCACTCTGCTCTTCTGAATTCAGAAGAGAAGCAACGTACGTTAAACAATTACCTTCTCATTCGAGGAGAACAAACGTGGCTAACAAGTTTCCATGGACAACGTTACGTGTGGGTAGGTATACTTGCCAGAGGAAACTCGGTTTGCACCGAAAGAAAAAAGAGAAAACACATCTCTGACCTCTGGTAATTGAGTTAAGTCGGGGAGACGTTGCTAACACAAAGGTTCCGCCAGATGCAACCTTCCTAGCGGGATAGTGAGATTGCAAAGATATGTTTATAGTTCAAAGAGAAGACTTAATCTCATTATCAGAGGGTTATATGTGTAGAGATCAGCGGTAGAGTTTGAATTGTTGTGGATTATAATAATTTGTTGTGTTTGTTTATATCATTGTTGTGTAGCCTCAGTAGTATTCAAATTTCTCCACTGAACTGTGACTTATGTACGGAGGAATTGTGTATATTTTTGACACAGAACAACAATTTTAAACTGGACAAGGTATGTACCTGTACATTTGCTGTAGGTACTTGTCATAGCTGACTCAGCCTAAGGTTAAACCTACCTGGGTTTCTTTTGTTCTCTCATGTGGTTGCATATTTAACTTGAAATATGCCAATATGTTGTTATTAAGTAGCTAATAATTGTTTTTCAGTCGTGAAGATTTGCTTGAAATTTTCTGGATAGCCCATCTAGTTTCTCTCTCTTTGAATGCCCTCAGAGGAGGTGGTGGTGGTCTGGGCATGCCTAAGCCAACCATTAGGTAATATGATACTATATTTCAAAGTGAATACCAGCTACCTACACTACTGTTACTTATTTTGGAACACCTGTTGTTCACAAATACCTACCCCCTTTTTCCTTCCAGCCTGCTGGCAGACGTTTTCGATTAATAGTGCCTGAAGCAGATGAAAGAGAGGTTGATAAAACTGATAAGACTGATAAAAATTTTGTACCCACATGTATGAATACTACACTAGAGAATATAAGGTAAATATGAAGTATTAGTATAGTACCTAAGATTGTTGAACTGTCTGAAATTTTATTTTATATTACACTGTTAAAGTCAGTTCCATTTTATAGTTAATTAAGTTCGTTGTTTTGTTTTATGAATATTTTTAGCCTGAAGATGCAGACAAGCTGTTCTGTGAAACTGTTGCTAATTAAAAACGAAAAAATCCCAGAGCCTTTTACTTTAAGAGGACCCAACCCGAGTCGTATCGACCCTAACGTAGCAGAGTTTGAATTGCTGATTCCAAAATTCATGGATGAAGGAGTAGGACCGAGAACAATAGCACACTGAAGCAACACATCAATAAATTTACGACTCAACGGCTAAAGAGAGAAACTCCTTGTCAATGGCAAAACCTGTTTATATGATATGAAAGATGAAAAAAAGCTAAAATCAACGAATTGCTGCAAGAACCAAGATTCTACGCTTTTGAAGGCCAAATGGGAGAATACTGTGATACCAAGTAACTCCTAAGTGCAGCGGAAGTGCACTAGATCATAGTGCAGAATAAAAATAAAAATTATATGAACTGAAAAACTACAACTCATACAGGGAAGAAATATTCATGTTTGGTGTGGCGGACAACTTTTGGATACCCGAGTCTCATGGCGAGGCTTACCCCAGGGAGCCATACTGAGTCCCATTTTGTACACTCTGTATGTGTTAGAGTTAGAAACCACACTGCCACATCAAGTTAAGATCATTCAGTATGCAGATGATGTTTGTCTGTACGGTGTTGGGTTAGGTAGGATAGTGCTTTACCCATTTAAGTTATATAGGTAGTAGTTTGGGTGACCTCTGTAGTTGATACTCGCGAGTATTTTATTTCCCAGACTACCTAAACATGTGGCCCCTTTAATCAGCTAAAAAAGTCTTAACATCTCTTCAAGAAAAGTGGGATACCCTCATATATTGATTAGAACCCAGCAAGTAACAGTTGAAAAATACAAGCACATAAGCCCCAGCACCTCCGATGCACATATTAAATTTAAAGCACTTGGGATTTTATTTTTTTTAAAACTGGACCATTATTGAAAAAATCAAACCTAAGACAGGATCTGGAAGTCAGAACCTTGCTATCAACCACATCCCATCAAACTTATAACTAATTATAAGCACGAAAGTTACATGGAGAAATGCTATCAACTAGAAATCAACTACAGAGGTCACCCAAACTACTACCTATGAATATAACTTAAATAGGTAAAGCACTATCCTACCTAACCCAACACCGTTCTGATTGGCCAATAGATGTACATATGTAACTATAGTTGAAATGAAATCCAACCATAGATCTACTAACAAAACAATGGGATATCATAAAGAAAGTGTCCTGAAGATGCCCCTTGGACGAAAGCTAGCTCGACATGCAAAATAAACAACATACATACTGAGGAGCCGCCGCAATTTATCCTCCCCTCACCAATAACCTTGTCAACAAGAAGGCAACAGACTATGAATAGAAGCTAAAATACTCATTTGTAGAAATTGGATTGGAAAATTATGACTATGGTTTGGAAAATTCAGAATATGGTTTGAAATTTCCAAAATTGGTCAGGAAAATTCCGAATTGGACTTGGAAAGCCTATATTTAAACACCTGGAAAAAAGAGGCAAGGAAACTCTTTGATAGATATGGACGAAGAGAAGCCTGAAGTCTTCGAACTCACAAAAGTGCACACCTGTGGCCTCGACTACGCACTTTTTATTTGGAAAAATCATCATCAACTAGAAGGAGGTCACGACAACATCCATTACATTTCTCTCAAATTTATAAATCAACCAAAAACGAGCTACGGGGAAAATGAGAATCGAATTTAGGAGGATTTATACACGCGGCATTTCGTACCTAACAGCGGCGTCAATCAATGTACGACTATTTTGTTGTTAACATGGAAGAAATGGCGGGCCTTTCCGATATTCCTCATAACTCAACCCCTTTTTCTCTCAGGCAGCCGTCTCTTTTTTTCCTTTTATTCCTTCCATCTCGAAGGAATCTTCCAGTCCGAATCATTTCACCCGCCTCCGAACGGCTCAACTTATACCGAACGATTGCCAGGGGATAGAAGGATTGGCCTGTTCCCACACCAGCACCAGCACAAAAAACCTCCTTGCGATCACGAGGCGAACTTCTCGTATGCGGAAAAGTTTGGAGAAAATACTTTTCCGATTTCTCGGCTTTTAGTTACGCGATTTTGAAGGGTGGCGGATATTATATGGAAACTTATTCTTAAGTTTGACGGGCGACCGTGGAGCATCATTTCTTTCACACAATTCATCCACCCTTGAATCATTTGACTCATTTTCTACCATTTAGAAATCAATTAGAAGTGTATCTCTTGACTCAGTGGGAAATATTACGTGTACGATTCCCAAATCCTTGTATGAGGTTGAAATGTGTCGAACATTGTAGACGTGTTTCCAATGGACAATTTTAGAGCAAAATATTTTCAGAAAACGGGTTCAGGTGAGGCGGTATCCCAGTCAAAAGGTGAGTGAAAAAAAAAGAAAAAAGATTTTTGTAATTCACGAAAAATACAGAAAATTTCAGATTAAAAAAAAAAGTCTAACGATCAAATTGAACTACGAGTAGACACTGTGCTGCACAAAATGGCGAAAGGATCGTGAAAATCGGGTGAGCAGAACCGGAGAAAAAGGTACCTGAAGTTACCCCTGTTCATGGCGGGAGGGAGGTGGGTTCCGGGTCTCCTTAACAATCTCCTTCTTAATCACTCTTTCCATTTATCTCGCCGGAGTAAGTTGTTAAATAAAAGTAAATTTAGTAGTCAAAATTTAGCTAGTTTATTCAAATTCTAAATTGAGAACGAAGTCAGAAATAGAGTCGTAACACTAATAACTGAAAATACACGAAAATTTGATGTTGCAAAACTTTACGATACTTTCCAGGACTACAAAAAAAAAAAAAAAAAAAAAAACTACAAAAAACTACAAAACTTTCCAGGACCTGGAATGTGGAATACCGTCAGGTAGGGAGACTTAGGATTTCAGGGGAGCGTTGAGACTTCCCGAAAGAAAGTTATGATTAGTGCCACCAGGAGAGCTGATGTCCAGTTAGCGACCTGGTTATTCGAGATTCTCAATTTTAGTACCTTTCCAATGATAGTTATCACTGTTATTAGCTCAAAGTGCACCAATTTCACCCTCCTCTCAACAAGTGTTTTTGGCGCTCAGCAGAACCCAGTCATACTTTCATCTCCACAGAGAGCATCGATCAAAAAAAGCAAAAGAGGCCTGATCTCCGTTCGAATTTTAGCTGACCGAAATGCGATTGATGTTTTTCTTCAAGTTGGATGGTGGTAACAATGGCAAAGCCGTGTTCTTTGCAGACGAGTGATCTTTACAGGATGTCTACAAAACAGCTGTAAGGAATTCAAAGGGTCGATTCTACAACTGATTTCCAACAAAAAGTGTCTCTTAGAATTTTTTTAAACGCCTCTTTAACCAACTTTTTTCACTTTTAAGTTTTTTTTTTTCGTGTTTTCGACCTTACACCATTAAAACGGTCATAACTCTCTTAAATTACACTCAAAAATTAAAAATAAGGATACAGTTGGAAAGAGCGTCAAATTTCCTATCTCCCTGATACCAAATAACAAATTTTTAGTTTAATTACACGAGGAATAAAGCAACCAAAAAAGTGAACTTAGTAAATTTTCGAAAAATTCCCGTTTTTCAACGCCTATAAATCTCCAAATATTACCAGGTAAAGTTCTGTTGCCGGAAAGCCTAAAAACTGCGTCAGAATCTCAGCTTTCCAATGGTATAATCAAAACACATTCTACAACCGTATTTAGGGGAGAAAATCGTGTTTGAACGCAGAAAAACGTGCATTTTTTCAACGAAATCGGCGCTCCGCCTAGTCGATTTGAGGGGTCGGACGACAGCAGTGGGTGGGTCGGCGCCGCAGTAGACCGCGAGGCCTCCGGATACATGAGGCCAGAGCGCCAATTTCGTTGAAAAAATGCGCGTTTTTCCGCGTTCAAACACGAATTTCTCCCCTAAATACGGTTGTTGAATGTGTTTTCATTATACCATTGGAAAGCTGAGATTCCGGCGCAGTTTTTAGGCTTTCCGGCAACAGAACTTTACCTGGTAATATTTGGAGATTTATAGGCGTTGAAAAACGGGAATTTTTCGAAAATTTACTAAGTTCACTTTTTAGGTTGCTTTATTCCTCGTGTAATTCAACTGAAAATTTGTTATTTGGTATTAGTGAGATAGGAAATTTGACGCTCTTTCCAACGGTATCCTTATTTTTAATTTTTGAGTGTGATTTAAGAGAGTCATGACCGTTTCAATGGTGTAAGGTCGAAAACACGAAAAAAAACTTAAAAGTGAAAAAAGTCGGTTAAAGAGGCGTTTTAAATAAACGTCTGCTAAGTTGGGTGGGTAGTATAGCTTCCTCACTCATTGTAACATGGACGTATAGAATCAGTTGGCGAAAAAATTATGATTCAAAGAGTTCGCGCATGCGCAGCGGCTATTGCTTGACCAATTTGATTGAAACTTATAGGGTGTCTCTTAGAAGTTAGTCCCTAACTAACCTCCAAATTTGAGCAAAATCGGTTCATTAGAAACCGAGAAACCGAGGTTCCAGGAAATTCACGTTTGCGCATGCGCACTCGCTCCTATTTTTCCGAAGGTGCTGAAATTGATAGGGGACCGTCTAGGACCTAACCCGCACAATCCCTGAAAATTTCATCAAAATCGGACCACAGGTTAGTATAGTTTTGCCCGGGACAAGGATTGACCACAGACAGACCGACAGACAGACAGACAGACACGGAACCAAAATTGTTCGGGAAGCTCTAAAACGCAAAAAGCAAGTGGAAATTTTGATTTTGGAGGACTTTTTTTCACTTCTTTCACGAATACAAAGCTTCCCTACCTTCGGTAGTGAGGAAGCAAAATTCTAAGAGACACTTTTAGTTGGAAATTAGTTGTAGAATCGACCCTTTGAATTCCTTACAGGTGTTTTGTAGACACCCTGTATAGAAAAATAATAAACCTTTGTGTGATTATTTACATCGTTTTATTGGATTTTCGGATTCTACGTACCTTGAAACGTAGACAAACAAATTTTGAGGGGCTTAAAAAAATATTTTTTCTTGGTCGATTCCAAAGGTTCATTATTGAAAATAATAAACCAAAATATACACCCTCCCCTGTGGAGGTGTTTCAATTATGACACCATGGGGGGATAGCCTGAGGTCCCATCTTCCCAGAACGCCCTTCATTATTATTTTACAACACTCAGTCCAGGCAGGGCAGAGCAAAATGTTATGAAAATGGTCCCAACTCTCCCCACCTGTATAATTGTGGACTTCCATTTAGTTTGGCTTCCTGCTGCAGGGACGTGGAACCCAATGAATTATTAGACTGTACATCCTGTCGCGTGTTACATAAACGCGACTTAGTGCATATGACTAGACGAAGCACTGCAGAATATATCAGCTATCAGGAACAAAACTTCTACAAGTTGCACCTGCGGCGGTGAAATTCCACACGCCCTCGCAAATTAGAACGGAAAGCGGGGAATTCGTGGGCGGAACGGATCAAGGGAACAGTTGAGTTATGTTCTGACTCAACAATCATGACCCTTCGAGCTGTCATTTCAACAAGTTCGCCTCCCATTCCCCATTGCTGGGTGGAGATGAAGAGTTGCCAGGCCTGACAGGAGGCCTCGCCGACAGAACCATTCAGTGGAAATCGAACCGAAATACCGCGCGTACGCACTTTCCTCCATCGTCTACCGACGTTTGTGTTCCTCGTCGCTTCCAACATTCGAATTCCATATTTCCTCGAATATCGAGCTACATTATACAGGTGTGCCAGAACCAATCAACAATACTTCAGGGATCGATTCTACACCTAATTTGCAATCTTTCCTCTCCTAGCACTTTTTGCTTTCGAGTCTACCAGGAAAGTGGAAGCATTCTTTTTCACCCATCAAGGTAGAAAGTCCATTCATGCAGCATGAACTAATAAGCGAATTTTCAAAGAAATCTTTTTTTACAACCTTCAGGGATCGTTACAGAATGTTCCAAACCGGATTCCAGTGAAACATGTTTTCGAAAAAGTTCATTTTAATTTTGAGGCCATCGTAATAGCTTCAATTTTCTTGAAAATTCGCTAAAATGAAATTTTGTACTGTAGCCGCTGCGCATGCGCAAACATGAAAACCTTAAAATAGCCAAAACTTCTACATTTTCCACCCGATTTTAATGATATTTTCAGTGATTATGCTAATTGGGGTTTGGATGGTCCCCTATGAGGGTAGTGCAAGATACTTGGAGATTGATGTTTTCAGATTAGCTACTATGCAACTACTATGCCACACCACTTGTTTTTAACTCCCCTCAAAAAACCACTCTTTTCACGATGATTGTTTTTCGTGTTTTCGACCTTGCAGCACTAAACGGTCATAACATCCTAATTTTCCATGCAAATTCAAATCTGATTAGAACGTTGAAAATAGCGCTAATTTACCAATAAAGTAATAGTTAAGTAATAGTTTTTTTATTTACCTTTTTTTAATTTTTTTTAATTTTATAATTTTTTATTATTATTACTATTTTTTTTTTTGACCAGTTCAGCAAAATCTACATTGGGATACTCTTTTCATCTCAAACATAAAAAATTGTCAGTTTCTGGTTTTTTCAAACATTTTGGTGATTTTTCCCTGCTGAAACACGGACTTTTCCAGAGTCCCTCAAAGATGCTCCATTTCGTCAGCGTTTCAATGGTAACCCATATTTTAGATTTACTATGAAATCTGAGAGCGAAAATGGTGTTTTAATGTTTCAAAAAGTGTTATTTAGTAAATATTTAGTGATCTTTCACTATTTAAAAAAAAGTCGCTTTTTAAGCGGAAATTAAAAAAATGGAGGGAAAAGTTCTTACAAGTTAGTAGTAGAATCGATTCTTAAAGTATTGCTGATTGGTTTCGGAACACTCAATAATACCATTTCACCAATGACCCTTAAAAGGTGAAAAACCCTCAATTGAAAAAAACACGTTTTTTTCGTATTAAAATATTTATTTATTTAAAAGAAAAAAGTATCAAACTTTTCAAAGTCTAACTGATTTTTAAAGAGTGTTTTCTTCAGACTCCAACTGCTCTGGGAGGCCAACACAGAGCTGTAAAAAATTTGAACTCACAAAATTCCAATGCGGTTAAGGAAATAACACCTACAGTTTGCAGAGTGATGAGGAACAACCTCGAGGATGAGGGAGTGCTGCATCTGATGGACAGTTCCTAGATCGTCCAATGCAGACGTTCAAGTTTGGAGAGTTCAACGAAGAGGAGGAAACTTGGACTTGACGTCATGGCGAAATACGACGCGCATAGCGATTTCAGATAACCCCTGGGAAATATTACCGTCTTCGTTGGGGGCAGGACCATTTAACATGATGGTCAACCATTTTTGACAGATTGAACTCGCAAATCTGATATGACGTTAGTCCAACTCTTAAGTACTCGTAGGGAACGAACGGTTTGTCCTACAGAGCTCCGCGTGGTCTTTAAAAAAAAATTTTAAATTCAATACTAATTTAAATTGAAGGGAACCCAGCAGCTAGTACTAAAGTGGGTCGGCAGACCCATTTTTGTGCCCCTAGATCTTGAACACGGTTCAGTCTATTGAAATGAAATTTTTTTCCAGTGGTAGTACATATAGTCGTCTTCACTTTAGTCAGATGGATTTTGAAAATTTCAATTTATAGCTTAGGTATGATTTTTCAAAAATTCCGTTTTTTTATCTGCATTTTTTAACTTCAAAAAAATTTATTTAAACCTTATAATAAAAAATTTGAGAAACCATCCGACTAAAGTGGAGTTCAATAATAGCAGTTTCGAGGAAAAATTGGGGGAACACGATAACTTCATTCATTGCAGAGAAACAGGGGCAAGAAGGTCCAAAAACGTGATTTTACAGGAGAGCACTTTTTCTGAAAACTTCGCAAAACGCATCTCAAACAAAGTAAAACGTAACTCCCGATGACAACAATGACTTCAAACATGCAAAAAATGATAGAAAGTGAAGAAGAATAAGAAAGAAGGTTATTTTCAATCAGGTTTGTTGTCTTTTTCGCCGTTTTTGTTATTGTTAGTTGGTTTTTTCTCCCAAGTTTCGTGTATTCAACGTATTAAATCCGCGCCGGCTAACACCTACTTTCCCAACTTTGAACTAATTTTTCTACCAGTTTTAATTGTGCAAAATTCAAAAATAACACACCATTTTGTCCGCATTTAAATAAAGAATTTTTTAATGTAAAAAAACCAAAAATCGATTTTTTTTTTCATTTTTTCCCTGCTGGGTTCCTTGAAGAAAAAACAATACCTATAATACGAGAGTTTTCGAGCTAAGGGCACTCTTGAAAATTGCAACTTCATCAAATCTCTTCAACATCAAATTTTGAGGGGGGGGGGGGGTAATACAATTTATTTTTTCTTGATCGATTCCAATGGTTCATTATCTTTATATATAAAACGCCAACCGTACGTATGTATGTTGCCCGAACGTGTGGGTCGCGGGTTTGATCCCAGGCCGCGACATCAAATTGCTTCCGAGTCTACCAAGGTAGCGGAAGCTTTGTTTTCACTTTTCAAGGTCGAAAAAAAAAAGTTCTCCAAAATAAAAATTTTCACTCGCGTTTTGCGTTTTAGACCTTTCTGAACAATTTTGGTTCAGTGTCTGTGTGTCTGTCTGTCTGTGTGTCTGTGTGTCTGTCTGTCTGTCATGAATTCCTTGTAACGCGCATAACTATACGAAGTTATTGTCCGATTTCAATGAAATTTTCAGGAATTGTGCGGGTTGGTGTGTAGACGGTCCCCTATGAAAATCATCATCCCCGGACTGATAGAAGCGACTGCGCATGCGCAAACGTGAATTCCTTGTAACGGCCATAACTTCTACATTTTCCATCCGACTTCAATGAAATTCTCAGGGATTGTGCGGGTTGGTGTGTAGACGGTCCCCTATGAAAATCATCCCCTTCGGACTGATAGTAGCCACTGCGCATGCGCAAACGTGAATTTCCTTGTAACGGCCATAACTTACACTTTTTCTACCCGATTTCGATGAAATTTTCAGGCATTATGCGGATTAGGTTGTAGATGGTCCCCAATGAAGATCACCACCTTCGGACTGATAGTAGCCACTGCGCATGCGCAAACGTGAATTTCCTTGTAACGTGCATAATTTCTACATTTTCTATCCGATTTCAATGAAATTTTCAGGGATGTTACAGATTAGTATTTAGATGGTTCCCTATGAAAATCACCACCTTCGGACTGATAGTAGCCACTGCGCATGCGCAAACGTGAATTCCTTGTAACGGCCATAACTTCTACATTTTCCATCCGATTTCAATGAAATTTTCTGGGATGTTACAGATTAACTTGTTTTGATGTTTTGAGATTAACTACTATGCATCGTATCATCTATACAATCGGGTTATGGATACGAGGAAGCTATGTGCCACACCCACTTGGCAGACGTTTTTTTTCTACACTGGCGACGAGAGAAAATTGGAAATACCTAGATCAAGAAGAAGGCAGCAAGCGCTTGCTTCTTCAATTAGTGGAGTTGAAGAGCAGAATGATGGAGAAGGAATGCTACCGAAAATTAATATCAGACCTTTTGAGCCCAACACTGAGTCGTGGGAGTATTACCTCCCATATTTTGAGCTGGAACTGAGGGTGGCAAGTATCCGAACGGAAGATAACAAAAGGGATCTTCTTCCGACAAAAGTTGGTCCCCAAACGTTCAAGATGTTGATCGACCATTTTCGTCCTGAAATGGTTAGTGATCAAACTTACGATGACCTCATTCAAGTTGTGAACGAACACTACGCAAGGGAAAATAGTATTACTGCCAATCGTGTCGCATTCATCCTTCGAAAGAGGGCAGAAGGAGAAGACGTGGGAAGATTCATGAATGCTTTGAGAGCACTGGCAGTGAAGTGTGAGTATGGGCAATCACTATCAGAGAGGGTTCGAGACCAGTTAATTGTCGGCATCAACAATGGAATATGGCAGTACGAGTTTCTCAAGACATTCCCTGACAATAACCACACACTGGCCCAGGTTGTGGCACGCAAGTTGGAACAAGGACATAAGGTACAAAAACGGCTAGCAGAGCTGACTGAAAGACCCATGGCTTCCAACACCTACCAAAGGTCAACAAAAGGTGATGCGAGGTGAGCAAAATTTTGTATTAATTAGAGGGATGCATTATTTCAAATGTGGTCGAAAAACATAGAGATAATGAAAAAAACCCAGCGGAAGGAAAAAAGTGTAATCTTTGCAAAGGAGAAAATCATTTTTCGAAAATTTGTTTCAAAAATAACCGAGCACCGGTAAAGAGAGATCAAAATTAAAGAAATTACTCAATTACTTCAATTATTTAAAATTAAAGACCCAAGGGGAAGAATGCACTAAGTCCAATTTTTTTCGAAACTGAGATTTAGATGCCATCTGTTAGATGTGGACTTTTGTTTCAACTAGAAACATAAATTTATAAACGTTATATGAATCGAATTAGATCATAAAATTGAAGGAAAATTGAAGGAAAAAAGCTTTCTATTAGGATTGAAAATTTCATAGAAAACGGTGGATACAGCTTTCGTACAAGTACGCAACCACGAGAGACATTTTATGTCTTATGTTTAATAAATTGAGAGCTTTCCAATGAGTGGTGAACGATTTTTGTGGGGTGGAAAATGAGGAAGTTAGTTTTCCCTAGGAACGATTGGTTGTACGTGAGAATCATCAGAAATTTCCGCGTAACGCTCCCCTCGTAACGCTCCCCTCGTAACGCTCCCCTCATAACGCTCCCCGCGTGACGATTTTTCATTTATGTGCCATAGTAAAGACATAAAATGTCAATAATACAAACATGGTACAGGATAGAGTGTAGTGATTCCCCATCATCTTCTGTCAGTGATTCCGAATCGGAGTTGAGGGTTCGACAGGTCAATAAGAAAGGCTCAAAAGTTATGGTAAATGTGGAGATAAACAAGACACCATGTATGACTATGTATGACCCAGGAGCTCACCATTCAGTCATTAGCAAGCAGATATGGAGAAATATTGGACGACCTACATTGGAACCGTATCCTAATTTGATAGCCTACACAAATCTAGAAGTTAAGACAACCGGGATTACGGAAGTGGAGGTAACAGCTTTTGGAAACACCATTCCTTATGGCTATTCCTTGGCTTCCTCTTATAGCAGTCAGTAACCACTCATTAGACAGCAGTGTTCCACTCTTTAGATTAGAGTGGGTGCTGAAATTCAATTTATAATTTTTTTAATAATTTATAATAAATTTTTAATACAATTTTTCTTTTCTTGATCGATTCCAATGGTTCATTATTGTAAATAATAAACCAAAACTGTAATTTAATAGTAGATTCAGTAGAATAGATGTTTAATTTAATTGATTTTAGTTTATGATCAAGAAGTCACAACATGGATCTTCAAGAATGAATTTAGCAAACATTTAAAAAATGACTGTTAATCAACATAATAATTGCAAGATGAAGAATCACTCTGATTGTACGTACTCGTAACTCCTGCCTTAAAAATGTCAATTACTGGAATGAGTTGGAGTGGAGAGTTCAATGAGAGTGGCCAGTATGCAGCACTCCATTATTCCGCCCAGCCCTTTAGTTCCCCAATACCCCCCTCCACCAGCTCCTGCTATTAATTTCCTTCAAAACAATATTGAACCCCTTTCCTCCCTTCCATTCACCATGTAACCACTCCGCGAGTCCACAACGGCCCTGACCGTCTGGGGAATTAATTCAAGAACCATTTCCCTTCTCTACACAGATCGAGCCCTGCTGGAGCCTGGAGAAGCATATATATTTATACAGCTTGCACCGCGGTTAACCCTTATCCTGTCACGGCGTGAATTATATGAAAATTTTCTTGTTAATAGCTCTTACTCAGGGGTTTAAAATAAAAGGTAACAACAACTTTCGGGCGAACAAACCGTTCTAAGGGAGAAAGATAGGAGGGTGTGGACCAAATTGAAAATGAACGAGGTCACTGGAGTAGGTATATGTTATTATCCTGGCTCAACTGCCAACCTCTGGTACACAGGTGTCTATTTCTAGTCCTCCAAAATGTTGGATTCGCATAAACCGTCATTTGTTTGAACTCGGTTGAGGTCTAGTCCTCCAAGCTTTGGTTAGTTAGGATTCAATTCACCGAGAGAAGATGGGGTCTAGCTAACACGGGGAAAGAAAGCTGTTTGAACATAGATGAGGTTGGGTCCACTAAAGGAAGTTAGGGTTCAGCCCACTGAGGTAAGTTGGGATCTATCTCACTATTATTATATTATAATAATGTTATAATATCATTAGAGTCAGAGAATATTTCACTTGATAACCTCATTTACTCATTAATTTTCTATTATGTTTTTATTATTCATTTTATGTATTTCAACTTCTGGAGCAATGAATACTCAAGTAATTTCCTTTTATATAATTTTCAATAGTACAACTTTGTACTGGGAGTAATTATTATCGGCAGACTCGGATTGACGGAAATCTGTCAAATATTGTTCATGTTTTCCTTTAAAAATTCCAGTGGTGAATTTTTCCTTTTTCGAATAAACAAGCTTTCTTCTTCTGAATATCAATAACTTTGGTAACTTCTAGCCCCAGACAATACACACCCCCACGTTAGGATCAACTGATGTTACACAATTTCTACTAAGGAAATAAATGTCTTATGCTGAGTTTTTCGTCACTGTGGAATTATAATACTTCGTGAGGTTGATTAAAAAACATATTTATATTTTACAACTTATTCATTCGACAATTTTCAAACTATCCAAAGGATCAAAAAAATTCAACAAGTTGTTCCGGTCATAGGTACTGTCCCCCGATGAAAAGAATGAACGTGAGGACCCTACCGAATCCTAAACTGAAAACATCCTTTACCTGACTTTCTGCTAGGTAGGCTTGGGTGAAAATTAAGATATTCATAAAGGGAATTAATACAAGGTGATTTATCACTTAAATGCCTTCAGGAATTTACAATGGAAGCTGTGAAATATGACTGGAAATGTTACGTGGGCCTCATCATGAAGATTGAAGGAGATTATTGATGGATTGCCACGTACTGCAGACAGTGGACGACAAAATTAATCAAAGTGGCAAGAAGTCAAAGAAATCACCAGAAATCGAAATATTAGTTTAAAGAACTTAGTATGCCAAACCTACATGTGAACTTTACTCATTTTTGTTAACAAAAATAAATCGATGAAAAAAAAATATTGTGATAAAAACTGAAAATCGTGCAGCTCGATCATTTTAAGACGTTATTAGAAACTGCTGTTGACTTTTTAGCCATTTCCAACGTTTTTAGTGGGTTTAGAGCCATTTTATGCTATGTGAGGATACATTTCCGCATGAAAATGTGAAACAATCCCGTTTATAGCGCACGAACTCATGCACTCATCATAAATCTTGAGATTTTTGGCATTACCTACTTAAGGCATTTTTTAAGCACATCATTCAATATTTTGAGCAATTTTTTGCGCACTTTAATTTATAATGATTTAATTTGTGACTTAGAAACTTTTTCGACTTAGAATTTTGCTTTCATAACAAAATTTAAAATCTTTTTGGCTATTTTCACCAATTTTGTAAAGCATGTTTTTGAAATTTAATCAATCTTCGGTTTCAAAAAATGGTGAAATCTAGGAATCGTTTCAAATGCCGCATTGGGGTATTGGATAAGGTCAGTTACTACCTGTAAACGTATATTTGTGGGAAAGGGTGTAGTTCTACGTTGAGGATACCCAACTCCCTGTCGGGCCTCGCGTTCATTCTTTTCATCGGGGGACAGTACATACATATTATGCCATCCAGTATCAACTATACTGTAATCACATTATAACATGATGACTCCACCTCTGAGCCACAGAAGCCGCACAAGAACTAAGGTACACAACAATTGCTTTGAAAATTCGCTAATTATTGGCCATTCAAATTTCTAATTGCCAATACGGAATTTGCAATCACTAGGAATGTTACAAGTTAAATAATTGATAATCACATGATTTGAACACAATTTTCTTCAAAGGAAACAACATTGAATCAACAATGCGATATATTTGAAATCGGCAAAGGCACTATTCCAGTCACAGGTGAACCTCATTAAAGATTCCTGACCTCGCTGTGATAATGGCCACCCTCTTGGCGCTGGTTTTTTCAACTTCCTCTCGCAAGATCGATAATTCACCCACTTTGGCGGGATACGTGGGCGACGCCAATTTCTGAACTGAGAGTTTGAGCTCAGGAACTTACCGTCGAGGGGGACGATGAGAGGGTAACACGTCCCTTTCAATTCAATTTGTCCTTAGGGACTAAGGGCTGTAAGAGCCGATGGCGTGAAGGGTCGAAGGAAAAGTGACTCTTCGCGACTCGTCAAAAGGATGGAAATCGCATTTCCCTTTCTCCGCGAAAACACCGTCCACGGGAGTCCATTCATCATTCCTCGCCGTCTCTCTATTATTCCCCCACCTTTCATACCTCCGCTCCCACTCAGGTGAGCCTAACAACAACAGACAGAGATACAAGGGGAAGCAGGAGATGGAGGGTATAGAGAGGATTATAAATGGAAACGCCCTGGACAAATCCAACGGGCTGGAGGTCGAAACTCCGAGGACCTGTATCAAAATGAAATTCGCCGTTGAAACTTGAATTGTGAGGCTTCCCGAGACCTTTCCACAATTATGACCTCCCTCGAAATAGATCGATTAGGATTTGAATAACTTGGGTGGTGATAATATTGATACATCACGAGTTACAGTTACTGTTTAGAATTTATATGTGGAAGCAATGAAGAAGTGATGAAGAGTAGCAAAGGCAAACTGTATTTTGAGATAGAATGTTACGCAAGAACGAGTATTTCGTAAGAATGTTTGATCAGTGCGTGGTAGAAGTGTCGGTACACCGTACCGGGACTGAGGAACCGAGTATCAACTTTGTAACGGTTCAATGCAGTGACAAAAACTCAGTCCTTACCGTTCCAGTTCCACGGACTGATAAAATATGAATGAATGAATCTATATTGTCCATATTTATAGTTACATATTTACAACAAATAAAATAGAATGAAAATAAAATCAAATAGTGTCTTCTTTTTTCTTTTGCTTCTGAGTCTACCAAGGTAGCGGAAGCTTTGTTTTCACTTTTCAAGGACGAAAAAAAAAAGTTCTCCAAAATCAAAATTCAATTTTGGTTCCGTGTCTGTGTGTCTGTCTGTCCGTCTGTCATGAATTCCTTGTAACGCGCATAACTATAGGAAGTTATTGTCCGATTTCTATGAAATTTTCAGGGATTGTGCGGATTGGTGTGTAGACGGTCCCCTATGAAAATCATCATCCCCGGACTGATAGAAGCGATTGCGCATGCGCAAACGTGAATTTCCTTGTAACGGCCATAACATCTACATTTTCCATCCGATTTCAATGAAATTTTCAGGGATGTTACAGATTAGTGTTTAGATGGTCCCCTATGAAAATCATCACCTTCGGACCGATAGTAGCCACTGAGCATGCGCAAATGTGAATTTCCTTGTAACGGCCATAAATTCCACATTTTCCACCCGATTCCGATGAAATTTTCAGGGATTATGTGGATTAGGTTGTAGATAGTCCCCTATGAAAATTATCATCCCCGGACTGATAGAAGCGACTGCGCAAACGTGAATTACTTGTAACAGCCGTAACTTCAACTGTCCCCCAGGGGTCGCGGGTTCGAATCCCAGCTGAGGCTAAGTATTTTTTTTATCCAATCACATACATCTACTCACTTAATTTTTCATCCGAATTTGATGCAATTCTCTAGGATTGTCCAGATTAGCGTGTAGATGGTCCCCTATGAGGGTAGTGGAAGGTACTTGGAGATTGGTGTTTTGAGATTAACTACTATGCATCGGATCATCTATATAATCGGGTTTTGGATACGAGGAAGCTATGTGCCACACCCACTTGGCAGACGTTTTTTACATTGTAATGGACCGTGCTAGAAAGCATACAAAATGCTGAGCTCTTAATTAGTATAAAGTAGAAGTTACGCCGTCGTATTATAGGTAGACAAAATCACAGTATACAGGGTGTAAGCCTAACTGGTCTGCCATACGGTACCAGTCGATTCTATAACTAATTTGCAACAAAAAATGTCTCTTAGCAATTTCTTTTTAAACCCTTCGTTTTCGAGTTATTTTAACTTTAAACTTTTTTTTCGTGATTTTGACCTTATGTCATTAAATTGGTCATAACTCCGTTAATTAGCAGTGTAAATTACAATTTGAGGATACCGTTGGAAAGAGCATTAAATTTCCTATCGGATACATGCTTTGACTTTTTATTGAGTCAAGGTTTGAGACATGAGAACGTCCTCTAAAAAGAGAATTTTACGTAATTTTGGAAACCTCGAATTTTTTCAATCTCAAATTGAACTACGAGAACCCATACTTTTTCAAGATGCAAGAACAGTGAAAACTGCGCCAGAATCTCAGCTTTCCAATGGTATAATCAAAACATATTCTACAACCGAATTTAGGGGAGAATTTCGTGTTTGAACGCGGAAAAACGTGCATTTTTTCAACGAAATCAGCGCTCCGCCTAGTCGATCTGAGGGGTCGGACGATGGGAGTGGGTGCCGCAATAGACCTCGACAGAGATAGGCGAATTCTTATTCATAAATACGATTATGAATACAAATCATATCTGCGATTTTATGATTATGAATAGGTACGAATACAGGTATGAATATGAATACGAATTTGAATACAATCTTATTCACTCTTTGAATATGATTTTCCCCCGTATTCGTATTTTGAATACGATTTTATGATTTTTTCTATGATTTCCCTAAAAATCATCCTTTTTTATGATTTTTTCCTGAACTCTCGACATATTTATGTCCTAACATTGTCAATCAATCAAAATTCGAAACGCTTACAAATTCTTATAGGATTTTTCACGCAGAATCGAATGAGACCAACCCCAGGTCGCTACGACCAACTGAATAGAAAGTACGAAAAAATTTCCGGTAAAAATCATAATTTTTTAATGATTTTTAGTGCAAATTGTTGAAAAAAATACGATTTTCAGCGGAAATGTCTGGGGTTGGTCTCATTCGATTCTGCATGAAAAATCCAATAAGAATTGGCGAGCGTTTCGAATTTTGATTGATCATTTTGACAATGTTAGTTCATAAATATGTCGAGAGTTCGGGAGAAAATCATTAAAAAAGTATGATTTTCAGGGAAAATCGTTAAAAAAAATTCGATTTTTAGGGAAATTATGGGGGAAAAAAATCGTATTCAAAATACGAATACGGGGGAAAATCGTATTCAATACGAAATTGTGAATACGAATACGAATTTCAATTGTGAATACGATTGTATTCGAATTCGTATTCATATTCATACATGTATTCGTATTCATAATCATAAAATCGCAGATATGATTTGTATTCATAATCGTATTTATGAATAAGAATTCGCCCATCTCTGTCGAGGTCTACTGCGGCACCCACTCCCATCGTCCGACCCCTCAGATCGACTAGGCGGAGCGCTGATTTCGTTGAAAAAATGCACGTTTTTCCGCGTTCAAACACGAAATTCTCCCCTAAATTCGGTTGTAGAATATGTTTTGATTATACCATTGGAAAGCTGAGATTCTGGCGCAGTTTTCACTGTTCTTGCATCTTGAAAAAGTATGGGTTCTCGTAGTTCAATTTGAGATTTAAAAAATTCGAGGTTTCCAAAATTACGTAAAATTCTCTTTTTAGAGGACGTTCTCATGTCTCAAACCTTGACTCAATAAAAAGTTAAAGCATGTATCCGATAGGAAATTTAATGTTCTTTCCAACGGTATCCTCAAATTGTAATTTACACTGCTAATTAACGGAGTTATGACCAATTTAATGACATAAGGTCAAAATCACGAAAAAAAAGTTTAAAGTTAAAATAACTCGAAAACGAAGGGTTTAAAAAGAAATTGCTAAGAGACATTTTTTGTTGCAAATTAGTTATAGAATCGACTGGTACCGTATGGCAGACCAGTTAGGCTTACACCCTGTATAAGTATAGAAAAATCAGTATATAAGTATAGATAAGAGCATATTCTATAACTACTTTCAGTTGATAAAATAATCAAATTTCCTACTGTTAATTAAGTTATTTACTTTACTTTTGTGTAGATTTATATTGTTTATTTTCAGCAAATCAGTTATTATTTGAAAGTCTTCATTTATAGTTTAAATGCCGTTATAACTTGTTGTGTTTTGCGCGTATGAGTTCTTGACCTTTGGTAATTTTAATCTATAATTAAATTCTTAAATACTTTACCTTAAATTCTGAAATACTTTTCAAAGAAGTTCGACTTCATATAGTACAACAAATTTTTGAGAGAAATATGTTAACATTTATAAAAGAAGAAGAGAAATTATTTTTTGAGAATGTATGAGAAAATAGAACAACAAATTTTGTTGTTCTATTTTCTCATACATTTTCAAAAAATAATTTCTCTTCTTTTTTTATAAATGTTAACATATTTCTCTCATAAATTTGTTGTACTATATGAAGTCGAACTTCTTTGAAAAGTATTTCAGATGAGTCTCATTTTTTTTTGAAAAATGTTTTAAGAGTTTTCTTTTGAAGTCGGTTTATTTTTTCTATCAAATATTTGAAAGTACCACCCCAATAATAGCATATTGCAATACTGATTCAAATAGAGCTATGTATATCTTTTTAAGTAATTCTTTTGAAAAACATTTCATTGAATATAGCATATTTGACCATTTTCTTGATTTTTGACACAAATTGTTAATGCGTACATCCCATTTCAAATTGTTGTCAATTATTATCCCTGAATATTTGATTTGATTTGTTTTTTCAATTATCGGGCATTGACAAGCATCTTTACTACAATCGTAGTATCGAAGACATCTCTTGTCCTGCATCTCTTCTGTACCTTCTTTCCTCTATATGGTCATGTGCGAAGATTTACTGGCATTGACAGTTGGGTGTTGGTGTCCATCCACCTCCTGATTGTGCGTAGATCGTGTTCTGCATTTCCGTAGGCCTCCTTCCAATCATTTCCAGAATTGACGAGGGCGATATCGTCCGCAAAAAGATAAATCGTGCCTTCATATTTTTGAGCCATCACGGAATTTATATAGAGCAAAAATAGCACAGGTACAAGAGCCGTTCCTTGTGTCACACCATACTCCTTAATAATGGTGTTCTCGCAACTTCGACCCGAGGTGTCTGCACCTATTGTTTTGTATTAAGTGTCGTGAAAGGACACGCGGTTCTCATCTGTTGACGCTCCCCTCCGTCTACCAACACCTTCCGACCAAGAGCTCAGTGCAAAAGTTACCTTCTCCAGAACACCTTGACGCTCGCACCAACATTGTCGGCGTTTTTCTCGTCCATTTCTGCTAATTCTTTAGCACCTCAGGAAAAATTCTGGAGTGATTTTCATCCACATCTTCAAGGAACCGATCTCCTTGGGAAACGGACCATATTACGGACTATATTTCGGACTACATCGAACGGACTATTCCACGGATTCTTCATCGACGATCTCTGAGGCTCTCCTCACTTTCCAGTCGCTGTCGCCTTCGTCAAACCTGCAGCATTGCAGGTCCGTAAGACTGCCCTGAGGACGACCGCTGGTAACACTTTGTGTCCTTCCAGAATCTCCTTAGGAAATCTAGCAAATTTATAGAATATTTTCCACTCTTGTGTATTCGGAGCTCCATAGGTTTTTCTATCAAAATTTACATCGATTTAATCAATTACACTAACTTGTACCTATTCAGCCTACACCTGAACTCATCAGTTTATTTCAAATATCCAATTACCAGTTTCCCTTCCACAACGGTCCTCAGTTTTTTATCGATCTATGGTATTTTTATAACATAGTTCTTTACCTAACAAATGGCATCCTCACTCTTTATTCCATTCACATAGATAAATATCATGGGGGTTCAGCTGTGGCCGAGCGAGCTGCGGCATGAGTCTCTGGAGACGGAACCCAGTTCAGAACTCCTGAAATGTGTTCTGCCCCATTGCCAAGCAAATGCGTTGTTGCAGTGAACTTTGGGATTTAAAAGTTATTAATCACACTAATCAAATCGTCGTAATGGTTTTTCCATCACCATTATTGGACTTCAATAGTCAATCAACATTTTCAAAGCTTGATCGCCTACTTTTGTGAGCCACAAAGTCACGATGATCATCAATTCTAGCTAACTGCAAGCTGTAATTGGAAGTAGGCCGAGTAGTACTCCTTGATTCTCTTGATTGAGTGGTCCATTGTCGGCCTTCACTCTGTTAATACTCTTACTTCAGGATGGTCGTCCCCTCCCGCGCCATTATCGTCCGGTAAATCCTGTTCTTTCTTCTCTTCTAGCATTACCCTCACTTGTTTTCAACATTCCCTCGTTCGCCAGTGAAGGGTAGTAAAAGAGTTGGCGAATTTCGGAGTATTGGAGCGATTTCGGAGTTGGAAGAACGGGTGTATTCCGGACAACTCATTGATTGCACAACTTCTTAACAACAGTGTTGGAATTGAGTAGTGCTGACACTCGATAAGACATCAAATATTATATTAAATGTGTTTATCTTACTTACGGTTGTGCAATGATCAAACATTCTCACAAAAAGCTGATTCTTGCTGGAACTTTCATTCGTGAATGTAATATTCCTTCTTAAAACACAGTTTGCCCTGGCTACTTTTAATTACTTCTTCATTGCTTCCACATGTAAATTCCTCTAGAAGTCGTTATGCATCAACATCATCACCCAAGTTATTCAATTATCCTAGGACCGGCTCCCATAGAGACATTAATAATGGCATACTCTATGCAAGTTGCCATAAGATTAGACTCAGTGGGCGAGTGGGAACACAACCCTAGTCACCTGACTCACTACTCCCAAGTGGGTCATACACTTATTAAAAAGGCTGATAACGCATATGTCCCAGAAACTCTCATGCCTTCGGACGAAATGAGAAAGAGATACTTCTGAAATCTAAGGACTACTTTTGAGATAAAAAGTAGGGAAGAATGGAGCCACCAACAAAACCCAGTTGACACGGCAAATACCATTGATGGGTTGTGCGCATGGGTCGGAAAAACTGTTTATTGTTAGTTTTAATCTAAACTAAACCTCATTCTCAGAATTTGACACTAACCGCGACCTCTGAAGTAGTTTGGCTGGTGGAATCGCTTGGTCTTTTGTTTATTATACTGTTAATTATACTAAACTGGGTGATTTCCTGAAGTCTTAAAACAGATAAAGTCTGCCAAGTGGGTGTGGCACATAGCTTCCTCATATCCATAACCCGATTATATAGATGATCCGATGCATAGTAGTTAATCTCAAAACACCGATCTCTAAGTACCTTTCACTACCCTCATAGGGGACCATCTACACGCTAATCTGGACAATCCTAGAAAATTTCATCAAATTCGGATGAAAAATGTAAATGTTATGGCTGTTACAAGGATTTTACGTATGCGCATGCGCAGAGGCTTCTGAAAATTCTAAGGCCTTGATTTTCATTGGGGACCATCTACAACCTAATCCGCGTAATCCCTAAAAATGTCATCGAAATCAGGTGAAAAATGTGGAAGTTATGGCTGTTACAAGGAATTCACGTTCCGGCATGCGCATCGGCTAGTATCAGTCAGGGGGTAATGAAATTCATTGGGGACCATCTACAACCTAATCCGCATAATCCCTGAAAATTTCATCGAAATCGGGTAAAAAATGTGGAAGTTATGGCCGTTACAAGGAAATTCACGTTTGCGCATGTGCAGTGGCTACTATCAGTCCGAAGGTGATGATTTTCATAGGGGACCATCTAACTACTAATCTGTAATATCCCTGAGAATTTCATTGAAATCGGATGGAAAATGTAGAAGTTATGACCGTTACAAGGAATTCACGTTTGCGCATGCGCAGTCGCTTCTATCAGTCCGGGAATGATGATTTCCATAGGGGACCGTCTAAACAACAACTCGCACAATCCCTGAAAATTTTATGAAAATCGGACAATAACTTGGTATAGTTATGCGCGTTACAAGGAGTCCATGACAGAAACACAGACAGACAGACAGACAGACACGGAACCAAAATTGTTCAGAAAGGTCTAAAACGCAAAACGCGAGTGAAAATTTTGATTTTGGAGAACTTTTTTTTCGTCCTTCAAAAGTGAAAACAAAGCTTCCGCTACCTTGGTAGACTCGGAAGCAAAATTGGAAAACAAGAGGTTAAAACAAAATTGTGTAAAAGACTTTTATGTTGTAAATACGTTGTAGAATCGAATCCTGAAGTTTTGGCCAACCATATTCAAGTGGTTCTCTGAAAGGGAGCTACAGGGAGCTAGAGGTTTTTGCAAACAAACGGCGAAAGTCAATCCAGGAACCCTTTCAATTCGGTTTATTCGTGGTTAAGGTGAAATGTCCTGTTACGACCTTCAATTCTATGAAGCACACTCGAATTTCAACGGTTGTGTGCGACAGGTGCACACTCGCGAGGTTCATATTGAAATACGGAATCGATAAACGGCAGGTGTGGAAGCGATAAACGAGCAACTGCTCTTCTTACTGCACACCAACCTCGCTTCACCGCCTCAGATAGCTTTCTTTGAAACCGTCTCTCACGCTTCGATATTTTAACGACTAGGATGTATTGTCTTCTTTGGAAAGAGAGCTGAAACAAGATTTTTCTACACCTGTTATTCAGACTTCAACAGCGGTGCAAATTACTCCTTAGGTGTAATGACGCCCCTCATCATATTCAACTACAGTTCCGAAGAGGATCAAATGGGATTTTGTTCGCGAATGCTTCACTAAAGCAAATTGGCATCGAGGTTTGAAAATTCGTTGTTTCTGTCCTCAGAATCGAATTCAACAGTCTTGAAAACTTCTACAAATCGAACGATTTTAGTTCCCAAGGGTCGAATGGATGCCGCAGTTTCTGAAGGACTGAATTTTTCTGGCCATTTACAAGAAGATGTCATATGGATCTGCTGTCATCGGGACATTTGGAGACAGAGGGTAGGAAAAAGCAAACCAAAGGATCCCCTGCAGAACTAACTGGACTGTTAGAACCCCATTTGAGCTATGTGGCACTGATATTGAGGGTCCGCATCGCTACATCGTGGTGACGTTGGCTACTTTTAAAGTGAAGAACGACTCAACTAAAAAATGGTCGAAAATGGGGTTTTTACGTATCCCCTCTAATTTCCCCTCCACCTTTCCGATGAACGAGTCAAAATTTCGAAATTCACCCCAAAAGGGGTTGAAATCGTTAGGGGTGTAATTTGAAAATTGCCTAATTTTAAGCAAAAACGTCTCAACTCCATGCTTTTTAGGAAAAACATCTCAACTCCTCGATTAAAACACCGTAACTAGCTAGATTTGCTATTTATTTGTGGAGAAAAAAGACTCAACTCGCTGAAAACGCCGTTGAGTTGTTTTTGTTGGCTTCAAGATCGGGTTGAGGCGTCTCGTATGGTTGTCGATATTTGACTCAAATGACACGAATTAACTGAAGGTAGGGATGTCCCAAAAGTATCGATACTTAAAAGTATCGATACTTTTCGAAAAAAGTATCGATACATATCGATACTTTTTTTTCCTGATATATATCGTAGTATCGATACTTTTTTTCCAGTATCGGAGGCGATACTTTTTTACCTCTCACACTAGATCAAAATGCTATCTATTTTTAGGACGTCCCACAGTAAGACTTGGGCGTCCTTATGCGATCGATCTGGGGTGAAGGAAGACAACACTCAACAGAAAAAAAAAAAATAACCACACAGTAATCCGTTTTAGACCATTCTGAATCCAAATCCGCGAAAAAAACCATAGGTGTATGTCTGTGTGTGTGTGTGTGTATGTGTGTGTGTGTGTATGTGTGTGTGTAACAAAATCTTGTGTACTCTGCACAGGCCTTAGTTCTCAACCGATTTTCCTGGTTCTTTTTTTGTTCGTCGCGGAAAACTATCTAGTTGTGCACTACGTCGCCGGAATTTCGAATTTTGCCTTTTAAGGGGGGGAAAGGGGGGGTTAATGCTCGAAAAACGTGCGTTTTTGGGCATAATCTTGTGTACTCTGCCCAGGCCTTAGTTCTCAAACGATTTTCGTGGATCTTTTTTCGTTTGACGCGTAATACTATCTAGTTGTGCACTACGGCGCCGGAATTTTGGATTTTGCTTTTTAAGAGGGGGAAAGGGGGGGTTAATGCTTAAAAAACGTGCGTTTGCGTGCATAATCTTGTAAACTCTGCCCAGGCCTCAATTTCCAACCGATTTGCGTGTTTCTTCTTTTGTTTGACTCAAATAACTTCCGAGTTGTACATGATTTTACCAGAGTACCAAAATTCGCAAGGGGAGGGGGTGAGTGGGGGGATAATATTCACAAAATATCCGATTTTTCAATATTTTGGTTCCTTTACTACTTACTAATTGTACCCAAGCTTTGAAATTGAGGAAAAATTCTCATTATACCTCCGAATTTTCATGAATTATTCTCTGTACCACCATGGAACTAATAGTGGTGCCACCATGGTGCCATGATGCCATAAACCGCTTATTTCGTGTTTTTTTTTTTTTTTTGTGTTTCACCTTGAATACGGATGTGAACTTCGACGGACTGCCTACCAAAACTAACAGATGAAAGTTCAATGTTACGAAGTATTTCCGCTTTGGTGCCAGACTGGCACCATTGTTGGCGTTGGGGAGGTGGGGGGGGGGGGGGGGGGTAACTCGAATTCGCATGTTGGGTATCGTAGATCATGGATTTTAAAATGCTCTCCAGATTCGAGGCTCCCATGCTGCTAGAAATGTCATGGTAGATAATGGTGGGGGGGGGGTCAGTATTTCTTGCCTAAAGTAATGAATAAATTACATCGAGTGAAACAGTTTTATCGCTTACCAACTGGTTTAACTGATCTAATGCTTATCCAATGGGACGTCCCCTGGAATGCATGCATTACTAAACAATATGTTTTATCTCTCACATTAGATGAAAGTCTCGAATTTTAGTAGGTACCTCTTTCTCTACGTAGATTGTTGGGAGATCAACAAACTAAACAAAGATGATGTACCACCACCTCCAGCTCTCTATGGGTCTGTTCGGAGAGGCAGTCCAGAACAGTTCGGAACCAAACCAGAACTGAAAAGGGGAGGGGATAGAGGTGAATGGGCTCCTCCAAGCCCCTCTGAACCGTTCAGGACTGCCTCTCCGAACAGGCCATAATCATATTATGATAACCTGCTCTCCTCCATCATCTAGGAAGGACCACCAAAATGTTAACCCGACCAAGTGCAATACGAAAACAAGTGCCTAAACAAAAAACGCTGCAAATCATTGCTCAAAGGTTTATTATTTTCTGTATAGATCACCCTTCTGTATAGATCACTGGTTCTCCATCAATAGCACCTACCACCATCTGTATTCTCCATTGACCCGCCCTCTCAAATTTCAGCTTCCTGCGTTCAACAGAAGAGAAAATGGCCTTGGAGCTCACTCAGCTGATCAGTGACCACTCATGCGCCTTCAGCATTCTCCATTGACCCGCCCTCTCAAATTTCAGGTTCCTGCGTTCAACAGGAGAGGAAATGGCCTTGGAGCTCACTCAGCTGATCAGTGACCACTCAGGCGCCTTCAGCATTCTCCTTTGACCCTGCCTCTAAAATTTCAGCTTCCTGCGTTCAACAGGACAGGAAATGGCCTTGGAGCTCACTCAACTGATCAGTGACCACTCAGGCGCCTTCAGCATTCTCCATTGACCCGCCCTCTCAAATTTCAGGTTCCTGCGTCCAACAGGAGAGGAAATGGCCTTGGAGCTCACTCAGCTGATCATTTACCACTCAGGCGCCTTCAGCAATCTCCATTGACCCTGCCTCTCAAATTTCAGGTTCCTGCGTTCAACAGGAGAGAAAATGGCCTTGGAGCTCACTCAGCTGATCAGTGACCACTCAGGCACCTTCAGCAATCTCCATTGACCCGCCCTCTAAAATTTCAGCTTCCTGCGTTGAACAGGAGAGGAAATGGCCTTGGAGCTCACTCAGCTGATCAGTGACCACTCAGGCGCCTTCAGCATTCTCAATTGACCCGCCCTCTCAAATTTCAGGTTCCTGCGTTCAACAGGAGAGGAAATGGCCTTGGAGCTCACTCAGCTGATCAGTGACCACTCAGGCGCCTTCAGTATTCTCCATTGACTTTTGATTATGGAAATTTGATTACTGGTTACGCAGAAGGCAAAACTGTATACAAATCGAAGAAATGAACAGCGATCGCATTTTAGTCAGAAAAATTTTCAACGGAGATTAGACCTCTTTTGCGATTCACACTCATGATTCTGTTTTATCGAAGGAAAACCTTCAAGTACTCGTAGGGACTGAACGGTTTGCCCTACAGAGCTCCGGGTGGTCTCAAACATTTTTTTAAATTCAGTACTATTTAAAATTAGTGAAAAAACGATACCTTTATTTCGAGAGTTTTCGAGCTAGGGCACTCTTGAAAATTTCATCCCTTAATTTTCACCCCTTAGAAGTGACCTACATCAACCAAAAGCTTCGCGGCACAACTAGACCCCAAATGGAGCCCATATACCAAATTTCATCGAAATCGGTCCATGGTAACTAAGAAAAGTGCCGCGTACGGCGTACGGCGGACGGACGGAAATTTTTTTATTCGATTTTCGGATTCTACGTACCTTGAAACGTAAAACATCAAATTTTGAGGGGGGGTTAAAATTTTTTTTTTTCTTGCTCGATTCCAAAGGCTTATTATTGAAAATAATAAACCAAAAATGAGTGATTTATTGTTTTGTTCATTCTATATTAATTATTATCCTCGCGATGGAGAGATTATTATTCACACTGATGGAGAGAAACATAAAAGGCATTTTCACGCATTTTGGTTTATTATTTTCAATAATAAGCCTTTGGAATCGAGCAAGAAAAAAAAAATTTTAACCCCCCCTCAAAATTTGATGTTTTACGTTTCAAGGTACGTAGAATACGAAAATCGAATAAAAAAATTTCCGTCCGTCCGCCGTACGCCGTACGCCGTACGCCGTACGCCGTACGCCGTACGCCGTACGCCGTACGCGGCACTTTTCTTAGTTACCATGGACCGATTTCGATGAAATTTGGTATATGGGCTCCATTTGGGGTCTAGTTGTGCCGCGAAGCTTTTGGTTGATGTAGGTCACTTCTAAGGGGTGGAAATTAAGGGTTGAAATTTTCAAGAGTGCCCTAGCTCGAAAACTCTCGAAATAAAGGTATCGTTTTTTCACTAATTTTAAATAGTACTGAATTTTTAAAAATTTTTGAGACCACCCGGAGCTTTGTAGGGCAAACCGTTCGGTCCCTACGAGTACTTGAAGGTTTTCCTTCGATAAAACAGAATCATGAGTGTGAATCGCAAAAGAGGTCTAATCTCCGTTGAAATTTTTTCTGACTAAAATGCGATTGCTGTTCATTTCTTCGATTTGTATAGTTTTGCCTTCTGCGTAACCAGTAATCAAATTTCCATAATCAAAAGTCAATGGAGAATACTGAAGGCGCCTGAGTGGTCACTGATCAGCTGAGTGAGCTCCAAGGCCATTTCCTCTCCTGTTGAACGCAGGAACCTGAAATTTGAGAGGGCTGGTCAATTGAGAATGCTGAAGGCGCCTGAATGGTCACTGATCAGCTGAGTGAGCTCCAAGGTCATTTCCTCTCCTGTTGAACGCAGGAACCTGAAATTTGAGAGGGCGGGTCAAAGGAGAATGCTGAAGGCGCCTGAGTGGTCACTGATCAGCTGAGTGAGCTCCAAGGCCATTTTCTCTCCTGTTGAACGCAGGAACCTGAAATTTGAGAGGGCGGGTCAATAGAGAATGCTGAAGGCGCCTGAGTGGTCACTGATCAGCTGAGTGAGCTCCAAGGCCATTTCCTCTCCTGTTGAACGCAGGAACCTGAAATTTGAGAGGGAAGGTCAAGGGAGAATGCTGAAGGCGCCTGAGTGGTCACTGATCAGCTGAGTGAGCTCCTAGGCCATTTCCTCTCCTGTTGAACGCAGAAACCTGAAATTTGAGAGGCAGGGTCAAAGGAGAATGCTGAAGGCGCCTGAGTGGTCACTGATCAGCTGAGTGAGCTCCAAGGCCATTTCCTTTCTTGTTGAACGCAGGAACCTGAAATTTGAGAGGGCGGGTCAATGGAGAATGCTGAAGGCGCATGAGTGGTCACTGATCAGCTGAGTGAGCTCCAAGGCCATTTTCTCTCCTGTTGAACGCAGGAAGCTGAAATTTTAGAAGGAAGGTCAAGGGAGAAGGTGGTGGTACCTAGGTGCTATTGATGGAGAACCAGTGATCTATACAGAAGGGTGATCTGTACAGAAAATAATAAACCTTTGAGCAATGATTTGCAGCGTTTTTTAGAAGTATCAAAAAGTATCGATACTTCAAAATATCGATACTTTTTGAAAGTATCGTATCGATACTTTTTGATACTTTCTAGATGTATCGATACGATATTATATCGATACTTTTGAAGTATCGGACATCCCTAACTGAAGGTACGTGTGTAAAGAGGAATAATTGTACCAGTCGATTGAGTTGAACAACATATGAGGTCTGAAAAAAAAGGGGTCATGGGAGTGATCTGGAGTGAATTTATGGCGAGTTTTCCAGAAAAACTTCGAAGCTGATTTCTGGGATTTCGAAAATTTTGAGTTGAGTCGTTCTTCCTTCACACGGCCAGTAAATTACTGGCCTGCAGTTCGGAATGCGCAAGCCGAGACAGTTGCTCAAGACAGCTGACAAGGGCTCATCTTACATCTCATTTGTCGTGACCGAATAGACGTTTTCATAAGTATGCGCATGCGCGCCTGTTATCAGTGAGCCTCCAACATGGTGGACACATGAGGACCACCGCGGCGGTGGCACCGCCTTTGTTTTTCCCTTATTATGAGTGGGAGACTGTCATTTTTTGGTTCATTATTTTCATTAATAAACCATTGAAATCGAGCAAGAAAACAAAATTTTAACACCCTCTCAAAATTTGATGGAAGAAGAGAAGAAAAGCTTTACTGAAAAAAATTAATGAAATACACTTTTTAAAAAATAAACTCAAGCTTGTAGAGCAATGTGAAAGTCTGCTCGAAGTACATCATATATTCGTTTAAGCACTGAAGTGCGAAATATAAGAGAAAAGAAAAAATACCAATCACATAATACAACTCTGTCAAATACAACTTTGTCAAATGCAAAAGATGAGGTCGCCTCAATACATTCAGTTGCTTTGAAGACCAAAACAGATGCAGCTAAATACCCTTTTTCAAAGGTAGGTATGTTTACTGTTTTGGAAAAATATTACGGCTTCTACGAAGATACATATAATGATCTTGCAGTCCTCGCTGAAGAAGTTGAAGACTTGGAATTCCCATAGATCACTCGTTTGCAAAGAACCCGGCTTTTACATTGTCACAACCTACCAACCATAGGTACCACCTACCTACCACGTATCTACAGCGGTCGCATTTTGGTCAGATAAAGTTTGAACGGAGATTAGACCTCTTCTGCGATTCACACTCGTGTTTCTGATTTATCGTACGTCCAACCCTTAAGTTCTCGTAGGGAGCGAACGCTTTGTCCTACAGGGCTCCGCGTGGTCTCAAAAATTCAATACTATCTTAAATTGATGAAAAAAAAACCTTTATAAAGTGAAAACAAAGCTTCCGCTACCTTGGTAGACTCCGAAGCAATTTATCATCTCTCAAAATCATAAAAATTTTGGTTATCACGAGCCAGAGATGGTCGTACATACATAAATCCACTAATGAAGGAAATGAGCTAGAAAGCGCATCTCTCCCTCGCCTCACAACTCAACTCAACCATCAGCATTGTGATATATTAATACTGCCGCCAAAAAGCGAATCAAATGAAGCCCGAGTCGTTTATCATGTTTCAATGACGTGGGGAAGCTTGGAAAAAAAAGTTGAAAGCTCGGGGGGCCCCGTGTGAGGCGAAGGTTTTGTTCTAAACTGTCAAAAGAGGTGGGAAACGCGTGTTTTTCTTGTTTCCCTCAAGACCTCCCCTTCGAAAAGGGAGTTAATGAAAATAAACTTTGACCGTCCCACCGGACCAGTGAAAAACTCAAAGAAAGACGCTTTTCCTCAATCGACGGGTCCCCGGGCTTCGCTTCACGGTTCACCGTTCTTTTCGCCAGTTCGGTTTTACAACACCGGGAGAACCGCTGGTTTTGCGGAGTTGTTGGTTTCAATTTCAGTCGATGAGACGTTAGAAGTCGTTTCAAAAGCGATACGTTCTAATAGAGGCGTCAAGTTTCAAAACTACCTCAATACACTTTCAGATCAAGTTCAACAGAGACTAAAAAGTCCCATTCGCACAGCACGAATGAATTTTCAAATAAATATTTGAACGATTTTCATTTTTGACTTCAATATTTGTTTAGGTACTTTTTAGCCAGATCCATATTTGTCTAGGTACTTGTTTGTCTAGATCAATTTGTCTATTGATACCATATTTGTCTATTGATTTGACCATTGATACCATTTGTCTACGTATACGTTTGATACGTCTATTGATGCCATTTGTCTATTGATACCATATTTGTCTAGATCAATATTTGTTTAGGTACTTTTTAGCCAGATCCTGAGCGCTGAACTGACAGCGATTAGGATGGGAATTGAGTGGGGGATAAGCAACCATCGTGGAGAAATCCTTATTTTGACCGACTCCCAATCATCGTGTGCCGCAATGCAGTGTATACACGCAGGAACAAAGGACAATCACATATTAATCCAAATCATCAAACTACCGTTAGAGAATAGACAAAGAGTGACGGTGCAATGGATACCCGGACATGTATCAATCAAAGGGAATGATTTGGCTGACAGTGCGGCGAAGAGCGGCTCCCTACAACCCCCTGAAGAACACCTACGCATTTTAACGGTCAGTGACGCCATCCTAGCAATGCGAAAAGAGCACATTAAGGAATGGCAAAGAGAATACGACACCGTCTCGTTAGAAAAAGGATTCTACCACTATCAGATACAGCCAGCAGTCTCCAAAAAACCATGGTTTGTAGGGAAACCATTGAAAAGAGCCGAAGTGGTACAGTTGGTGTGGATGCGGACGGGACATGGACAGACGAATAGAAGTCTTCATAAGATAAAAGTAGCCGATTCACCAGAGTGCGACCATTAGGACGGCGTAGAGGACGACGTGGAGCACAAAATCGTGGAATGTCCATTCTATGACGAAGAAAGGAGCAGATGGGGTGGAGTACTCCGCGAAAAAGAACTGAAAACTATTTTGAAGGAGGGAAAAATGGAGGACTTGAAAACACTTATAAATTTTATAAAAGAAGCAGGGATTCATTTGTAATGTACATGTATATTAGAAAAGTTTACTTATAGTTATCTCATTAATTAAGTATTACAATTGTATTATAATAATTTAATTTAGCTGGCGTGATGTGTTGTCGACTACAATACAATGTCAATAAAGAAGAAAAAAAAGGTACTTTTCAAGTAGATATTCTGAATAATGGAATCAGATGCAAAAGACTTCTGATCTGATACCGAAGAAGTGGAACATTTCTGCCCTGAAGTTTCCTAGTAGCTCCAGTAACGCGTAACTCGACGATGACAAACTCCTCGATGATGATAGAAACGGATGCCTCAGAACGCCATTAAACTAATGATAGTAACTTTGGCAAATCGAGAGATTTTCTCATTTTTATTTTTTCCAAGCCTATGCGATCAATCTAGTTTTAGGGAGTTTTAAAGATTTAATAGTTTTATACGGCGGCAATAATTTTATACAAATTTGGGGTTTGAGTTTTCGGTTTATTATTTTCAATAATGAACCATTGGAATCGACCAAGAAAAAAAAAATTTTGACCACTTATCAAAATTTGATGTTTTACGTTTCAAGGTACGTAGAATGCGAAAATCGAATAAAAGATTTTCCGTCCGTCCGCCGTACGCGGCACTTTCCTTAGCAACACTGGACCGATTTGGTTGAAATTTGGTAGGGTGACTCGCCCAGTGAATGAACACCCCCCAGTGAAGGAACAGTACGAGGTTATTTGGGAATAATAAGGCTTGTGATGCACCCTGGTGATAACGGTGTTTTTCATAGTTCCATCAACATATCATACGAGCAGATAGCAGGGTGAAGCAGTAGATAAAAAGAAGTCTGCCATCTTCTTCGGTTTTGATGTTATCAACAGGTCAGTCTCCAAGAACGTCTCTGGGGGTAACAACTGGAGTTGGCCATTACGTGGGGATTAGTGTTTAGAGGAAAGTAAAATGCTAAATTAGTCAATGTCATGCTTTATAATTGTAGCTGATATGTTTTTCTAGAGAGAACTAATTGGGTAGAAGGGAATTTTTTTGATTATGATATGTTTTGTTGGGTGTTCATACTGTGGGAGCTAAAATATGACCTCCAACCAGTAAATGAACGACTGTTCATTCATTGGCTGGAGGGTTATTTCACGGTTTTAAATCAAATGGAGGCTTCCCAAGTGAAGAAACAACTAAACTGCTGATTTTTTGCCTCAACTTGTTTAAATAACTATCCTATCCAGTGAATGAACTATATGAACTATAACGTTCATTCACTGGAATATCAGGTTTCATTCACTAGGAAATAGTGTTCATTCATGGGGTGAAATACATTAACTCCTTTATTGTGGAAAATTAGCTATAAAAATCAACTTTTCACGCCTTCTCCCATACTATTCTTGTTCCTTAAGTAATTTTAAACAACATATAGACATTAAAGTTCGTCACTAGTGTGCTAAGAGCTTAAGTGTTCATTCATTGGGCGAGTCACCCTATATGGGCTCCATTTGGGGTCTAGTTGTGCCGCGAAGCTTTTGGTTGATGTCAGTCACTCCTAAGGGGTGAAAATTAAGGGTTTAAATGTCCAAGAGTGCCCTAGCTCGAAAACTCTCGCAATAAAGGTATCGTTTTTTCACTAATTTGGGACCACTCGGAGCTCTGTAGGACAAACCGTTAGCTCCCTACGAGTACTTGAGGGTTTCCCTTCGATAAAACAGAATCACGAGTGTGAATCACAAAAGAGGTTTAATCTCCTTTGAATTTTTAGCAAACCAAAACTCGATCGCTGTTCATTTCTTCGAGATGTATTCAATTATGCTTCCTTAGCAACCAGTAATCAAATTTCCATATGAACTGTAATATGAATAGAAATTTCTCCCTGAAATTCGACTGTAAATGATTGCTTCCGTGTCTACCAAAGGTAGCGGAAGCTTTGTTTTCACTTTTCAAGGACGAAAAAAAAAGTTCTCCAAAATCAAAATTTTCACTCGAGTTTTGCGTTTTAGACCTTTCTGAACAATTTTGGTTCCGTGTCTGTCTGTCTGTGTGTCTGTCATGAATTCCTTGTAACGCGCATAACTACGAAGTTATTGTCCGATTTCTGTGAAATTTTCAGGGATTGTGCGGGTTGGTGTGTAGATGGTCCCCTACGAAAATCATCATCCTCGGACTGATACAAGCGACTGCGCATGTGCAAACGTGAATTTCCTTGTAACGGCCATAACTTCCACATTTTGTACCCGATTTCGATGAAATTTTTAGGGATTACGCGGATTAGGTTGTAGATAGTCCCCAATGAAAACCACGGCCTTAAAATTTACAGAAGCCTCTGCGCATGCGTATACGTAAAATTCTTGTAACAGCCATAATATTTACATTTTTCATCCGAATTTGATGAAATTTTCTAGGATTGTCCAGATTAGCGTGTAGATGGTCCCCTATGAGGGTAGTGAAAGGTACTTAGAGATTGGTGTTTTCAGATTAACTACTATGCATCGGATCATCAATATAATCGGGTTATATTGATATGATATATTCGGTTAACTTATATGCGCATATAGGATACGAGGAAGCTATGTGCCACACCCACTTGGCATACGTTTTTTTGATTACACCGTTGGAAAGCTGAGATTTTGGCCCACTTTTAGGGAAGTTTCACCATTCTGCGTCAAGAATTGATATGGTTACCAGGCGACTGAAAAAAACAAGCGATTTCAAGATTTTTGCGTGTTTTGCTTTTCATAAGTCGTTTGCACATCTCAACTCCACTTTAAAAAAATGTTATTGGGCATCAAAAAGATTGATTTTTTTTTCTCTCTCTTTCCAACGGATTTTTTTATATTTTAGCTCACTCTTGAATTAACCCATTTCCGGCCACTGATGCATTTTTGCATCGTCATAATAAAGATTTTTTTAATTATTGAATTCGTGGAAAATCTTTGTAGAAGAATTTTTTTCTCGTTCATGCTGTTCCTAAAGTTGAAAAAAAATTTTCATCGACATTCGGGAGCCCGATAAGATTTGGGAAATTTGGTTGAAAAAGAGGTCTTTTGGCCGAAAGCGTGATTATGGTGGCTCAAATTCGATCCTAGACGAGTGAGCGTCCTGGGCCATGAGTCGAAACAGATTCCGGTCCATAAATAGATTTTTACATTTTACCTAGATTTTTTAAAGATTTTTAACAATGAAATTGATAATTTAGAAAACTGAGACCTCTCAAATGCCATAAAATGTTAAATTTATAAAATTTGGAGCATTTTTGCTCTCGATTGGTGAGCAAATGATGCCTTTTTTCGGCCGGAATTCTGTAAAATGATTCATCCTCCTCCTCCCATTACTCTCTATTTCTACCCACGGCTTGAAATGGGTTAAGGAAGTTATGATGGTAGATATGTTGAGCAAAGATCAAAAACACGGAGAAAAATTTCAAAGTTAAAAAAAGGCATTTTGAGTGGGGATACCAAAAAATGTCAGCAAGCACTTTTTGTCGGAAATTAGTTGTAGAACACGTGAGAGAAAGGTCGTGAACCAGTCGCGTAACTCCCTGCATATGAGGGATACTTCATTCGTTATTACACCATCACAAGGGAGTAATCAATGAAATAAACGTGAAGGGATACCGTAGAAAATCTTTTGTCCTCGAGGCAAAAGTTGTGTTTTCTTCTAAAAGAAATGATAAAACTTGGAGGACTTCTCAAAGAAACGAAAGAGGATGCCACAAAGTTTCCCACAATATTCGCGGTCAGCGCCGCAGTTATGAAATAATAAATATAAACTTTTCCGGTCATGAATCGCTCCATCGTGAAAAGCCTATATCTCCGCTTTTTGTGTTAGTATGGCCGTTGTTGAAAAAAAAGTTGAAACGAGAAGAGAAGAGCGACGGATGCCACATAGTTCTTATAGGCTAGCGAGGTCGGTCAAGCGTTTTTCTTGATTCATCCTCGAAAGGTCCTTCAGGCTTCTGTTGAGTCGCCCTACGAAAACTTCGACTGGGAAGTAACTCTGCGAACTGCAATAACATTCTTTCTTACTCGATTGACCAATGGGGAGGGAAGTTTTTCGGGGATCGAATCTTTTCTTTGGCAGATTATCGTCCTTCGATTGACTCGAGTGGGAAACTTTTCAGTGAATGAGAAGGCAATCCAGAAAGCTTCACTTCTTCCTCGATCCGCCCGAGTGTCACCGAATGGATGATTCTCGAACCAAAAATCATTTTCGCATGGTAAAATTTCCCTATTTTGAACATTACTTCAAAATTATTTTGCAATAAATAGGGCTACGTTTCCTGAGATGAATCGATACCTACATCGGAAATTTAAAAGAAACTATCAGATTCCGATCAGATGCCTTTAGATAAGTTCCCGCTCCCCGTACTGCACATAACCCAGATAGCCCTGACGTCCTTCTGGAAGGATGAGGGACTTAGGTCGACTTTCTGAATTTTCTCTCCTGTATTATGATACCGCTGTGGTCTAGTATAGCTTTGAACTGTTGTTTACATCCTAACGGAGGGATGGGGACCGATTTTGTCTTCAGTATGCGACCAACAGGTACTCAGTGCAGTTTTTCCCTAGCAGCTTCAATCATGAGCGGTCACCCAGAGTTCATAATTGATGGGTAAGTACCTATTCATTTTTTATTTTTATTTCGACGTTGATATTCTATTGTTCCTACTCTCTACTAAGGGTATGACATGTTATTGATGTAATTTTGCCATTTTCGTCTCCAATATTACTACTTTTCATGACGATCCTTCTGGAAGGACGTCAGTAGAATACACATTCAAAATCGTTCCGTCCCTATATTTTTTCATTTGCTGATTTTTTTGGATTTCTCGCTTTTTCTGCAAGAAGTTGCTTCCTTTACATCAAATAACATAATATGTTATATATCCAATATTATTGGATTTTTCGGAGGGGAATGATGATGCAATAAGTCAAGGGGAAGTCGATATATCTTTATTACCTCCAACAAATGCTCTTCATGACCTCACCGGACGAGAGCCCTGTTATTGATAATTTTCTCCCGCAATTTTGAGCATTCCTTCTCATGATAAAGATGATGAAAGTGATGATGATCCCCAACTATCAACTTCCACTGAAAATATTTCCAACAAGAAGAGGGGGAAACATCGAGTCCGTAAACCAAAACCGCAAAAAAAATTGTACAAGTGGACAAAAAACCAGTATCTTTCAACTGCACTTAGAGAGTAGTCACCAATGCGTGGTCCCAAACAAAAGTTGTCATCCCTTGAGTATTTCGATTTTTTTTTTTTTTTTTTTTTTTTGTGGTTGATAAAAACAGCCAAGATTGACTGTCGGTGAATGAAAATCAAAAACTTGGACACATGCATTGTACAGTTTGCAGCCCTTCAATCATTTTCAATGACAATTTATTATTGAATTTATTTATCTTTTTTTTAGATTCGATAATAAAGAACACTACGTTGGAGATACGGGAGTAGACGAAAAGATAGGAAGAAGGGAAGCAGCTGTACTGAGGATTTTCCAAGACGAAGTCGACAACCGGATGCTTGAAATGTGACATATTTCTATACTTTTTCGTTTTCTATCGTTCCACACAAAATAAATTTTGTCAATTTTAAATGATAGATAGTTTTATATCCAGTTTTGATTGAATAAAAAGTGAATTTTCAATCTTGAGTCTCATTTGTTATCTCATAAGAATAAGGAATATGCGAGAGAGATTGCTTCCTTATTCTACTGACGTCCTTCTGGAAGGATGCCCATTTATGACCTCATTAAAATGGGAAAAAATTGCAAGAGTGTCAAATTTGTCTTTAGACAACACCTATGACACTAAACATACGGAAAATTTCAAAAAATTAATCAAAAAAAAAAATTCAGGGTTATCTGGGATAATTTTCGGCAGTGTGGATCAGTTTCCGTACTATGGATTAGATTCAATACCTAGCGTATAACAGTTTTCGTTCAATTGATATATCAGTTCGTGTACCGTGCATCAGATTCCATACAGTGGATCAGTTTTCCTTCAATTGTAGATTAGTTGCAGTAGTATAGATCAATTTCCATAATATGGATCAGATTCCATACAGTAGAACAGTTTTCCTTCTACTTTTAGATTAGTTGCAGTACTATGGATCAGATTCAATAGCGGAAAACAGTTTCCGTTCAATTCACAGATCAGTTTGCGTACTGTGAATCAGATTCCATACAGTAGAACAGTTTTCCTTCAACTGTTAAATTAGCTGCAGTACTATGGATCAGATTCCATACTGTAGATCAGGTTTTCTTCAATATTGTTACATCAGTTTCCATACCGTGGATCAGATTCCATAAAGTAGATCAGCTTTCCTTCAATTGTTACACCCGTTGCGTAGATAGTATGGATCAATTTCCACACTGTGGATCAGATTCCATGCTGTAGAGATCAGTTTTCCTTCTATTGTAGATTAGTTGCAGTAGTATAGATCAATTTCCATAATACGGATCAGATTCCATTCCAGGTTTCCTCCAATATTGTTAAATCAGTTTCCATACCGTGGATCAGATTCCATACCGTGGACCAGGTTTCCTTCAATATTGTTAAATCAGTTTCCATACCGTGGATCAGATTCCATACCGTGGACCAGGTTTCCTTCAATATTGTTACATCAGTTTCCATACCGTGGATCAGATTCCATAAAGTAGATCAGCTTTCCTTCAATTGTTACACCCGTTGCAGTAGACAGTATGGATCAATTTCCACACTGTGGATCAGATTCCATGCTGTAGAGATCAGTTTTCCTTCAATTGTAGATTAGTTGCAGTAGTATGGATCAATTTCCATAATATGGATCAGATTCCATACTGTAGATCAGGTTTCCCTTCAATGTTTTTACATCAGTTTCCATACCGTGGATCAGATTGAATGCTATAGATCAGTTTTCCTTCAATTGTTGGATTAGTTCCAGTATTATGGATCAATTTCCGTATTATGGATCAATTTCCGTACAGAGATCAGATTCCGATACAAAGTATTCCGTACAAAGATCAGATTCCGTACCGTAGAACAGTTTTCGTTGAATTGTTAGATTGGTAGCAGTACTATGGATCAGAGAATCCATACTATAGATCTGATTATTGGACCAGTTTTCGTACTGTGGATCACATTCTGTAACATGGATCAGAGATTCCATACTGTAGATCAGATTGTTGGATCATTCTCCGTACTGTGGATCAGATTCTGTACTGTAGAACAATTCTCCTTCAATTGTTAGATCAGTTTCCATCCAATCATCGGATCAGGTTCCTTAGTTTTCGATTAGTTTCTCTTCTGTAGGTATTTGGATCACTTTCCTACTGCACTCCGATCAGTTTTCAACTCTCTTTGAATCAGTTTAAATACTGTCACTGGATAAGTTTCCTCAATGTCTTTGTATCGTTATTACCTACTACCATTATACTCATAGTAGGAAATTTATAATAGTTAAAAATCACGAAGAAGTTATGTGAAACTATGTGGAATGACGCAGTTGTGCCAACAGAAATACAGTGTAATATTTCGCTATTTTCTTCGAAAAATATTTGGACTTGGTTAAGTTCAAAACAACATGTTATAGTAGTGGACTTTTTCTTTTTTTACCAAATAAGTGGGGTTTTTTTCTTACTATGAAAGTCCTTTGTCGTTTCCAATCACTTTAATTCGTGGAGAGCTTTCGACAACCCTCTGGTTGTAATTTTCAATCGCTAGCACAGAATGGAAAGAATATAACAATGGTAGCAATGGAAAGAACGAAGGTAACAGGTGTTCTGAAGTTATGGAGTAGAATGAAAAAAACGCTGCAAATCATTACACACAGGTTTATTATTTTTCTGTATAGATCACTCGTCTTCAAAGAACACGGTTTGCCATTGTTACCACCAACGAACATGAAGAAAAACATCGATCGCATTTCGGTCAGCTAAATTTGAACGGAGAGGCCTCTTTTGCGATTCACACTCGTGTTTCTGATTTATCGTAAGTCCAACCTTCAAGTGCTCGTAGGGAGCGGAAGGTTTGTCCTACAGGGCTCCGAGTGATATCTAAAAAATCAATGCTATCTTAAATTGATGGAAAAACAATACCCTTATATCAAAATGTTTTGAGTTAGGGCGTTTTCAAAATTACAACCCTTAGAAGTAACCTACATCAACCAAAAGCTTCGGGGCACAACTAGACCCCTATTGGAGCCCTAATACCAAATTTCATCAAAATGGAACGGACGGCCAAATCTTTATTCGATTTTTGGATTCTACGTACCTTGAAACGTAAACCAACAAATTTTAAGGGGGTGTTAAAAAAAACTTTTCTTGGTCGATTCCAAAGGTTCATTATTGACAATAATAAGCCAACATGAGAAATGGATGAAGAGAAGATTCAGTACTTGTAGTTGGTAAGAATAGAATCTCCTCTTCATCGATTTAGTTTAGAAAAACCATTTCTCATTTTGGTTTATTATTTTCAATAATGAACCTTTGGAATCGACCAAGAAAATTTTTCTTCAATTCAAGAAAAATCGGTAGGTTGGTAGCTGGTAACAATGGCAAAGCCGTGTTCTTTGCAGACGAGTGATCTATATGGAAAAATAATAAACCGTTATGTGATCATTTGCACCGTTGTTTCATTCTGCTCCATAACTTCAAAACACCTGTTACCATCGTTACCTACTATTTTCCATTGTTACCATTGTTATATTCTTTCCATTCTGTGCTAGGGATTGAAAATGACAACCAGAGGGTTGTCGAAAGCTCGCCATGAATTGAAGTGATTGGAAACGAAGGACTTTCGTTGTCTAAAAACCTGCTCTTATTTAACCCCTGGTGAGTATAACCCTCTGATGGAATCCCAGTGTACAAGATGTCTGACGGACACGCAGCGACTGTGACGTTGTTTTTGACAACATCTTTTGTTCCCTGGGTGTCTAAGGGACACGTTGGTTTTCAGAATCTAGGCAATAAAGTACTCCTCGTGGAGGTTAGGTCACAAATGAAGGTTGGAATGGAACCTTCTGTAGAAGGAGGACAGTTACTGATAGTTACTGATAGTTACTGGCCTAGGATATTCTAGATGCTCACGGAAATTTCACTCGTGCCGGTCAGACACTTTATGCACACCAGGGGTTAATTTCAAAACGTTCAAAAAACAGTTCAAACAGCAGCCAGAAAAAAACAGAAACGTTGGATTTGGATAAGTCAGCTTGTTTCCTGAGAAAATAAATGCAACTAAAGTAGCGACGCGCGGCCTACTGGAGAATTTTAGTACCACTTTAGGCTATGACAGTACAACTTTCAAACAAAACCCTAAACAAACTAAAAAGATCAAATTGGACTTGTAGTTATTGCATAACAAACGTTAAATCAAGTCATCTTTTGACATTATCAAGAAGCAACATGCGACTGGTATAATATTAGACGTGCTAGTCATTGGGACTTCATGGTCCGCTCAGAGTAGTTAAACCATCACATTCATGCACATTGAAACCCTTATCAAGTTCAATAAGCAGTCAGCAGTCATCATCGGCAGTTTAAACCACTCAATTTCGGTATAAAACAGATGAGTAATAACAATACTTACAGAATCGGGAACGTGTAGAAGCATGAATGAATATTTATCGTGTTTTAGATTGTTAGTAAATAATGAGTAGTGAGAGTAGAAGATATTTCAACTTGAGGACTTCAAGTTGTATTTGGATGGTTTGATTACACGAAGGGACGTGCTAGAGGAGATGCGAATACAAGAAGGAAGGTGTGCTGGAGTGTTCTGGCTCAGTACCATCGTCCCTCGAGTACTTCCAGAACAGTACCAATCACGGATGGAATTCACAGTTTGAAATAGGGTCGAGTTCGATTAAAAAGGGGAATAACACGGCATATTTCGTGAGATGTTTATGTACATCGATGAACGTTGACATAGAAACGAAATTGACGAATAAAGAGGAATAACAGTTAGGAATGAGGAACCCGTTCGACAAGGATTCTTAATCAAGGGGTTACGCTAACAATAACCTTATAATTGGTTAAAAACTTGTCACAATATCCCACACGCGAGAGGGTTCACAAGTTCCAGTAATGGCACCTCCACAAGAAGCTTGTAGTGAGATTCCGAGGCAAGAGATGGCAGCACCTGCGTGGTCACATTTCGTTTACCCCTCATTTGAGATCCGAACGACATATTTTCTGCCAATGGGTTCCTCCTCAATATTCACACAAAATCTTGGGTAGTTGGTTCAACAAAATAACAGTGCATAATGGAATGGAACGTGGAGGGAGTCACACCTCCAGGGCCGTTCCAAAATCCTGGGCCTTTTGAGAAACCCCATGCTTGACATGGTGGCGGGCATTATGCCTAGAACTTTCGCCGAGAAACACCCCTACAGATCAATCATAAGATCAGAGGGGCGGCAAATCTCTTATTCTGGTATACAGATGGATCCAAAATGGGGAATGGTACAGGGATTGGAATTCACGGGACTAATCCCAGATGGAGCCACTCAGCTCCTCTGGGAGAATATGCTTCAGTATTTCAGGCTGAAGTACTTGCAGTTAGGGTCTGCACTGGGGAAAGTCTGCGGAGAGGACACCGTGGTGTTTACATCCGCATTCTATCGGACAGCCAGGCTGCAATCAAGGCTCTACCCGCTTCCTTCATTAACTTTAAGTTAGTGTGGGACCGCTTCCATACCCTCTGCTTCCTATCGCAACACAACAGGGTTTCTCTGGAGTGGGTGGCAGGACATAGCGGAGGAATGGGAAATGAGAAAGCAGATGCGCTGGCCAGAAGGGGCTCACTAACCCCGTTCATTGGTCCAGAGCCAGCCATCGGCATTCCCAAATCTTCCTTTAGGGCGACCATAAACCGGTGGGTCACTAATGAAACCACTAGTAGATGGTCAAACCTTAGAGGACATGCTCTAAGTAAGCGCATGGTGGCCAAACCCAACACCAGCGCCACAGAAGAGCTGCTGCGGCTAAGCCGCAAGGAAGTCAGGTTAGTGGTTGGCCTGGTAACGGGCTTTACTCCACTCTGATTCCATCTCAACCGCATTGGGGTAAATCAGAACACAACCCTCTGCAAGCTGTGTGGAGAGGCCCAAGAAAAAGCCTCCCACATAATATTTGACTGCGAAATGATCAAATCGCAGGTTTCACCTCCTCGGGTCACCTACACCCATGGAGGCTTTTCCTAGCACAAACCGCTCCTGTCCCTTACCAAAGGGCTAGGACTCTAACTAGGAACAGAATCCGCGGAGTAGCACAATAAGCCAGCGCTTTGGGCTTCCATCACCCTGGTCCGCGGATTCATCTACAATCGACAATATTCACACAAAATCTTGGGTAATTGGTTCAACAAAATAACAGTGCTAAGTGTTAACCATCACACCACAAGGTGGGGTGTCCACACACCCCACAGAGTTCATTTTTTTAATGGCGCTGGCTGGTCACCAGTAGCCTCCTCTTCAGTTGTCCTCTGGCCGCTGACGGGCCCACGTCTCTCAGAAAGGTCAGTAACCTATTCATTTCACTGCATTCTCAGAAAAAAACCTTAGGTGCACCAGCACCCCACCTTGTGAGTAATAAACTTTATTAATTTTTTTTAAATGGAAGTTTGGTGTAATTTCTGTCAATATGGTCTAGCAATCAATATTTTTTGTAGATTGCAAGTTCTGTCACCGAAAGAAGGATAAGAAGACAACCAGCTGTTCCAAGTGCAATGAAGCAATTAGTCGAGAGCACGAGAAGGTTGTGAAGTTTTGAAAAAATTGTTTTGAAAGTTCGCCTTAGTTTTCTTTTGTCAAAATTCGAAGTTAGCTATTAGTGATTTTTTCTATTCATTCCACAATGTCTGTGATTCTCCCTATTCTTTTCACAATTTACGATTTTTTAAACGATTACTGAAGTAAGCAACCTATTTTTAGCTTTATGGTGCTATTTTTAGCACGAACCTAAAGCATGAAGATAATAATATTATCTTATGTTAAAATTTAACATACAGTATTTAATACATATAGGGTGGCTCACGAGTTGCCCCCCCCCCCTCCCTGACAAATTCGTTTTTTTTAATCTCCATGATTTTTTTCAAGGATTTCAAATATGACCACGGTGCGCATTGCCCACTTACGCAATCGTGCGCGACGCACACCAACTTTGTTATCTCAAACGGGAACCCCTATTTTTTAATGCACATTTGGATTCTACGTGAAATTTCATGAATTTAAGACCCCTCAACCGATTTTTATTGGCCGCGCAGAACCCGTCCAGTGAGCGCGGACATGCACAGCCACTGGATTGTGCCAAAATTACCACAGAATCAATTACCCAGAATTTAATGTGAATCTTGAAGACAATGCCGTATGCAGAATTAAGATTATCTTGTTCCGTTCTCAAATCAGAGATAAACAAAAATGTCTTCATTTTGGTGCTGCCACGATGTGGCAGATTTCACAACTAATCTTATTGCATTTATCTTCAATTTTGATACATGAACTACCTTTGTCTCTTCAACGAACTTGTCTTGGTCTACACAACCAACCCTCCTATAACAGCCGTCTACCACCTGAAGGGCATGAAGTCACCTTCCAACGGAACCAAAGATTGGTTTGTATTCAGTGAATTATAATAACGTGGAGCACGTGGTGTTTGAGTATAAGCAGCAGCATATACCTTCGCTTCGTATTCCCCCTGATTATTCGTAACAAAATTATCACTCAATCGTGAATTTATTGAATCATTCATTTCAATCTGAAAATCAAATGGAAGTGAAAATTATGCGGTCTCTTCGAGCATGTATGAGTTTCAGTATGCAAATTAAACTCTGTTTTAGCTTCCATGAGACTCCAGGCAGTCTCATTTCAGCTGTGGATCTGGGAGGTCAAAATCTGCCATTATATAGAAAAACGACTCATCTTCAATGTTTACGAACGTGGGACCTTCTCCAAGTCCAAATTTTGAAATTCGATCAGGCAGTGGGAGTAATTTTGATCGGAAAATCGAAAATTTCCTGATGCTAAGGAGAAACGACTTGAACTCACGAGTCAATTTGAGTTAGAAGTTCGAGTAATTTGAAAGTAAAATGCCTCATATAATGAATCAAAACGACTCAAAGCACACGATTTGAAGGTAAAATGTCTCATATTATGAACCAAAACGACTCAAAACACAATATTTGAAGGTAAAATGCCTCATATTATGAATAAAAACGCCTCGAATTTGAAGGTAAAATGACTCATATAATGAATCAAAATGCCTCAAAACACAAGATTTGAAGGTAAATTGACTCATATAATGAATCAAAATGCCTCAAAACACAAGATTTGAATGTAAAATGACTCATATAATGAATCAAAACGGCTCAAAGCACACGATTTAAAGATAAAATGCTTATTATGAATCAAAACGACTTAAACTCACGATTTGAAGGTAAAATGCCTCAATTTTGAATTAAAACACCTCAAAACACAAGATTAAAAGGTGAAATGCCTCATATTATGAATGAAAACACCTCAAAACACAATATTTGAAGGTAAAATGCCTCATATTATGCGGCAAAACACAAGACTTTAAGGTAAAATGTCTCATATTATGAATCATAACAACTCAAAGCACACGATTTAAAGGTAAAATGCCTCTTATCATGAATCAAGTCTCAACACACACGATTTGAAGGTAAAAGGTTTCATATTATGAATCAAAACGACTCAAACGGTTGTTTACTAGGGCATACTTTGAAGAAGAAACGCCTCAACCCTTCATAATACGGAATAAGCCAATTCTCCTTCACAAACTTTAATAAAATTCGCGTCAGATTAGAAATTGGTTTGAAAAATTGAATTCTTACGAAATTCCCCTTCACGTTTTTTTACAGAAATTAAATTGCCGGGCGGCGTTTATTTGTTGCGGATGAGGAATTTCACCTTCAAAAAACCGTATTTCTTCGATTTTTGCGATTTTGTAAACCTATTTTTTACTGTTCACAAAGATCCGGTTGTTGTTAGGCCGGTGTTTCTAACGTGAAAGGGAGGGAATTTACTCTGGGGTTTGGATGATAAACTTGAAGCTCATTTCCTGAAAAATTGTTGTTTAGGGGATGGGTCTTTTTCCTCCACACGGCAGTGACGGGAAAAGTGTAAAATTGATCATAAAAACAAATTCACAATTTTCTGAAAATTGTCACTTTTGAAATGGGAGTTATTGCTGGGGTATGAGATGAAAACTGGAGGCTCCTTCGAGGTGGAACATTCATCCATTCAAATATTGTCACGAGTGGAGAGAAGTCCTTCAAAGAGGAAGGACAAATAAATTGAACTAAAAAGTTGTTTAATCTAAATCTTTGCTGAGAAATTTAATGTAAAACGACGAACCTGTAAGAAGAGTGGAAAATTGCGGAGGAAAAAGGCCTCATAGGAGCCAACAGACGGTAATTATTTTGGGATTCAGCACCCTCAACAACCACGAGATTTGACAAAGGCTAGACCGAGCTTTTACTTTCTGTAAACCTGAGTATTTATGAAAACATGATATACAATCCGTTCATTATTTAAAGTAATATATGCATCATCATCTGCATTCACTTGTCAAATTTCAGGCATTTCAATTATTTCTCCACCACATTCTGATTCAATTCTTCTCTGAGAGAAAAACATATCGATAAGCAAGGAGTCTGTATGCATATTAAATGGGATATGCATATAAAATGTTGAGGCAGGCAGATCACTTCGGGAGGGAGACAAACATTTTCGGGCCATGAGCAAAAAAACAGGGTTTCGAACAAATTAACACGTAAAATTCGATGAAATTACGAGTGACAAGGGGATGTAAATTTGACTGAGGGCTCGTCAGGCTCACATTCATGAACACTTGTTCGAACCTGCGTCAGTGATTGTAGACGAAAGCGCTTCTTTGTCAACCAGTCCCAGCGGAAGAAAGTCTAGAAAAATAAAATAAGAGAAAGCAAGAGTCACATAGCCTTGGAAACAAGATGGGAAAATGTTATGAAAAGTACATCAGACATTAAAACATAGAGCGTTCAAATAAGAAAGATGTCAAATTCACTAAGTATTTTTCCATTAGGTATTTAGACAGGAATGGGGTATTTCGGTGGGTCGGAAATTCAGGTTTTTGACCTCAAATTTGGATTCAGCACCCTTGAAAACCTACATACTCCAACTTTAAGCCCAATGATACTATAACATGTGGCAGAAAAATTAATTAAAGAGATCACACGTTTGAAAAAAAGGCGGGCTGCCATAAATGCACACACTGTGCCGCGCGCGCGTGTGAGTAGTATTTTGCAGTATCCAAGAGGTCCTCCAGGGTTTCATCTCTTCTCTGTACATGGATACTTTTTTCAAAGACAGGTGGCTAGCTACGTCACACCATTTGAATCTTCAACTTTCCTTAGCTTCTCTGATTTTTTAAAAACATTTTCTCGATGAACAGACCCGATTACCGTTATTCCTGAGCCACTCTTTTGAGAAAAAAAATTTAAAAAAATTGACTGAAATACCCCATTGTAAGGAGGTTTGAATGTCTTCTGCCTACGGTTGACCCCTTTTCCCACCAATGGTTGACACTCCTTTCATCCAATGGTACTGTTTGCAGATTGAAAGAATGCGGATGGCTTGGTAAGGTGTCCAGGAGTATTAACAGTCCCAAAAACATCGTCTTTCTTCTACCTGCCACTCAAACCAGGAAAAATGAGACCAAGGGTTGTTGAATACCGACCGATGATGAAGTGAAAGTGTTTATTTATTACAGGCTGCACGAGGTCTTCAGGGCTTTCATGTTTGACGTAAAATACAGGGTGTTTACTATTGATACGGACCAAACTTCAAAAATCGACTGTACAACTAATTTGCGTATGAATATGACTCTTAGCACTTTTGTTAACCATTTCTTTTTCCGAGTTTTTTTGACCCTGTCACTAAAATTACCATAATTACCTTAATTTACCGTAAAAATATAGAAATAAGAACATTGTGGGAACGGGCGTCAAATTCAATCAATTATCTACTATCATTTCCAATTATCTACCTCATATACCGAATTATCTACCTCATTGTGACTCAAGTTGCTCTATGCCCGGATTACAAAGGGGTGAGATACGGAGGCTCGGCCCTTTCCCCAGCCCGACTCACCAGGCTATTCAAGATTTTGGAACAGGTAGTCGTCTATGTTAGCAGGTATTATAGTATAATACCCTTCGAGAAATAGGTCAGCCGTATTCTTTCAATCTGCTAACAGTAGGACCCCTCTTCCCACGTATTACGAAACTCCTCCAGTTTATGTTGTCAAGCCTCTTATTGATTTTATCCACACGTTTTTGATGAAATATAAAATGTTTTGATCGCCAAAGTGCGAGAAATATTATTTTTCTTAGTGGAGAAAGGTATTTATCTGACAATAGATAGGAGTGAAAAGATACCAAGACAGTAGATAGGAGTGGAAAAAGTGAAAAGTAGAAAACATAACAGAGAGAGACAATTAGTACAAGTATTCGAAAAATCTTTGAAAAGTGTAAATCAAACAACCTTTTATATTGGTATAGGTAAGTTGATGATATAACAATTCTATGGGCAGGAACTGAAAGGCAACTAAATTCTTTTCAAGAAAAAATCAATACACTAGATCCTTTTGTTAAATTTTCTCTTGAACTAGGTGGAAATAAGCTTAATTTTCTTGATCTGTCCATCTCACTGATTAACAGAAAACATGATTTCTCCATTAATAGAAAAGATACCTACAGTGATATCACTATTCATAGTACATCAAATCATCCCTTCGTTCATAAACATGCTGCTTTCCATAGTATGATCAATAGAGCTTTGTCAATTCCAATGAGTGATCAAAATGTATCTAAAGAAAAAACTAGTATCAAGAGTATAGCCGCAAGCAATGGATATGGGGATGTCGCATTGATTCCATATGGAACAAGGTTCTCAGGAATAAGTGTAGAGACGGGGTTTCTAATTTGGTTAAAGAAGTTGTATTAGAAGAGAAAAAGTGGATAAATATACCTTATTATGGAAAGATTTCTGACAAAATTGGCAAAATGTTATCATCTAGAGGTTTTAAAAATGAAAATAATCTTAAAGCTTCGTTGGGTTCTGTTAAAGATAAAATTATTGTTCAAGATAAAAGTGGGGTTTATAAGCTGAAATGTTCTTGTGGGCTTGAGTATTGTGGTCAAACTGGTAGGACATTTAGGGAAAGAATAAAAGAGCATGAGAAGGATTTCAGGGATAGCAAAGATGATTCTGCTTTTGCGAATCACCTAAGAGAATCCAATCATAACTTTCTAACTTGGTCACAAATTGCATGGACCTCTGCCTGAAAGACTGGAGTTCGTCTCAATAGACATAACCAGGCAGGCAGAGGGGCCTCCCTATAATAGATCTTCCACACGTAGCTGATCCATCCTTGTACCAAAACGGAGCTCGGTACAAGTGGTCTTTATCATAACCACCTTGAAAGGTATTTCAAAATTTTGTTTTTCTATCATAAGAGTCTGTCAGTTCCATTACACAACATTCATCTTTTTAGGAATCACAGTTTAAAATATCTCTTCCGCAGCACCCTAGCAGACCCCAAGGAGGTCTCTCCTCTCTCTGAGCAAGAATATCCAACGGCGAAACGTCCTGAAGTTTGGCAAGTGGGCATGGTGCCAATATTGCCCAAGCAAGCTTGTTTTTGGAATTGATGAATTGCATGGACCTCTGCCTGAAAGTGTGTAGGATGTTGAAAGAAGGTCGCACCGTTGGTTTTGGTTCACCAAATAGGAGCTGCGTACGAGACTAGAGATACGACGATGGCTGCACAATAACCGACATATCTACTCAATCAACACCAAATTGGGTACATTTATTCAGTACGGCTGCTGAGAAGAAGCTATTTTAGAAAATTGTGCACAGTTCTTCACAACAACTCCCTCCAGTGATAATAATAATCCATGGCAGCACAGATAGGGCGGTTAGTGGAAAATGTATCCGTATATTTATTAGCCAAGTATAGAAGGCTTTGATGATACTCTCTGTTTTGGAGTCAAATACTCGGCAATGGCACCGCAATACAAGCTGTACACATCCAAGCTTACCGAGGTGTTACCAAAGTAATATCCAGAGAGTTAATGAAACCCCGAAATCTCGACGGTCAACAGGCAAACTCATCAGCCGACCGACAGTTGCTCCCAAGTAAACACTGAACTGTCCCATTTAGAAGCTGGCAAACCGTAGATTATATACCTAATGAAGTTGATGACCGTTCAAGGGTCGATGCTAACCAACACCGCAACTCATATATCCAATAGTTACTCTTGTAGATTTTCATTTCTGGATAATTCATCGCGGTTTATTTAGTTCATTCATCCATTTACATTTCATTTAGTACATATTGAGTACATGCAACGTCAATGAAATTCAGAGACCAAGAAATTTTACAAGTTGATTTATACAAAACAGGAATGTTCATTTTCAACAGTGTTGACTTCGATCGACGCAATGAAACATCTATAGGAATACGGTGCCGCACAGTGCGACAAAATTCTGATTTCCGCAGCTTCTTGTAGGAAATTTCTCGCTGTTCACGAATACAGGGTGTCTACACTTTCGATGGGCATAACTTCAGGGTTCGACTCTACAAGGTATTTCCAACAAAAAATGTCTCTTAGCAATTTTCTTTAAACCACTCAAAATTCCTTTTTTTTCACTTTAAAGTTTTTCTTCGCGTTTTCGACCTTACGGCACTGATATGGTCATAACTCCCTTATTTCTCCTGAAAATTCAATTCTGACTACACCGTTAGAAAGAGCGTTAAATTCCTAAGCTACCTAGTGCAAAATCAAAATATTTCAGCAATAAAATAGTTTCAAAAAATCAAGTAAAAAAGCAAACTTTAAAAAATTTTCGAAACTTGACTTTCTTCGACCAAAGTTTTCACTCTAAATCCCTGCCCATTTCGATGGGCGCTCTTCGTAGAAAACATGCTCAAATTGTCAGCTTTTCAACGGTTTATCAATTTTTCTTTTTAACATTCAAATTGGAAGAGTAAATTAAGTTTGAATGCCAGGAAACGCGTGTTTTACAAGCAAATCCAGTGTTTTAAGCGGTTTATGGTCCCCCTCGAGCTCAAGATGGCTTGACGATTTTGGTATCATTTCCTATGTAATTTTTTACGCTGAATCGAATAGTGATACTTCCGAATGGTTCCGACTGCTAGAAAGTGGATTTTTTGAAGAAAACCTTCGTTTTTCGTACATAAAATACGCATTATTCGTAAATGTGGTAGTGAGCATGAAGTAACACCTTTGAACTCAACAAAAACTTCAATCAGCTAGAAATTCGGTGTTTTTGTTGAGTTCAAAGGTGTTACTTCATGCTCACTACCACATTTACGAATAATGCGTATTTTATATACGAAAAACGAAGGTTTTCTTCAAAAAATCCACTTTCTAGCAGTCGGAACCATTCGGAAGTATCACTATTCGATTCAGCGTAAAAAATTACATAGGAAATGATACCAAAATCGTCAAGCCATCTTGAGCTCGAGGGGGACCATAAACCGCTTAAAACACTGGATTTGCTTGTAAAACACGCGTTTCCTGGCATTCAAACTTAATTTACTCTTCCAATTTGAATGTTAAAAAGAAAAATTGATAAACCGTTGAAAAGCTGACAATTTGAGCATGTTTTCTACGAAGAGCGCCCATCGAAATGGGCAGGGATTTAGAGTGAAAACTTTGGTCGAAGAAAGTCAAGTTTCGAAAATTTTTTAAAGTTTGCTTGTTCACTTGATTTTTTGAAACTATTTTATTGCTGAAATATTTTGATTTTGCACCAGGTAGCTTAGGAATTTAACGCTCTTTCTAACGGTGTAGTCAGAATTGAATTTTCAGGAGAAATAAGGGAGTTATGACCACATAAGTGTCGTAAGGTCGAAAACGCGAAGAAAAACTTTAAAGTGAAAAAAAAGGAATTTTGAGTGGGTTAAAAGAAAATTGCTAAGAGACATTTTTTGTTGGAAATACCTTGAAGAATCGAACCCTGAAGTTATGCCCATCGAAAGTGTAGACACCCTGTATACACCGCATTAAGGGCGGCAGACCTAAACTTTACCTTTTTCTTTTTAAACCTTCTTTTTTACAGTTTTAAGCATTTTTTTACCTGGGAACCAACGAATTTAGCTGTATAACCAACAAATTTAGCTATATAACCTGAAACCCATGGGAAAAACGATTTTTCAAACTAAATTTCCAGTCCAATGAGACTAACCGGGGCACTACAGGAGGTTAAATAAACTCCATCAACTCTAACGAAGTCGGTTGTTAACAAAGTCCCATTGGACAAAATTCAGATTTTCGCAGATTCCAATAGGATATTTGTCGCTGAATACACCCCGTATTAGGCAGACCTGAACTTTGTCGTTGAATTCTAAGTAAAAATAAAGTAAAAGTAAGTAAACTGTAAAAAAGTGAGTTATAAGAGAAAAATAGTTCAATTTTTTTTTACTCAACTTTCTTTTATAGTACTAAGCGTTTTTTTGTACCAATAAATCACCTAATTCAGCTCTAAAACTGAAAAACCCTTGGGGAAAAACGTTTTTCAAAGTAGATTTCCGGTGAGACCAAATAACTGAGTAACACTTAAGTAAGTAAGTAACACTGAGTAACACTTAAGTGTAATAAGTAAGTAAATAACTTACTACACTGCCGTCCTAAGTAAGAAAGGCGCATCTCCCAAAATCAAGATTTTCAGTACAAGCACTTTTCGTTTTTCAAGTTTCGCGTCCAGTTAATTATACTTTTACCCCATTTTCGGGACATCATACGGTAGGTCCAATCATTCTCCAACTTACTACGGCCTTTTTTTCATGGGAATTCACATTAGGGATGGGTATCGTTTTAGAAGTATCGATATTTTGTATCGATACTGTATCGTATCCGAGTATCGATATCCCAAGTATCGTTGGGCATGAGTATCGATATTTTAAAATATCGAGTATCGATACTTTAGTGTCACATACTATCAATATCATCCAATTTTCTCAAGAAAAATAATTTTTTTAACAACTTTTATTCATTTTTCACTATTAAGAGTCCAAGCAGAGTGATTTTTTCCATGATAATGTCATCCATGATAATAACGTTTACATTATAAACGTTATTTGTGCAACCAAAGAGTAATGACCCAAAAGCCTCTCTACTTTCTTCATTTTTTAGCCATTATGTTGAATTTTCCCCGGGAACAGTATCGATATTCGATATTTAGAAATATCGGATCCAAAGTATCGATATCCAAAAATATCGGATAGTGCAGTATCGATACTAAAATATCGAGTATCGGTACGAAAGTATCGATATTTTGAAATATCGAGTATCGATACCCATCCCTAATTCACATCATAACCAATTTAGAGGAGATACGCCCTTTCCGCTTAGTAAATGAGGGTAATATTCGAGATATACGCCTTTTTTGTTAAGCATTCCAAGCGGTTTCCTAGCAGATTTTAGCCGGGGTTTTTAACATGATTCGTTAGTTGTTTCTACACTACTTACTTCTTTTTTTACGCAGATTACTAAATTTAATCATATGGAAAAGTTCGGTGATGAGCCTCCAGCCCAGTTTGTCTGGTGACTTATCATTAATAAGCGAACACCCTACGAGATCCGGCTTTTCCGCTAAGCATTTCGGTTGCCAAGAACATATTTCGAATTTTTGCCAAGCAAAAAAGCCGTATCTCAGGAGATGCGGCTTTCTTGCGTAGTAGAGAAAGGTATTCGGCATTATATCCGCCTTTTAGGCTTAGGAAAAACGACATACGCCTAACCGCCTAAGGATTTCAAGAAATTTCAGAGATACGCCCTTTTTCACTAGCGTTTTTGTGTACCTTTTCGTACCCATAGGTACATGAATGAGGTATCATAAGGTGCAGAAGACTCCAAAGATTCTAGATATGGAAAAACCTGAAAATCGCCAAAATCCGAGATACGCCCTTCTTGCTAAGGACGGCAGTACACTAATTTCATCAACTAACGAAGTCGTTGTAATAACAGGGAACGAAGAAGCTGATCGTGCTGCCAAATAAGCAAGTGCTTCCAGCCTCATCCCAACTCCAGATTTGCTCTGGTTTTTGCTCCGTTATGAAATGGGATTTTATAGGGGAACATCTACACAAAACAATGAAAAATTGTAAAATCAATGCTACCGCTACCTTTGTAGACTCGGAAGCAAATGATAGCTTCCTACTCGGTTGTACAGTAGGAAGGAGTAGGAAGTAGGTACATAATGACGGAACAATAACCAATTCGCGGAGTGACAGAAGAGATTCCTACCCGGCTACGGATCGAACACACACGGCTCACCCACGGATATTTGATGGCTCCCCTGCCATGACAACTTCCTCCCGTTTGTGAAATCTGAGATTGTCAACTGACAGTCCACCTGATTGAATGCCCGTCGTTCATCGCTACAGCTTCAACCAAAATTCCGAGAAACCTAAGCGAACTGCTATCGAACGAGTCAATCAATTTCAAAACGCTGCAAATTATTACACATTATTTATTTTTCTGTATATGTAGATCACTCGCCTGCAAAGAACACAGCTTTGCCATTGTCACTGCAAACCAACCATACTTTCGTTTCACAATCAAGTTTATTTAGAAGAAATAAACGCTTCACACTAAATTCGAAAAATATGGGATTGCTAAGGACGCAGAACTGAGTACAACTCAAAGAAAACGAACAGCAATCGCATTTTGGTCAGCTAAAATTTGAACGGAGGCCTCTTTCGCGACTCACACTCGTGTTTCTGATTTATCATAAGTCCAACACTTCAAGTTCTCATAGGGAGGGAAGGGTTCGTCCTACAGAGCTCTGGGTGCTCACTCGATTCTAAATATTGGGCAACAGGCGATTACTTCCCGTAAGACTGAAAGTTGGACATAACGGTCCGAGGGAGATGGCGATCCCTCCCGATGGGAAACAGTTCATTGAGTCGAGGTTCGTCAATTCTTCCCGATGCGCGATTGCTTTTCAAACTGAAATCTACATTAAGACGTTTGACACCTCAAAGTACACTGCCCAGGATGAAAAAAGAAAAAAAAAAGATACGGCAACTAAAAGAGTCAGTGGAAAATTTGGGAGGACTTTTGAACAAATCCTTAAACAGTGAGCATGTTGGTACATTATATGCATTGTACATTAGGGGGTCTCGTATATGGCCTTTTTAAATAAATCTTCGAAAACTGGAAGTCTTAGCCCCTCAATTAGTTCAATTGGGTACCAAAGTACCCCACACAAAAATTGGTCACCCTCGGACAACGCTAACACATGCCGCATCTCCACCTAAATTGATAATATTAAAACCACAAAAAAACCACAATGGTTTATTATTTTTTATTTTTCTATATAGATCACTCGTCTGCAAAGCCACCAACCATCCAGCATGAAGAAAAACATCGAACGCATTTCGGTCAGCTTTAAGTTGAACGGAGATTAGGCCTCTTTTGCGATTCACACTCGTGTTTTTTTGATTTATCGTACGTCCAAACTTTAAATTCTCGTAGTGAGCGAACGGTTTGTCCTACAGAGCTCCGGGTGGTCTCAAAAAATTCTTAAAATTCTATAGAATCCTAAATTGAAGGAAAAACAATACCTTTATATCAAATTTTTTTGAGTTAGGGCGTTTTCAAAATTTCAAAATTGATTTTGGAACCCTTAGAATTGACCTACATCAACCAAAATCAACTAGACCCCAAATGGAGCCTACATAACAAATTTCATCAATATCGGTCAATGCTAAGTGGCAAAAGTGTGGCGGACGGCCAAATTTTTATTCGATTTTCGTGTTCTACGTACTTTGAAACGTAAACCATCAAATTTTGAGGGGGTGTTAAAATTTTTTTTTTCTTGGTCGATTCCAAAGGTTCATTATTGATAATAAACCAAAACAGCTTATTACGAAAACGCCAACATTTTTCCTGCGTCTCGTTTTCTCCGATTGAATCCAACTTTTCACACTTTGATCGGGAAGGTCTGCTGAAGCTCTGGTGAAAATTTGAACTCAAGTGGATGAGGAGAGCGGGCCAAAGAAATGTTTGAATCAACTGAAACTAAGATTTCCTGGTGAAAAACGAGCTTCAGCAGACGTTCTCATCCTTCAGCCGGAGAAAACGAGACTCAGGAAAAATGTTGGCGTTTTCGTAATAAGCCGGTCTTTTTGTGGCTTTAATATTATCAACTTGAGTGGAGATGCGGCATGTGTTAGCGTTGTCCGAGGGTGACCAATTTTTTGTGGAGTACTTTGGAAACCAATGGAACAAAATGAGAGGGTGGAAACTTCAAATAACAAAAGTCGTAGAATAAGGGACACCCTATTATACATACAATAAACGAATTAGTCCTTGGTACATAGTGGTTTTCTTTGATACTGACCTATATCTAGGTGGTAAGGAATTGAATAAAGGAAGGATTGCACAGGGGAGGAATTGAGTAACCGGGAGGAAAGGCAATCACTTTGGCAGGGAGGAATCGCCATTCTTTTTGGAGGTCGGGGAGGAATCGCTGGTTCCCGTAAATATTCAATTCTATTTCAAATTAATGAAAAACCAATATCTACCTTTATAACTTTACATCAAAATTTCAGCTCTTGTTTTTCAACCCTTAGAAGAGACTGACATCAACCAAAAGCTCCGGGCAAAACTGGACACCAAATGGAGCCGATATACCAAATTTCATCAAAATTGGGGGAGGGGGGGGGGAGTTTTATTCGATTCTTGGATTCTTGAAACGTAAACCATCAAATTTTGAGGGGTTTACAATGTTTTGCTTCTGAGTCTAACAAGGTGACGGAAGTGTTTTACATTTTCCAGGTTGAAAAAAAAGTAGATGGTCCCCAATGAAAATCAAAGCTCCCGGATCGATAATAGCCGCTGCGCATGCGCAAACTTAGAAAACTTTTAACATCATAGCTTCTACAAATTCCACTCGATTTTGATGAAATTTTCGGGGATTGTGCAGGTTGGCGAGCAGATGGACCCCTATGAAAGTAGTGCAAGGTACTTAGAGATTGGCTCATCCATACAACCGGGTTATTGATACAAGGATGCTATGTGCCACAACCAATTGGCAGACGTGTTTTTCCTTGCTGGATTCCGAAGTTTTATTATTGAAAATAATAAACCAAAACGAAATCAAAAAGGGTCTTACGACACATGAAACCTCCAAGTCGGTTAAATTGCAGTTCCTCGAGCTGAAGGTAGTCAGGATGACGGGACTGGAGGACATCGATCCTATCAAGGGACTCGCCTGACGGAGCCTAAAGGAAAACGCTGTACCCCCTCATCCTAGTTCCAGCAAAGACCTTAAATCTCTTTCATAATCCTACAGAACCCGTCGGGTAGTAGACCCCCCTCCCCTCCATCGGTTTGGGATTGATTCCTTCAGCCTGGAAAGGCGTGCAAACAACGAGGAAAGTAGAGCACAATGTTTGTTAAAGCCCGAACAACAAATCTCGCTGTTTCAACCCTCCCCCAGTCGACCGCAAAGGGGAACCAGTCAGTCAACAAGAGCATCCCGAATGCGAGTTCTCCCTTTCAAATTCCTCTTCCGTCGTAGCTTAGATCCGAAAAGCTTTCTCGAATTATTATTACATCAAGTCCGCAAACTCTGAAGGAGTGAGTTTCGAGTTCCTTTCTTACTGTCTGAGTCCTACGATGGATTCGTCCCCTTCCATCTCATCAATTACACATCAACACAACGCAAGAAATCGTCAGCAATAAAGCAAACAAACGAGCGAGAGAAAGCTTTCCATTTACAACGCAAACTAATCGAAGATTTTTTAGTCCCGCACTATCGAAGATATAGCAGCGAGCATTCTGTGGGTCCTACTCGTAGCTACGTTGGTAGCTCTCGAGGACGTTGGTAGAAGTAGGTAACTATTACGAGATTATTTGCTGTGGACCAAATTTGTTGTTGACTTCGAAATGGAATTGAATCAACATCGACTTCCTCGAGTGAGGAGTTCCTCAACGCTAACTTGAGCGATGACTGTGAAATGTGCCCTAAGGGCCTCATTACGACTTGCGAATTTAAATGTTCCGATAAACTCTGTAGGAAATCCATCGCAGATATTTTCTTGAGGGAACAATTCATTCGGAGGGTCAGGGTTAGCAAAAGTAGAGAAAAATTGCTTCTAATTTAGGGATGGGTATCGATAGTCGATATTTCAAAATGTCGATACTTTCGTACCGATACGCGATATTTTAGAATAGATACCTATCTGATATTTTTGGATATTGATACTTTGGATTTGATAATTCTAAACATCGAATATCGATACAGAACTCGCGGAAAATTCAACATAATGGCTAAAAAATGAAGAAGGTAGAGAGGCTTTTGGGTCATTATAACATTGATAGTTTGTGACACTAAAGTATCGATACTCATGCCAACAATACTTGGGTTAACGATACTCGGATACGATACAGTATCGATACAAAATATCGATACTTTTGTAACGATACTCATCCCTATTCTCCAGCCATTCGATACCTTGGTGTGATGCTGGACGGGAAACCAAACTTCTGGAGGCACATCAGTGGAGCAGCAGATAAGGCTGCAGATATTGTGAACAAGCTGAGCCGACTGATGGCAAATCTAAAGGGCCCATCACGCGCTAAGAGGAGACTCCTTATGCGAACTGCAGAGGCAATTATGCTGTATGGAGCAGAAGTGTGGGCAGACTCCCTTAGGTACCAAAAGTACAGGGCACGTATGGAAGCTGTACAGAGGAGAGGAGCTCTGAGAATCAGTAGTGCCCCCAGCATCAGCGTGGTAGCGGGAACTATCCCAATATACCACCAGGCACTGGAGCGTAAAAGGATAAGAATGAGGAAGGCAGAGGCAATATCCATAGTAAAGAAGGAAGAGCGGGAGACCATCCGTAGGTGGCAAGCAAACCTTGTCTGTGAAACCCGTAGATGGTGGACAGCACTCATAATTGACGATCTAAAGGCTTGGTTGGAGAGAAAACACGGAGAGGTGAACTATTACCTGACTCAATTCCTCTCAGGGCATGGATACTTCCGCTGCTTCTTAGGATCGGGAAAGCCACTGACCCAGAGTGCAGACACTGTGGGATAGATGAGGATGATGTCTGCCACACCTTGTTAAAATGCCCTCAATGGGAGGGTATGAGGAGGTGTGCGGAAGAGGTCATCGGAACGTTGCGTCCACAGACAATCATACATGAGATGATTAAAAACAAGTCGAGCTGGGACGCAATGGCAGTATTTGTCACATCAGTCCTCAAAGCTAAAAACCTGGATGGAAGATGGGAGGAAGAGGATGAAGAATAGAATTGAAGGAGAGAACAGAAGTAGGAGCAGCCTTTTGGCACAAAAAAAGGGCTCACCATGAAATAATACTGTACAAGTGGTTCCAGGGTGATTCCTAAGCAGAGGAAGTGGGGTATTAGTTGGTAGGCCCAATGCATGGTCCAACACCGTTGGGGTGATCTTCCCCTTCGCTCTTAAAGAGTTTCCCCACTTCCGTAACAAAACAAACAAAAAATTGCCAACAATACTTGGGTTATCGATACTTGGATACGATACAGTATCGATACAAAATATCGATACTTTTGTAACGATACCCATCCCTATTTTAATTTCTGCAAATGTTCTCAACTTGGAATCAAGATTTTTTTCCTCGTGATTTTGACCTTGAATCTCCAAACTATCACTAAAACGCCCGTCGCTACCACAATGAGGAATTTCACCATGTCGGAAATTAAAAATGTTTGACCCCAAAATTGGATTCAGCACCTTGAAAAACCGCCTACGGCAAACTTTCAGCCCGTACTTTCTAATTTACGAGTAAACAAAACAGTGTAGAAAATATGAACGTTTAAAAAAACCGGGAGGATGACGTCAACCAGCAATAGTTCATGTACAGCCGCTTGAAGCGCTGAGATCGATGGAAGAAGATAGGAGGAAAGCTCACTTCAATGGGGCGATGCATGCGCCTTTTTCCTTTATCACGACAGTTCTCTTTAGGTGGCGAACTGAGTTAAGGAGTACTTTCACAGTCACGAGAGCTCGTAACGCTCCCCCTCCCCCCAGCCATAATAACGTAATTTTCCTATGTGTTTCTCTTTGCTAACGTATGTTTCTCGTCTTTCTGTTTGATAGTAGTTCGTCTCTTGAATTTTCTCGTTTTTCTATTCATATAAACAGTGGTTCGTCCCTAGTTTGCTTTTCACTTATTCAAAGCATGAAGTAGAGTTGGAAGATGTCAATCCCGAGTTATTTGAGACCATCAGTCCTCGGCAGAAATGCAGTGATAAGAGTGGTGCAGATAGATGATGATATTGTAGTGTAACTACAGTCCCTGGATATAATTTTCTGTAGGAATTTAGTTGGTTGTTATATTGAAAAAGTGTTGTTATGATCTTGAAAAGAAATTACACTTGTCATATAATTTTTTGCCGATCAGTGGTTTTTTTGCACAACATTTTTGTTTTTCATTTTATGGTAGGTATGTACTTACCTACCGTTACTCCTTTTCTCCTGGTATCTTATTTCTATAACTATCCTGATAGTTAGAGGACAGAGCGTCCAAAATCGTACCCCACAAGTAATATTGATGAAGTGCAATTTTTAAAAACCCGTGGGAATGAACAGGAGTGACGAAGCTGCGCTCTAGCGACCAAGCAGTATACTATCAGGGGACTACGTTTTTCTCCATTACCTAGAGGTTGTGTTGAAAGAGGGGGGCGATTTTTCTTCACGTTTTTTAACATTGACTGAGCTTTCCTCCTACCTTCTTCTATGGTATAATAGCCTTCGGAGGCAGCATTTCACAAAACCAGTAAAGATCGAAATCGAAGAACTGAAGAGAAAAAAAAAAACAAGACGGAGAAAATTAAAACTAGGTTTCCCTTGTTTTTGTTTGATAACTTTCCTCTTAGATAACACGATTTCGTCGTTCCATCAGGCAAGAAGGGGAGGGGACGGCGATCCAAACAGCCAATCAACGAGCGTTTCCGCTTCACGTGGAAGAGGTCCGATTACCCGGTTACTTTTTTAAATCATAAATTTTGAATGTCTCCCAAAAATAAATCAAGAGTTATTTTCCAAAATCAACCCGATTTTCATCTATCCCACACCTTTAACTATTCAGGAAAAATTCAAACAGAATTCGGTGAAATTCCTCATTATTAAATAAATTAAAAACTGAGAATACGGTTGGGAAGAGCGTTACAGTCCCTTTCTACAAGTAGGATGATTATTTCTTGTAATATTACCTCTATAATTTCACCCAGTCAGAACCCTCTCATTTGCCTTCCCAATCCCACTGGCTACCCTCCTTTCCCTTCGAATTACTTCAGAAGTCAGTAATGATGAGCCTCGAGCAATAAATACCGACATCAATTCACTAATTTCCCCGAGTAATGAGACCCCCTCCGTTTATCGGGTCTTGTAGTCGTGTGCGGACCGATGTGAAACACAAGTTCTGCCAATCACCGAATCGAACACGATACTCTCCAATTGAGTCCGGGATTGGGTCTTTTCGCCCTCTCCGACTCGTTTTTTCCCCCAATCATCGTTGTAGAACGACCTAGAAAGTACCGAGAAGAGAAAAAAATTTCCCCAATTAATATTAGTCCCTCTGAATCAAAATCGGAGAATAAATTGGTTACTTGAGACGTCTTTCATCATTGGGAATATTTTCAAGTTGTTGAATGGACGTCAAAGAGGAACTTGAACAAATGTATAATTTTGTTTTTGTTTGTTTTCAAGACCTAATTGCGAAGATCAACGCCTGATTTTTTCTCTGTAGTTACAGAACAATTATTTTGTTATTAGAGGTCTAAAACAGTTCTACTTTTAAGCTGTGAAACAAAAAACCAGATCTTTCCACCGACCCTTCATATTGTAGGGAATCGCCTCCAGTGAAGGTCTCAGTTGTTTGTCCTCGTTTGGTTTTTGACGTTGTTGACTTAGAAAAACTTGCCGAATAATGTTATTTTCTGAAAAGTTTATTTAAAAGATTGTTTTCACTATAATTCCGGACGGTTCCCCAGAATTATTACGCTTTCTCTTCAGCTCTACAGGCCTCTGTGGCCCTTGGGCTGGGTACACACGTCCAGGATATCCAGAGAGGAATTCCTTGAAGAAATCCTCTAAGGTTTGCCAGAGCCGGATGGAGCCTCCACACCACCCATAAAGCGTGTGAGGAAAATTGCTCAGTCGTAACCATGTCCCCGACCCTGGACGATGTCGATATCGCTCTTGTAGGTGTTTTAGCTGTGCTTCAGCGAAAAAAACGGAAACAGCCTTCCAAATGGTCTAAAACGTGATTGCTCAAACGTAATATGGCATCTACACATACAAATCTGTTGACCAAATAACTACCGCTACTAAGAATGAACGAAACAGTCTACCAAAAGTTGCTTTCACTCATCACTGTTGCTATTTCTCCCAAAGAACGACTGATGGCAACGTTGAGGTTCTTAGCAACAGGGCGTTCATACCAGTGCCTGAAATTTTCGACACGCATATCACCTCAAGCTCTAAACTGCCACATTCCAAAGACATCGAGAGAAGTCCAGAGATTCGACAACAACTTGCGTAGGCAGCCCAGTCGTGATAGTATTTGTTTTTCACCTACCAAGGACAAGGCTCAATCCTGTATATCTCTATGAATTCCTCCAACACAACGTCCTTTGCGGATTTATTCTTCGACATAACAACACTACGCAAACTAAACTGAAAACAAATTCAACAAATCGGAAAACCGGAGCAAAGAAAAATGAGACCAAATAAAAAAACGGAACAATGATTTCAGAACGATGAGGCGTGAACAACTGAGCCTTGAGGCCAGACGGGCAACACCCTCCACACGTGGAGAAGTGGATGGGAACTTTCCGAAATTTGGAAAGGCCCGGCGGCCTGCGCAGTCCACCTCAACTGAAGTAAAATTCTCGTTCACACGGCTGAAGAGGGTGGCCTGAACGGGAAATCCTCTCAACGTGTGTACCCAGCCTTGGATTGACGAATACGTCCCTCCATCGGTCCCGATACTTTGCAAAGCTTCCCATTCCCCGAGTGTCGCCAGATTCGACGAACATTTTTATTTTCAAACAAATAAGACATTCAAGATGTAAAAATACTTTTGGTTTCGATAAAAAGTCACAAGTCCTGTGTTAACGATAGAGAATAATTCGAGCAAAAATAATTTTAAAAGTGGATTTCATCCCTTTTGATATATTGCTCTTCATTTGATCTCCCTTGTAATTTATCCATAACAATTAGGGAAAGTAAGTGGCTGAAGGGGAGACTTTAGTCTTTTAAACTTGAATCCGGGGCGTGGCGGAGCGGTGGTGGAGAATTGTTAATCAACACTTCGAACGGAGGGAATTCCAAAAGCGGCTCACGCAAAAATAAATTGCTCACGTAATCGGGCGAAGGCGGGAAGAAAAGGGACAGACCGAGCTTTGAGGGATCCTGGACGAATCCATAATGCAACAGAGGGCCAAGATCCTGGTAACGCCAGTCCCAAACCTACCTGCAACAACAAAAGAAAACGCACCGTTATATTTCCAGTAGATTATAAAGAGATACTTGTAAAGATAGAGCAATTTAGATGCTAAGGGATAGATACTAATTAGGATAGATGCTAATTTTAAAAACGCTGAAAATTATTACACAGAGGATTATTATTTTTCTATACAGGGTGTCTACACTTAAGATGGGCATAACTTCAGGGTTCGATTCTACACAATATTTCCAACAAAAAATGTCTCGTAGCAATTTTTTCTTAACCCACTCAAAATGCCTTTTTTGTCACTTCAAAGTTTTTTTCGCGTTTTCGACCTTACATCATAAAAACTGTCATAACTCCTGTTATTTGCCAAGTAAATTCAAATGTAAGGATGTCGTTGGAAAGAGCGTTGAATTTCCAAGCTACCTAGTGTAAAAAAAAAATCTTTTTTCCCGAAATTTGATTTTTTATTATCGAAGTTTTCACGTTAACGCCTGCCCATTTCGATGGGCGCTCTTCAGAAAAAACATGCCCAAAATGTCAGCTATCTAACGGTCTATTAATTTTTCTTTTTAAAATTGAAATTGGAAGAGCAAATCAAGTTTGAATGCAAGAAAACGTGTGTCTTACAAGAAAATTGAGTGTTTTACGCGGTGTATGGGTCTCCCTCAATCTTGACGAGTTCGGTATCACTTCCTACGTAATTTTTTACGCTGAATTTGGACATACGATAAATCAGAAACACGAGTGTGAATAGCAAAAGAGGCCTAATCTCCGTTCAAATTTTCGCTGACCGAAATGCAATCAATGTTTTTCTTCAAATTGGTTGGTGGTGAAAATGGCAAAGCCGTGTTCTTTGCAGACGAGTGATCTACATAGATATAAATAGATATATCTATTATTATATCTACATAGATATAATAAATTTTTGTATAATAATTTGCAGCGTTACGTTTACACTTGAGAGGAAGATTTGAAAACAGTTACTCTCGAAATGTATCATCAGGAAGAGTTGGTCGTGATTATCGCTGCCAGTGAAGAAAGAAGGAGAAAAAGAAAGATGTGGCAAAAAGATTTTCTCAGCCTGAGAGACTTTACACGAGCGATTACGTCAGAGCTAATCTTGGAAGGATCTTCCTAAATTTCGCTCGTATGTCCAAAGGTGATTTGAATTTTTAATGTAACTCATCTCATCTAGTGATTCACACCTTCTATTGAAAATTATGATCGTTATGCACCGATCTATTTCAGAATCGATTATACCGACAGTCAGTTCTTTTCTACTAAAAAGGCTCCCCCAATTCGAAGGGCTTATTCAGAGAATGAATGAACAAGGTGAACCAAAACGAAATTTCTTCATTCTCTTCGTCATTCTTAATTGCATTTTATACTCCATATAATATTGGAAAAAATAATCGAAAAAATGTATTTAATTAATTTTATTTTGTAGGTGGTACCTACATGTTTACAAGGTTTTTTCAACTAGTAAAGTAAGTAATTAAAGTAAACAACCATTTCAGGTTGGATTTCGTCCGACTGCCATTCCTGGCGTCGCGGACGTCATCAGCTGCCTTTCAAAGGGAAGACCAGAATTTGTTCTGATGATTTCGCTTATGGCTTCCCATAGGCCTCACCGCCCTGGGTTAGGTCGAAGGGGAACTGCGACCGGCTAACCCGAAAATATGCTCCCGAGGCGAGCCTCGAACTCACGGCCCCGCAACCGGTACGAGTCTCGTCTCCAGAGACATATGCCGGAACTCGCTCGGCCACAGCTGAACCCCTCTTCAACTAGAAACTTGCTTGTTACATAACATTTACAAAAAGTTCAATTATGCATAAAACACCCCGAAATAAAACGTCTTCAACCTTCTCCAGTTTGAAATGTTGCCGGAAGTTTTTCAAGGGGGTCGTATAGTCACGTTGTTGTTGGTCGGCATATATCGTAACGTCGAGAATAATGGAAAGATTCCTCCTGCAGGCAGTCTTTTTCCCATGTCAGGCTGTACTTCTACCCCTTAAAGTGTGCTTCGACCTCTTTCTCAAGTCCCATCGAGTGGCTGGACAAGTTGCCCACCAGCACCAGCCCCTTGTTAGAACCCCTTGTTATAAGCTACTTACAACAAGGACGCTGCGTTGTTGCCTGCTGAGTCCCATTTATCATCTTGAATATAGCGGGGGAATGTTAGTTCTTCAAGTAGGTACATATTATTGCCATGAGTGAGGAAAAAATGCATTGAGAGTAGAAATAACAAAACTGCTTAGGTACAAGATCAAAATGGTAACATTTTCGAATGATACATTTAATTCATTTTGGTTATTATTTTCAATAATGAACATTGCAATCGACCATGAAAAAAAATTTAACTCCCCCTCAAATTTTGTTGGTTTACGTTTCAAGGTACGTAGAATCTAAAACTCCCTAGCAACCAAGGAGCAATTTGGTTGAAATTTGGTTTTTATGGGCTCCATTTGGGGTCTAGTTGATGTAGGTCACTTCTAAGGGGTGAAAATTAACGGTTGAAATTTTCAAGAGTGCCCTAGCTCGAAAACTCTCGCAATAAAGGTACCTATCGTTTTTTCACCAATTTAAGATAGTTTGAATTTTTGGAGACCACCCAGAGCCCTGTAACACAAACGTTCGCTACCTACGAGTACTTAAGGGTTGAAGTTATGATAAATCAGAAACACGAGTGTGAATCGCAAAAGAGGCTTAATCTCCGTTCAAATTTTAGCTAAACGAAATGCAATCGCTATTCGTTTCTTCGAGTTGTATTCAGTTTTGCCTCCTTTGCAACCTGTGATCAAATTTCCCTATTTCTTCTAATCGAGTGTGAAGCGTTTATTTCTTCCAAATATACTTGATTGTGAAGTTGTAACGTAGTAGGTTGATAGGTAAAAAAAAACAAAAACAAATTGTGACAATGGTTAAGCTGTGAACTTTGCAGTCGAGTGATCTATAAAGGAATATAATAAACCTTGTGTAACAATTCGCAGCGTTTTTTATCTGACTTCGGGTAGGTAAGTGACGAAAAATCCAATGACAATCGCCAGCTGGATACCACAACAATTTCTGAGAAATCGATTTCTAGGTATCTTTTTTACGTAATCATTACTTTTGAGAATTCTCCTTGTAGAGACTATGAGGACTATGAGGGCAATAGCTTTATTTTATTTGCTTTCGAATGCTTTTTGTATAGCTTCCCTCATAACTTTTGAATAAGTTCGTTGTTACCTACGCAATAGGTAACAGGGTGACTTGTTTTGCATTCAAGACACCTAGGGGGACCGAGCTAATCCCTGATAAGGCGGCTGCACTGCACTTATCTCTCGATTTATAGGTCCAGGGTGCATTCCCCAGAACATCCTTCTGTTTCAGCGGGTCCCCTTCCCCTCCCCTCATGGCCTGGTCGTCCCATTTCTTTAGGTAGGATCCTCAGTCTGTTGTTACAGGTGTGAACCTGCAGGACAGGGCCTTTTTCCACAGTTCAAGCTTTATTACTGCGTTGCAGGATTTTTTTTTTTAATAATAGCTTGTGAACACCAGTCAGTTTTATTTTTTAAAAAAAGAGAAAAGGTACAGTGAGTACAGTGTATAAGTGGTGCCTGCTGTTTGCAGAAATTGTATTCCTCTGAGTGCTGTATTTACCTTCCTTTGATTTTCTGGCTACAATCACCTAAGGTATTTATAGCATCATTCTTGTATGATATTCATTAACCCTACGCACCTCCTCTTGCTAGGGGTTTCAAAGTATAAACAGAGGAGTGGCGCCCAACAAACTATTAAATTCTGGAATATAGGTAGGTACCTAACCAATAGGTCGATGGCCCCACTCCACTGAGCTAGCTGTGGCCGCCGAGAAAAGGGCGTATAATAGGTAATATTGTAATTTGAGAAAATCGTGAGATGTTAGCGTTCATGAAAAATCAAGTAAAAGGAAAAAAAGTAAACAACAATCTCAGGTTGAGTTTTCGTCCAACTGCCATTCCTAGAGTCGCAGACGTCATCAGGTGTCTTCCGAGGGAAGCTCAGAATTTGTTCTGATGATTTCACTCATGGCTGCTTATTGCCTCAGCCGCGTTATATTAAATAATAAAAAAATGTTTTTCTTCTTCTTTTTCTAATCGTCGATTACATTAATAGATTATTTGGGGGTCGATGATCCTTACTGCCAATCTATGGTTGGTACGTCAGACAACATCGACAAGCTCCCTCGAGGCTACGTCACAGTGTAAATTATTTTTGAAATACACAAGTTTGCAATTTGTGTGGGAGTATTTCTTTCAGTCGATCTGTGTCCGCAAACCCTTGAAAAGGGTAATTATCTTAAAAACAAAGTGTCTGCTCTACTTTGGTAAACCTCTGGGAAACAAAGGCCTGGAAGGCGGTTGCGTTAAATTTGTTCATAAATTCATGGTGAGCGTGAGTTTTAAAACGAGTGTATGAAAAAAAAGGGGTTTATTACCACCCAAGCTGGTGAGCTCGTAATTATTGAGTCCCTGAAGAAAAGAGAGCACAAGGTTGGCAGTTAGTTGCCAGCTTTTCAAGGCTGTACAGAAGCGGACGAGGTGTGCGGTAAAGAGAGCGAATGAAACCCAAAGCAATACCACCCTCCCACGTCCTCCAAAATCCCTGAGCGGCTTAACCCTGAATCGGTGGACAGCTTGGAGAGACTCAGGGACCGCCGCTTACTGGGGAATCTCTCAACGTCGAGCCCTTGGCGGTTTCCCTCGGTAAAACTGAGCGATGGCTCTCCTCGGAAAATGAAACATTCTTCCAGACGCGACCTGAATTTGAGCACTTACTTTCCTTTATGATGAAACGGTTCGTTTAAAGAGGAAACTCCGAGATTTATTCGATTCATTCGTTGCGGCGCATTGAAGAAACTGTTCATACTAACTCAAGGTCCCTTCTTTCTCTATTTTAGTTAGTATAGCATTTGAACCCAGATGAGTCGATTTCGTTAATACAGTAGATTTTTGGACAAAATAGGAATTTGTTTAAATAAAATTGACAACACTGACGAAGGGAAATTGAAAAAAAATCCAAAAATAGGTTTATAATTTAAAATCGATTGATGAGAAGATAATCGAAAACAAAATTTGGTATTATAGTACCGTGGGGGTCAGACCAAAATTAGAAGAAAAAAACATAAAATAAAACAATTAGGAAAAATATCTTTCCTTTGTATACTTAATTGACTCGTTTCGAAAGTAGTTTGAACATTTAAGAACAAGTGGTTGGGTCCAAGAGACACAAATCCCAATTTCGAAATGTCAAAACATTTCGCAACTTAGGAATAGTAGAGGGAGAAGTTCGAAGACTGTTTTGGTTCATTATTTTCAATAATGAACCTTTGGAAGGGACCAAGAAAAAAAAATTAACCCCCCTCAAAATTTGTTGGTTTACGTTTCAAGGTACGGAGAATCGGAAAATCGAATAAAAATTTTTCCGTCCGTCCGCCGTACGCGGCACTTTTCTTAGTTCCCATGGACCAATTTTGATGAAATTTGGTATATGGACTCTATTTGGTGTCTAGTTGTGCCGCGAAGCGTTTGGTTGATGTCAGTCACTTCTAAAAGGTGAAAATTAAGGGTTGAAATTTTCAAGAGTGCCCTAGCTCGAAAACTCTCGAAATAAAATGTTTGGTGTGGGCTCATCGGTAACCAGCTGATAGGGCCTCACTTATACGACGGAACTTTAACTGGTGACCGATTTCTTCAGTTTCTGCGGGACGACCTGCCTGAAGAAGATCTTCTGTTGGAAGATGTGCCGCTCGCCACTCGTGCAAGGATGTGGATGCAGCTGGACGGTGCTCCTGCCCACCATGCTGCTCACGTGAGTCACTTTCTGAATCATCGTTTTTCGAATAAGTTATTACACGTACTCGAGATCGTTCTATAATAAACAGACCAAAGTTTCCGTCGCACGGATCCCGTTCTGCCGATTCCGTAATCGCAATAATCCGCTTATCGGAAAGTTTACCGTTATAATTGGGCTCCTCCTCTCCTCTCGCCTTCACTCTTTTATCAAGGTAGGTACAATTGTTCGGAAGCTTCCTCAGTGTCTCTTCGTCTAGGAATGCAATGACCTGTACTGCTCTGCAGGATAATTTTAGTGACGTGCGACACGAGTTTGCCTTTTCTTTGCAATTTTCACCCTTCATTGGATTTTTTTGGTGTACTGCAGCAGTAATTATTGAATTCCCTTTATTGGAAAACCATTGTAAGTACCAAGTACCATTATCACTATGAGTAAATCTTATATCAAGTACCAATTTGGTTCAGTTCTATTTATATGGAGAAGAAAAGGATCCTACAGGGACCACAGTCAATATGGCTGCTAACCATAAGATTTTATTTCATTTCAGTACGGACCCTATAGGCCTTGTGTATTTTCTGGCGATCCTCTGCATTGTACTATTGCGAGCATTTTGTTTGCCTTCATCAGCCTCAATCAGTTGGTAGGTACCTACTTCGTTTTGTAAAACTTAGGATAGGTACTCGAAGGATAAAGTGATTGAACTTTCTCATTTCTTTTCGATACCATGTGCAAGGTTAGACTACCTACCCTACAGCGGATATTCAATTATTTTCTAGGGGCTCTTCCGTGGGGAATTATATCCTGCTATTTTGAATGGGACTTCCTATTCAAGCCTTCTTTCGGAAAATACCTACCCAAGATTTCCCTGTTTTGGACTTCTGGGTCAAACAACGACTTCATACCAGCAAGTTGTCATCTTCTATCTGAGCCACGTAGTTTAAATCAATAAAATTAGGTAGTTTAGGTTATTCTCTAAGTTTAATATTAGGGCAAGGATTAGACAGGTGATCACCTTAGGTTATGAAAGTTATTTTCTAGCACTCTATACCTACAATTGTAAGAGAAGCCCAATTTTCAAATTCAGTTTCAAATACCTAATAATTTTATGGAATTTGACAAATTTTTACATACTGCCAATCTCCAATACCAGAAGGTGTATTGATTAATTTTATTTTTATGTTTTATTGCGAGCTGATTGCAGAGAATCAGTATATTTCCGATTACCCACGACTTTTGGGGTCAAATAAAGTTAGAATTCTTTCTTTTAAATATTGATTTATATTTCAATCTTACCTCGATCCTGGTTTTAGTTGAAATTCAAAATATACATTCAATAGGTACAGGATATAGTCGTCTCAGAGTACGGTAAGTTCCATTAAAGAGTTTTTCGTCCGCTTTAGCTCTCAAACCCTTATTTTGAAAGCGGACTGGCGCCCAAAAATAAGGTCCTCTCCCAGAACTCTCACGAATTACCCACCCCGTCTTCACTGAGCTACCGAGAGCACGGGTTTTTAATTGATTAGGGTGTAACAAATTGGATAGGGCGCAACGCTCTTACCTATACGCAAAGCAGCTATACCTTGGCTTCCTCGATCCCCCGACCTCACGCCACTCGGCTTTTTCCTTTGGGGTTCCCTCAAGGACAAGGTGTTTGAGAATCATACCAAAATTCAGACCGTCGAGGAACTGAAGGGACGGATAACGGATTCTACACGAGCCCTTCGAACCGAATCTATTCAGCGTGCTCTTCACGATCATTGGCTGAATCGGGCAGAACTTTGCTTGCAGCAAGGAGGCCTGCATTTCGAGCAGCTGCTTTGAAGTTTTTTTTTTCTCGTTTTTTAATGAAGGAAATTTGATTTATTTTTTCTTTTAACTTTGCTTGCAGCAAGGATGCCTGTATTTCGAGCAGGTGCTTTAACGTTGTTTTTTTTTCGTTTTTGAAAGAAGGAAATTTCATTAATTTTTTTCTTTTAACTTCGCCGTAGCCGGTCCCCAGCCCGGTTGAGAAAGAAGGAGGGAAAGAAAATAACATTATTTAACTCGTCAGAATCGTCTGTCTGTTGGGGTGGCGCCTATCCGGGAACCGCTCGGCGTAAACTCGAACTGCTCTTCTCAAAAAAGAGCAATTTATCGCTAAAACAACCGAATTTTCGACCGCTATTTCGAAAATTCCGATCAAATTCAAAAGTGGATACCACCACGTGATTCAGCGTCGAAAAATAATGAAAAAACATGTGCCACACTTGGGGTTTACGTGAATCCATATTTTGCGCAATTTGGTAGTTGTGCGACTTTGCGCGCTCATGGGACGGGTTCCGCGCAACCAAAAAAATCAAGTTAAGGGTCTAAAATTCATGAAATTTTGCGTAGAATCTAAATCTGCAATAAAAAACGGGGGTCTCATTTGAAATAACGAAGTTGGTGTGCGTTGCACACGATTTGCGCAATGCGCAATATGGTCATATTTGAGATCCTTGGGAAAAATCATGAAGATTCAAAAAAAATTTTTTTTACCAATATCTGGACGATTTTAGCAGGGGGGTGAACAACTTTAAAGACAGTATTATAAAGACATTATTATAAAGACAGTATAAAGACCCCCTGTATAAAGACAGTATTATTTCGTAATTATATATGCCAAATAAACGTATTTCTTCTTCTTCTTTTTTCAATAATAAATCACGTTAAGAATAAAATTCTAAGGGAATTGCACATCTAGATAGATTTCCGCGGCGAACAAAGAACCCCGAAAATCGGTCGGAGAAAAAGGCTTTGGCAGAGTGAACAACTATGGTTTTTTTTCGTGGATTTTGATTAATTTTAAAACGGATTCGCACGTGGTTATTTTTTGTCTCCCGTAGAGTGTTGTCCTCTTTCACCCCAGAATAATAGCATAAGGACGCCCTTTGGGACGTCCTAAAAAATAACAATCTCAAGATATCTCAACCGTTTTGTTGAACTTAAATAATATATAAATTATCGTAGGTGCTTACTGACAATATTAACTGTGATTGCGAACTTGAACTTCGATAATTTTAGAATATGAAGTAATAAACATACGAGTTCCACATTCCAAGCTTGGTTTTAGTAGGAGGATCCCATTCGGGAGAGTATTACTGTTGGAATTGCTAACAGTTAAACCCTCCTCACTACGAATTATCTAACGTGGATTCTCCGGTATGAAATACGTTCGTTAAAGAGAATCTCGGATTCCATTGTTATTATGTTTCTCGAATGGGAAAATTCCAACGACTAGAGCGTGTCAGAGCCAAACTACTCTATTACGCTGGAATATCCTTCCGGAGCTCGCCAAGGATGAATCGTGCTGTGCATTAGTATGATTACTCCATCAAGAGAGCCTCCAGTACAGGGAGATGATTTCCCGATGTTGTTCCCTCCAAAGGAAATGTAGGCATTTCATTTTTGGGGCCCTCTGCGAGATGAGTATTTCTCCTTCCTCGCGACCTATAAAGGTTCATAATCCTCGATTTCACCGTAGGCACAAAAATGTCGGGCTTTCAAATTCTTCCATCACGTTGTTGAACCATCCAAATAGAATGGAACCATTTCCATGATGATAAACCTTCAATATTCAATTTAATGCTTTGACTTTGATTTTCATGGAGAACATCGCCGAAAATTACATTAAAATAGGACAGTAGCTTCGTATTGCTTTTGCCATCTACAAGGACTTTCAGACAGACAGAACGACTGTCAGATGGACAGACACGGTACCAAAATTGTTCAGGAAGGTCCAATACGAGTGGAAATTTAATTTGATGGACTTTTACTGCAATCCTTGAAAAGTGAAGGCAATAATACTTGGTCGACTCTAGCGGAATATGCCTAAAAAAGCACGTTTTTTTCGCATAAAAATCAATTTTTTCAAGAAATTTTCCTCTTAAACCTTGTAACTGACATCCCGTTGGAAAGGTGAGATCTTGGGATAGTTTCTCCCGTCGAGTGCACCACGATAGCTGTATTATTTACAGGAGAATCGTTAGCCTGAAAATGGCAATTTTCGAAAAAAATTATAAATATTGACTTTGATTAAATTGCTTACTTTTACAAATGGCTTTAAGAAACTTGGTTTCCCACTAAACGGATAGGAAATGTGTACTCAGATTTGAAGTAGCATGATAAATAAGGGAGTTATTAGTTAGGGAGTAATTAGTTATTTTAGTGCTGCAAGGTCGAAAATACGAATAAAAACTTCAAAGTGGGAAAAAAAAGAATTTCGAGTGGGTTAAGAAAAAATTGCTAAAGGGACATTGTTTGTTGCAAATTAGTTGTAGAATCGATCCTTGAAGTTTGGTCCATTCAAATGGTAGACACCCTGTATATTTGAAAATTTTGTGCGAACGTAGCTGTATCACATACAATTATTATAGAATAAAGCTCGAACATAAAGATGAGTTATTGGTTTTTTCGTTTCACTTTCCTTTCTATAGTTTTTAACGGTGTTTTTCGAGCATATTCTGCATATTTAACCGTATATAATGGGTTTTTGAAGCATACGAGTATCTATCGAGCATATAATGGGGTTTTCGAACATATCTATCGAGCATAAAACATGGTTTTCGAGCATATCTGTAGATTTTATTGAGCATATCGACCCCAGCCCTGATAATGAGAAACCAAAAATTATTGTTGAGACTCCTCATTATTCCGTTTAGTTAGATTGTTTGAAACGAAACGCGCTTACCTGTCACATGATTTCCGACTACAATCCTTATCCGCTTGCAACAATATCTCTCACTCATTGTTCATCATTAAATGAGTGCAAATTTTGCACTCACACTTCAAATATGCTTGTTCCTCGCAGTGAGAACATTTTGTTCCCGAAATACCGGCGTGAAATCCCAAGCGGCGGCGCATTATTATTTCTTCCCTGTTATCATTCTGAGCAGGCTTCCAGTCCCGTTATCACGTCATGGCAGTATCGCCAATTGACGTAAAAAATGCACCAAATGCACGTAGGTCAACTGGTGATTCACGTGGCAATCAGCTGTTCAATTCAAGTTAAGCAACAGGTCATCCAAAATTAGCATGCGATGTTTAAATAAAACTCCTAGTTTCTCTAAAATTTAGAGACACTAATTTTTGTTCATTTAATGAACGTGCCGTATACAGGGTGTCTACAAAACAGCTGTAATGAATTCAAGGGGTCGATTCTACAACTAATTTCCAACAAAAAGGGTCTCTTAGAAAACCGACTTTTTTTACTAAGTTTTTTTTTCTCGTGTTTTCGACCTTACACCATTAAAACGGTCATAACTCTCTTAAATTACACTCAAAAACTAAAAATAAGGATACTGTTGGAAAGAGCGTCAAATTTCCAATCTCCCTGATACCAAATAACAAATTTTCAGTTGAATTACACGAGGAATAAAGCAACCTAAAAAGTGAACTTAGTAAATTTTCGAAAAATTCCCGTTTTTCAACGCCTATAAATCTCCAAATATTACCAGATAAAGTTCTGTTGCCGGAAAGCCTAAAAACTGCTCCAGAATCTCAGATTTCCAATGGTATAATCAAAACATATTCTACAACCGTATTAAGGGGAGAAATTCGTGTTTGAACGCGGAAAAACGTGCATTTTTTCAACGAAATCAGCGCTCTGGTCTCCTGTTTCCGGAGGCCTCGCGGTCTACTACGGCGCCGACCCACCCACTGCTGTCGTCCGACCCCTCAAATCGACTAGGCGGAGCGCCGATTTCGTTGAAAAAATGCACGTTTTTCCGCGTTCAAACACGAATTTCTTCCCTAAATACGGTTGTAGAATATGTTTTGATTATACCATTGGAAAGCTGAGATTCTGGAGCAGTTTTTAGGCTTTCCGGCAACAGAAGGTTATATGGTAATATTTGGAGATTTATAGGCGTTGAAAAACGGGAATTTTTCGAAAATTTACTAATTTCACTTTTTAGGTTGCTTTATTCCTCGTGTAATTCAACTGAAAATTTGTTATTTGGTATCAGGGAGATAGGAAATTTGACGCTCTTTCCAACGGTATCCTTATTTTTAATTTTTGAGTGTAATTTGAGAGAGTTATGACCGTTTTAATGGTGTAAGGTCGAAAACACGAAAAAAACTTAAAAGTGAAAAAAGTCGGTTAAAAAGGCGTTTACAAAAAAAATCTAGGAGACACTTTTTGTTGGAAATTAGTTGTAGAATCGACCCCTTGAATTCCTTACAGCTGTTTTGTAGACACCCTGTATTGTAGAAATATTCTTCATGAATCACTGCACAATCAGAGAACCACACCCACTCTTGGATGCCCTGAAATCTGCACTCTACACGTCACTCGGTGCATTCTCCTTTGATGACGTCATGTCTGCCTTCCATCACTTCCACGGTTGATGCACGGGAGCTCACCTCCTCCCAATTGGCCTACATGAAACTTTTGCCAACTATCAAGGTAATTCTGTAGATGACCGACAGTTGCTGCAAACTTCCAGGTGGAGGGGCTGGACGATGGGAGCGGCCATATTCTTATCCTAACAAGTGAAGTTAAAACGCCTCTTTCCCTTGCCTTTTTGAGATTCGAGGAAGCAAGTGACCGCCGTCGTCTTTTCTCCTTAGACCTTCTTCAGTGGAATCTTTTCTGCGTCTGAGAGTGAGTTTTTCGGAGAATCTGATTATTTTCTCTTCGGAATGGGTTGCCACTCCAAAATGTCACCCCCCTCCCGCCTGTGTCTCATGGTAACTGGGTTTTGGACATGGTCTTCTACCTCAGAACGGATCTATAACTCGTCAATGAACTGCTTTCTGGCTCATTCTACGCCAAGGATTGAGCTGAGCACGGAATTTCCACAATCTGACGTAGTTTTCCTCAAGGTGAGAAGTTGGACAGCTCCACCACCGCCCTCCTGCATGTTCCTCGTGGCATACCAGGCATTGGAAGGCATTCCTGCTCCAGGATTGGGCCTAGTTCATCCCAGGAAGTCCTCATGAGCATTCTACGACATCTCAATACTGGTATTGTCAATAATATTTAAGCACTCATCAACCTATGTGTGGAAACTTTATCCACGAACTATTGCTGGGCCCTATTTCTATTCTATCTCTATCTATAATTTTCTAATATTTCGGAACTTTCCAAATTTTTGTGGGAGGGGCCAGAGGGGCTACCTATACCTCAAAAGTTGTGGCCAAAATCAGAATTCAATTCTGAAAAGTTTCGAAATTTTGACAAGACACATACACATTTATACTCATCCCTTCAGAAACTTTCGATAATAACGACATATTGTTGGAGATTTATACAGAAGACGAGAAAACGAATGAAAATCAAAGGAAAATTGACTATTATCGGAGAAATAAAATATTCTAAATCATCAAGAAAAAACTATTTGTCGATAACATTTTTGAAACAAGAGAAACCAATTAAATTATTAACAAAATGGCAACTGATTGAGATTTGGAGAAATGGTCAAAATTATTTACATGAGCTTTGGAAGATGAGGAACTTGGAGAGCGTCCTGATAGAAGAGCACAACGGGAACGAAGAGCAGAGAAAGAGGCATGGAGAGGAAGAATACTTAGGCACATTTGTATCCGCTAGAAGTCCAAGAAGAACCCTGATGATTCATCAGCTTGAGGCTCCCGCGGAGTGTCGCGGAATCGCGCTTTTATTTCATTTTTTTAGTTGAATTAGTTGCTTACTACAGAACAAATAATCATTCGGCAACAGGTGATCATCTTAAGATCTGTTGCGAAGGGAAATAAAATTCATTCTTCTTGCTAGAAACTGAAAAGTGCGTTTTTTATCTTCTAAAAGATAGAAAAAGATAGATAGAAATAGGGCCCAGCAGTAGATAGTTCGTGGAGAAAGTTTCCACACTATGGCCATAGAGTTAGGTAGGTAGGGACATAGAGAGCATGTTTTTACCTCTTCATTATATTGCTTCACAATTGCAACCAACTCTCTGTCTTCTCTTTTCACTTTCCTTTAACTCAGCACTCTGCTATTAACTCATTTACATTCTTCAACTTTTCTTTCAGCCCTTTATGGCTGTGGTCCTTCGAGAACTCTACTCTGCATACTTTGGACTCTAGGTGTAGGTACCTATTAAACCTGGTTAGCGCATTGCATGCCGCCAATTTGGCCCTATACTTCGTTTTCCATTACAACTTCTCAACTTACATAACTATCAACCCTTTAAAATTACCTAATTACTGATTGGATTGGAATAATAGGTAAGCACATAGTGCCACCCCACTTCAATCCATTGTTAATTATGGGAGAATTGATTGAGCATCTATTTGCAATAATTAATATAACAGGATGCACTTTCTACGTGGAAGCAGACATATCCAGGTATAATATTCCTGTGAGACGGATTGGAAACGATATTGAATCGCGGGTGCAATCAATTACGGGGATCACAATACCCTTTGAAGCGTACAAGACGTCACGGACACGGACCCAGATATCCGCCTTTGATGGAAACACAGGAGCTGCCCTTCCCTGGTCGATATTGTTCACTTAGCGCCAACTATCAAAAGGGGTAGTGAGAATATGAGAAGAAAGGAACCATTAGAAACTCGTCTACTGTTGACTCCGGAAGGCACAACACACACCAGTCTCTCAGGGATAGTTCGGTACTGTCGATAGTTTCGTGGTACGAATAGGATGTCGTCTTCTAGCAACTAACACTGTCGTAGCCCACTCAAAATGGAACCTCTCAATTTGAACAAATACAGAAAGTTTGTAATACTTCTATCCATGTATCACCAAAGTTAGGAGATCGTACGACTTTTGTCAGTAGTTGGATGTGAATGTTGTGACCAGCTAGTAGGAGCTCCGACTCAGGAATGTAAATATAGTTTAGTCGGAAGAATTGGAGATCGATCCCCAGCCGAGGGAAGTTAAATTTTGATGATACAACAAAGTGGCGCAGTCAGTACGGATACAGGAGGGCTCCTCAGCATTCTCTGAGTACAATAATTATAATGAGGAATTTCACCATGTCGGAATTTCCTATTTTTGACCCCAAAATCGGATTCAGCACCTCGAAAAACCTCCTAAGGCAAACTTTCAGCCCGAACTTCCTAATTTACGAATAAACAAAACAGTGTAGAAAATACGAATGTTTGAAAAAAAACGGGAAAATGACGTCATCCTGGAATAGTTCATTTATGGCCGCTTGAAGCGCTGAGATCGAGAAATCTATAGTCCCCAGATGCAAAATTTCACGAAACAGTAAAGTTCGAAATCGAAAAACTGAAGAAAAAAAATAGAAAAAGCAAGATGGGGAAAATTAGGTTTCCCCTGTTTTTGTTTGATAACTTTTCTCTTAGAAAACACGATTTCGTCGTCCCAATGGGCAACACTGGGAGGAAACAGCAATCCGAACAACCCAATCAGCGAGCGTTCCCGCTCCACGTCCGTTTTCCCGGTTAGTTTTGAAATCAAAAATTTTTATTGTCTCCCAAAAATAACAGGAGACTTATTTTCCGAAATCAGCCTGATTTTCATCTATCCCACACCATTAACTATTCAGGAAAAATGCAAACAGAATTCGGCGAAATTCCTCATTGTGTCATCAAAACTACTCCCCCAAGACATGAGTCGAACCACTGCCTATCCGGACAATCATTGAGGTCAGCAGATCCCCCCCCCCCCCATTCAAGAAGGAATAAAACAAAAAACCACAAAAACACGTTTTTTGGCCTACATTTTTGATATTTGGACCCCTTAGGGTTGGTTGTCCGAAATTCCTGGCAACGAACTCGTCTTTTTAATTGTTATTGTGATCATTTTGTCAAAAACTTAAAATTTTTACGAAACAATTACTCAAGTTATTGTCCGGAATGACAAATATTTAAAGATACAAATAGGATCTACTACCTACACACACACATGATAATTATGATTTTTGGAAAAATTTCAGGAATCGTTTTAGAATATTCCAAAACAAATTTTAGTGAGGAAAAAAAATCAAAATAGTCCACGTTAAAAATTTTGAGTCTATTCCAACAGCTTCATTTTGGTTGAAAATTCGCTAACAAGATGTTCTCATCGTTACCACGAAGGGAAACGTCACCAGTCACAGATATGCTTAAGACATCTCTCAATCAACAAGCAACAACATCTGTTCTAACATTCGGTTGCTCCTAGATCCTCCTTAGTTGAAAAAATTCCGTAATCTCTCAACTATGAAAAACAGTTTGACCTCCAGTAACAGACACCGAAACGCCTGATGATACCCAGTAGCAAGTAGGCTAGAGATGAGTAACGAAAAGCACTTAGTTCAGAAAACACTCCGGAAAAAGACACTTTGAGCTTGCCCTTGAGTCGAAATTCCATAATCGACAATGATGGTTGACAATCCTCGCCTCCTCATCCTTACGAGTTAGCTGCAGCATCATGTAGGTACAGCTGACATCTTGTGGCTGTTTATAACCTCCCACCACTGACTTGTAAAGGCTCACTCACGCTTGGTTATAAAAAGAACCGACTTATGCGAACCGACGGCCTCAATCGGCTCGATGGTGCGGAATCGGTTACTTCGCTGATTGTGGATATATGGCTATTGGCTAAAAGAGCTTCCGGTCTAATTTCCACATCGTAGGGTGTACAGGGAAACATATCGACAGCCCCACTGCAAAACCCAGTAAGTTCCAATTTTTCCAAAATAAGGATTTGAGCCTTTTCGATAGATGTACTCTTGCGCAAATTATAGTGTCGCCAAAATTGGGCTATGGCTTCTCATTTCTTTTCTGTAGTGAAATGTAATAACCTGTAAGCCAGGTTCATATGTTAGAAATGTCACAGTTTCTTTCGTCTCCTGGAAACTTTTTGGTATTGAACATACAGGGTTTTGCAGTGGGGCTGTCGATATATCACCTTGAGAATAGCATTGAGACAAGCCAAAACCAGCAATTTCGGGAAAACGAGTTCTAAGTTTCGCGTATTGCACACAGTTCGCCAAATCGTGATTTTTTAAATTATTTACTCTCGGTTTTTGTGTAACGTGATACATGAGGAGTTCAGCTATTTTCTTAAATAACCATGAGTCGGTAGGACAAAATAGAATGAAGTTTTTCCTTAAATTTTGAAAAAAGAGAGATTTTGACGACGAGAGAGATTTTGAGGGCGACAATTAAAAAACGCTGCAAATCATTGCTCAAAGGTTTATTATTTTCTGTATAGATCACCCTTCTGTATAGATCACTGGTTCTCCATCAATAGCACCTACCACCATCTGTATTCTCCCTTGACCTTCCCTCTCAAATTTCAGCTTCCTGCGTTCAATAGGATTGAAAATGGCTTCGGAGCTCACTCAGCTGATCAGTGATCTGAGGAGTGAAGAAGATCTCCTCGAATGCTGGAGACGCCTGGAAGAGCACCTCCATTCAATAGGATTGAAAATGGCTTCGGAGCTCACTCAGCTGATCAGTGATCTGAGGAGTGAAGAAGATCTCCTCGAATGCTGGAGACGCCTGGAAGAGCACTTTCATTCAATAGGATTGAAAATGGCTTCGGAGCTCACTCAGCTGATCAGTGATCTGAAGAGTGAAGAAGCCTTTGAGCAATGATTTGCAGCGTTTTTTACCCACCAACATTTTTTTTACCTACCAACTTTTTTTTACTTACCAGCTAGGTACTACCTACCACACTATAATGGCTTCACACCTTCACAATCAAGTTTATTAGAAAGAACTAAACGCTTCACACTCGATTGGAAAAATAGAAAGGTTCATATTGAAATTTGATTACTGGTTACGCAGAAGGCAAAACTGTATACAAATCGAAGAAATGAACAGCGATCGCATTTTAGTCCGATAAAATTTGAATGGAGATTAGACCTCTTTTGCGATTCACACTCATGATTCTGTTTTATCGAAGGAAAACCTTCAGGTACTCGTAGGGACCGAACGGTTTGTCCTACAGAGCTCCGGGTGGTCTCAAAAAATTTTAAAAATTCAATACTATTTAAAATTGGTGAAAAAACGATACCTTTATTTCGAGAGTTTTCGAGCTGGGGCACTCTTGAAAATTTCAACCCTTAATTTTCACCCCTTAGAAGTGACCTACATCAACCAAAAGCTTCGCGGCACAACTAGACCCCAAATGGAGCCCATATACCAAATTTGAACCAAATCGGTCCAGTGTTGCTAAGAAAAGTGCCGCGGACGGCGGACGGGGGACGGCGGACGGATATTGCAAATTTGGATTCCTCGCACCTTGAAACGTAAAGTGACAAAGTTTGAGGGGGGGTTATAAAAATTTTTTGCGATACGATCACATAGGCTTATTATTAGAAATAATAAACCAAAAATTATGTAATTTAGGAGAGTACAACTAGAAGAGTAGCGTTTGGACTCAAAAATGGCACAGTATTCACGTGTCATTCATGCCCGACACCTCGCCTGCAATTGGCTCGTAGGTGTTATCACACTGCTATCCTAGTGTGACACCTCCACCCCGACACAGGTAGTAGTGTAACTACCGCTCACTAGCGACACACACTAGGCTTGTTATGAGACTATCGAGCTCGTCGAGATCTATCTCCCTGTAAGTTCAACTCAAAACTCGATATTTCGGATTTGTTACACTGCTATTCTCAAGGTGCAATATACGTCGGAAAAGTTAGGAATAATAATTTAAAATCAATGTTTAAGGACAGAGAAACTATATTCTGAAGCTAAAGACGAACTTACTGACAGCCATTTTCGGAACTCCCGGAAAAAAGGTGGATGAAGGAAAAAAGGGTACCAACTTACGCAGGTGTATCAATAGGGGGTGCGCCTTGATTTTTTTTAGATTTTTAATCGAAAGTAGACTACATCCTGAGAATTTTGGCACCAACCACGACCTTCTAGCGTGAGTAGATCTGTTTCTATGATTTTTCAAAGTTTCGACCGTTTATGACGTCACGCGCCCCTCTCGCCTGGGCAGGACCCCCCAGCCCACTTTGACGTCATAAACGGTCGAAACTTTAAAAATTCATAGGAAAAGATTTACACACGCTAGAAGGTCGCGGTTGGTACCAAAATTCTCAGAATGAGGTCTACCTTAGATTAAAAATAACGATAAACAATTTTTCCTACCCAGGCCCACACCCTATTGTAGGGAGAATGGGGGGTGCGCCTGATTTTTTTTAAATTTTTAATCGAAAGTAGACCTCATCCTGAGAATTTTGACACCAGCCGTTCTCTTTTTGGATGAGTAGATCTTGTTCTATGATTTTTGAAAGTTTCGAAGGTTTATGACGAAACGCGCCTCTCCCGCCTGGGAGAGGATATAAACATTCAAAACTATAAAAATATATAAACATTCGAAACTTTGAAAAATCATAGAAAAAGGTCTTCTCACGCTAGAAGGTCGCGGTTGGTGTCAAAATTCTCGGAATGAGGTCTAGTTTAGATTGAAAATAACAATAAACAGTTTTTCCGACCCATGCGCACACTCCATTGCCACCCTACGTTAACATGCTAAACCCGATATATAAAAGTATCTTCAAAGATCGTTCTGCTCTCTGCAGTACAACACAATCGATCTCAATCGTACCAAAGAGGCTCCACGTCAAACTTCAACTTCGCGAGATGCTACTTCACAATAAACCCACCTACATCGGACGTTTGGGCTTTTCCAAGACGACAGGAAAATCGGAAAAGCGATTGGCGCAACATTCCAAAGCAGAGGCAAGCCAAGCAACTGATCAGATAGAGCAAAAGCTTTGCTGTCACTAAGGAGGAAAAACCTTCGCACCTAAGTAGGCCTCCTAACTGGCCACTGCCCCTTGAGATACCATCTCAACAAGTTGGGCAAGGCCAGGACAGCTGAAGCCGGCTCTGCTGCGAAGGAGTCGAGACAGCAGAACACATCCTCTGTGAGTGCCCTGCTGTAGCATCTACCAGATTCCGGCATTTCGGTAAGGGTACTCTTGTCCCGGTTGAAATTGCTCGGAAAACGACCAAAAAACTTCTTCACTTTCTGAGAGAAGAGGTTTTCAAACGGGTACTTGAATGAAAACGGAATTTTGTCACAATAGATCACACTTATGGTCTAAGGGACCAAGGGCTTGCTCTGCCCCATGAAAAAAGAGAAGAAGACGACAGGACATTATAAATCGTTTATCTGCCGACCGTATCCATATCCAGTACCAATGGTCAAACAAATTATTCACGAGGCTGGCTGTCAGTCTGCCGGGGCAAATTTCCACGTTAGCCGTACTGGTGTTTATGAATTAAAAGGGAATTTTGTCACAATAGATCACACTTATGGTCTAAGTGACCAAGGCGCTTGCCCTGTCCCATGAAAAAAGAGAAAAAGACGACAGGACATTATAAATCGTTTATCTGCCGACCATATCCATATACAGTACCAATGGTCAAACAAATTATTCACGAGGCTGGCTGTCAGTCTGCCGGTGCAAATTTCCACGTTAGCCGTACTGGTGTTTATGAATTAAAAGGGAATTTTGTCACAATAGATCACACTTATGGTCTAAGTGACCAAGGCGCTTGCCCTGTCCCATGAAAAAAGAGAAAAAGACGACAGGACATTATAAATCGTTTATCTGCCGACCATATCCATATACAGTACCAATGGTCAAACAAATTATTCACGAGGCTGGCTGTCAGTCTGCCGGTGCAAATTTCCACGTTAGCCGTACTCCAGGGGACAAGGGAACAATCCCGTAGGATAAGATATGGACCCGCAGCCGTCCCATCTCTCAAGTGTCTCCTCCACGCGCACTTATCATGCCGCCATCCATCACCCAGAGCCATCTGCGTTATTAGCCGCACCCCCACCGGCTCACCTCCTTTTCACACTAAATCCTCAACATAACTTCAACAGTGTTTCTATCATAATGACAAAACCCCACCAGACAAGGGCCAAAGCTTACCTGGCGCACTTATTTTAAAGGGACGGCTTTAGCCAGACCTCTGTCGGGAAATGGAGTCGGCAAATAGAGCAGTCCGCCGCTCTCATTCATTCTTGCCGACAGCCCCCCACCTGTCTGAGATATATTTCCTCTGTAAACCGCTTTATTAGTTTACTCGGTTTCTTCGAATTAAGAAAATTACTGACAGTGAACGATCGCCACGCTCATTAATTCCCTAGTGTACCCGCGGTACATATAGCTGTAGATAAATTCCAGTTAGAGCTGCCGACCCCCTCTCACATCAAATCGGTAGGATAATTACATCCACTCCTTGAAACGATGATTTGAGGATTTCAGGAGTACGCAAAGGCCGAGGGAGTGCAGCTGATGTACATTAGAAAGCTGTTCCGCTTGCCGAGGTTCTCCCCGAATTACATTTTATATCTGGAGACGGGGGTGGACACCATATCAGCTTTTACTCTTGAAGCCCATCTAAAGTACTTGAGGAAAGTGGCTCATCTCCCGGACACGCGTCTCCCTAAATTAATTGCTATGGAAGTGATGAGAAGCAGAGTTTCATGGGCTGGGCATCTTGGTCGCCTCGCCACTGGATTGGGTGTAGATGGGTTACATTCCTTGTCTTTTGAATCCATCCGGCTTCAAGCAGCTGAAATCCTGGAGAGGTTTAAGGAGCACAAAAAGCAGTGGTTCTGGCAGAGGGCTATGGATTCGGAGAGGTTCACGCTTTATAGGGAGCTTGATACTCGCTTCAAGGCCGCGAGCTTGGTTGATGAGCCAGTGATGGACATTTTCTCGGCGAGGTGGATTTTTAAGTTGAAGGGAGAATTGTTGCATCTGAATGCAAAGCCGTATGAAACCAACCGTAATGAGGAGTGTGCACTGTGCAATAGACGTGAGAAAGAAGACGTGCACCACTTCCTCTGTATTTGCCCAGTACTCGCAGAGTTTAGAGTAGAAGTTTTCAAGACGTCATGCTCTCTCATAATGAAGCTGTGGCTTTGCTGGATGGTGGTGGATGGCCTCAACTGGTGGCTTTCAGTAAAATAGCCTGGCGATATCGCTCTGCGTTGGTACATGAGTTTAATTTTTAATTTCTTTTTATTTCATTGTATTATGCTTTCAGTATAGTTTTCTTTTTCTAGTTTAACCTGCTGACACTCCCGACAGACATTTTGAAAAACCAAGTTGGTATTGTTTATTTTGTAATGGAGAAAGAATTTTTTACTTTGTTTTATTTTGGCAATAAACTTTTTTCTTCTTCTTCTTCTTCCTTGAAACGATGTAACTTGGATGAAACTTGTAGGATGTCTTTCTGGAGTGTGGGCCAGTTCTGACCTCATGGAAAGTCTCTGCTGGTGAAGGAAATACCAAGTATAAGTACTTAACTCCCCAAAGAAAGGATGGAGGTGGCACAGGAATTGGGTACTACCGAGAGGTCATCGCTTCGATCTTTCTTCTAATCATACTCCCACCTGTGACGACTCTGTATCTTTCAGACTGTGTTATAAAATTAGGAAATACATGGATTGAATTAAAACTCTCTGAACTGACTTTTCTTTAGAACCTACTAAAGCGAGAATAATAAAAAGGAAGGTTTGATACAGGATTTTATCGGCCAGCACGCAGAACCGTTAATATACATGGAGGGTGGGGTGGGTATGAGAGATTACCTCGGATGTAGAACCGATAGCAATCACAAGGTAATCATTTGTGGGTTTTGCGGCGGTTTGCTGTTCAATATTTTGGAATAAATGCCATTCCTCGTGTTGCTAGGATCCGAGGGCTTCTTCAGGTTCTTTGCATTTCCTTCTCATTCCTGCTTTAAGTATAGGATTGCTAATTTCTATTTGGGCTATGGGTGGCAGGAGTGAACCGCACTGCGGTGCATTATAAGATTGTATAATTCCATTAGCTTTAAATATAGGTTTGTTCATTTCTATTCGGGCTATAGGCAACAAGAGTGGATTCCACTACGGTGCATCGTGGGGGGGGGGGGGGGGGGCGCGTAGTTACTGGACAACCTACAAATTAGTACTGTGTAATTGAGGATGTCGCCCGTGTATCCGAAATAAACAAATAAAAGAAAAATAAATTTTTAAAAATGTTATAAGACAAAAGTTGTTGCAAATTAGTCGTAGAATCAGTCACTGAAGTTTGGATCAATAATTCAGGGACACGCTGTATAATCTCGTGTTTGGGTTCTTAATGGAACATGTCGCACTTCCATTTGGAAATGAATGAATCAGTTCGTAAAAGTGGACGGTTTATAGAAGAAGAAGACGACGACTTTATTGTGGTAAACAATACGTTTTTCACAAGATTTCGCATTCAGAAATTTTCAGAAATACAAGTATATAAAATGATACAGTAAAAATGGCTTGGGTCAAGTAATGATGAAATTGAACATGGTTTGAAAAAATGGCATAAAAATTATAACATATAACTTTAAGTAAAATCAAATATAATTAGTGCCAATGGAAACAAGCATACGCCTACAGAGACAACAGAAATTTTGGAGTCAAGCACATCGGAAATTTTGTGCGGCTGCAGAATATTTAGGCTATAAAGAAACCTTCATTTATGGTAAACGTTCTTTGCCTGAACACTGTCTGCAGGAACCCTACGGTCCTAGTGATCTCAGATTTTTCTTTGAAATGGAGAAGAGTGCGGAAGAAACTTTCATCAAAATAAGGAAAACCAAAAAACTTGAAACGTTCATAATTGTAAACGGGGCAAGTAGCTAACATATGAAAAAGGGTGTCTGGGCTGTGCGTGTTACAGATCGTACTTGTTTGAGAGCCATCAAAGCGGTTAACCACCCGGTGAAGAACTATTCTACAGAAGGCTGGATTAGCGCACCTGATCTGGGCCAGAAGTCTCTTAGAAAACAAAGGGTGGTCGCTGGAAAGGTAAAGTTCACGCTGAAGGGGTTGAATATTGGAACCTCATGGGCAATAGTTAAACGAGGAAACAGCAGCCTTGCTCAGATCAGCCTGGTGCAGGCTAGAAAGAAGCGATGACAGACATTTTTCCTTTGCCCCCTTAACCACCGCGACGTCATTCTGAGACCACAAATCTTCCAGACCAGCCTCTTTCAGAACATCCTTAAGCTGTAGCGTCCAGTTAAATTTTGGGTCTGGAAAGTTGGCCGAAAGGGCTATGAGTCTCTGAAAACAGATCCGTTTATAGATGGTTTCAATTGAGGATCAGTGAATAGCAGCCGAAATAAATTCTAGGACCAGAGTGCCTATTAACCTAATTTATTAAGATGTCATGAGTGGTCTTCTGTATTCGGATCTGCCCACTCGATCATCATACGAAGTCTTCAGCTTCATGGAGTCGAGCAAGACGAGGTGGAAGGCTTCCATGAAGGTAAGCAAATTTCACGTTACGACACCAAGCCGTTGCTCTTTTTACACCCGCAAGAACAAGGCGACACTCGTCTTAGTTAACTCAACTCGGTTGACGTTTTCAAGTCAACTCCGAGAAAGCTTATTCCACGTTTTATGACAGATTACGCACACAGATATACGCAAAGTTGCGACCGGGACGAGCTGACGTATTCAATTCCTCGGTTGTAAAACGCCGTCTCCCGCTTTTGTAGCGAGATAAGCACATTTTAAACGGACCGAGACAACAATGAAAACCGACTTCCACCCCTCCGGACATAAACCGTTCTTTGTAGTTTTCTCAACTTGTTCCTCAACGAGGAAGGAATGAGTTCGTCCCCTCAACTCCCTCCCCTGAAAACGACTTTATTTCGAAAAACTTTAATCCAGTTTAGTTTGATTCACCGAGTTACGAATGCTCTAACCTCCCCCCTCTCCCCTTCCTGTTGTACTAGCATCGTTCTATATAACCTCGTCTTTATAAAGGAAAAAAGTTGTGATTAAATTTTTTCTCCGTTTCAGCCTAATGATCTCTTCAGAAACTTCTAGACGCTCAGTCAAATAATGATCTTTTTCACAACGGATATTCTTCCAGAGGGCTTTTTTCCTCTTCTAGTTTAATCACCGAGTTTCATATTTTTCTGTTTGGTCTGAGATTGAAACCTTTGGTTTCAAGTCATCAAAGGGTTTTTTAAGGATGTTTTTAATGCGAGGGGAACGAGGGATGCCGACGAAATTATGTCTTCTAGGCTTCGCAAGGAATGTTAGAAGACCTTCGGGTCTTTTAGGTTCCTCGGGTTCTTTCAAGATTCCTATTAAGTATTGTGGAGTATGTTTACAATGATGTCGTGCATTATAATAAGGTATTTTTTACCTTCCTTATCAGTTCATTCAACATACTCGTAAATACGCTGAAAGGGTCACATATCGTGATCAACTCGAAAATCCCTTTTCCACTTCATCTTATCACTCCAGAAAGATGAGGGCATTAAAAATATTCATGGAACGAAGGCTGTCTCCATAACCTGACATAATTGAACAGATGATGAAGAAAACTTCAAACTTATCATTGCCACTTCCTACCAACCATAGGCACTACCAAGCTACTACTCATACCTATTTCACAATCAAGTATATTTATAAGAAATAAACGCTTCAAACTCAATTCGGAAATTTGATTACTGGTCGCTAAGGACTGAGTACAACTCGAAGAAACGAACAAAGATCGGATTTTGGTCAGCTAAAATTTGAACGGAGATTAGGCCTCTTTTGAGATTCACACTCGTGTTTCTGATTTATCGTAAGTCCGGCTGGGTACCCCCTCCTTGCATCCTTACTCGTGTGTGGTGCTGTCGTACGACCAGCTCCCGCGTTTTCACGCTGTTTTCGAATTTTGCCACCAGACAGGAAGGAATTTTTCCTGCTGTTTATTAATGGGGAATTTGCCTCACATTTTTTTTTCGAATGAGGGTTTATTTTTATGGAATAAAACCATAGTGAGCTGCTCGAAAACGCATCCAAAAAATTTAGAGAATTTAAGGAAGATGGAAATTTTAAATTTGGTCGCAATGTGTAAGAGGCAGCCATGTTTGAAACGTAACGGATATTCTACCAATCTGACTTCAAAGGAGGTTCTGTGGCGCTTACCACAGAAGCGGAACATACACGAACTTTTAGCTTACAAGTAGTGCGCACAAGAGTGCGCCGCGAACTGGCAGGAAGAACCCAGACACAAAAGTGACCAAAAGAAACAATATTACTCACTTTTTTACAATACGATTCTACCTACTAGTTTATCAAGCATTATTAGTCTTCATCTTCTCTTATTTAGTTTCAAGATTTGAATCACATTATTCGAGTAGCCATTTCACTGGATCGTTTTGTGTGGCGGTGCAAGAACTCTGTCTGTTGTCGGAGTTGTTTTTGCGTCGTTTTTTTTTCGTATGACGTCAACAATATTCCTCGATTTTCGCGGTGTTTTGTAACAGAGGCTTCACTTGTTTAGGCATTTTCTCCTACGGTAATTTTTTCCCCTTGGTTATTCCTAGTGTTAAACGTTATTCTAGGGCCCTATTATAGGATTTGACTTGAATTTCCAGAATCTAAAATTGAGGCAAATTCCCCATTGTCCTATTCTAGTTGTTTTACTCGTTATTTGACCGAGTTTTGATTCAAAACATTGTTTTCTTAGCAGTTTATGTTTGTGTGTGTCCCCTGTTTGTTGTTCCATTATGATTCAAGAAGTTGGTGTACCTACGTCTACTTCGATGAATGATGAGCATTATCAATGACTGATGCATTGATTGTTGGATCAAATTGATTGGAAAAGGAAGGAAAATACATGGACACCAGTTGGCCTCTATTTTCCATAACTTATTGGTAAACTTGAAATACCAATATTCCCAATATTATTATTACCAATAAATTATGGAAAATAGAGGCCATGCGGTGTCTATGTATTTAATACTGATTAGTAACTTGAAACAAGGTACCTAAAGTTGGATAAGTGATACGTAGAGAAAAAATCAAAACAAACCAATAAATAAATAAAAACATTTATTTTTGTACTTAACTTTTTTCAATGAATGGAGTACCTAGCCATATCTAATAAATCTTCTTCCAATTTTTCTAAAAAAAACTGAATGGCAACAATAATGCTCCATTAACCCATAATTTCCCACTAGTTTGAATATTTTTTTTTTTTTTGTATTTTTGAAATTAAAGTTAGATGTATTTTGACAAATCTGTAGAATATTTGAGAAGAAGGTTCCTCAAAGGCCCTATTACAGTCTGTCAGCTCAAGAATGATCTCTCCATGGGCCACACTAGCGCTATGTCAGCAATATCTTGAGTAGATATTAGAAACTTGGAAAAATCCTTGGGATCTGTGCTAGGCACTCTGGAAAGTGGCGCCATGTCTGACGAGGATACCCAACCAGCAGCCTACAAGGTGAGAAATGGGGTAGAAGGTACCTCGAAGGCCAGTCTGTCGGCGCGAGAACAATTTTTTTCTTCGAATTATTTTGTTTTTACTATTACGTTTTCTTACACAATCGATAGTTGGAGTATCAAGATAGTCAACGGCTGTCAGTCTTGGGTTAAAAGTGGAAAAATTGCTGATAAAAATCGAACTTCCAAAAAGATACTTCGGAATATTAAGGGTTAAAGGAAAACGGAAAAGTTCACACCCAAATCACCTCAAACAGAAATTGACCAAAGCCCTCTCGAGATACCCAAACGATAGGTAGTTAAGTACCTACCTAATAAAATAAAATACTAATTATTAAATTACATACTAATTATGTTTTGTAATTTTGAGGTAGGTATGCACTCACTTCACGTGCCTCTCATCTCCAACCAACTCTTCATCCTTCAACTGTTTTTCTTGGTGGTACGGCGTCTTTTTAGGGTTCAAGACTCAATGATTGATAATGAAACCCACATATTTGGCGTTTACTAAAAATTGAAGCCATTGCGCTATAAGATTTTAAAAACAAACGATTGAAAGCAAGGAAATTTGAGAGCAAGAAAGAATAAGGTAAACATGGATGTTACACATTGGTTCCATGAACCAAAGATCCATGAACCAAACTGTCGGGACGTTTGTGCTCTCCTCTCTTTCGGTCCTGAAAGGTAGTGGGGCTAAGTTTTCGCTTCCCCCATTCGAAACGTGTTGGACTGTGCGTGGGCAGCTTTAAGCGACGTAGTCTAATAATCCGCAGGTTTCATACGCCAACGATGCTCCTTCCATGGTGATTACGACGTCATCTTAACTTCCCAATTTATCATTAATTTTAAAAAGCCCATCGCTTTCTTTGCTGTGCGACTCCGAAGTGGCTGCTCTTGATGCGGTTTCCAGCTGGTTCATAATGAACAGGCTTTCGGTTAATGCTGAAAAGACCAATGTGATGCGATTTGGGTTGAGAGATTTGTCTGGTTTTGACAATAATCTGGAAGATATCAAATTTCTTGGCGTCGTTCTCGACCCAGAGCTCAGCTGGAAGCCTATTGTGTGTCTCGGCACCTACATCTTTCTTTTGAGGCGCCTGTCCGAGAGGCTGACAAGGTCAGCCGTTCTGGCAGCTTTTCTTGCCTGCTTCCAGAGCAGAGCTGTATATGCCATCCTCAGTTGGGGGCATTCTGCAGCTTCCTCCACCATTTTTTCTAGCCAAAGGAAGGCTGTGCGAGTCGTAGCTGGTATGAGTTACCAGGAGGATTGTAGATCAGCTTATAAAGAACTGGAAATTCTAACTATCCCCGCTGTCTACATCCTTGAAAGCCTATGTTATGTAAGGAAGAATATTGGGTCTTTCCATACTCCAGATCACGGTTACTCCACTCGTAGCGAAAATAATCTTTGTATCCCGTTCCATCGACTTGCTACTACATGTAATGGTACCACCTGGTGGGGTTTAAAATTTTTCAACGCCCTTCCCATGAATTTGCGAAATGCTCCGATCGGCATTTTTAAGGCACATATTAGAAAGTACCTCGTCAGTTTGGCTCCTTATAATTTCGACGAATTTCTTGGTGATCTTGAGCACACTGACGCTGTGTTGATATCCTAGGTGTTTTTTCATGTTTTATTGTTATACCTACCTAGTCATTTGATACCATTGTTGTAATTTTGTTTTTTTTTGTGACCAAATGTTTAATTTTTATTCTTGTAAGAAAGCTGACCATTGCTCACACACTACGTGTTTTTGGCAAATAAAAGATATTGATTTGATTACTAAAAATTAAAAAGTTATTTCCGCGCATGAACATTACTTACACGGATCTTCTCATATAATTCGGTACTGTCGAATACCAAAACTTATGGGTATTGCTTTTCAACGATTCAAAGTACAATAGGTACATTTTGAATGACTTCAAAATATCAAGTAGTTCGGCAGTTAATAAGGAACAGTGGTTAGGAGCGAGTTGGGAGGGGTGTCAGCCGAGAGAAAATCTGTTGTCATTGAGCCATTTATATTACATAATTCTATTCAATTATATCCTTCGTAGTCTTCATCATTAACTACGGCAAATATTGATAAAACGACGCAAGTGACAAAATGAACCGTTGTGAGATAATCTTCCGAGTTCATCCATGATTTATATTTATGAACGAAGTGAGTTGCTTTACGTTCCCTGTGAGCCGAAGCACCGGAGGCCAATGTGCTCGAAATACAAAGGGAGTGTTTGCTTGTGATACGGTGAAGTCGGAGTCTGTCCAACGCAGCCTCGCCGCTATTACTCATGAAATGTAGAATCAATACGCAGCCAGATGAAAGACTTTGAATCGCAGAGATTTTTTTGAGGGAAAAATATTAAGGTAACCCGGGGCAAGTGCGTTTTGGGGCAAGTGCGTCTCCTGCGTATTATAGGAAGCCCATGTGATTATTGGCTTCAAAACCCCCTGAAAATTATTGTTAGGATGTCCCTCCAGCGTAAACATAAGTTTTTAAGGTCTAAAAGGCTTATTTAAGTGCTGTACTGTTTGTTCGAAAGTGAGGTTATTTGGAACTTCAAAATCAAACTTCAGGTAAGCTCAGTTTTCTTTGAATTTTAGCTTCTTTATACGTTTTTTTGTGTTAAAAACTATTGAATAATGTACTTGAATAGTTTCTATAAGAAACTATAGCTTCTTCTACTCGGAAAACTTAAATTTACAGTCAGGAGAAGCATAACGCACTTCCCCCAGTAAAACACGAGGCTGGGGCAAGTGCGTTTGAATCATAGCATGATGTACTTGTAAAGATGCTTCCTACATGCTACGTTTTTGACATTTTATGTCTTTACTATGGCACATAACTGAAAAATCGTCACGCGGGGAGCGTTACGCGGAACTTTCTGATGATTTTCGCTTACATAAAATGTCTCTCGTGGTTGCGTACTTGTACGAAAGCTGTAGGCACCGATTTTCTCACGAGTAATTTCGAACAATTTTTGCTCGAGTTTGGGACTTTTTGAGCTTCAACCTTTCCTAAAAATATACGTTCCTTCTTAACTTGTTGTTTGCTATTTTATTTGAGATTTGAACTATAAATAAGTGTAAGTATAATTTGGGAGTCTTTGTGGCGAAACCTGTTGTTTGCATGATGCATGACGCATGTCTATTTTATATTTCTTTAAGGATGGTTCGTAACTACAAGAGAAAAACTCAAAACGGATCATTGAAGGACTTCCTCGCTCATCTTGAAGATAGTGGGATAAATGGGCTATTACCTAAATGAAAAATTTCAACTGTTTACCTTATTTACTTAATAATTAATATCATTTATAACTAAATAAATTTTTCTCAATTTGAAAACATCCTTGAACTTTTTGAATAAATTTAGATTATAGTCAGAAGAAAAAAACGCACTTACCCCAGTGTCCGGGGCAAGTGCGTTTTAAACAAGGGTTCGCAAATAGCGAAATTTTCGGTCACAAACAATGCTTTTGGGAATATAATCTTATATGGGTCGATCCTTCATGAACCAACGAACAGCATGAAACAAGAATAATTGCACTACGGTCAAGGGTTCATAAAAATTTTTCAGAATAAAAATTTTATTTTTTCAGTATTCCTTAGTTCGAAGTACACTTTGTGAATGAGACACTAACCGTGGCCGTGGTTTTGAGCGGAGGATATATTCGGCTCCATGGTAGGTATTATCGATATTTTTAATATACTCTATGTACCTATCCAAAAATAAGCCAATCATCGCAAACGCGCAGATACCTACCAAGGTAATATACGAGTCTACCAAGGTAGCGGAAGCATTCTTTTCACTTTTCAAGGTAGAAGAAAACGTTCTCCAAAATCAAAATTCCATTCGGGTGGACAAGTTTGGTTCCGTGTCTGTTTGTCTGTGGGTGTGTCTGTCTAGAAATCCTTGTAAATGGCTTAACTATACGAAGTTACAGCCCGATTTCGATGAAATTTTCAAAGATTGTGCGGATGCAGCGCATGCTCGGACGTGAGAACCTTGTAACAGCCATAGTTTCTACATTTTCCGCCCAATTTTGTTGACATTTTCAGGGTGTTAGATCTCGATTGTGGTACCTATTACAACACTGTTATTATTATGAATTATTTAGTAAAATAAGTAGGCCTTTCGTTTGAGAATCACAATAGTGAAATTTTATTGAATCAAAAAAATATTATGCATCTCCGACATATTATCAAAAACCCGTGTTTCAGGTTCCTTAGATTTCGTAAATACGTTGCCAACGTACTACATAAACCAAAGTAAAGACGTAATATTTCAAACTTGGGGAGGCCGGGAAACTTGTTTGCTGCCTACAGTGTGAATTCTGCATCATCATATTAACTTTGCAACAAGATACACCACTACCAAGGACACGAGAGGTTTGTAAGGAGAAATTGCGAGACTGAGATACTCACGAGTTATGGCTACGATGAAACTCGAAAGTACACGAAGAAATTTCTCCCTTAGAGGGGAAAACAATAGATCATGGATAAGTATATCCATTGTTGTAGGTCTAATTGACATGGATATGTCTTAGTTCTGGGGGTCATTCCAAAATTTTCGACACACAAATGATGCAACGCTTTTTTTCTGATGCTGTTGAACGCAGGAAGCTGAAATTTGAGAGGCAGGGTCAATGGAGAATGCTGAAGGCGCCTGAGTGGTCACTGATCAGCTGAGTGAGCTCCAAGGCCATTTCCTCTCCTGTTGAACGCAGGAACTAACTTCCTCATTCTCCAACCCACAAAAATCGTTCACCACTCATTGGGAAGCTCTCAATTTATTAAACATGGTACATGTTCCCTAATATGAATGTACCTGTACGGAAAGCTGAATTATGCGCATGTTTACTAACATATGATCGTGAGTAACAAATGAGATGTCAACATGATCGTGAGAGGAAAATAGGTATCGTCATCCAACAGATCCCTTTGAAGCGCTACGGAGGCAGGATCAATAGAGAATGCTGAAGGCGCCTGACTGGTCACTGATCAGCTGAGTGAGCTCCAAGGCCATTTTCTCTCCTGTTGAACGCAGGAAGCTGAAATTTGAGAGGCAGGGTCAATGGAGAATGCTGAAGGCGCCTGAGTGGTCATTGATTAGCTGAGTGAGCTCCAAGGCCATTTTCTCTCCTGTTGAACGCAGGAAGCTGAAATTTGAGAAGCAGGGTCAATGGAGAATGCTGAAGGCGCCTGAGTGGTCACTGATCAGCTGAGTGAGCTCCAAGGCCATTTTCTCTCCTGTTGAACGCAGGAAGCTGAAATTTGAGAGGCAGGGCAATGGAGAATGCTGAAGGCGCCTGAGTGGTCACTGATCAGCTGAGTGAGCTCCAAGGCCATTTTCTCTCCTGTTGAACGCAGGAAGCTGAAATTTGAGAGGGCGGGTCAATGGAGAATGCTGAAGGCGCCTGAGTGGTCATTGATTAGCTGAGTGAGCTCATCATTTAAATTGCCATCATAAGACATATCCATGTACAGATGTATCTGCATGCAGTGTAGATACTTTCGTACTCATGTACGTCGGCGTGGTAGTCGACGTATACTTGCGATTTAAGAACATCACTCCAATTTCAATTCCCTAGGGCCGTGCATTAATTAATTCATAAAATTTTTAAAATTAAAATGATGAAATAAAAGATACACATCGCACTGCAAGTTCACAAGGGGCGTTTTACAAAAAGCGCCCCTTGTACCTAATTTTTTGAAATTACACTGTCGGAACCGCAAAACCAAGATCTACACGTTGGTACTACTGGCTTTTCTATACCTCCATCCGTTACCGAAAGAGAGCACTATAAGCCCTTATGGAATTTAGAGAAACAAAGGAAAAAGTTCATAACCAAGGGACGCTTGATGAGACCCTCAGTTGGTCGGCAGCTCATCACAATGTGATGTCATGCTCAGGTAGGAGGCCAATAGGCGTTTTACAAAAAGCGCCCCTTGTGCCCTCAGTTTCCTGTGAAACGCCTTATTCTCAATAAAAAATATAAAACTTTTTTCTCAAAGGTCTGATGTGAATGGGCTCAACTTGATAAAGCAGGAAAACACAAGGGGCGTGTAGGGTACCTACCTACAGTCATTTTTATTTTCAGTTTTTAATTTACTCATTTAGTTATTTATTTAAACCAGTTGACCACATGTCAATCTGGTTACCAAGGAATTTCAAACAATAAAAAATTTCATTCTCTTCTCGAAACTCTTGGAGTCAAGATTATTACTAATTTAAAATTTCTTTCTAAGTTCAAAATCTTATAGGAGTGGTTAAGGAAAAGTAACCCCCTATAAATTGGTGACCTTTTCTTTTCCAAATTATGGCTCAAGGGAGTAGCGACTCTTCGGTGTTAAGGCTGCAGTCTTCTAACTCAGGTAATGAAGTCGAAAGTAATACCGGTGCTTTTCACGTAAAACTTCCCGCATTCTGGCCACAAAAACCAAAGATATGGTTCTCTCAGGTCGAAGCTCAATTCAAGCTCAAGCGAATCACAGCTGAGTCTACCCGGTTTGATTATTTGTTAGCTCAACTTGATAACGCATATGTTGAAAACATTTATGACTTGGTTGATTCAGATGTAGCGGATAAGTATACCCAAGCTAAAAATAGGCTAATCGCTATTTATCAGGAGAGTGAAGAATCCCAGATCAAGAAAATCACAAGCGGTTTAGAGCTAGGAGGATTGAAACCAAGCCAGTTATTACGTAAAATGAAATCTTTGGCTGGAACGAGTGATTTTTCGGACAAAGTTTTCAAAACACTTTGGCTCGAAAAGCTTCCAGAGCAAGTGCGTAGCGTGTTAGTGATTGCCGAAGGAAACCTCGAGAAACTAGCACAACTAGCAGATAAAGTATGCGAAGTGAGAAATGTTGATGAAATGCACTCTGATTTCAGTTCAGCACAATCTGCACCTCCACAATCCAGCAATGCTACCCTTGAAGCTTTAGCACGAGCCGTCGAAGAGATTCAACACCAACTCTCTGAACTTCGATACAGGTCACGCGATTCAAGCAGGTCAAGCCACGCATCAAGCCGTTACAGAAGCAGAAGTCAAAGGTTTGATCCAAATGGGAAATTTTGCTATTTCCATTACAGATTTGGTAGGAAATGTAGACCAGACAAATGCAAGGCACCGTGTAAATGGGAGAATAAGGGAAACGAGAGCAGACAGCATCATTAGCTGCTCTTGGTGCTGTCAACAAGATTTCAAATGGCAGCTACAGACTTTTTGTGACTGACAAAAGGTCCGGAATAAGGTTTTTGGTGGACAGTGGTGCAGATGTTTCTGTCCTGCCTGCCAAAAATAACCAAAAAGGCGAACCAACAAATTACAAACTTTTTGCTGCAAACGGAACTGAAATTCCTACTTTCGGATTGAAATTGATGGATTTGGATTTGGGGTTGAAGCGAAAATTCGAATGGCCGTTCATCATAGCTAAAACAACCAAAGGAATTTTGGGAGCAGATTTCCTTTATCATTTCGATTTGCTCATCGATCTAGCTAAGAGAAGGCTAATCGACAACAATACCAAATTAAGCATTTCGGCCCACATCACTGAAATTTCAGATGCTGATAACCTCAGTACAATCCAAAACAATAACCATTTCGGAGATCTTCTCAAAAATTTTCCAAACTTGACAAAACCCACCTTGGTTCCAACTGAAATTTGCCACGAAGTCAGACACTACATCTCTACCACATCAGGACCACCAGTCTTTGGTAAGGCTCGTAGACTTGATCCTGAACGTCTCAAGCAGGCAAAACAGGAGTTCCAGTTTTTGCTTGACAATAACATTATCAGGCCTTCTAAATCCGAATGGGCGAGTCCATTACATATGGTCAAAAAGAAAAACGGGACATGGAGATGTTGTGGGGACTACCGTCGTCTGAATGATCGGACAATTCCAGACAGGTACCCCCTACCTCATATTGGAGATGTCAATCAAATTTTGGAAGACAAAACCATATTCTCTAAAATCGACTTACTTTCGGCATACCACCAAATTCCAATGGCAGAAGAAGATAAATCCAAATCAGCAATCATCACACCGTTCGGACTTTTTGAGTACAATTACATGCCTTTCGGTCTCAAAAATGCACCAGCAACCTTCCAGAGATTCATAAATTCTATACTGTTTGGCCTAGATTTCTGTTTCGCGTATCTAGATGATATTTGTATAGCATCTAAGTCAGAGGAAGAGCATAAAAAACATGTCGAAATTGTATTTGAAAGATTGGACAAATTTGGCATAAAAATTAATGTTGCAAAATCCGAATTTGCTGTCAGAGAAATCATCTTTTTAGGTCATTTGATATCTGCAGATGGAACGAAACCGGATCCTGAAAAGGTGAAGGTAATTCAGAACTACGTGCGTCCTACAACAGTTCGTGAATTGCGAATGTTTTTAGGCACAGTGAATTTTTATAGAAGATTTGTCAAAAATGCAGCAGAACATCAAGCAATTTTAAATGAATATTTGAAAGGAGCGACCAAAAAAGACAACAGACCGATTGACTGGACTGACGAAGCAACTCAAAAATTTGAAATGTGTAAAGAAATGGTAGTACAAGCAGCAACATTAACATGCCCAAGTGCAAAATACGAGTTAGGATTGTTTGTGGACGCTTCCGATTTCTCTGTCGGAGCGGTACTGCAACAAAAGGAAGAGTTAGGGTGGAGACCAATTGGGTTTCACTCTAAAAAACTTAACAATGCTCAGAAAAGTTATAGTACATACGATCGGGAACTGCTGAGTATATACATGGCAGTGAAATACTTCAAACCTTTCATTGAGGGCAGAGTATTCTCCATTTACACCGATCACAAACCACTCGTATTTGCATTTAAACAGAACAATGATAAAGCTTCACCACGACAACTTCGACATTTACATTTCATTTCACAATTTTCGACAGACATAAAACACGTTGCAGGAAATGAAAATCAAGTAGCAGATCACTTATCAAGACTATCAGTGGACGAAATCAAAACAGTGGATTATAGTCAAATTGCAAGTGCTCAGGAGAATGATGTTGATCTTGAGACTCTTCTCAAATCAAACACATCTCTAACACTGAAAAAGTATCCAGTTCCACCAGACAAAAGTTTATGGTGTGACATATCCACAGAAAACATACGACCATACATTCCATCAAAATTTCGATTTGCTATTTTTCAACAGTACCATTCATTAGCACACCCTGGAGTGAAAGCAACCACAAAATTGATTTCCTCCAAGTGTGTTTGGCCAAAAATGGAACATGACATCAAAGAATGGGCAAAATCATGCATATCTTGTCAGAAAAGCAAAATTTCGCGTCATGTCAAATCACCGTTGGGAGCATTCCCAAGAGTTGATGAGCGGTTTGCTGACGTCCATTTAGACATTGTTGGACCGTTACCTGTCTCAGAAGGTTACTCGTACTGTCTGACATGTATAGACAGATTTACAAGTTGGGTTGAGGTGATTCCACTAAGAAACATTGATGCTGAAACCGTCGCAAAAAAGTTTTTCAATGAGTGGATAGCTAGATTTGGTACACCAAAACGTGTATATACCGATCAAGGACGTCAATTCCAGTCCGAGCTATTTCACTCATTGGCAAAACTATGTGGAATCACTCTCCATAGAACCACCCCATACCATCCTCAGGCTCAAGGAAAAATCGAGCGATTTCATCGAACGATGAAAGCAGCCATCAGAGCCCACGAAAAGAGGAAGTGGACGGAAGTTCTCCCCACAATTTTACTTGGCGTTCGAAGCTCCGTCAAGTTAGAAGCCAATACATCAATCGCTGAGATGGTCTACGGGATGCCTCTTCGATTACCCGGCGACTTTTTCGCGGAATCGGGAGCTGAACCCAACGAAGAAAATTTCGTAACGAAGTTGCGGCTGAAGATGAAGGAGTTGAAGCCGTTGAACGTTGAAAACAAGAGCAAATTCACTCCTTTCATCTTCAAAGATCTTGGAAATGCCACTCATGTTTTCGTGAGGATTGATAAACTGAAACCCTCTTTAGCACAACCTTACGAAGGACCATTCAAAATTGTACAAAGGACAGAAAAATTTTTCACTTTAGAAATCAAAGGAGCAAAAGTAAACATTTCAATCGACCGTTTGAAGCCAGCCTATTTGATGACAGAAGAACAGAAGACGGACATACAGAAGACAGAAGAACAGAAGACGGACACACAGAAGACAGGAGAACAGAAGACCGACACACGGAAGACAGAAGATCAGAAGACAGACATACAGAAGAAAAACAAGACAAAATCTGGAAGAACAGTAAGATTCCCCGATCGTTACCGGATTCCCCAGGATTGATGAGGAGTTCAGCGATGGCTCATCGCTGGAGGGGGAGTAGCTGTAGGGTACCTACCTACAGTCATTTTTATTTTCAGTTTTTAATTTACTCATTTAGTTATTTATTTAAACCAGTTGACCACATGTCAATCTGGTTACCAAGGAATTTCAAACAATAAAAAATTTCATTCTCTTCTCGAAACTCTTGGAGTCAAGATTATTACTAATTTAAAATTTCTTTCTAAGTTCAAAATCTTATAGGAGTGGTTAAGGAAAAGTAACCCCCTATAGGGCGCTTTTACAAATTCCAACTTTTTTTTGGTGATTTTACGTCTTTCTCCCTATATTATTGGTTGGATCCGATTCAGTTTTTAGTTCCATCGATAGTACACAAAATTCTCAACAGAATGCGAAAAAAATTTAAAATGTAGCTAAAATAGCAGTGACACAATTGAGTTGGGAAAAAAGTAAAATCTTCAAGCGAGTTTTACTCTTAATTTTAAAACTTTGATAAGCGCCCCTTGTACCCAAAAGCGCCCCTTGAGAACTCGCAGTGCGACATGTATGATAATGTATAGGCTGATAGTTTGGATTACTACAAGTACTATACTATCGCCAAAGATAGCTCGAAGGACCACCTCCAGAAGGGAGGAAAGATAAGATGTGGTACAGTTTTGTGTTGGTTTAGTAAATATGTACAGAGAAAGAGTCGAAAATAAGGTAAACTCAAACACACAAGATATGTACCTACCTATTACTTCTTCAATGAATTAACAAAAAATTTTTCTAAAAAAAAAAACTGATCGCACGTAAAATACCGCAGTATTCTAGAGAACCTTGCTTCTGAGCTACCTACCGATATGTAGCTATGATTTTGTTTGATGGTTGCAGCGTTGCATTTTTTGTGGCAAAAAAAAGTGTCGCGAACAATTCTCTTGACCCCCAGCCAAAAGACAAATCTATGTCAAAATCATGTGATGCAAGAAATTTCGTTTAAAAGTTTAAAAGTTGTGGAAATTTTTTTAAAAATATAAACATTTCAAGTTTTTAAGCGCATTACTTCCGTATTGCAAGGTTTTTGAGGTTGAAAATTTGGGAATTCCTATACTTTCCTTGGAAGTCCTCACATGTAAATAATCGTACGTAGATATCTACATTGACTCGGGTATTAGACCTCAACAGTGTGTGAGGAGTTCTCTTGAGATGTGGAGTTTCCAGCATCCCTTTGTTCTCTTGGGACAAATAGGCCCCTGGAGGTCCCTTCGTCTGGGCAGGTCCGATTAACTAATAGCAAATAAGTGGATACCTTAGCTAGCCATATTCCCTGGCAGCACCGATTTTATTCATAAGTTTTAATTCGTTATTTAAATTGATGATTGTGGGCATCGAAGTAGTCCGAGGTCGATTCAATCGTCAAGAGAACCATCTGGAATTTTACGAACTTTCAAAGAAGCAAGAATTCAACTTTTTAAGGATGAATTGATCATGGTTTCTACGGGATGATTAATTGATTACGTGCTGTATTACGAAATTATAGAGATACCAACACTGTAAACAGGTATTCTGACTAAGAGACCTGAAGGGGCGATGTAGAGTTTGAATTTAACTAAATTAAAATCTGTAATTCCTCAGTTCCTATGAGTCCCCAAACCTCAAAACTGCCGCAGAAAAGCCCCCTCCCTCACCAACACAACACTACAGGAGGCCCTAGCCCCACGACGGGTTGTTCGCCATAGAAGAAGGCGTAATAAAAGGAGATCCTACAGCAGCTAACTTGTTTCTTTAATTTGCAACTTTAAGGTAGACCAAAACAACAGGTGCGATAATGAAGAGAATTCAATGCTAAGTAACACCAAATGTTCAACAAGGCCTAATTGTCAAAAGGCCTGTAGAATCAAACTTAAACCTTCCCTTAAAGACAGTTGACGTCGAATAGAAATCGAAGCCCAGTAACTCGAAGAAGCGCCTATTGGACATTCCACTCCCGCTCAACTGACATACTTGAATGTTTCGCAATTTAAGTTCCCTACAAACACCCCCCTCTAAATTCTCCTTTTAGTGACATTTATTCAAACGAATGAACTCTCACAGTCAGATCTCCCATCAAGACAACAATCAGGTTTTTCGTCGACTCGAACTTTTTTTCTCCTCCTCCAAGTCCTATTTTACTGTTCATCGCCACACCCTTTTCTCGGCATCTCATTGAACTCTAAACAAATTCAACGTTTTTTTATTTTCTTTTTTCTTCTCCCGTCGTTTATTCTGTTGTGTCTTTGAAGGCACCTCACACCCACCTTGATCCACGTCAGATGCACTCTGCGACCTCTATCTTTTAAAAGTTCTCCTCTCACAACTTCTAGCCCTCCTGGAGACAAGTGTAGCTCCTTCAATTCCAACGTTCTTTCCTGTCTACCTTCCTTTTCAATCCTTTTTACGATAAATGATTTAGTTAATGTTCTTCTGTTTTTACAGAGTCGTGTTATCTTGATGCGTCTTCTTCAAACTCATTTTGAATTCCCTTTGATTGATTGATGATGATTAAAGACCACTTGAAACCCCCTTTTGTATAGAAGAATATTTAAGTACGGCAAGTATTGGACCATGGTATCACTAGTGGCACAGAAACATCTAAGGAACTCTACAGCTGTCCCAAAGTGTCACCGGAGTCACCAAAATTAAATTGCAACTTAAAAATTAATGGACAGCTGAATTTTTCGTGGGACAACTGGATTTCGTCTCAAAGAAGAGTTATGACAAAAATCTCCAAAGAAATCGATGAAAAAAAAAACAAATTCAAAATTTGTGTTATGACATCATTTTTTAGGACGTCCCACAGTAAGACTTGGGCGTCCTTATGCGATCGATCTGGGGTGAAGTTGGACAACACTCAACAGAAAAAAAAATAACCACTCAGTAATCCGTTTTAGACCATTCTGTATCCAAATCCGCGAAAAAAACCATAGGTGTATGTCTGTGTGTGTGTGTGTGTGTGTGTGTGTGTATGTGTGTGTGTGTGTGTGTGTGTGTGTGTGTGACAAAATCTTGTGTCGTCTGCACAGCCCTTAGTTCTCAACCGATTTTCATGGTTCTTTTTTTGTTCGACGCGGAAAACTATCTTGTTGTGCACTACGTCGCTGGAATTTCGAATTTTGCCTTTTAAGGGGGGGAAAGGGGGGGTTAATGCTCAAAAAACGTGCGTTTTTGGGCATAATCTTGTGTCGTCTACCCAGGCCTTAGTTCTCAACCGATTTTCGTGGTTATTTTTTTGTTCGACGCGGGAAAACTATCTAGTTGTGCACTACGGCGTCGGAATTTCGAATTTTGCTTTTTAAGGGGGGAAAAGGGGGGGTTAATGCTTAAAAAACGTGCGTTTGCGGGCATAATCTTGTAAACTCTGCTCAGGCCTCAATTTCCAACCGATTTGCGTGTTTCTTTTTTTGTTTGACTCAAATAACTTCCGAGTTGTACATGATTTCACCAGAATACCGAAATTTGCAAGGGGAGGGGACGAGTGGGGGGATTATATTCACGAAATATCCGGTTTTTCAATATTTTGGTTCCGTTACTGCTTACTAATTTTATCCAACCTTTGAAATTGAGGAAAAATTCTCATTATTTTCATGAATTATTCTCTGTGCCACCATGGAATTTATAGTGGTGCCACCATGGCGCCAGGACACCATAAACCACACATTTCGTGGGTTTTTATCGTGTTTCACCTTGAATACGGATGTGAACTTCGACGGACTGCCTACTAAAACTAACAGATGAAAGTTCAATGTTACGACGTCTTTCCGCTTTGGTGCCAGACTGGCACCATTGTTGGTGTTGGGGAGTTGGGGGGGAGGGGGTGAACTTGAAATCGCATGTTGGGTATCTTAGATCACGGATTTTAAAATGCTCTTCAGATTCGAGGCTCCCACGCCGCTAGAAATTTTATGGTGAATGAGGGTGAGGGGGGTCACTATTTCTTGCCTAAAGTAATAAGTAAATTACATCGAGTGAAACAGTTTTATAGCTTACCAACTGGTTAAACTGATCTAATGCTTATCCAATGGGACGTCCCCTGGAATGCATGCATTACTAAACAATATGTTTGACTATTAAAAACTTTAAAAAATGGTTCACAATTTCATTTTAACACAGAATGTGTTTTTGCGATGACCTACCGAAAAAAAATCGTCACGAAAAAGCGACAGAAAAAACATCTGGTGATATGTTTATTGGTTGTCATGTTAATGTCAACTCCACATTTATTATTGTTGTTTTTTATTTAACGGATGACTAGTATCGCAAAAACACATTCTGTGTTCCTATGATTTCATACAGAGTATGGAAAAAGAAATAAACCGGGGGGTGCAGGGGGGCGGAGCCCCCCGCCGAGGCGCAAAGCGCCGAGTTTTATATTGCAATTTAAATCGAGTAAATCCAGAAACACTTTGGGACAGCTGTGGAATTCCAAAGATGTTTTTGGTGACACTAGTGACACCATGATCCAATTAGGGTTAAATTACCCGATCCTATTTGTTATGGTGGGTTCCTCCTCCCGAAGCTGACCTTCCTCTTCGTCGGAAGACATGGTATTTGCAAAGGAACAACACTTCCAAATTGTAAACTAATTTTATTACCTAAAGAAACTGTACTATTTCAGAAACGGAACTCGAGTTAGCGATACTCCCCCTCGGACAGCATTTACTACAAATTTGATATCAAAATGATCACATGACACCTCGAAGGTTCACACTCAAGCGAGCTACAACAATAACTGTTAGAATAGAACTAGAGGAGAGCTTAACAGGTGCCCCCTCTCTTCTCTCAATAGTTTCAAAACCTGTCAAGAGGGGATTTTTGAGCAGCTAGTGACGACACTACTGTGTTTCTCGAGTTTAAAATAATAACGATTGTTTAAAATAACAATGTCAGTAAATCTGATGATATTGCAAGTAAAGTGGTAAACGTTCAATCCGGGTTTGAGTCTTAGTTTTCATCAATCCATCAGATATTTATATAAAATCGGCGCGGCGGAATCTCCAGATTGCAACCAATGTAACGAAATTGACACCTTGGAATTTATATAAGATTTTATACGCAGTAGAAGGTTTTTGTTTTACAAAAATATATTCGCTATACAAATTAGCAAAGGAATGAATTAAATTCAACAAGTGTACCAGTGCATCTTGGTTGCACAAATACACACATGTTAGGGCGAGTGTAGTAGAGTTTTCACACTCCCCCTCACGAGTCGTTCAACTTCAGTCCCAGTTGCTCCTGAAAGATGACGAACTTCGGTCCGACAAGAGCCTTGGTGAAGATGTCAGCAGTCATGTCTTCAGTTGGGCAGTATTCAAGTTTGACGTCTCCATTTTCAACAACTTCACGAATATAATGCTTTTTGATCGCAATGTGCTTTGATTTTGCATTTGTGATGGGGTTTGTTGCCCAGCTCTGTGCTGCTAGATTGTCCGTGGAGATGCAGATTTTCTTGTGCGGTGTGCCACTGTCTTTTGCCAGGTTCTTCAAATGCATTGCCTCCTTAGCTGCACTTGTCAGAGCCATATATTCGCTCTCTGCAGTCGATTGTGCGACATTCCGTTGCTTCCGTGACTCCCAGCTTATGGCTGATCCAGCAAACGTGAAGCAATGTCCGGTATATGATCTGCCATCGGTGCAATTACCCCAATTAGCGTCTGAATATCCCGTGATTGGTTGTCCTTTCTTCTGGAAAATTAAACAAAGGTCTTTGGTACCCTTTAGGTATTTTAGTACCCTTTTCGACGCCAACCAATGTTCATTCTGGAAACATGAATTGAATTGCGAAAGGTAGCTTACTGCATATGAAGTATCTGGTCGGGTTGCGGTCGCTAAATACATAAGTGAGCCGATTAGATTTTGGTATGGTACTTCGGTCAGTTTTCCATCAGTAGGTCTTTCCAATTTCAAATTCGGTTCCATTGGGGTTCTTGTTGGTTTGCATTGTTCCATTTTGAATCTTTCCAATAATTTTTCGATGTATTTGCTTTGTATTACGTCCACAAAATATGACACGATGAGACCACATTTATTCAACGAACTATCAGAAATACATAGACCCTTCAATTACGGCAGTATTGTGTACAATGGAACCCTTGCAAAATCGTCTGCCAAATGGGGTTGGCGCTTAGCTTTCTCGTACCCATAACCCGATTGTATAGATGATCTGATGCATAGAAGTTGATCTCAAAACATCAATCTCCAAGTACCTTGCATTACCCTCATAGAGGACTACCTAGACATCAACCCGCACAATCTCTGAATATTGTTGGAAAATGTAGGAGTTATGGCTGCTACAAAGATTTCACGTTTGCGCAGGCGCACAAAAAACTTTCGATTTGGGGGCCATGATTTTCATAGGGGGCCATCTCCACCCCAACTCGCGTAATTCCTGAACATTTCATCGAAGTACAAGTTATGGCTGTTACAAGGAAACATACATTTGCGCATGCGCAGCGCCTACTATCAGTCCGGGGATGATTGTTTTTCGTAGGGGACCATCTACACGCCAATCCGCATAATCCCTGAAAATTTCATTGAAATCAGGTGAGAATTGTAGAAGTTATGGCTGTGGCAAGGATTTCATTACATACACACAGACAGACACGGAACTAAAATTGTTCAGGAAGGAATCATTTCCAAGTGTTGAAATTCTGAAAACGCCCTAGCTCGAAAAATTCCGATATAAAGGTATTATTTTTCCACCAATTCAAAATAGTACTGATCTGTAGAATCGAATGAGACCACCCAGAGCTCAGTAGGACCAACCGTTCGCCCCCCATGAGAACTTAAGAGTTGGAATTATGATACATCATATACACGAGTGTGATTCGCAAAAGAGGCCTAATCTCCGTTCTAATATTAGCTGAAGAAAATTCGATTGCTGTTCGTTTCTTCGAGTTGTATTCAGTTTTGCGTCTTTTTTTATAATTTTATTAAACTTTCAGTATTTTATACTATATGTTGTGCTTTTAAATAATAAATCCTGTACAGAACGTACTATGGCACATGTATAGGGGTTTCTGTCCAGCGACAGTCCCACTTAATTTGTTATAGTTGTAATACATGCATAATTATAGTTGGTGAGTATTAAATTAGAATAAATAGATATAAATGTTCAATAAATTAGGTAGGTGTTGAATAAAACTGATTATTATAGCAAAATTGTCACAAGGTCTCGTAATTTCACTTTAATTTCAGTTCAATAGGTCAGGTGCTCTTTTTCTTTTTAGCCGTCTTTTTAGCCGTCCTCAGCTACCAGAAATAAAATTACCTTGAAGACACCCATAAACTCTACAGTTCTTCGAATTGAGTGTGAAGCGTTTATTTCTTCAAAATACACTTGAATGTGAAGCGAAAATATGGTCGGTAGGTAGTATAAAGAAGAATAATAAACCTAAGTGTGATAATTTGCAGCGTTTACTAGTAAGAAATATATCTGATGTTGAAACGCCAAGAGCGGTAGTTACTAATATTGTACGAGTAATAACCCTTCTACAAAACTAATGATGATACCGACCAACCATACGCTCTTCTCATTTATAAGGGATTTAGCCAACTTTCAGAGGTCTTTTCAAACTTAAATTCTCAACGTGCCTCTCAGTGTATTCATATGGAAAAGTGCGGTGGGGGGCTCAGAGAACAGGGATCTTTATTGATTGTGACAACCGCGTTCCATTTTATCATCTTCGCCACGCGTTTGGAGATGCCCAGGAATAGACTGAAAGTAAATGGATTGGGTCGCATTCGAGGTCATAACTACACCCCCATTCGAACCAACGGCCGATGTCTTGTTGAATGAACCGTTTCGCTAGATATCACTGAAATAGGCGACCCGAAGACTCAGGTTAGTACTAGGATGGTCGAGAAGGATCCATTTATGTGGTCGCTATACCTTGCTACACCTTCAGTAAAACCAACTCGTAAGCTTCAAAATTAGATTCTTATGATGATGATGATGATGATAAAAGACCACGGCCGAAAAACAGTCTGTTTACATAATGGGGAGAGCGCCTTGATTTTTTTTTAGATTTTTATTCGAAAGTAGACTACATCCTGAGAATTTTGGCACCAACCGCGACCATCGAGCGTGAGTAGATCTGATTCTATGATTTTTCAAAGTCGCGCCCCTCTCGCCTGGGCGGGACCCCCCTGCCAACTGTGACGTCATAAACGGTCGAAACTTTAAAAATTCATAGGAAAAGGTTCACACACGCTAGAGGGTCGCGGTTGGTACCAAAATTCTCAGAATGAGGTCTACCTTAGATTAAAAATAACAATAAACAGTTTTTCCTACCCAGGCGCACACCCTATTGAAATTTTACAGGAGAACCACAAAACTACTGAGAAACCTTTAGAACCGAGAATGTGTAGCACTAATGTAACATAGCATTTAATTTAATTTAAATTTTAATTAAATTAACATAGCATTGTAGTATTGCTAATGTAACATAGCATGTAATTAAATGCTAATCCAACCAAACGATAAAATATTCGGCAATTTAATATCACTATACAGGGTGTAACGGTTAAGGTCGTACCACCGGCCAGGGTTCGATTCTACAACTAATTTTTGACTTTTTTGTCTCTTGAATTTTTTTTCTTAACCCCCTTAAAATCGGACATTTTTCACTTTTAATATTTTTTTCGTATTTTCGACCTTACGCTATTAAAACAGCCATAACTCCCTTGTTTTTCAGTCAAAATTCAAATATAATTATACCGTTGGAAAGAGTGTTAAATTCACTAGGGGTAAATACAGCAACGATTAAATTATTCTCATTGATTAATCAGGTTCTCCAGATCCCCTAGAACAATACTGTTTCACTTATCCGATTTTTCCTGTAGGGTGCGGATGCAGTGAGGGGGTTCTGATAAATGGGAGGTGCTACGAGTAGAACAGAATGGGAATTACCGTATTAGTGCAACAAAAGCATACATTTTCTCCTAAACTCCGGTTTGGGAAGAAATGTAAGTAATAATAACCACTCTCTGTGTAATTTACCCTTTGAAAATACGATGAAAGATTATCCATCCTCCGCGAAGTACAGTTTGTTCCCAAATTATTCACTGCTCTTACAGTTCGTAACCCGTAATTATAAACTCGAACAGACTGAAGTCTGAGTGGACCCAATTATTTATCACAGTTGCTCATTGCGGTAGGGCACCCGTATAATAGGGGTCTGCAGGGAATGAAAATTATTACCGTACCGTAATGTCCGTCTGCAACATTCCGCGTAAAATCTCAGTTCAACTAATTTCTACCTACCATTAGAAAAGAATGAGAGGACGTCAGATTAGCTTAGTGAACGATAAAACTCGGAAGTTATGACCTGATGTTATGTTACTTACTCTTGTTAAGATACTTTTTTGTGCTTCATAAAGTATCATTGAAATTTTTGACATTATTATGTCTTTGACTCATGGGCTCGAAAATCGTGAAAAAACATATTGTCAAGTAATGCATGCATTCCAGGGGACGTCCCATTGGATATGCTTTAGGTCAGTTAATACCAGTTGGTAAGCGATAAAACTGTTTCACTCGATGCAATTTATTTAGTATTTCAGGCAAGAAATAGTGCCCCCCCCCCTCAACAACAATTATCCACCGTAAGATTTCTAGCGGCATGGGAGCCTCGAATTAGAAGAGCATTTTAAAATCCATGATCTACGATACTCAAAATGCGAATTCGAGTCCCCCCCCTCTCCCTCGCGGTCAACAATGGTGCGGGTATGAAGTCCATGGTGTTACAGAGAATAATTCATGAAAATCAGGTATAATGAGAATTTTTCCTCAATTTCAAAGCTTGGGTACAATTAGTAAGCTATAAAAGAACGAAATTTTGAAAAATCGGATATTTTGAGAATATTATCCCCCCAATCGCCCCTCCCCATGCTAATTTTGATACTATGGTGAAATAGTGTGCAACTTGGAAGATTTTGAGTCGAACAAAAAAATAATCACGAAAATCGGTTGAAAGCTAAGGATTTTGTCACACACACAGACATACATCTATGGTTTTTTTTGCGGATTTGGATTAAGAATGGTCTAAAACGGATTAGCGTGTGGTTTTGGTTTATTATTTTCAATAATGAACCTTTGGAATCGACCAAGTAAAAAAATATTTTAACACCCCCTCAAAATTTGATGATGATTTACGTTTCAAGGTACGTAGAATCCAAAAATCGAATAAAAATTTGGCCGTCCGTGGCACTTTTGCCACTTAGCATTGACCGATTTTGATAAAATTTGGTATGTAGGCTCCATTTGGGTTCTAGCTGTGCCCTTAAGATTTTGGTTGATGTAAATCAATTCTAAGGGTTCAAAAATGAATTTTGAAATTTTGAAAACGCCGTAACTCCATTTGATATAAATGTATTGTTTTTCCTTCAATTTAAGGATCTATAGAATTTTTTGAGACCACGCGGAGCCCTGTAAGACAAACCGTTCGCTCGCTACGAGAATTTAAGGGTTTTACTTACGATAAATCAGAAACACGAGTGTGAATCGCAAAAGAGGCCTAATCTCCGTTCAAATTAAAGCTGACCGAAATGCGATCGATGTTTTTCTTCATGTTGAACGGTTGGTGTCTTTGCTGACGAGTGATGTATATAGAAAAATAATAAACCATTGCGTAATAATTTGCAGTGTCCTCCTTCACCCCAGATCGATCGCATAAGGACGCCCAAGTCGTACTGTGGGACGTTCTAAAAATTGGATTTTGTCACTTGGTCACTTCTGCCAGTATTTAAATTGCCTGATCAACATTACTATTTGGAATGGGTAGTTATGGAGAAGCAAATTAGGAACCCGCGGGGTAGAGGAAAATTTAGAAACCAAACATGCACGAGTAATATTTCTAGTAGTTTTAGTTGGATGGAGTGTTGTTATTTGTTATCTTGAACTCGTTTCCTATCTTGGTCTCCATTTTTTCGCGTTATTCGATGATTGGCTCCGCATTTAGTTCTGACGTAGTATTTGAAGTACTGTTGATTTTTGGTTGATATGCTCTTTTATGCAATTCCAAACCGTTTGTGTGAATAACATGATACGGACGCTACAATAAAATTAGAAGGTGGGTGTTGAATGATAAGGAAACGCTGTCACGTTGAAATTTCACGAGATTGTTATGGAAACATGACCGAGGAGCGGCCAATGAGGGGACAAGAGCTGCCCCTACAAAATATACGGGAAATATTGACTTGTTGATGCCAGTCGTCCTGTCATGAAAAACACCTCCAAATGTAAGTATTTTAAAATAGTCTGCCAAGTGGGCGTGGCACATAGCTCCCTCGTATCCATAGCCCGATTTAATAGATGCATAGTAGTTAATCTCAAACATCAATTTCTTGATGCACCATGCACTACCCTCATAGGGGACCATCTACTCGTCAACCCACACAATCTTTGAATGTTGTTGGAAAATGTAGAAGTTATGGCTGTGGCAGGGATTTCATGATAGACACACAGACAGACACGGAACCAAAATTGTTCAGTGTATTGATTTTCTTCACTATCGCTGGAATAACTCTTGTATACTTATTTTTAATAAACAACAAGAATCAAAAGCCCTTCTAGGAATGCCTTATTTCCCTCCCTCCTAGGCAGGAAGAAGTGGGTAACTCTTTAAAAGCTCTCGGCCATCAGCTAGGGGCTGCCACTCTTTCCGCTCTCTCAGAGCTAACTGGCTGTTGCTCTTGTCAAAACTAAAACAATTTCTTTTCTATTCGAATCCTCCCCTGGCCAGTACGTCAGATCCGTCTCGACGAAAAATCCACTCCGTTAGTCGAAAACAAATACAGCAGATCCGTCTCGCTGAAAAGTTTTCATCCCTCAACCAAGTACGGCAGATCCGTCTCGCTGAAAAGTTTAACAAAATTCAAACATCAAAATTTTGCTTCCCTGCAGAGTCCGTCACATTCGTCTCGACGAAAAGGCCCCATTGTTAAAATCATTACAAATTCCCTAAATCCGTACTAGATTTAGAAAACTAGGAAAACCGTACAACGTTTACGAGCTTTAAAAACTCTGTGTTCGACTAAAGTGGACATTTTATTTTGGAGAACATTTTTTTTCTACCTTGAAAAGTGAAAACAAAGCTTCCACTACGAAAGAAGTTTATGAGAGTTGGAGACCATTGAGAGTAATCGACGGGAATTCAAATCTGCATTACGAGCCAATGAATCTGACGACGTCAACAATACTCTAAAAACGATGCAAAATCGTAACTACTCCTCAAAAAGCTGTAATTCTTAATTGTGAGAAGAAATCAATGATCGCTTGCAAGCTTTTCATGTATTTCGCATGTCGTTGAAATTTGGTGAAATATTGATCATTTTAGCAGGTAAGCCTCAACCAAACCATGTATGGTGGTGTTAGGTAGTTACCTACTGGAGTTGTTATGACTACCCATGATGCTTCACACATTACCACGGAATCGGATATTATACAAATGAGGCGCTGAGTTACAAAACTCTTTCTGAAAGAGTACTTCAGAAGATAAGAAAAGCCCCTCACCCTCAAACCTTTCAGACTGTGGTTCTGGTGCTCTTTTAGTGATTCTGGTCGACTGTAAAACTGATTATTTACCAATTTATCATTTCTACGCCAATTGGTTTTCTGGTAAATACGATCATTAACAATTTATAATTGGACAAAGTATTACATCAGTTCAATTGATGGTATTTTACATAAATATTTTCATCACAGCATTCTAACAGCACTTTCAGCACTCAGCAGTCATGACCATCTGGCTGCTTGGTATCAGGGTCCGAGATCAGTCCTCGAACATTGGGGTGAGGGACATTGTTGGAGGGAGGATTGTGGTTATGCCATCAGCCGACGCTTCTCCATCCCATGGGGTTCGAGTTCAGCTCCAAGTCCCACAGGGCCCATTTGCTTGAGCCGTGGCACGCCGTCGTGTGGCCATAGCCCTGATGAATGATCCTCCTGTTAATACTCGGGTGGTCATTCACTGTTTGTGCTTACCTATTTTCGACCAGTTAACTTCTTTCAACTTCATTTCTTCTATCCAAACACATCAAACCATTGGCACTTAACTTCAAAATCAAACTCATATTTTTCCGTATTTTTCCACATTTTTCTACCAGTAACATCAATTTCTGCATAATAATAGTAACAGCAATCACTGCTCCTGCTGTTGGTTTATTCATACGAGTTTCAATGGCCTGGTTGATAATGGGCCCTTCATCCATGGCGTAGGGTGAAGGAACCAATTGCTAACACCACCCCAATTACTAACACATGCTCATTCTTCCTTGAAAAATAAGCGTTCCTGGTCACCTAGGGATTCAAATTTGGCACCAAATCAATGTCACAGTTATTTTCTACAGATTCTTGCCAAAATCTAGTCGGCATTGACGATAAGGGGTTCGGGAATGAAGTTTTATCATCAGTCTAACACCTGCTGTCCGATCGTTAGCGGTTTTGCTAAGGAGGTGAGTCGCAATTTCATCTATTATAACCGTTTCATCTTTGTTTCTACATTCAATTTACTTTTTACCGCTCCAGTATTGATGTTAGCTAATAAGAATACACAATTCCAGTGCAAATAACTGATAAAATAACATTTTTTCCTCAGTGTTAGGATTTGGGTACCCAGAAACGTGCCTTTACCCAATTACTGACACTTGTGTTAGTAATTGGGGTTTTCCAAAATCTTTAGTTCCAAAGCCTAATTAACTAGGGTTTTTACGTAGAATAAGATGTTGCTACCCGCCTTTTGAAAAAAGCAAGTGATCCATATCCTAACAGGGGTGTTAGTAACTAGTTATGGGAGTGTCAGTATTTGGGATGTACGCACACCAGATACTAACATTGAGCATATCCAGTCACTGACACCCCTCTCCCTGGTAGGAACCTACTCGTATCTTTCCTCCTATTCTTATTCTCTATCATTAAAAAACAGTCTCGAATTTATGCATCTTCGAAAGCTTGATTTCGCCTCCAATTTGTCGAAAAATTCGAGAAAGAAGGTTGAAAACTTGTTGATTTACTCGAGAGACAAGACAACTTCGAAGCTTGATTTCGCCTTCAATTTGTCGAAAAATTCGAGAAAGAAGGTTGAAAACACGAAAACTTGCTGGTTTACTCGAGAGACAAGACATCTTCGAAAGCTTGATTTCGCCTTCAATTTGTCGAAAAATTCGAGAAAGAAGGTTGAAAACACGAAAACTTGTTGGTTTACTCGAGAGACAAGACATCTTCGAAAGCTTGATTTCGCCTTCAATTTGTCGAAAAATTCGAGAAAGAAGGTTGAAAACACGAAAACTTGTGCTTTGTGATTTCAAAATATAGGTACTAAGTAAATTACTTTTTCTATTTTAAAGTTGGAAATAAAAATAATTTGAACTTGATACAGGGTGTCAGTATTTGGTTCCTCACACTGTCAGTAACTGGTGAATGCATGTCGGTAATAGGAGAAAAAAGATGCATCCAAATTTTAAGCAAATAAATGAATTGATTTGTCATTTTGATAATTCTAATGAGCAAAATTGAAGAAACTGATGTTGGCCTACGGGAAAAAGTTTCAATTGTGAGGAAAGATTAATAAATACGAGAGAAATTGTTGAAAAACCACAAAATTTTTCTTAAAGTGTCAGTAATTGGTGCTTTTACCCTATGGATGCAATTTTAATATTCATACATTCTTGTTTCATATTATTATCATTATTCTTTCAATTTGGTAAAAACAATAATTACCAAAATTATCAAGTATTTTTTTGTGATATCCACAAGTTATTTTTGAGGCCAACAGCTAACTTTGTATTTTTGTGTGGGTACCATATCTGCCATTTTGAGCCCCTCACCTGTTGGAATAGGAGTCAGACATTTTTATAGTCAGTTCTACACAAAGCCTCCTTGTATAATTATCTGTCTGCCATCTTCCTTTTTGTATCTCTTTGTTCTGCTGGCCAAATAACTTTATCCATATGCATCTTTTGTACTAAGTGCCATCCATCACATATCTTGTTTGAATTTGCATTCTTTGAATCCAAATTAGTATTTTCAACAAGAATTGCACAGTGTCTAGTGATATTTCTGACATTTCTAAACCTCATGGGAAGAAACCTGTGTGTGCCTCTTATCTGGTCCCTAAAAATATAGACTATATAGACAAATATAGACTATATCCATGATAAGATTAGGAAATATATATATATTCTACAATGTTAGACACACGCTCCCGAAGCAAACAATAAAACTTATATATTATACCATGTTGTAATCTGTATTGCAGTATGGCATAATAGCATGGGGAGGAACGTATTCCACCCATATAAATAAGTTAGGTACATGTTCGGCAGAAAATTATCATAAAAATGATGTTGTCATTACCGCGTAGGACCCCTTCCGTAGATCTATTTGATATTGCTAAGGTATTTACTATTAGACAACTTTATCTGAAAAATCTACTATTGCAATTCTTTAGGACACCCAACATAATTGAAGTTTCTCGAAGGGATCCGAAATACGATACTAGATATGCCGCCGCAGGGAATGTAATTGGCCCTAGACCTAGACTGACTCTGACAACGCACAGCCCGATCTTCATTCTACATTTGATACACCGAGAAATTGTTTGTAGCATGAAAAGTCCCCAGAAGTTTACTAGACCAAAATACAAAAAGCAAGTGTTAAGTTGGCTAGTTACAGAAGGGGGCTTTAGATGCGAAAGGCTATTAAACAGCATATATGTAGGAGACCATTTAAGTTTAGAGATTATTAAAGTTAGAGAATATTGAAGTAAGTTAGTATATGTTGGAGATTATCAAAATGCGTCCTTAATTCTGTCCAATCATGTATTGTTTATTAATTTACTTATTACTGTAATTGTATAGTGGACATCAATTTATTTACCGATATGGAGCGATTTTGCAAAGATCCTACCCTACAACACAGCCAAGCCTAATGTCGGGTAGGAAATCTGAGCAAATTGCATCCCTTCATGCATTTATATTACAGTAAAAGTGTACAAAATGGCGAAAATAAACATATCTATCTAAAAAACTGTTATTGGTGAATCAAGTCTCCCAGAAGCCTCACAGAGCACTGTTTTCAACCAAGAAGGAATGCTCTTTCTACCAGAAAGTTGAAGTTGAAACTTGGGACCTAGCATTTTGGAGCAGTGGAGTTTTCACCTCAATGAAGTACCTAACTGGAGTCTTGGGCTACTGGAGCTACCTCTCCCTCCTTCTGCCTTTGGATTGTGGAAGTACTGGCACTATCTGGTACTGAGGACCTCATCTTGGATCTCCAACCTGGCACCTTGGATCTCCCCCATCAGTGGCACTAGCTTGGATTGGAGGGACCTGGACTTAACCTTCATGAACAAATAAGCCTAGGTTAAGTTCAGCAAATAGGTTTTCAATCTCAATTGTGAATTTAAGGTATTTACTACATACCTAGGTGGCCACCATTAGGATTCAAAGCATATACTGACACTGAACCACTGCAAACTATTCAATAAATAGAGCATTAACGTTGATGTTTCATCAATCTAACAATTTGTGTCTTCTTTTGACTCACCTTAAGCACCACACAATACTTTAGGTAGGTAGTTCACCTAGCTAGAGTCAGTTCCTCTAATAGGGGTGGTCCTTCGAGTTCTTAACTTTATCTTTTCATTCTCATCATTCAACTATCATACAATAATTATCTTGGACACGAACTGCATCCAAAACAGTAGCTCTGGATAAAACATCCACTCTAGGATGAACAGTGGGTAACCAGCCCGAATCAGATCCTTGGCTGACTTGCCATGCCATATCCCTCGCCAGGTGATAGTTGCTCCAATCACCTTTAGTTGGTTTCGCTGAACGTTTACAAGTGCTGCTGCAGCCTCTAGTAATGCGTCAACTTCATATTTTCGAATTTTGGAAGCATTGATGTCTGCGGCTGATCTCTGGCCAGATTGGTTTTATGGTAAATTCGATCAACTGGTACCTGATTACTTTAACCAGTCTGAAGAAAATTGGAAAAAGGGTTGATATTTTCGTTTTCCCTTGGGACCAACTTACTCGACTTATTTCCTATGGCTCTTTATCAGAGCAAAGTGCCTCGACAAAGGATCACGAACTCTGTTCTGAGCCAGGCTACTCAATTGACCCCAGGACTTCCCAGCCGTCAGAGCCTCCGCCTCCACGCTTCTGCGCCAGGTTATAGGCGGCCGTCCCTTCTTGCGCCTCCCTTGCGGATTCCAGTTGAGTGCATGCTAATCGACTGCATCGTGCTCCTTGCGGAGAGTGTGCCCCAGCCAATTCCATTTCCTTCTTCTGATCTGGGCGTCAATTGGGGACTCGTTGGCCATCACGGTCTTGGTTGGAGATCACGTTGGGCCAGAAGATGCGGAGAATCCTCCTGAGACATCGGTTGATAAACACTTGGAGCTTATTCATTTCGTTCTTCGTGACTCTCCAAATCTCACAACCGTACAGGAGAACTGCCTTGACGTTCGAGCTGAAGATTCTCAGTTTCGTGTTGAGTGTGATCTCCCTAGCCCGCCAAACTGGGTACAGCTGGACAAAAGCAGCGTTCGCCTTGCGGATTCTCGCTGCTACGTCCTCAGTTGTGCCACCCTTCTTTGTTACTACACTGCCCAGGTATGTGAAGGTTTCAACGTCCTCGATCGTCGTTACATTTACATGGAGGGGATAGTTGGTAGTAACGTTGACTCGCATGGCTTTGGTTTTGCCGGCGTTCACCTTTAGTCCATAATCCCGAGCAACGGATTCCAGGTCTGCAAGCTTGTCCCGGATGTCTTGGAACCTAGATGCCAGAAGACAAATATCATCTGCAAAATCTAGGTCCTCGAGCCTTTGGGTGAGTGTCCACTGGATCCCTCTATGCTTCCCCTCATTCACCCTGCGCAATACCGCGTCCATGACAACCAGGAAGATAGTAGGTGAAAGGATGCAACCTTGCTTCACACCTGACGTCACAGAGACCAAGGACCCTTAATAATATCCTCTAGCAAGAGTTAACTGTACTATACACAGATCTAGACGAGTCTATTGATGCCAAGAATTCAATTTTGATAAAAGCGGACTTGATCACTTTTTTTCAGGTAACCGACGATTGAATACCTGCTGGTAAAATTATGATCTTTGTTTGAAACTACGTCAAACGGATTGGGAATGAGGTCCACTGAATGATAAAATTCTACTTCGCGAGGTTTCGGTTAATATATTACCTTTTTCAGGGCTCGAAGGATGGTATACTTCATCCTTCGAGCCCTGAAGAAGGTAATATATTAACCGAAAGCTTGGCGAAGTAGGATTTTATCATTCAGTGGACCTCATTCCCAATCCGTTTGACGTGGTGTAATTTGTTGGGTCGATCTACATAGTTGCTGTTTGTTTAAAACGATATAATATATCGTTTTAAACAAACAGCAAAAAAAATTAAATAAAATATTATTTAACAGTCACAGGCGAGGCAGCAAAAATTGTGAGCACACCAATCTATTGCCATAATAAGTACGTATGTACTTGACTGTACGAGAATGGTAGATTCAGTGAAAATAAAAAAACAGAACCCACTCTATCATATGTAAAGTACAATACACTTGATGTTTATTCAGCCGATATTCCCTCCTGCTCAAAGATATAGGCAGAACAAAATGACAAACGAATCTCGGAATCGTTCTCAGACAATTGCAAAAAAACCCCACCCTGTAAATATTTGAGGAGGGGATTCTGAGTGAATGGAAATCCTCGGAGATTTTCCCGTTATTCGCTGGTGGAAACAAACTTAATTTAATGGGCACACTGTTCCCGTTCTGCCACTCTCCGGTAATGATATTTCGATCGATTGAAATATCCGCGACTGGAATTCTAAATGATCCTGAGAATTGTTATTGAATTTATGACGAAGGTTACATTTAAACCATATTTTCTGTGTTACACAACGGCTCATTATTATATTGTATAAATCAACCGTCTGCATAGGCTTTTCGATTGAGACGAAATTAAGATTTATTTTGATAAGTCTATAGTAGGTACTTGATAAATGAAAAACGTAAGTTACACTTTCAAAATGATAAAATATGGCGAAATTTACCAAGTTTATCCTCCTAGCTCAGCAAATTTCAGGAATAAAAGATGAACAAGCGAGTGGAAATCACGACGTCGTCACCACTGTTGGGACTTGACTTAAAATTTTGCGTTAGAACTGAATAAAACCTAATATACTGGGACTGAATACTTAACTTGCTTTTTATTGGAAACGGCCCAAGCAAAAACGAAGTGGAAGGTTGAAAGGTGTAGAGGGAGAAATAGAGAGCAATCAATTCCGACCGTTAAACGAAATCGATGAAGGTAGGAAATTAGGTAATATCGGCCCGAAACCGATGTTAGAAAATAGTTAAGTTGAAAAGAGAAGATGAGAAAGGATGACAAAGGCACAGTTTCCAACCGTTATTCTTTCTTAGAAAAGTGAGGTAAGTTGATATGCAAATATTGACGAAGAGTTGAGCGAGACGATTAGTTGGTTGTGAAATGACGTCCAAGATTCGCAGAGTTTTCGAGCTAGGGCTTTCGAAAATCACTAGGTACTCCTATTTTCCATCTCTTAGAAGTGATTAAAATCGGGAACGGAAAATCTGTCCATGGTAAATTGCCGCGAAAGTGCCGCGTACGGCGGACGGACGGACAATTTTCATTTGATTTTTGGATTCTACAAAGTTATCTTGAAACGTAAACCATCATATTATGAGGGGGACTGAATTTCTTTTGAATCTTTGTAAGATTCATTGTACTTCCATCTCAGTTCAAGAAAGAGTATTTCGCTTAGTGTGCCTTCGGAGAAGACACTTTCGTTGTAGATTTAGGTGAGCACTAAAAACCGATTAATGCGACATGTAATTAATCCATTCAGATTATTTTCATTTTATGTAATTTTTCAATTATTTTGATAATTATTTTGATAATAAATATGAGACCTATCTTACAAATGTACAACGAAAGTGTCTTTTCCGAAGCCACAATAAACTAAATACAATTTCATACAAACAAATTCACACGAAATACAACTTCAAATGAATTCGAAAGAATTCACAAGAGAAAAGGTGGTTGCTTTGAGGTGTCCCATCATCAACTCACTGACCTCTCCCTACAGTTCATCGTCTACTTTGTATTATATTCTAATCTAATTCTAATCTTAAACTGAGATGAAGGTACAATGAATCTTACATACATTTTTGGGGTCATCGTTAGCGATGACTAGGTATTGCATTTACATTATTTCCAAGCCGAATGTATAATTTTCCAAACCATATTAAAAATTTGTCAAACCGAATTCAAGATTGTTTTTAACCGAATTACAAGTCAATTTCATTTGAACATAACTTGTGGTTCTATCGGTGATCGTCGCCCGCGAAACTCAGTACCTACCTGTGGCAACCCCAAGAAATTATTATTACAGTTCACCGGTTCCTTGGCAACGCTGCCTCCTGCTAAGATCAGACAGACTGGAGATGGGCGAAACGATTACATTTGAGTATTCGGTTCCACCGTTACCGCTCTGGGTGGGTAATAGGTTCCAATAACCTGTTATTTATTAATAGGTTATCTCAGGGACTTGCTAACTTGTCTCCGGTACTCTGTGATTCCGACAAACCTACCATTCCAAGGTATCGTTTCTATGATTTCTACTTTTCGTTCCCGACCTACGTTCATTTGTTTATCATCTGATATTGTTATTCCATTCCGAAGTATCATTCCGTTGATCTCTAGTTTTCGTTTCCTACGTTGTGGTTTCTATCAAGTTATTCCCGACATATTGACGTGTTTGTGTATTTTCACTCTTTTTCGATTAAGAAACCCAAGCTATTGTTCTGGCTCTACACATTTTGGAGCCTTCCCTGGAACGTTATTTAGTAACAGGATTGTGTTGGTAACAGGTTCCAAGCGGAATTAAAAGAACCCGGTAATAGGTTATTTTTAACTGTTACGTTAAATACCGCACATCTATAAGACAGACGGACATCTTGTATTGAGTAATTCAGTTCTTCAATGATTAAATTAAATTTATCGTTACAACAATTTTGTATAATAAATGTGTTCTCAAATTGAAATAGCGTTCTAAAGTTATTATACTACCTGTCCTAATTTCAAGTTCTGTTGAGAAAGAATCCAAGAATTCCTTCTGTATGTCCATCCCTTCTGTAAGCGCATCACTTCTTTACACGCATCCCTTCAAAATGCTTGAAGGTTGGAAAATCGATGTATTGTTCTGCATTTCTCCTTTAGCGAGTTTAAGGGCTAGTTTGTCAAAACTTACATTCCATGGTTTGGAAAATCTTGAATATGGTATGGAAAATCTTGAAATTGACTTGGAAATGCTGTATAAGTGTTTAAAAATGCCAAATTTATACTTTGGAATCACGTTCAAGAGATAACTACTACTACTTTCGTTCCTGAAACTGGTCTCCTCTAAAAAGTTAAATCAGTAGAGTCATTTTGGTTAATTATTTTCAGTAATGAACCTTTGGAATCGAACAAGAAACAAAAATGTTTTAACCCCCTCACTCACTCGAAATTTGATGGTTTACGGTTCAAGGGACTTAGAATCTTGAATTACTTATAGAATTACTTATTTTCAATAGGGAACCAATCAATCAACATAATATACTGGTTCTCTATTGAAAATAAGTAATAAACCATAATTTTGTTAAAAAATAGTTTGAATTCTGAATTTGAAAAAAAAACGGTCTTTCTTTTCAAATGCTGTCGTAACTTTGGAAGTTTTGATTGTCAAAAACATTCGTAAGAGACGACGCAGAGGGTGACAATGAATAGTGCTGACAAGGAGTTGTAATTGGGTATCACGCACTGAATTTATGAGCACAACGGAGGGTTCCTGAGGTATTCCATTATAAACATATCATAAGTTGAAAGTCAACAATGGGGAGAAGCAAAACCAACAGAATGGGGAGTCTAAGTTGATTTACAAACTAATCAAACTTGAGGGACTTGGTACGATGACAAACTAACCCTTCCGGCCGGGTGTTTCGCTCTGTATCGCTTGCTAAACCCGAGTTTTCACATTTGCATCAGTACGAGTGGAAGGAATTCCATTCCAAAAGTTCTTCAGTCAGCCTGACACGCGTGCTGTGTTTCGGCTTTTAAAAGTAAAAAGTCCATTCATGAGCTAATGAGATTTTTTTTGTTTTTGTTTATACAATGTCAGAGATTATTATTGTGAAGGTAATAAACACAAAAACCGAAAAAACCCGTTTTTGGGGCTTATTTTTTAAATTTGGATCCCTTAACGTTGTCCAAAATTCCTGGCTAGCGAACTCATCTTTTTGTTTGTTATTATGAATATTTTGGCAAAAACTTAAAAATTCTTAAATTCTCGAATTTACAACATTTTGCGGCTGGTCTTAGATCGATTCGTGTGGCCTTGTATTGACAAGGATGTTTGTCTGTGGGCCGAAACATGTCTTGATTGTCAGCGTTCCAAGATTGGTCAGCATACACGAGCTACAGTTTCGTCTTTTTGTAGTGGCAGTGATCGTTTTCAGCATGTGATTCTGGACATTGTAGTCCACTTCCAGAGTGTAAAGGTCAGCGATATATATTGACAATGATCGACAGATGTACTTCAAGGGCTGAGGCCCACCTATTGCTGACATCAATGCCTGAACTGGTGCAGCTACTTTCCTAGCCACCTGGATTTTTCGTTTTGGCATTCCAGAGTCTCTGACAAGCGATCGAGGACGACAGTTCATTTACGACTTGTTTGGACACCACAACCAAGCTTCAGGCATACGTCACTTCTGGACAACAGCCTTCCACCCCCAGGCCAATGGGAAGGTGGAGAGATGGCATCGGTCAATGAAGGCGGCACTCAAGTGCCATGCTTCAAGCTAATTGGGTGGGGACTTTACCGATGATTCTTCTTAACCTTCACAGTGTCAATGGATTCAGCCCAAGCCAAGTTGGAGCAGATCATGACACGAGTAACGGAGTGGATGGAAGAACATACCCTGGCACTAGCTACATCAAAAACAGAGGTAGTCATCTTCACCCGTAAGCGCATACCTACCATCATCCCAATGCGGATCGGAAACACTGAAATAACAACTAAACCAGCAGCCAGATATCTAGGAGTCATGTTGGACACAAAAATCACTTTTGGTGAACATTAAAAAAGGACTGCAGACAGGGCTGCACAAAAATCGGCAGCTCTTTGTCACCTTATGAGAAACATAATGCAAGAGACGCTTGATGATGACAGTGGTGGAGTCAATTCTCTTGTATGGAGCGGAGGTGTGGGCGGATGCACTGAGCGTGGCGTATCTCCGACAGAGACTGATAGCTGTGCAGCGAAGAGGAGCTCTACGAATCGCCTGTGCATACCGAACAGTGTCAGAACCCGCTATCTTTGTCCTTACCAGTGTCATGCCAATTCAGCTGATGGCTTCAGAGAGAAAAATAATTTTCGACAGAAGGGATGAAGGAGACAGGTCCCGCATAGCCAAGGAAGAAAGAGATTGCACGATGGTAAGCTGGCAAGAGATATGGACAAGAGAATATAGAGGACGGTGGACCGCACGGCTAGTCCCAAACATCCAGAAATGGACGGACAGGAAGCATGGAGAATTGAACTTTTTCCTCACACAATTCTTCACTGGACATGGACTGTTTTTTTGCAAATCTACATAAAATGGGAAAGGTAACTGTCCCAACATGTCCGCACTGCCAGAAGAGAGAAGATGATGATGCGCTACACACCTTTTTCAAATGCACCAAATGGGCGGCTGAAAGAAGCCAGCTGCTGTCAGAGCTGGTATTAACTCCCCAAATTTCAACACCAGAAGCTGTCGTCAGCAAGATGCTGGAAGGTGAGAGGAGCTGGAGTCTTGTGGCAGCGTACCTAGAGAGTATCCTGACAAGGAAGACATTGTTAGAACGAGAGAGACAGAGAAGGGAACACCTGGTCCGACCCGCCATCCAGAACTAATGAAGTGTCCCAGGACTCAGCCTGAAGTAATGTGTTAAACAGTTCCAGGCTGAGCATCCAACGTGGGAGAAAAGGAGGTGTTTTTTTAGTGGGTTTGAATCCCACATAACCTTGAAGTGGCGGATCCTTCAAGGTATCTTACGAGATCCAACTCCACCTGTGGATCTTAAAGATTTTCTCACCTGCCTGCCGGAAAAAAAACCTTCACAGTGTTGTTTCGGAACATGATACAGTCCTGCTGAACTTTTGTATGAGCAGCCACTTCGTCTGCCTGGTGACAAGTCAACAGAACACACTCGACTACGGTGTCTTTGTGCAACAACTAAGAGAAACTTACCAGAAGTAGCGTCCTGTAGTGTCCATCCTGAACTAGAGATGGCCAGTTACGTCTTTGTTCGTAGAAGAAGCCACTCCAGCGACCATATCACGGTCCTTTTAGGGTAGTCAGGAGGAGTCCCAAGTATTACACCCTGGATCTCAATGGCAGGCAGGATACTGTCTCGCTGGATCGGTTCAACCCAGCCTTCTTCCTAAACTGACTCTGGTGTGCCTCATGCAGCAGGTCCTGTTCCTGCCCTGATTGCTCAGCCAATTCCAGGTCCATCATCCCAGGCTTCGTCTGACACTGCACCAGCCACTGCACCACCTGCAGAAAATGCCAAGACTCGTGGCCGCTCGGTATGCCTACTGGCAAGATTTGTCACTTCCTTTAGGGTGTAATGTGGCGATCAACAGTAGAAAATCGGCGTATGGAGTCCCATGGCAACGAGATGACGCGGCTCAAAGAAAAACCTCTATTTAATTTTGTATTATTTTGATTTCGAATATGTTTCCGTCTCGTGCTTCATTTCTTGTGCGAATATAATATTCTTTATTATCTTCCTATATTCGTGCGTTTATATAGTGTGAACTACATTCGCCAACACTTGTGAAACAATGACTCAAGTTACCGTCCGGAGTAACATACGAGTATTATACTTCTACACACAAATGATTTATGGAAACACTTCAGAGATCATTTTACAATGTTTCAAAACTGAAAAAATTTTTCGAAAAAGTCCATTCTAAAACTGTTGAGACCATCACAACAGCTTCGTTTTACTTGAAAATTCGCTAGAAATGATATGGTGATGGTGGGTGCTGTTTTTGAGAAACGAAAGATGTCATTGAAAAAACACGTCAATATACGATCATACTGTTTGATAACACCAGGTCTGGGTAGATTTCAAATGTCTCTTCTTCAACAGTGGGAAGTTTCCGGCAAGAAAACCATCATTGTATCATCGTTATCACGAATAGTAAAAATAAGACGGACCAAACATTTAAAAGGATTACTTCTGTCGAAAAGTTCTTGAAAAATGTCGTGGGTAGAAATTCTTAACTCACGAGGAAGCACGGAGAATTACGAGCGCTATCTGTGGAAATTTAGTTAATCCGCGATCACCCGCTCAAGCCGTACAAATGACCTACCTAAACGGCTCTGAGGGCGGCCACCCATTAATTTCACCTCCAAATTTCTTCATAACACCTTGCAGCCTCCCTGCCTTCCTTCGCTCGAGCGAAAACGTTTAAAAGTTTGCCGGAAAAGTTTACCAACAACCTCGGGATGAAAGACAAACGAGTGGAAGCAAGCTCCGCGTAACGAAGTTCCCACAGTAATTATGAGGTAGGAATAAAAGGAAGATTGAGATGGATGGAGGAGAAGATGAGGGGGGTTGCGGCAACTCAGTGATGCCAACCTTTCTAAACATTGTGGATCAGAGGTTCTCAACTAAACTCTGGAGTAGGTTAAGGCTAAGCAGCCCCGATTTTAATAAGATATTTTTGCATATATGACAGCATTTCCGAGGAGAAACTTGAATAGTTTCTCATCCGTAAAGAAAATTAAATATTTGAAAACTACTTACTCAGAAAGAAAACTACTTATTTAGAAAGCAATTAATATTCTGGTTAATTATGTTTAGAAAATGTTCCGTCAATTTTGAGTACCTACCAAACAACTATTTAAAACAAACAAGGTTCTACGCGAAATTTTGGAAAAACTCGGAAATATAATTTTTTTGTTGATTTCTAGTTCTTGTTTCTCAAGTTAAGTTGGTTTTCTATCATGTTATTCCTGACATCATTATATGTGCATTCTTGTTGGTCTTCCCTATGACGTTTTCCCTATGAATTTTTAAAAATTCAATACTATTTAAAATTGGTGAAAAAACGATACATTTATTTCGAGAGTTTTCGAGCTAGGGCACTCTTGAAAATTTCAGCCCTTAATTTCCACCAATTAGAAGTGACTGACATCAACCAAAAGCTTCGCGGCACAACCAGACCCCAAATGGAGACCATATACCAAATTTGAACCAAATCCGTCCAGTGTTACTAAGAAAAGTGCCGCGTACGGCGGACGGACGGAAATTTTTTTATTCCATTTTCGTATTCTACGTACCTTGAAACGTAAAACATCAAATTTTGAGGGGGGGTTAAACTTTTTTTTTCTTGCTCGATTCCAAAGGCTTATTATTGAAAATAATTCTGAGAATTATTCTGGACGTCCAAATGGCCCTCCCATTGCAATGGCAGATTTTTTTCCAACCTCTGTTTCAGGATCAACTAGGGTTTATAGGGTAACTAGGGATTACACAAACCAATTATTGGTTTGTGTAAAAATTATCAGTTTTATAATACAGCTATACTTCCTATAAATTACGTTTTCGTTATTGATTTTCACAATCACGTTGATACTGAGTTGACAAAAATTGGGAAGTCGTTCATGTAAATCAATTTTCACTTTTTACTGTGGCTCCTACTGATTAAATCCTGATGAAATCAATAAGCTTTTATTTTGGTTCAGCCCCAAATTACCCTGGAAATTTGAGCGAAATCCGACTATCAGATCGTTAGTCAATGATGTTCGAGAAAAGTCAAGTTTGTGTAAAACCTGCTCTTTCAAATCGCCGAAATAAAATCAATAGGAAGTAACGAACATTGATTCCATAATGTGGATTGGTTGGTCCCACATAATATTATGTGAACCTGACGATACCTGCTGTCTTTTACCGTAGGTAAAATGAGAAATTTCACAAGGCAGCAAAATTGTATACTTAATATCACTAAATACCTATATTAAATATAAATTTTATATAAATTGTTGTAGTTACAAATCTTAGTTAAGAATGATGGTTTCACAAATTTTAAAGAAAGTTACGCACTTTCTGGACACGCTACACGATAAACCCCAAAGACCGGAATCGACTTTTTTTTCCCTATTTTGGTAATAGGTTCCAAGCGGAATAAATGAAACCCGGTAATTGGTTATTTTTAACTGTTAGGTACGTTAAATACCGCCCATCTCTAGCATGGACATTTTTGTTTATTATTTTCAATAATGAACCTTTGAAATCGAGCAAAAGAAAAAAACGCTGCAAATTATTACACAAAGGTTTATTATATCTATAAAGATCACTCTCTGCTACGGATGCCAATTCTGGGGGTATAAGCACGGCGAACCAGTAGAAAAGGTCCTCCGTTTCTTCATTAAAAAGATTTTTCTGCTCTCAGCGAACACACCAAATTACGCGCTCTTCCTCGAGAATGGGCTCCACTCTATGCACAGCACAACATTGGAAATGCATGCCAAATACATAACCAGGACAATGAAATTCCACACCAACAGATATGCTAGAATAACAGCGGAGTATGCCATTCAAAGTCAGCTGGAATGGGTGAGAGCATGGGAGAACTATGCGGATAAATATGGCAGCATGTCACCAATCAACTGGGAACAGGCGAAAGGAGTTTCCCAGGTACTAAAGCCGACGATAGGAGTTATCGGTGAGGAGCGAACGGAGAGGATGCAAAGGTGCAATAACGGGCAGTTCCACGATCTGTACAAGGAGTTGAGACACGACGTCGACATCTTGTCACATGGAATGGATTTGAAAAGCATAACGTGGGTAATTAAATGCCGATGCGAGGTCCTCCACCTGAACTATATCCCGTGGATGACCAATAGGGTGCACTTATGCTCATTATGCAACAATAACGAAAGTGAGAGCACAGAACACTTCCTAGCGAAATGCCCTGTCCTAGGATATTATCGAAGGACATACCTCGGCAGAAGCACCCTGAGCAGGTTGGAGCTAATCCAAATATTGAATGGAAGAGATTGGGAAAACCTGGTCCAATATGTGAGAGCAGCATGGACATACCGCCGTGGCCTCGTTGCTGAATTCAACTATAACTAATTATTAATGATCTAATTATTGATATTATATGTCTAAAAATATTGCCACTACCTACCAACCATAGGTATTACCTAGGTACCTGAAAAATTTCAACGGAGGAAAGGCTTTTTTTACGATTCACACTCGTGTTTGAGCGAACGGTTGGTCCTACAGAGCTTCGCATGGTCTCATTCGATTCTAAAAATGCAATACTATTTTAAATTGATGAAAAACAATACCTTTATATCAAAAGTTTTCAACCCTAAGAAGTGACTGACATCAACCAAAAGCTTCGGGGCACAACTACACCCCAAATGGAGCCCATATACCAAATTTCATCAAATCAGTCCTTGGGAACTAAGGAAAGATCTGTGTACGGCGGACGGGCGGCAAAATTGTATTCAATTTTTGGATTCTAAGTACCTTGAAACGTAAACCAACAAATTGTGTGGAGGTGTTAACATTTTGTTCTTCGTCGATTCCAAAGGTTCATTATTAAAAACAATACTTGAACCAAAATAACCCCTCCTCAAAATTTGATGGTTTAAGTTTCAGGGTACGTGGAACCCGAAATTCAAATTTTAAAAAATCCGACCACCGTACCCGGCTTTGTCCTTGGTTACCAATGACCGAATTTGATAAGATTCGGTATATGGGCTCGATTTGGAGTGCAGCGAAGCTTTTGGTTAGTGACAGTAATTTCTGAGGGATGAAAATGAGGGTTGTAATTTTCAAAATGTCCTTATTTTTCACCAATTTAAAATAGTATTGGATGTTTAGAAGCGAATGATACCACCCAGAGCTCTGTAGGACTAAGATCTTGGACTTATGATAAATCAGAAACACAAGTGTGAATTGCTAAATAGGCCTAATCTCTGTTCAAATTTTATCTGACTAAAATGCGATCAATATTCATTTCTTCGAGTTGAACTCAGTTTTGCGTCCCTAGTAACCATCAATCAAATTTTCTAAGAAGGCACCTGCAACACCCAATTTTATCGAAATGAGTGTGAAGCGTTCATTTTCCAAAATAAACTTGATTTGTGAAGCAAAAATATGGTTGGCGAGTACTGACAATGACTATGGCGAAGCCATAAGTTTGATTCTTTACATTCTTTTTCTTTGGTCTAAAAAGAAAAATAATTAACCATTGTATAATAATTAACAGCGTTTTGGGTAGCAATTGGATCTCGTAACAGACTGGGATTTCGTACGAACATTCAACTTCATCGGTATGCTGGGTGAGGAGCTTAACCGGGTACTACGAAATAATTTTGAGACCGATCGATGAAATATCAACCCGTTGAAAAGGCGCTCTACACGTTCTGTGCGCACATTTCCTCCGAAGAACGCACCCTGGGGCCTAAATGAACAGGGGAAGCGGAGGCGGGCAAATACCGACGCCTAAAACCGGGCGCAACGAACTTTGGAAAAACGGAAATTGGTTCATTTCCACCGCTTCTCTCTTTCAATCAAGAAGAGATGTCTTCGAAAGCGTGCATCCCATCTTCCTCGCACATTTACTCCTCATTCTACCTGTACGTGAGGACTTGGGCAAATGTGATTCCTTATGCAAAACACCTTCACTAAGCATCCCTTTTGTACGTCAATACGCGGACCGTTTCGGATTCCTGGATTGTTTGCAGGATCCTTACAGCAACATCGTGAGTGGAACTTTTCGAAAAAAAATGGCAAATTAGAAGACAAAATGTCGATTCAGAATAAGCTTTTTGTACATCAAGCTCTCAAGCCAGTTTGGACTTTTTTTTTTTTTTTTATTAATCAAAAATACAGCAGCCTGCTTCCATAAAAATGATTACAGGCTAATTACACGCTTGAATAATTTGATTTAACATGATGATTTGAGATATTCCTTGACTAAATTTCGTGTCTTAATAAACAATAAAAATAAATAGGTACTTGCTTGAACTAAAGATCATAAAACTTCAAAGTTGATAGCTTCTAAAAACAAAGTTTGGACTTGTAGAGAAACTTTGTAGGGTATCCAAATATCCGCGAAATTATACAGCCGTTCCAAAATAATGTATTGAGGTGCTGGGTGGATGCATAATGTACATACTTATTGTGATTCAATTGAATCAATGTCACACAAATATGCACAGAACAACGCTGGTTTTAGTAAGTCATTCAATTGTGCTTCCTCAGCAACCAACAACCAAATAACAATACTTTGCTGGTGGGAACTTTCTGTTTTGAAATGAACTTGACAATGAAGAAGAGCTGTTCTCGTTGGAAGCGAGTGATCTATATTATAACAAATAATAAACCTCTATGTAATAATGTGCAACGTTTTATCACAGTGAAGGAAAAGTAATTATTTTTACATTTTTCTACCGAATTCGATGACATTTTTAAGGATTGTTCAGATTGACGTGTAGATGGTCCTCTATGAAATTAAGGACCCCCAGTTACAGTGGCCTCAGCTTATGCGCGGAAGTAAAATCCTTGTAGCAGCCAGAACTTCTACATTTTCTACCCGAATTAGATGACATTTTCTGGGATTGTGCGGGTTGATGTGTAGATGGTCTCCTACGAGGGTAGTGCATTTACTATGCAATTTCTCTTTGAGATGAGCTAACATGCATTGGATCATCTAAATAAGTCTACCCTTGGTAGACTTTTTTCTTGCATTGAGTCGCTCGTCTACTCCGTTATTCCATTCCATTAAAGAATGAACGACCTCTCGAGTTGTAGGTCAACACCTAACTGTTTGGTGTTCGTACCAGGTTGGTGCGAGGCGCCCCACAATCCTGGACCTTCCGCAGTCACCTTGGGAATCGCCCCGATTCGACGTGACCGTTTTCGTTCCACTTTGGTTTTATTTTCTTCGTTGTTGTCTTGCAAAGAGCATGCGCGATGAGACGGAGGGAACGTTTGGGTGTTGAACTAGAATTTTTGAGGTCAAACGGGGCCCTCCTCACTCGGGTGCGATATAAACCTAATTTGCGGGGGTTCTCGATGGCGCTTCAGACTGGAAGTTGAGGAGTCGTTCAACATTAATCCATAAGAAACCTTTCTTATTGGTTCAGGTGGGTTGATGATATAACAATTCTTTGGGGTACTGAAAGAGGACTGAAATTCATGTCATGAAAAAATTGATACACTTAGATCCTTTATGAAATTCGCTGTCTACCAACCATAATTTTAGCAGCTAGAATATAATATAGTGAAAACATCTATGCTGCGTTATATCGTTAGAACGCTGGTAATTATTTCACAAAGGTTTATTATTTTCCTGTATAGATCACTCATCTGCAAAGACCACAGCTTCGCCATTGTCAATTTTTTTTTTTTTTTTGTTACCGACCAACTGTAGGCGCACCTACTACATTATTCTATTCACAATCAAGTTTATTTGGAAGAAATAAACGCTTCACACTCGATTCGAAGAAATAGGGAGTTGTGGGTGCCTTCATATAGGGATGGCATATCGAATGAAATATATCGATATACTGATCAAACGATATATCGTCAATGAGATATCGATACCTACGATATATCGGATAAAATATATCGATATTTCGATATAATATATCGGAAGATCTAACTGGGAAAATCTTTCCAATGTCGGAACAAGATTGCCTCAGTATTGAAGGTGAATACCAAATTCTTATTCACTCAACTTCACCTGTAACTTACGATGAGTCGTTGACGGCCCATTTGATATATTTAAATTAAATGTGAGATTCTAAGCTTTATAATGATGAAAACATGAGGGGGGTTCCGATAACTAAAAGGTGCTGCGGGGGAAGAAAGGGGGAACTTAAACTGGGTTATTTGCGCAGAACCTGCATGAGCCTCATCAATCGAGTTCATGAGTGTTCAAGTGGGTAAGTTTTCCTACCAAATATTAGGAACATAGTATCACAGTTCTGGAAGTGGGTGTAGCACTTAGCTTCACGAGAGCTAGCACATAAATATTGGGTTGTAAGAACTACTGGGTTGTAAATTCAAGTACCTAAAAAATATGAGGTAAGTCGAATAGTTAGGTGATAAGAGAGTAGATTGCCAAGCAGGAAAGTGATCCAAAAACCAAGTGAGAAATTCGAGGTACTGTTTAGTTGCATAGAAGTTGATAAGTTCCTTCAATCTGTTCCCTCTAATAATACGCTTAGCGCAAACGATCTTCTCTGGGAAAGACTCAACACTAAGTATGCAGAGCCAAGACCAAGAGTTATCTTTACGGATGGCTCTAAAGGGAGAAGCTGGAGCAAACAAAATTTGTTGTGTCCCAAAACCTGCTCCAGCTCCTTCTCTCCCTTTAGAGCCATCCGTAAAGATATTATCCGTTAAGATATCTATTTAATAGAATGGGAAGAATGTACAAGCTGTCACCTAACTCAAGCTCATCCACTGCGGAGGTTGTGGCTATCAACATGTGCGTGAGATATGTCTTGGAAAGCTCTGCTGCGGGCGATACCGTTGCTGTATGTACAGACTCTCTGAGTATTATCAAATTATTGGAAAATCCGGTTCTGTCCAAGGCTAATAGAACTGTCGTCGCAGAAATAATACAAATGTGGTACGAGTGTAAGAACCAAGATATTAGAGTTGTTCTGATATGGGTAAAGGGACACCATGGAATAGCTGGCAATGTGAAAGCAGATGATCTGGCAAAACGAGGGGCAATGCTAGGCCCTTATACACGCATCATCCTTCCAAAAGAAGATGTTTATGCAGCGATTAAAAAGCATTTCAACAAAATATGGCGCCAGATATACGTGGAAGACGACTCTATTCCATGGTATAAGTCTCATCAGCAAGCCTTATCAACTCGACCATGGATTTTTCAAGCTACTGGAGACCGGAAACTATGCCGAGTTATTACACGTCTGAGAACAGGAGTAGCGGTATGCCCAGTGTATCTTCACAAAATAAACGTTAGACCATCCCCGGAGTGTTCGTTTTGCGACCATCAACATTGTGATGAAGAACATTTAGTGATGGAATGACCAAATTTTACACAGCAGAGACTATATCCTTCTGTATTCTTCAAAATCCTTTAATTTATGTAAACTTATATTCATTTATCAATAGTTGTGGTTTGAGATTTTGAGTTTTATATTATTATTCTGTAATAACATGACTGTATTTAAATAAAATGCCATTTAAAAGAAGAAAAAAAGTGAGAAATTTGCCGAATTGTAGATTCTGTAATTTCAAATCAATCCTATAATAGGGCCCAAAAATAACGTTTACCACCAAGAATATACCCATGGGGGAAAAAATATCGTAGAAGAAACAAGTGAAGCCTTCGTAAAAAAAAACAACGCGAAAATCAAGGGAGGTTGAGGGCCAGTGGCTACAAGTCAAGTTTGCCGCAGCTTAAACTCGGTTCAGGCCAGTTTCTTCCTCCCTATGAGTTTTCACTTGAGCTTTACTTGAATCACGACTAAATACACTTGAAGACCACTGTCTCACGTTAATTCTTTATTTACACAACATTCCCATGGATTACCCCAGAGAGAAGGGGTCCGAGCAATGGAATCAGATTGGTTAGGCAGGCGGATACGTCACAACATGGTTGCCCCCATACAGATTGCCGCTACATTTCGAATTTCCATCTTTCCTAAATTCTCTAAATTGTTTGGATTTTTTCGAGAAGCTCACTATGGTTTTCTCCCATACCAGTGAACCCTATTTCGAAAAAAAAAATTAAAAATTGTGAGGCAAACTCCCCATTGTGGACTACCAAGTCTTGGTAAAAATTCACAATCGCTACAAAATCCAAACAAATTGGAATTTTTTATAACTTTCAAAAAGGTAGGTAAATGAATCTGTTTACCTAATGGATTATGAGGTTCCCCGAGTAATCAAAGCAAGAGGGGTCGTCATTCTTACTTTACTCCACCCTCCTCTAATTTGGTACCACAACAAAAAATCGAGGACAATTTGGGACGGACGATTAATCACTCCGTTCACCGCGAGCGACGCGCACTCTCGACGTTTTCCATTTCCATTATAATTCCGCCAACTTTACCCCCTCCTACCTTGAGAAACTTGTAAGCCACTTAGAGTTGACTCCGACCCTATACAACCAAACCCTTTCATCACATTATCGCCTCTCCCTTTCCCTTCATTCATTTCCGTCTCCGTTCCTGATATTCTTCATCCTTATCGTCGGCTGTATGAGAGTGTCTCAATTTTACGTAGAATTCTTGCTTCCAAGTCTACCAAGGTAGCAGAAGTATTATTCAAACTTTTCAATGTTGAAAAAAAAGTTCTCCAAAATCAAAATTGTTACGTTTCAGGCCTTTCTGAACACTTTTGATTCCGTGTCTGTCGGTCTGCCATGAAATCCTCTAAACAGGCAAAACGAAGATATTATTGTCCGATTTTGGTGATATTTTCAGGAATATGCGGGTTGGCGTGTAGATGGTCCCCTATGAGGGAAGTGCAAGGTACTTAGAGGTTGATGTTTTGAGATCAGCTATCGGATCACCAGATTATGGATACGAGGAAGCTATGTGTCACACCCACTAGGCAGAGATTTATTATTTTCAAATGAGTTTTCAAACCGTCACGGACAAATAAGTTCTACTGACGATTGTATTGCCTTTCAGGCTTTTTACTAAATAAAAGAATAAAAAAAGAAAAAAAAGTTTTGCTGAAACCACGAACAGAAGGGTCACCCGTCTTAAGTTCCTCCACCACTTACGATTTTGATGAAATTTGGTATATTATGCTATTTTGATTCTAATTGTGTTCCGAAGGGACTGATTATTATCAGTCACTTCTAAATGGTAAAAAGTGGCGTATAAAATTTTCAAAACGCCCTAGCCCTAAGTTATTTTTTCATTAGTTTAAATTTTGAAGAATTTCTAGAGTTGAATGACACCACCCAGAGCTCTTTAGGCCGAACCAATCGCTAATGAGGATAATTAATTAGGTACCTAATTGATGAATGTTTCACAACTTTTTTCTTCAATTTGAGATAGTGTTAAATGTCCACTAATGAAACAGTTGAAAACACCCAGTCGATCAACTAAATGACCAATTATCATGAATGCTCTCAGTATATGCGTCATCTTTACAGGAAAATAATTAACCATTGAGTAATAATTTGCAGCTTTGTTTACCCCTGCTAATTTAGGTCTACTTATGGCGTGACCTAAGTCAGTTTTTAAGGATTTCTTAGGCATTTTGTTGGTAACTCCGCTGCTTCGACTCGGATCGCTCTGAAAGTAGTTCCATTCGATTCGGCCAGCCATAAATGTTTTAAGAGATGATAGCTAGGATTACTTCAGTACTCTCAGGCCTGCTAGAACATAGGAATTTTATAGATTTCTGGGCAAAACCCATGAAGTATGAGTGATGAGCGAGTACTCTGCCAAGTGGGTGTGGCACATAGCTTCCTCGTCATAACACGATTGCCCAGGTGACCCGTTTCTTCGAGTTGTAAACTGTTGGGCAAAAATTCACCAAAACAAGGATGTACCTACCACTTAATGCCTATCATAGTAAGTCTCTCCACCATCATATCTTAATTAGGTACCTTAAAACATCAAGTACCTCAACTTCGACAACAAAAAAAACCCTTAGAATTAGTAACCTGTTGTAAATATTTCTAAGCGTTGAACTGTTACTCTTCCACAGAGTCCTGATGATGCTAGTCACCTAGCGAAAGTGGACTCGACTAGGAATAAAAAAGTCCATTCATGCAGCATGAATTAATGAGCGAATTTTCAAAGAAATCATTCAGTTGAAGGTGTGGTTAAGAAAAGGAACAATGGTGTTGCAATTTCTTTTAGAAAATTTTTTTTAACACGATTCTTGGTTTTTTCGATTTTTATTATAGCATACCAACATACTGTATGCACTGGGTATGCTTTGAAGATGTTAGGAGTCCATATTCACGTTCTACTCGTCTCCACAAACTCAGAGTACCCACACGGCTACTGCATTTATGAGTACAACAAATTTACGCACGTATACATATAAATAAATACTTAATTTTGGACAATTTTAATTTTTGAAAAACGCATTGATATCAGGAATTGTGTGCTGAATCAGAATATACCATATATTACCATGATTGTGAAAGTAATAACCGTTCTCCCGTTTTTTTTTTTTTTTTACATATGATGTTCGGAAAAACTTCAGGGATCGTTTCAGAATGTTCCAAAACGGATTTCAGTGTAAAAATTTTTCGAAAAAGTCGATTCTAAAAATTTTGAGGCCATTGCAATAGCTTCATTTTCCTTGAAAATTCGCTAAAATTATAAGAATATTGCCGCAGTAAAGCCTCCCTCTACCTACCAACTTCATTTGAAGAAAGGCCCTACACACACGATATACATTTTATATTTTTCAGATGGAAATAGGTGGGGGGGGTTGAGCTAAACTATTGTAGAAATGGACCTATTGTTTGTGGCCATCCCAATCTTCACCCTGGAAGCACGAGGAAACGTCTTATTTATGGTAGCTCGTTGTTCACCCTCTCGACTGCAGCTCTTGTCCCAATTTCCGTCAATGCGGACTTTTGAAGGAATGAACTCTCGTTAACTTTTCTTATTAGCTCCAACGTAACGGCATTTTCAATTAGAAGTTGAACTAGCGTGAGAGAGGGGCGTTTGTGGGAACTTTCCAAGTTTTTAACCCCCTTGGTCACCTTCCACCGGTGAGTACTCTTTTTTATGCCGTGGAATTGCCAACTTCCAACGACCACGAAATTCTGTAACTTGAGGGAGAGAAATTGTGAAAAGCCGACTGAGAAATGTTGAGGTTGGAAAAAACGTTGGTGGATACGACTGGGCGGTTCTTTTGAAGAAAAAAAAATTCACAAACACCCAACCAACTGTTGACGAGTTTGGCACAACGCTCTACTACGAACAAAATCATATAATCTTATCTGATTGTAACAATTGTAACTGTAAGGCAGTGGGAGCCGCTCTAGCTGCTCGAAGTCTGGAGTTTTGTTTATTATTATTATCGACTTGGGTGTTCAATAGTAGCCTTGATGGTTGAAATTATGAAATGGGTAATTCAAGCAATGTAGATCAACGTATCTATTTTTTGGCTAATGCTTGCATGATTGCATTCCAGGGGACGTCCCTTGCAATTCCGTATAGATTTTCTTTTGTAGTATATAGCATTTACAAGTCAAATTCGCCCTTTCACAAATCAATTTCACCCTCTTCGAGTAATGCGAGAAATGCGACGGTGGCAAATAAATAGGATTAGTGGCATTCCTTTTTCGTGAATATCCCTGCCCTAGTATTCCTTCTCTCTGTGTAGTATTCCTTCTGTGTGTTGACGATAACCTTTGTCGACGTTTCTCAGTTGTGGAAGTGAATATTATTTTGGTTCAGTATCATAATAATTAGATATGAGTCAGTCAGAATCGTTCAGTAGCAGATGTAGCAATGAGAGTGAGGCTTTCCGATTGCGTTCGTCTCGCAGGAATGTACGCCCGAGGGGTAATATTATTACATCGTCATCCGAAGAGGACGAAGCCCCGCCTCGAATTGCAAAAGGTCAGCGCCGATACAATAAGATACCTACAGCCCAAAAAACGTTATTAATACGTTTGATAAACGACGGTCACAGTATAAAGGATGCTGCCCTGAATGTCAGCACCATGACGGAATTTCCTATTTTTGACCCCAAAATCGGATTCAGCACCTCGAAAAACCTCCTAAGGCAAACTTTCAGCCTGAACTTCCTAATTTACGAATGAACAAAACAGTGTAGCAAATACGAATGTTTAAAATAACCGGGAAAATGACGTCATCCTGGAATAGTTCATTTATGGCCGCTTGAAGCGCTGAGATCGAGAAATCTAGTCCCCAGATGCAAAATTTCACGAAACAGTAAAGTTCGAAATCGAAAAACTGAAGAAAAAAATATAAAAAGCGAGATGGGGAAAATTAGGTTTCCCCTGTTTTTGTTTGATAACTTTTCTCTTAGAAAACACGATCCAACGGCAACACTGGGAGGAGAAGGCGATCCGAACAGCCCAATCAGCGAGCGTTCCCGCTTCACGTCCGTTTTCCCGGTTAGTTTTGAAATCAAACATTGTTATTGTCTCCCAAAAATAACAGGAGGCTTATTTTCCGAAATCAGCCCGATTTTCATCTATCGCACACCATTAGCTATTTAAGAAAAATGCAAACAGAATTCGGTGAAATTCCTCATTATCACACCGCAAAATGGATTTTTCGGCGGTACTCAAATAATGACTGTACCTTGCCTCAAAACCCGAAGGGGGGTTTTGTTGAAGAGTTGGTGAAGAGAACTCAGCGTACACTCTCAAAGAGATTCAACAAAAATTGTTGTCCTCCAAAGGGCTCAGTGTTGCAGCGTCATCAATTCAAAATGCATTAGGCAATTTGAAAATAACCGTGAAAAGAGGAACTGTACAGATCGACCGAATGAATTCTGAAGAAACGCTGGCTTTGAGGAAGGAATTCACCATGACGTTTGTTCGCTGGGCACCACAAAACCGATCTCTTTTGATTTTTATTGATGAAAGCGGTTTTAATCTTCATTTACATAGAAGCCGAGCGAGGTCTTTTGTTAACACAAGAGCTGTCCTGACGATACCAATCGTAAGAGGCCGCAATGCAACACTCATTTTAGCGATGAACAACCGTCAAGTGATCCATTTTGATGTAATAAGTGCAGGAACTTGCAACTGCCAACTTTTTTGTGACTTCCTTACGGGTTTGTTTCGCCGATTGGACCAAATCCGTTTGACAGGCTGCTTACTCGTGATGGATAATGCGGCAATCCATAAGACTTATGCTGTGAAGCGATTAGTTGAATCTTCTCCTCACCACATCCACTATCTCCCTCCCTACTCACCATTCCTCAACCCAGCTGAATACGCATTCTCAAAAATCAAGGCTCATGTAAGAAGTGAGTTGGGGAACTTCAATCGTCAGCACGACCTTACGGAAGTCATTTCCCGTGGTGTTTCTACTACAAGTAACAACGATTGTTCAAATTATGTAGTTGACGTACTTTTGAAACTCCCTACAGCTGCCGCAGGCCAGCCATTGGTTTAACAAATTTTCGATTGTTTTGTTTTTCTGTACCTTTTTTAGATGTTTTTTCCTACCTGCTTTTTGTTGTTGGAAATTTTTGATATGTAATAATATATATTATGTATAATAAACCCCTATTTTGTTGTATTCAGTTCCATTTCTTTGCCCTTCAACGCATTTCTCGCATTACTCAAAGGGGGTGAAATCGATTTGTAAAAGGGTGGATTTGATTTGTAAAAGGGTGGATTTGATTTTTAAAAAGGTGAATTTGATTTGTAAAAGGGCGAATTTGACTTGTAAATGCTATATTATTTGTGTCTCGCATTCGGACTTTGGAATACCTATTCTTAGGTTTGCACAATAAAAACATTGATTGATAACATTGTCACTTTCAACTATCTCACTCAATCTCGATGGCTAACATCCCAATGTATCCTGAAATAACGGTATTTCAAACCAAGCGAAATTATTTTTAGGTTCTCTATAATACGTACCTAAAGTGGTTTCTACGATGGTGGTTCAAAAATAAACAGGGCAATGCATTTGGCAAGGAGAAAATCTTATCGTTGTGCGTGGTTAAAAAACATGATACTCCATTGTTCGGATTTGATTGGGCCCTGGCGTTTGGGATTCCCACGCGAAAAAGTGCACGCATTTGTAGAGAAGGAGTCGAGGAAGAGCGATGTAAGCAGCTCATACCACCACAAGAAGTCTGGCCCAAATGTTAGGTATTAGCCTGAAAAATTGGCACCAAACTAGATCATCTCCGACCAGATTTGCAAATGGAAATTCAGAGTGCTCAGAGACAACAGGCCAGAAGAACCAAAGAGCGTTCACTTCGCGAATTTCTGAGGGAGAAGAAGCGTGGGTAAATGAGACTACAGAAAAGGAACCGGTGGCGGGGTGGTACTCGAGAAAACAGGACTCTTGTCGAACAAAGTCGACATCAGTGGGCTGCAACATCGCCGTCAAGCCGATCAACTGAGGAAGAAGACTTCTGACGATCTTGATTGAGAGGGGGAGATATGTAATAGGTGACTGGGCAAGCTTCCAATCCAATAGTTATTATTGTTTGTGAGCTGTCAAGAGTAACGCAATAAAAGATTATAGAGAGTCAGGAGATCGACTAGGGCGACCCCCCAACACTAGCGCTCCCTTGCGTTTTTCATGATCACGAAAAACGCAAGGTAGCGCTAGTGTGTGTGTGTATGGGGGGGGGGGGGGGGTGTCGTCCGAGCCGATCTCCAGACTCTTCCAAGATTATTCTGTAATTTGATGTTCAAGAATCCGGTTGTTTTTATTCCGATATATTATCGTTCTTGGAGTACTTCATTATGTAAGTTAGTTTATAATATAGTATTTATAGTTTAGAATAGAAGCCCACGTAGCCTCCACGTGGTGAATGTACAATTAGCTAATAGGATTAGTTTTATCTCTCCAAGCTATTACAGGAATGAACCTATTAACGGTGAAATTTGTTAAGGGAGCACCTCATTCCGACATTTACCAGACCTATCACTCTCAAGAATTTCGAACTTTTCAAGCACATCAAACATATCTAGATTTTATGGAAATTATGTCAGAGATATAGGTACTGTTTGCAAATTGAAAGAATACGGATGGCTTGGTGAGGTCCCTTGTGAAATACAATCCCAAAAACATCCTCCTTCTACCTGCCACTCAAGCCAGGAAAAATGAGAACGAGGATTGTTGACTGCAGATGATGAAGCGGAAGGATTGATTTATTACCCAAAAAAGAAAACAAACAGGGAACACTAATAAAAAATAATACAGGTTCCTTACATCTGGGAAAGTCTTATCATTCAAGAGAATGTACCGATACATTAAAGCACAAATAACTCCAAAATAGAAGTTTTGAGAAAAATGCAAACGAAGTTTTCACCACTGCACAATTCCTAAAATAATTGCTTATTTGACTCAACTCTTTAATTTCTTCAATAAATTTCAAGCTATAGTCATCAAAAAGGTCAATAATAGTTTTGTTGAATCTGAGTTTTTCTGAAATTAAAAAAATTAAGACAATTAGAAGATGGACAACAATAGAGCTTTTGCGCTTTAAGGTATCGATACATTCATTCGTTCAAAAATAAAATCACGCTTCCAGTAAAGGATTGAGCTTCTTTCAAATTTTAAAAGCGAATGAAGGGTAAACCAGAAGGGCAAGTGAACTCACATTAGAGATTAAAAAATCCTTTCCAATAATGGTGGGTGCGCCTGATTTTTTGTCTTTTATTTTTAATCGAAAGTAGACCTCATCCTGAGAATTTTGACACCAGCCGTTCTCTTTTTGGATGAGTAGATCTTTTTATATGATTTTACAAAGTTTTGAATGTTTATGACGTCACGCGCCCCTCCCGCCCACTGTGACGTCATAAACATTCGAAACTTTGTAAAATCATATAAAAAGATCTACTCATCCTAAAAGAGAACGGCTGGTGTCAAAATTCTCAGAATGAGGTCCAGTTTAGATTAAAAATAACAATAAACAGTGCGCACAACCCATTGGCAGTGTGGAGGGGCTTTCTACCTTATTAGTTGATCAATGCCCGGATTACTAAGGTCTGAGATACTGAGGCCTTTCCCCAGCCTGACTCATCGGTCTACGTTAGCAGGTATACCTTTCAAGAAATTGGCCAGTCGCATTCTTTCTATCTACAAACAGTAGATATTGGAGTTATTCTGAAGAATGATAGTGGAATAGTTGTGGAGAGTTCCTCCATCCAAGTGTGAATAAGTGGAGAAGAGTGATTGTGGAATGAAGACTAGTGGATGAATGCAGTTGTGACAGCAAGCTGTCAGTTACAGTGGAGGTGGTGATTCCCTCCAACGTTTTCCAAACAGGCACATTGATAGTTCAGGCCGTCCATCGCAAACAAAAACCGCTGAATATTGCAATTCCGGTTCGTCCCTGCGTGTGGAGAGGGTTAACTAGACCGAGGGGGCCAACAAAACGATTTTGCGGCGCCTTCCTCTCTGCGACCACATCATGTAAAACTACCAGCCGAGGGAAGACCTCGCTAATTTACATTTTCCTCCCATTTAAATAATTTTTTTACGGTATCCGCCCCCGTCCCGCAGCCTCTTCCGCTTAACGAAGTGGCATTTTAAAGCAACCGCATCTTCGCCTGTTAGAGGTTGAGAGAGAGAAAAAAGAAAAAACGGACTATGAATACGCTCAACTTCGCTAACGCCTCCTACACCGTATAAAACTTGGAAAACAGAACATAAAAGCAATAACATACCCGCACATATTGCTCTTAGGGACGAATGGACAACCGCAATTTTTCCAAACACGCTTTTTTCTTGCAAGTAAAGAAAAATATGGTAAACGACGGGGTCATTGACACCAAGAATACTAAAATTTTCAACTTCTTCAATTATTTTTCAGTTTTCAGAAACTGTAGTGCAACTTCCTACCTTGGGCTCTGTACACTGGAAAAGCTCCCTTACCTGGAACAAAGGATAAATAATACATTACTATCGACATCATACTTGAGTACTTAACATCACAAAAACGCTGCAAATTATTACACAATGGTTTATTATTTTTCTATAATATACGGGGGCGTC